>CM041781.1:53267383-53867383 GCA_023374045.1 Limonium bicolor
ATTGACCCGAAAGTTACGAGTTTACCTGTCGTGTTTCTATGATTTTATGTGCTGAAAAATCAGAGACTTTGGGCGACTATATCTTCCAAACGGTTACGAATCAGGCTTGGGAATAAACATGAAAGTTGTAGCTGGATTAGAGATCTACACAACGAGCTATAGAAATCGAAATTTGGTTGAAAGACGAGGAAGTTATGGCAAGTCGAACTTTACCTGAAATCGAATGAAAACTGGAATCTGGGTTACGAACTCGAAAGCTGGCAACTTTGGATCAACTTTCCCGTCGATGTAGAATGATTTAGGGCTTGTATGAGTTATGGTTGTAAAGAGGGAATTAAGGAGAAAAGAATAGAGAAGACGGCACTGGGAAATTCGAAGTAACGAGTGAGATATAGCCGTCACAAGTTAGGTCAGAATCGGATGATTGTTGGAGAAAAACAAGGAGATAGAATTAACTAAGTGTTGGGGCGCACGAGAGGCTGACACGTGGCAGTTATAAAATTTTGGCTCTAAACTTCAAACTAGCATAACTTTGGCTAGGACGATCCGTTTTTGACGTTCTTTTTATCGATCTTCATGGTTTTCCATAACCTATTTATTGGTATAGGTTTCATGGGCTAGTTTGACCATTCTCAAAAAGTCAACTCTAGCAAGGCTTAATAAGCTTTAAGGTTTCTAGAATTTTATATTGACTTTTATGTTTCAAAACCATGTTCCAACACTTCCTAAAATCTTTATAAATATTTGGAGTGTTTAGAAATTTCCCCAAGATTTATTGACTTATAAATCTTATTATTAAATTCATAATACTATACAATAATATATAATAATTAGGAGAAAACCCCTAAATAAATTTCACAACCCCTTATATTAATTTAATATTCATAATTCCATATTAATTTAATATTCATAATTCCATATAATAATTTAATACTTAATAGTATTATTAAAGGTTTAATAAAAGAAATCCCCTAAATTAATTTAAATTAATTTAGGGGTATTTCAGCATATCCCCCTTAAAAGAAACTTCGCCTCGAAGTTTAAAAATCAACTAATAAGCACTCACACCGCTTCGGGTGTGCTGAGACAATAAAAGTTCCAATGAAGTTCCATACCAAACCAATCCTTTATTTCCATCCACTTCCATAACAACATTCCACTCAAGATTACTCAAAATCAAACTGAATCAGGATATACCAAGATATAACATGATGAAAATCAAAAGTCACATACTGAGTCATAATGCAAAAACCAAGCACATACAAACACCTCTCATTCTGCTAATACTGTTCTCCCTTTGCTAATAATGCAACGAGGCATAATCCGGATGAGATAACGAAGGAGGAGTATGCCAGCATATCCCCCTTAAAAGAGCTAAGGTACGCCCTCGTACCGCTACTAATGGCACATTCAAAGAATTCAACACCTTATTAACCAGGTTTGTTGTAAATTTTACTGCACCGTTGATTTTATCTATGATCGTTACATATATCTGTATCTCTTGATTGTTATGTATTTGTATTTCCTTGGTGATTATAAAATTTTATCTTATGATTATTATCCATTCGTTTAATGTCTGATACAAATTTATATGTCCATATATGATCATTTATCATATCAATTGTATTAACAAGCTATAAATCAGGTGTAACATACCTGAGTAGTTTAGAATAATATTTCAGATCATTTAATAATCTTCCAAAATTATCTTCAAGGGTTTATAGCCAACCATATGTTAAAATTCTAGAAAATAAATTTTTCTGTGACTTTTCAAGTTTCAATTGTTTTTATAAGTAACTATAGTATTTTAGACGAACCATTAAGTATTTACTTCATAAAATTTACTTGTTATATATTTGCACAATTTCACACAAGGCAGAGTTTTAGAAAGTTCATATTAATTATAATGTAGCTCCAAAATCTGATTTCTTTATCTTAAAATTTATTTTCAAGGTAGGGACTCTATATAAACTTTAAGTCAAATGAATTAGTCTAGTGAAAGTTCACTCACTCTTGATAATTATTTTTCTTAAGGTTTATTCTATGTAAGTATTCTCGTGATAATTAAATCCTAGTACTCCCTTAGATAATGGTGGCTTTTGGCAAATATCACTGTTAGTGTGACTTTTAAAATTTTATATTAATGTTAAACTTCCAAATAAACATGATAATTTCCAACCTTTAAGTAACTACCAATTTCTCACTAGATGCTCAATATTCCGAGTATTTAAGATCAATGATATTTAGTTTAGTGTTACTCTTCTCTTCACTCACTTTAAGTAACTTCCTTTAATGGTTTTTATATTCAACAGGGGTAGATGTTCTACTTGAAGTACCCAAATTAATTCCCTTCCTCCATATATAGGTATTTTTCACCAAAGATTTAACTCAATAAATCCTTTACATGTATGATTTAATACTGGATATTAAGATATAAATTTTGATTGTTCATTGTGGCTAGCAATGAAATATGCCTAGCTCAAGATTTCATGATGGTAACGTCTTACCACCACTTCCTCCTCAAGTTCAACATAATCATCACTTCCATGGAAGATTATTTCCGGTCAGATGACAAGGCTTGTCTAGCCCCTAAACTTCCAGAAGTGGGTGTGCACCCCCACTACTTTCAGCCTAGGAGTTCGTCGCACCAGGCACTTCCCGTAGGGTGTTAGGTTTATGTGTTTTCTTTCTAAAGTTAACATAGAGTTTTAATGTGTTTTACAAGTTCAGATGTTGATCTTTTCTAATACGCTACTAGTTCTTGTTAGCTTAATAATTTTCTAGACTTAAGATTTATCTTAAACATTATCTTTAGGTAATAAATTGATACCAAGTAGTTAATGAGATTTATTTTCAAACTTTAAAGGAGTTGAAGTACTTTCACATAATATCAATACTAATTTAATTATGTAAAGTTCTATTTGTATACTGTTTTCAACCAAAAGTATTCTTTAAAATTCTAGGAATTTGTGTACTAGCTTTTAAAGGATTGCATTTTTAGCAATGTATTCTCCATGAGTATGCTTTTGAAAAATAGCTTAATATTTGGTTTATCTCAACCAAAATCTTATCGTACTTAGATAGGGTGTTCCAAACTTATATATATATATATATATTTCTGTAGTTTATTGTTGGAACGGTATAACAACACATCACACTCAACAGACATTCACAAAAGAAAGTGTGTAAAGGAATCGTTCACAATTCCAAAAGGGTTAGGAGTCGTGCCTTACTGGAGTCCTCACTTCCCAATTCTACCCCAGTTCCCCAGTTTTAAGTGCACCTATAATCTAAGTATTTCACTCGGCTTGTTTTCTCGGGTTCAGAGCGTAACTACGCTCTGATACCAATTTCTGTAACGCCCCTACTTAACATATTAATACAGCGGAAATAAAATACTAAGGCGTACAGATCATCGGGTTCCAAACACCCGGCACCAAACCTCACCAATTTACAACTTACAATCCACAAAAGCTACGGTCTGAACTCGAGAAAAACTTAACACAACATAATAGAAATTAAACATATTCTCTCTCCACAAAACCTAGTCCCATCCCAAACGCTCATTCTCTTCGTGGCCACCTGTAAATCAATTCGTACCTGCAAGATGAAACCAAGCAGCCCACCCCGAAAGGGGCGGGTCAGTTCCCTGGAATGGAACTGGTACAATTCTCCAAAAACAAACTTATAAAACATAACTCTTCAAAATAAACAGTAACATGAAAACAACTCTTAAAAGTAAAACAGAGATAAAGCACCTCAAAACAATCAAGTTTAAAGAGAAAGGAAAACAAGACAAAGATAAAGAACTTCCAAACCAAGTCATCCACTTAAGTAGTCACACCACATAGTTAGCAAGCATCCATTGTTGATGTTAGAACCAATTCCCGTTAGGAGTAGAAAAACCCAGATAGCCACAAAGGACTAGGAATGATAAAGTAGATCCAAGAACCAAGAACTCGAGAGTGGAATAATTCAACTGGGAGAGATGGCCCCCACCGCCAATCACGTCCTTTTAGGACAGGGGATATACAGCCCCTCACTGTTTATCACGTCCACTAAGGACAGGGGATATACAGCCCCTCACTGTCTATCACGTCCACTAAGGACAGGGGATATACAGCCCCTCACTGTCTATCACGTCCACTAAGGACAGGGGATATACAGCCCCTCACTGTCAAATATCAATGCCCCTATGGGCGAGGGATATACAGCCCCCTACTGTTACCATTAAAGAGCGCGCACGTCGAAAGAAAGATTTCCAAGATTGACCTTTTCCAAAAATCCCGCTAGATCACCAACTACCCAGAGCAATACCAAAACACTCAGTCCTACAGAGTGCAGAAGCGTAAACCCTAAGCAGCCAATGTCTAACGGGCAACCAAGTAGAAGAAACCAATACCCAAGTGAGTTCCACATCCAAGGCTCAGTTAGTCACACAAGCTGGGTCAGTCACACAACCATTTCCTTTTTTTAGAAGTTCCTCTTAAAGCCAGTTAGCGTTTTCCAAAACATTCCACAAGTCAATCAGCCAAAATAACGTAGTACGAGAAACCGTACAAAACATTCCATAAGGTCCAAAACACAACAAGCTGAGTACGAGAAATCGTACAAAACATTCCATAAAGTCCAAAACACGTCAAGCTGAGTACGAGAAATCGTACAAAACATTCCATAGAGTCCAAAACACAACAAGCTGAGTACGAGAAATCGTACCTGGATAACGCTGTAGCAGTTCTAGTCAACTTGCGCAAACAATCAACAGTACTCTGAAGAATATTAAAGGTAGTCTATCATCAATCACTGGTAGCCTACGTTAAGCTTAAATAAACTCCTCACTCTTATTTCTAAGTCCCAACTGTCCCTCACTTAAATGTTATGTATAACCTTTGACTTGTCTGAGAATGTTGTATTACTCAAGGTTGTAAGACCAAGGAATGTATTCTTCTAACACTTGTTAATTGTTCCACTCTTATCCACTTTATTCATACTTAACCATAATCCTCACTTTTAAATAATAAACTTAGGCTCAATACTTTTATCCTTAATTCAGAATAAACATTGTATTATGACCTATGATGGGTTCATCTTAGAATACTATACTATTATTTCACAATGCAATGATTATGTAAGTTACCAATATCTACTAGATAATCCATTATGTTTAAGTCTTCCCCTTAACCTATTTAAGATCTACATCTTGTATATGGGAATCATAGTGTTGTAGACGCATTTTATTATAACTTAATCGAGTTACTAAACTCATTTATCTTATCTTTAGTTCAGAATAACTTTAATTACAACCATCTAAAAATCTTGTCATAAGATGTTAAATTACTTTTCATCTTGAAATAACCATATTATAATTAACTTAGACTCATAGAACTCTTACATTTAGTATCCACAGGGTATATTATTTACTTTATCATAACTATATAATAAGGTGTTTTAAGATAATCTTTTATGTATCCTTACTTACATTTAATTTCCTAAATGTTCTATTTTTACACACATTCCCTCCGTAGGCTATGTATAAACCCTTTATACTAAACTTCACTAAACTTAAGTCTTAAATACGTTTTAAATTGTTTACAAAACCTAAAGGTTTCAAAGGTATAACTTTAATAAATTAATTTCCTTTATTGTATTTAGGATGGACAATATATCTACATAAGGTAGAAATTATCAAAGAATTAAATTATGGATCGTAAGTGAAACTGTTAACTATTTAATAAGATAACATATTCTGAGAAATCCCCATACCTTATATTCAAATGACACATTAATTTTTCCAGTGTCAAAAGGTAAATCAATATAATCTCTTATGTAACCTAGTTTCATCTAATTAAAGGTTCTATGATTTTAAGTATCAAATTTCTATTTGCAAACCTTTTTGTAAATCTTTAACTATTATGTACATCACTTATTTATAAACTCACATCCTGAATATTGATAATGAATGTATTTTATATGGCTTAACTAATTCCAAGAAACTTAAGGATTATTATTTAGATTAATCTCCTAATCATAGTTTAATATAGTTTTATATCATAATCCTTTTAATGATTTTATCTTAAAATATTAAGTTATTACTCAATACTATAAATATTAAGAAATAATTAAATCTAGACTTATTTATCCTCTTCACATGTAGATGTAAAAGTAACTCATTTATTTTACTATTGTTTATATAATAAGAACATTTAAATGTAAAAGTATTTCATTTATTTTATTATTATTATATAATAAGATCTATTTGTGTAACCCTTTATGTAGACTAATTACAAATATTCCTAAATTTTAACTTATTAATTTCTTAACCAAATTATAGATTTACATTGTGGTCATTGACTAAATAAATACGTGTGTTTAAATACGGTTTATATAAATCTTAGAAACTCAAAGATAACTAAAAACTCAACCTATAACCATAAATTAATACCACCTCATATAATACTCTTTTATTAGTATCATGTAGAGGTTTAGTTTAACTCATTAATTCCTTCATATCCTATTTTCTATAAGGTATTTTATTTTATTTATTTATTTATTTATCGTATATATATATCCTTCCTATTATATTTCTCACAAGGAATGTTATTTCCTTTATCTATTTTTATTGTATTTATATACATATATATATATATATCCACATATATCAAGATTTATCCAGAACATTCTTTAAGAAATTCTATTGTATTTAATTATATATCTTTTAGACATATCCACAACTGATTTATGGTTTATAAAATAGAGTATTTCCCTTAGTTTTAGTTAAACATATTAGCTTCCATATTATATAATAAATAAAATGTAGTTTAGTTAAATTCCTTGATTTAATATAAGTTTCTATTTATTTCTCTCATATAAATATATGTAACAATTTTTACCTCACTTAAAGTTAATACCCAAAATATTTATAAACATACTGTATTAAATGTTAATTGGTCTTATTATATTTTCCCCAACCTATAAAATTCATTAATCAACTATACTTTAATTTTTGATTACATTAAAAACCATATATTATAGGTTATTCTTATGGAAAACTCACAAACACAATTTTTAAAACCTTTTCCCGTTGCCCAAAAATTCCCAAACTTAATATACAGTAACTATAACATTTTAGACATATTATAAAATTTTTATTTCATAAAAATATCTTTTTAATTTAGCCAAATCATTCCAGAAAACCCGTAACTTGTAAAAATCATAACTTATGTTTAAAAACTCCAAAATCATAATAATTTACATCAAAATAAACTAGATTAAATAAGGAACCTATGGTTAAAATTTCAAGTCAAAATACATTCGGGAAGATATTTAAATTAACCCAACAAGTTAAGACTATTTACTGGAATTTATTAAAACTCTTATAAACTAATTCTGGTATGTTTTAATCTCGGCCGTCCAATCTCTTAAACCGAGATCGGACGGCTCCTGTACGACGAGTTCATCAGCGAGCTCATTAAACAGATCGAGTACTAAATCGCCTATAACTCCAAATCTACAGAACGAAATTGAGTGATTTTTGTTTCTATGGATTCGTAATCAAATTTCGGTTCTATTGGTACCGATTTCCCCAATTTTAATGCAGAGCTCATTAAGATTCGAATCTGATTCGAGAGTTAGGGTTCTTATTAGTTTCTGAGTTCAATTCGAAAACAAATCCGACGAATTCCCTTAATATGGCACGTAATTGATTCAATTAAAACATGGGTTAGGTCGAAAACAACACTACGAACAACATTATCGGAGCAATTTGATCGGAAACTCACCGGAATTGCTCGAATCGAAGCGATTTCAAGATCGGGTTCTGGAAAACTGTTCGAGCTTGACCGTTTGGGTAGCCTACTTTGCGACTCTATAACTTGCGGTACAGATTGAGTTAGACTGTGTTCTTTGGCTCAATCGAAATATGGGACATAGATCTACACAATGATAATAAGAACTCAATCTAGTTTGCATTATACAGAAAGAAAATTGACCCGAAAGTTACGAGTTTACCTGTCGTGTTTCTATGATTTTATGTGCTGAAAAATCAGAGACTTTGGGCGACTATATCTTCCAAACGGTTACGAATCAGGCTTGGGAATAAACATGAAAGTTGTAGCTGGATTAGAGATCTACACAACGAGCTATAGAAATCGAAATTTGGTTGAAAGACGAGGAAGTTATGGCAAGTCGAACTTTACCTGAAATCGAATGAAAACTGGAATCTGGGTTACGAACTCGAAAGCTGGCAACTTTGGATCAACTTTCCCGTCGATGTAGATTGATTTAGGGCTTGTATGAGTTATGGTTGTAAAGAGGGAATTAAGGAGAAAAGAATAGAGAAGACGGCACTGGGAAATTCGAAGTAACGAGTGAGATATAGCCGTCACAAGTTAGGTCAGAATCGGATGATTGTTGGAGAAAAACAAGGAGATAGAATTAACTAAGTGTTGGGGCGCACGAGAGGCTGACACGTGGCAGTTATAAAATTTTGGCTCTAAACTTCAAACTAGCATAACTTTGGCTAGGACGATCCGTTTTTGACGTTCTTTTTATCGATCTTCATGGTTTTCCATAACCTATTTATTGGTATAGGTTTCATGGGCTAGTTTGACCATTCTCAAAAAGTCAACTCTAGCAAGGCTTAATAAGCTTTAAGGTTTCTAGAATTTTATATTGACTTTTATGTTTCAAAACCATGTTCCAACACTTCCTAAAATCTTTATAATATATTTGGAGTGTTTAGAAATTTCCCCAAGATTTATTGACTTATAAATCTTATTATTAAATTCATAATACTATACAATAATATATAATAATTAGGAGAAAACCCCTAAATAAATTTCACAACCCCTTATATTAATTTAATATTCATAATTCCATATAATAATTTAATATTCATAATTCCATATAATAATTTAATACTTAATAGTATTATTAAAGGTTTAATAAAATCCCCTAAATTAATTTAAATTAATTTAGGGGTATTTCAGTGAGTCTCTAGCTGGCTGCTTTCGAGGTACAATCTGGCTAATGGTGGTATTGTGTTTTGCCGGTTTTTAGTGTCCAGTGGTAGCCCTGACCACATACAGATTCGGTGGCCTGTTTGCTGGATGTGGGTGGTCTAGGGTTAGTGTCTGAGATTGATTAATCCTTGGTGCTCTACAAGAATTCTGGTCGTGCATTTTGCCTCCCTCTCCTGGGTATTAGTACCTTGGTGGTATGCGGGAATTGTTTTTTCTCCAGTTCCGAGTGCCTAGCACCCGGTTCTTTGACTTCTCTGCATCGGTGTGCTGGATTAAGCTGCCTTGCCCTTGATTGACCAGTTCTGTGATTAGTCTGCTCAGAGGTGTGGTTTTTTCGGGGGTTCAGGCTGTGTCGATTGATTCTGGTGGTTTGTTTGGCGCCAGGCTTTGGGTTTTCGGTTTCTGTTGGTGTTATTGTTCAGGGGCGGGTTTGGACCTTGATTCTGTTTGGACTTCAATACAGTGTGTCTGGTCGAAGTTTAGAGGGTGAGCTCGATTGGTTTCTGTTCTGCCTCATTGGGGAAGTGGGTGTGTGTTGATTGCAGATCAGAGGCTGGTGGTGTTTTTATCAGGAGAATAAATGAGTTGTTTAACTCTGAATTGTAGAGGGCTGGGGAGATCTAAGGCAGTGTACTGGATTAAGGGATTGATATTAAAACTTAATCCGGACATTATCTTTCTTAGTGAGACCCACAAGTCATTGGAGGATATGGAGTTATTTTTTGCCATCTTCCCTATGTATAATGGACAGCGGTTTCCAGCAGGGGTCGAAGCGGAGGTCTATGCCTGATGTGGAAGTCTTCTATAGGCTGCTCTCTGATTTCCCAATCTCGGCATCATATTTCTTCGGTTATCTCTTTCCCGGGTGACCTACAATTTGCCTTCACGGGGTTCTACGGTTGGTCCAATTGGGGACTTAAGCATTTGTCTTGGAAACTTCTCCGGATCCTAAGTAAACAAGTCTCAAAGCCGTGGGTGATAGCTGGGGACTTTAATCAGATTATGCACGCCTCGGAAAAGATAGGAGGGAGAGTTAGACAAGATGTGCATATGGCCCCGTTCCGGGATGTTATTGCGGAATGCGAACTTCATGAAATTGGGTTCTTTGGTGAAAGCTCTACCTATACCAACTGTCAGGAAGGTGATCATTATTCCCATAGTAGATTGGATAGGGTGTTCTGCTCTTCAGCGGGATTGCAAGCCTTCCCTAATATTTCGGTGGAGCATTTACCACGTGATGCCTCGGATCATTGCCCTCTGTTCATTCGTCTCTTTGGTAATCACATAATTCCGGCAAAAGTCTTTAGATTTGAGAACGGGTGGTGCCTGGATACTAAATGTGCAGAGATAGTGGCTGATGTATGGAGGAATCGATATCCTAACATTACTATCCCTTTGGAGTTATGTGCCAGGAAGCTCAGTGAGTGGAAAGGTTGGTCTATTTCTAAGATCAAATGGAAAATTATCAATAAGAAGAAAGAATTGGGCAGGATTTCTATTACTGATGGTTCTTTGGGAGCCATTAATAACAGGAAGAGACTCCTCCTGGAGATAGATTTGCTCTCTTTCCGTGAAGAAATCTGGTGGAAGCAAAGATCCAGAGATAATTGGATAAAAGAAGGTGACAAGAATACGGGTTATTTCCACGCAAGGGCTACCTCAGCGAAGAGATCCAAAGAGATATTTGGATTAAAGGATACAGGGAATACTATGCAGTACACATGGCATAGGATTGAATCCATTGCTAGGGAATACTTCCAATCTCTATTTACTACTACGGTGCACCCCAGTCTGATAGTGATTTTATTGAGGCAGTGGAGGGTCGGCTTAATCCTAGATTTGCTAGTGAACTTGGGAGACCTTATTCCAGAGGCGAGATAGCTATGGCAGTGAAACAGCTGGGAGCTAATAAAGCTCCGGGGCCAGACGGATTCAATGGAAAGTTCTTTATCACTTATTGGAATATTATAGGTGATCAGATTATTGATGCAGTGTTGCCCATTCTCGGAGGATCCCTTCTTCCGGACTCTCTGAATGATTACTTCATTACCCTTATACCTAAGATGGGGGGGGCACTGATATCGACAAATTCAGACCTATTGCTCTTTGTAACTTCATCTACAAGATAGCTTCTAAGACCTTGGCTAACAGGATCCAACATACTCCCCCCCTTATCTCTCACAATCAGTCCGGATTTGTGAAGGGCAGACTCATCACTGATAATATCATGCTAGCTGGGGAGCTGCAACACTTCCTAGAGAAGAATCAAGCTGTTAAGAATGGTTACTTCGCTCTCAAACTGGATCTCAGCAAGGCCTATGACAGACTGGAATGGTCGTTTCTGCAAGATGTTCTGTCCTCGATGGGCTTCCCGCCGAATTGGTTAATTCCAGCTATGAATTGTGTGAGATCAGTCAGATGCTCGATTCTCATCAATGGCAAACCAGGTGATTCTTTTAGGCAATCCCGAGGAATTCGACAGGGGGACCCTCTCTCCCCCTTCTTATTCATCTTGGCGCAGGAAGCTCTATCTAGCTTCCTCATTAAGTCCGACACTTCTGGACTACCAAGGTATTAAGCTTTCACCGAACTGCCCTTCTATTTCCCATTTGGCCTTTGCTGATGACCTTCTCCTCTTTGGTAAAGCTAATCCCTCTAACATCTCTCACCTCAATCATATCCTTACTAAATTCCTCCAAGCCTCTGGCCACAAAATAAATCATCTCAAATCGGAATTAGTTTTCAGTAAAAAATTATCCCCCTACATCAAAGGAAATATCTCTTCTTTGCTGAATGTTCCAGAGGTTCCTTGCTTTTCCAAATACCTGGGCCTTCCCCTTAAGATAGGAAGGAGGAAAGTTGATCTTTTTACCTATCTGGTGGAATCTGTTCGTAAAAGAATATCTAGTTGGAATAAGCCCATGGCCCAAGCAGCAAGATCCATTATGGTTTCCAGTGTTCTCCAGTCTATCCCCAACTATACCATGTCTCTGTTTATGCTCCCCAAGGGCATCATTACAAAACTCAATTCAGCTTTTGCTTCCTTCTGGTGGAGTGGAAAAACAGATAAAAAGGCTCTCCATTGGATCAGTTGGTCAAAAATGTGTGATTCGGTGGACAAGGGTGGACATGGTTTCAGAGAAGTCGAGAATTTCAACAAAGCTCTCCTGGTTAAACAACTCTGGAGACTTCTTACGGCCCGGGATCTCTAGTGGCTCAAGTTATGAAACAACTTTACTATCCTCATGGTTCCATTAGAGACTGTCTTCCTGTCAATAAAGGAAGCCCTATATGGAAGTCTATCTCCTCTGTGCTGGGTTTGCTCAGAAATGGATCGCGTGTCCAAGCCTCTTCTGGTGATGGGTCGCCTTTGCCTCCGACCCAAGATATGGGTAGTAGATGTAATTGGAGTTGGACTCTCTCCAAAGATAAAAAGTTTTCTGTCAAATCGGCCTATAATTTTCTGGTGGAGAATGGTATGGAGGATTGTTCGTCCAGCCTTCCCCATTACATAGGGAGAGTTAGGAAGAAGATTGATACCTCTCTTTGCTGCCCGAGAGTGAAGCTTAACCTTTGGAAGTTTTTGGGTAACATAATCCCGTGTCAGGATAATCTGGCTAGGAGGATTGGAGGTAAGTCCAAATGTTTTTTCTGTGGGGATAAGGATAATCTAGCTCACTGTTTCTTTCATTGTTGTTCAGTGAGTGAGATATGGAAGGACTTAATTGATGTGAATACTGTTCCGAAGGATGTGGAGGGTATGATTGACTGGTTTCTTCGAAAGACCAATACCTGGAGTTCGAAGAAGTTCTCCCTCATCGCTAATAAATTGTGGGTCATTTATGCTCGAATAAAGTAAAGCACAACCCGGAGCTAGCTTGGTGGAAAGAAGTCGAGGTAAACATCTCTTTCACTGAAGCTTATATTCAGATCATGGATACCTCTCCTTCTCTACTTCCACTCAGAGTGTGGACACCTCCGCCTAGAGGTTTCCTTAACATTTGTACGGGGATGCGACCTAGTCGGTATGGTGATCGGGTTTTAGCGGGAATTATTCGTAATGACCGTGGGATACCTATTGTAGTTTTCAATCGGAGAATTTCTAGCGCTTTAAAAGTGCAGGTTGCTGATATCAAAGCAAAACGAATTGCTATGAGCTTGCTATCTCGGTGGGTAGCCACAGCATTTGCTTTGACACAGTTGAACAACATTTTGAGGACGTCCTCAACTTAAGTGATAGTAGAAGGGAGAACTCGAGTTGGGAGGAAACTTCTAAAGTTAGGGAACTTATGTCCAAGTTTGATAGTATTGTAAGGGGTGACTCTACTGTGTATGAGAACCATACCATTAGACTTATTTGTAATATGGGTAACAATCTCTTGGAAGATACGATGATCTGGGTGGGCGATCTCATCCCTCCCAATATAACTTTGGCATGTAAGGTTGATTTGGAGCTAGCCGGACATGAGGGAGGTTTCCCCTCTGTGTCCGCTAGCTGAACTATCGTTTTTTATAATATATGATGAACACAGTTTATTCAAAAAAAAAAAATCCCTGCAAACAAACCATGTGTTGTAAATTGCAAATCGTTAACCAGGAAGAATAGCCACATTAATGAAAAGCGATTCAAAACATTACCAAAATCAAAACGGAAACCACTATCAGCCGAGTAGATTCAGAATACCGGCTTTGAGCCCCTCTTTTCCTGTCTCGTGGAAGCAGCCTGAGAAGAGCTGAATCCCTAAAAGGGTTTAAACCAGCTATCTTGCAATCTCCTCAGCTCCTTCACCACTTCTCCCATAGTTGGCCTATTTGACCCGTCCTCTTCCACACAACTAAGAGCAAGATCAACAAACTTGTTAAATCCTCCTAATTTGGTGCTTAAACAATGCTGGATCGAGAAGCTCATGGAGACCATATAAATCTTGTCTCTTATCCAACTGTTTATAACTTCTCTGACAATGTATCTTCCTCTTTCTATAGGAGGTTTACCAGTTATCAACTCAAGTAAAACCACACCGAAGCTGTAAACATCACTCTTCTCTGTTATCTTATGGTCGTGTAATATTCTGGATCCAAGTAACCCTGCAGGTATATATATTAGGAGAAATACTATATATGAACATGTATATTATCAGGGAGGACAAAAGCATGTTACAAAAATGTGAAGCTTTGGAGATGAATGAAGTTGTTAAACTAACCATTGTTCCTTTGACCAGTGTAGTCACATGTGTCTTTCTTGGATCAATCATTGATTTGGACAGACCAAAATCAGAGACCTTTGCATTTAAGAGCTGATCAAGGAGGATGTTGTTGGACTTTATGTCTCTGTGCACTATTGGTGGATCTACAAGTCGATGCAGGTAATCTAGACCTTCAGCTGCACCAAGTGCCACCTTCACTCTTCTTCTCCAATCAAGTGGAACTCGGGACTTACCTGGCATAATAAGAATGGACATTATAGAATCCTAACAATGGGGTCTTTTCATCGCTAGTTACCTCAAATGATCAAATGTTGAAAAAGAAAAAAGAAACTAATAAGTAGTACAGCAAATTGTACCTGAAAGACTTTCCTTCAGGGTACCATTTGGTACAAACTCGTAGATCAGCATTAATTCATTCTTCTCAACACAAAATCCCAAAAGCCTAACAACGTTTTTATGATTCACCCTTGAAAGCAGCTCTATCTCAGTCCTGAACTCCAATCCTCCCTGAGCTGAACTTGGGTCAGCCCTTTTAATTGCTACAAGCGCTCCACTTGGCAGACTACCCCTGTAAACCTGAAAAAATGTCTTAGCGCTTTTAATTGTGACATCCCTTCAATTGTAATAAAGCCAGACAAAACCACCACGGTTAGATGTAATTACATCTGTCCAATCACTAAATTTTTATAATAACTAGTTTAAGTTATAGGGTGCTTGGATGATATGGTCTATAGATATCCAATTGTAACTAGTATTGTACAAAAAAATAGAAAAAAAAAAACAGCCCAAAAACGTTGCTTAACATATATACCTTCCCGTAACCTCCTGACCCAATGTCATTAGTTTCTGAGAAATTATTAGTACATTTTTTGACCTCTTCAAGGCTAAACAACTTAGCCCCTGTCAACGGTGGGATGCTGCTGCTGCCACTGCTCTTGAATGTGACCCAAGATGTAGAGCCTGTGTGAGGAAGAATTGATTAATCCGGTATCTAAGAAAGGAAGGAAGGAAAGAACACATTTTAAAATTTTAATTTAGTGTGTAAAATATTGTGTGGTACGTGAAAATTACCTCCACCACGCTCAGTGGGTGGTTGGTCTAATTCCTTCTTAGGGTCCTTTACCTTCCGTCGAGTCAATATAACAGCAGCAAGTATCACTGATACAGACAAAAACAAAACGGAACCTCCAAAGGCAATTCCAATTATAGCAGCAGAGCTTAACGTTGTTCCTCCGCTATCACCACTTTTATTACTCGGTTTAGTAACTTCTTCTTCTGAAAGAGAGAGATGTACGACGTCACAGATAGAAACTAAAATTTGTAATTAAGTAAATGTAAACAGTTTTTTCTTTCATTTTTCACTTACCTCCAAAAGAAGTGTAGTCATATGCAATGAAGAAGTATGGTCCAAATTCTTTAGGAGGTTTAAAAGTCTGGTTGCTTAAAGCAAACCCAATGCCTCTAATACCTGTCCGATTGAAACGGTCTTTGCCCAGCGGAAAGACACCCAATTTTATGTTTAGATAAGAAAGGGAATCTGAAGTCACGTTACTTAATGAAACTGAATCAACAGGTAGTGTTGAGTTGTAAAAGATTTCATCATAGATTTCTCAAGAGATGTATAACGAGTTGCATTATCTGGGTCAGAGAAGGAAGGAGCTCTGAAGACCAGCATTCCGGTGTATGGAAAAGCACAGCTACATTTGGGGCTTGAGATTTTGCCTTGACTGCATGATTTGGGTGTACATCCATCTGGTGGTGTTGAGTATTTGGAATTTGATTCTAGGGTTGATGTACAGTACTTTTGCCTGGGATCTTCTTGACACAAGGGATTATCTGTAAGTCTGTCATAACAAATGGTATGGTTGAGCAATATTCTTAACTAGAGGATAGAATCAAGCCGCATGTATGTATGTATCTTACATCAACTGAAACTCCATGTTGCCTGCATATTTAAAACCGGTGATGATATTTTCCTGCAGATTAATAAGCTGAAGTTGGGTGCTCACACTATCTCCAAGATCCAATGTTCCATTAAGCTGATTGCTCTTCATGATCCTGTTATGATCAATGCATCAAACAATATAGTTTAACATCTCTATCTTTTGGCAAAGCAAATACAATCAATATATTAACAAAATGAAAAGTGATCAGTGAGAGGTTATATTAACAGGTAAAGCAAAGAAAGAAAGAATCCCACACAGTCTGTAGCAATGGAAGACTGAATAGTTCTTTTGGCAATGTGCCTACAAGCTGTGTTCGTTCCATGTTCCTAGCAAAAATAAAAGGTCATGAATATTATAACAATAGCTGACTTCGTCCATTGATGATCCAAGCTGTGTATTAGATACCACCAATTGATGGAAGAAGAATGTCAAGGGATAGTTTTGGTGGAACGGGAAAGAAAAAGTGGTGCAGCAAAAGTAGAAATATGAGAAAGATACGAAGGTATTACAGAGTGGTGACTGATGGTAAGCTTGTGAACCATGAAGGAACATCTGTTGAATCAAAACTGTTATTGCTCATGTCCCTGCAAATACGCAACAAGTAATTGTGGTGTTGCATTAAACATACTCAGTTCTGCTAAAAAGTCCACAATAGAAGAGACTTTAGTCATGTTCTCTGTAAATAGAAGATGAAAAAGAAACTCCACTGACAGGTAGGCAAGAACATTCATCCCAGTAAGATCGGGGACAGGGCCACGCAATCGATTGTTTGACAGTAGCCTGAAACGAGTTGACATTCAATTATAAGTCCACTGAGTGTGATTCACACATAACTAAGCATTTTAAGATGCAGGATTTTCTTTTGTAGATTAAAAACACTTACATCTGATTCACATTTGTAAGATTGTTGAGGTTGATTGGCACATCTCCACTTAAAAAATTTCTATCAAGACGTCTAATAATCAACCATAGTTTTGATAAGAATAAGAAAATTAATATAACAAATTATGCACATAATTAAGTTAAACTTAAAATAACTTGGAAACATATACAAGAGAAGACACTTACAAAACCTCAAGTGCTGTAACAAGACCCAATGTGGAAGGTATGCTGCCTGTTAACTGATTGTTGTCTAGAAGCCTGCCAAGGAGATAAATTCCAGTTTGTTTTGAAAATCAATCCATTTATTTTATAAACAGCTGCGTAATAATGCATTAAATTCTCTGTTCTCACTTGATAATCTATCCTGCTAATCAAAGCAAAAAAAGTAATATTTCCTAAGTTGTACTTACAAGTGGATCAAACTCATATTTGAGCTGAAGAGCTTGGCTGGAATTTCGCCAGATAACTTGTTGTTTCCTAAATGACTACAGAAAAACAATAACATACTAGTTAGTTTCCCTTAAGAGGTAGATGTAACAACTAGTGGCAGGATGAAACTAGTCATGGTGGGTTGGTGGAGTGTTTTCACATACAAGTGTTTTGTATGAATAAGTTGATCCAGACCCGTAGTTTCATTGGACACAGGAAGTTCTCCGGACAGCTTGTTCTCAGCAAGATCCAGCCAATAGAGATTCTGTAAATTCCCAATGGAAGGGGGTATTTTCCCAGTGAAGCCATTGGAATTAAGTGATCTGAAAGATATGATAAAGAAGACAGCAATTTGAGTCAGATAAAATTTAAGACTACACAAATGTGACGCATGGATAAATGAGGTCAGTATGGCAGGTCTTAGTGTAGCATCCTTCAAACAAACCATTTCCAACAAAAGTTTCATAGCACTCGAGTATAATACCTTCTGATACATCCATGAACGATTAAAGGCAGAGCTGCATGATATATATTATGCAATTATAAATAAGAAACAAACTCAAGATCCAAGAAATAGATTTTCTTACAAGAAAACCAGTTGTTTAAGAGAGCCAAGCGATGGTGGTAATGAGTTTGTGAAACCACAGCCTACAAGGACTCTGCAAGTGAACCATAGATTTCAAGGTCATGCATAAGAGAAAGCATTTTACTAGAAAGATTGAAAATACCGACTAGAGTTGATTACAGATTTGTAAGCTTGGTTAAGCCCCCAATAGCATCTGGAAGAGGCCCTGTTAATCCTTTGTTGTAAGATAGATCCCTGAATCAAGCAACACAAATTTTCAGCAAAAAACACATGCTGATAGGTTCGGTAAGCAAGAAACATCAGGACTGAAACTAAAAGTTCACTTCCTTTACCTGCAGCAGCATTGAATATTAACTTGCCAAAATTCTAATCTTTAGAAGATAATAGCTCAGGGTAACTAATTTGACAAATCCTATCTGCATTTAGTTAGTGAAATTTTTTAGGTTGAGTTAATAATTAATGATATCAAACTTGGATTGTCTCAGTGCATTTGCATCTTACATACAGATATAGATAGATATATGGGAGTAACGAAGAATTGCAACCATACAAAGACTGTAATTCGCTTAGCCCCTCGATATCACCAGAAAGGGAACCTTTCAAACCCATACTGGGCAATAATCTGAAACAAATATAACCCAGATGATTAAGAACAAGTGGAAAAATGAAGTATCTGGACATAAAGTATTTTATAGTATTTTTTCTGGGTTAAAAAAAAACATTACATTGAGATTACTCTATCATCTTTGCATCTTATTCCTTCCCAATTATCTCCACAGGGATCAAAGTCAATCCAAGAGGGTGGTGCATTTGTCCATAGATCCTTCAGTGCTCTTAATGCAGCAACTACAGCAAACATCACCTGAACACATCAACTCCTCGAAAACAAGGCTTGTTCACTCTAAGATACAGAAAGAATTTCAGATTCTTTAAGTAACAAATTAGAGACTATAAGTATCAAACAAGTAAATCATATTCCCTTTTTGATGCAACTGAAAATTTCTGGCTCTAATATATGATTGGGTGATGTGTTGTGAAATAAGAAGCACACAAAGATGGTAGTATGCCATAGAAGGAAGGACATGATTAGAACTCAAATTGTCATGAAAGATGCCAGAGTGACCGAGAAGATCAAGTATGGATGGTGCTTGCAACTTGGAGCTATCTACTCTTACTTGGTATTAATTAGCTCCTCATCTCTTATTAGGTTCTGTTTGATGTAGAGATCGATGTCATCTTCTTAATTGTTTGCATTCAGATTTTTTTTCTTCTTTTTGGTCTTTTTCTCCACAGACGAAAAGTTATGTTTAGGCATATTCAAAAGCAAAGGAACAACTACTAACCATAGATGGGTTTCAGTGATTTTTATGAAGGAAGAGGTTAAAACAAAAAATACATCAAACCATCACGCGGCCAACAAGGGATGATTGCACTATTAATTTTCTTTTCTCATCAATGGACGAAAAGAAGGATGACAAAGCAGTAAAATAAAAAGCAATTTCAAACAGCAGCAAATCAGCACAGCGCCTGAATGTCAGATAGAGTGGAAATACGGCGTTGCCCTGTGAATTGATCGATCAGAAGGTGAATGAACGCTTAACTTCACATATTTGAAGGAACCACAAGAGGTGTCCATTTCATCCAGAAGCGTTTTGTTGATCAATGTAAACTGAATTAATGGTCTAACAAAATCAAACTGAAAACTTACCATCATTGGTGCTTGTATCTGATCTTAATAAAAAAACCTTGAAATTAAGATGAAAAACAAAAGTACTGCTCTTGGAGTCATGCTCGGAGAAGACTACGAAATTCAGGTTCTGATTTTGGAAATTCTGAGTTTTGAATTATGTATCTGTAAATTCAAAGCTTAACCAAGTGATGCACTCGACAATTTATATAGATAATTGAAGAAAAAAAAAATCCGAAGTCAGTCAGCATTATGACCTTTTAAAATACAACCAAGATGCATTCAGATAAAGTTTAGTGGCAGTAAGGAATCTCCATCAAGAAGTTAAAATATCGCATCGTTAGACCAGTTCAACACAGGTTGAGGTATCCTACCCGAGATTAGGATTTACTTCATTATATGTACTAAATAAAAAGACAAAACATCGTACCGTCGTCAACTATTTTACATTTGCTAAGAGAAAAGGTACACGATTACAGATCGTTTTCAGCTTCTCTGGTGGGGAGAAAAGATGGGAGAAAATGACCTCGTTTGGGTAACAGTTTCCAGCAGCAGACAACTTCTCAATTTCTAAAATCAGCAGACTTCCATCAAACATCCAAAACCAATAGCTGACAGCTTCTGCAAAATCATCAGCAAATAACTTCTCAACAATTGTCTCTGCTTTTTAAAACCATCAGCAGATGTCCCACCAAACATTAAAACTAACAGCCGGCAACTTCTGCAAAACCATCAGCAGACAGCTTCTCAATTTCCAACAGCAGTACCCAATAGCAGCCCCAAGTAGCTAGTTTTCAAAAACTTGAATTATTCTACCATGCTCGTCTACTTTGGAAAAACTTCTGAGGTACCTGCGAGTGTAAGCTCAAATACAATTTTTTCCATTTGCGCGTTTTTAAGCAGAGATCTCGCGTCATAGTCGGATGTGCAAGAAAGAGGTCGGCTTTTGCTAATGAGTCGGGTATTTAATTTTTTGTTTTGAACATCTATTCCAGTTCTCCGTTTTAGTACGTTTCGCCATCAGTCATAATATATAGAAAATATTAAAATAAATTTTATTATAATAATAATAGAATTAAGATGGACTAGTTAACAAGAGTGAATTTTTATATGCTCTCACTTCTACTACTTTTTATCTCTCTAAACTGAAATTTTATTCAATAACAAACAATTTTAAAAAATGTTTCAATGAACATTCCAAAAATCCCTTAGCGGTTAAAAGTAACAATATTTCAATGCATGTAGATGCTGAAATGGTAAGATGTGAGATGAAAAAAACTGATTTTTTAACTTTATTTATCTGCAGAAGAAAAAGAATATAGATTTCATGCATGTTATATCTATAACATTTCATATGGGGTAACTGTTTATCAACTAAGCTCTCTTTTAAGAGTTTTGTCATCACACTCGCTCTCAAACCATTTGAGTTGAAAAACTAAACCTTTTAAGCGATTTGTCCGCACTTAGTCCTAAAAATGGAAGATTTTGTTGTTGTAGTCAACTGATATGTATCCTTATAAATCATTCACATTATCACTCTTACCCCGATGTGGGATGTGGTATCACAATTCAAGTTTTTGAAAACTAGCCACTATAAACCCTTTACTCTCACTTGAGCCTAAAAATGGAAGACCTTGTTATTGTAGCTAACCCATATATATTATATAAACCATTCACATTATTACTCATATCCCGACGTGAGATGGGGTATTACATACTTCCCCCACTCCAAGAACATGACATCGACATCATTCACAAACCTAACATCTAAGTCCCATGAACCTCCTCCTTGGTAGGTGTCGGATATCCACCTTGATACGGTCCCGAGTCGGCTCTGATACCATCTGTAACACCTTATATGAGAAATTGTCTAACAACCTGGCTCCCAATCTATTCAGGATAGAATACTAGGCATTCAAAGCCTTTAATTTGTCCTCACTTGGGCCTAAAAGTGGAAGATTTTGTTGTTACAGTTAACTAATATGTATCCAGATAAACTAATCACATTACTATTCATATTCCGAAGGGGGAATGTGAGTATTACAATAACACTCGTAACCGGCCGTCGGCTAGGAGCCAATAGCTGACAGCCATGAAATACTTATAAATATATCACAAAGAAAAGGGGGCTAATTAATTTTTTTAGTAACGTATATTCTTTTAATTATTTGATTTCTTATCCTTGAGCACTATCAACTTATCTTAATTATGTTCAAAATCACAAGTTATATCAGTTATTATATTAATCACTACAAAATTTATCCGTTTTATTTAGTTCTTTTTACAGTGAGTATAAAAGAAAGTTTATTTACCGATGATTTTTCATAGTAATTACTTTTATACGTTCAATCATTCAAATATTTTATTTAATATTTAAAAAAAGAAAAGTATTATATTATTATTTATTTTTAGAAAGATAAAACTTTATTGATTTCATGATCTTTTATTGAGTGTATATATATACATTCTGTTTAGTTGAGTCCTATAAATAGAGGGTCAATACGTTCAGTCAGGTTTTCACTTCGCACAGTCAGAAAATGAATTTTCCATTTTGCCCCTGGTTTAATAATTTTTAAAAATTACTATATTTACCCATAATTTGTAACATATTATAAGGTGACCCCAAATTTCATTATATA
Organism: Limonium bicolor; assembly: GCA_023374045.1. Taxonomy (NCBI): domain Eukaryota; kingdom Viridiplantae; phylum Streptophyta; class Magnoliopsida; order Caryophyllales; family Plumbaginaceae; genus Limonium; species Limonium bicolor. The sequence continues at coordinate 53,289,777 of CM041781.1, forward strand.
AAGGAAGTGAATACGTTATGAAATTATATTCAAATTCAGAAATCCTAAAGTTAGAGAGATAAAGAGAGGAAATGGTTTTTTTCGGAAGTTTGAAGAAAAAACTCTTCGATAGAAAGAGTAAAAAATGACGATTATGCAGATGAGGTTAACAGCGAGGAGTACTCATGAGGGGCCCATTTTGAGGTATTTTATGTTGTTTTTTTAGCAATTCATGTACAAACGTAGCTAGAATCTATACAAAAATGAACGAAAAAAGCAAAAAACGACGTCGAGCACACTGGGCGCAGGCGCGCTCCATTCATCAGCGGCGCCAGTGCCGCCTCCGGTCTACCCGTGCCCGCGCCGCGCCTCTGTTACGCGCGCCCGCGCACGCCTAGTTCCGTGGGCGCCAACGCCGGCCACTTTCTGTCGGCGCCTGCGCAGGTGCTCGTTTCTTCAAATCGTTGTATCTACTTCGTTATTGCTCCGTTTTTCGATCCGTTTGCGCCGTTACGTTTGTCTTTTCGTGTACTTTGTGATGATCTACTTTGTTGCTTATTTGCATGCCTTATGTGTGATTTACTCTAAAGTACGTAGTATTAGGGTTTACGAGTAGCACTTTGTGATGAACGGCGTTTTTCTACTTAGGGTGAGAACGATGATGAATTCGAGGACGTGAAGGTAGACACAGGTCATGTGTTTAGTACTAGCATAATCTTTGCGATAAAGAGGAGGCGATTAGTCATGCGCTTCGCTTCGCATCGGATAAAATAATAATATTTATCTAATCAGACAGACTAAGAGAGACGACGGTGAATTAGTACTAACATGTGAGAGGTACGGTAAGCATAAGCCACGGGTTAGCATAGGAGAATCATCATCATCTAGTCAAAGGCCGCGGCGTGCCACGAAGAAATGCAATTGCCCGTTCCGCCTAAGCATCGGGGTGGGGAACGTACGGTTTGGTCTATCCTGGTGATGGTTCCGACGCACAACCACGAGTTAGCTAGTAACTCGCAATCTCACTTCATTTGGCCTCGCTTTAGTGTCGACGAAAGAGCGAGCATGAAAAGTTTGCACAGGAGTGGTGTTGCGCCAAGGCAGATGTGGGCCCATTTGTATGACAAGAACCCCGAAAGTACCGCAGACAAGAAATCAATTCATAACCTAGTTACGAAATTCAGAAGAGAGGATCGTGGCGGACGTTCCGATGTAGCGTCCTTCATGCACTCGCTGGATGAACGTTATTACAGTTGGTGGTCCAAGAAAGATGCAAGTAAGTGTTTGCATATCTATTTAGTGTCGGTTTATTTAGATGTTAATCACTTTAAATGTTTGTTCTAATTAAATGACCATCTTGCAGGGAATGCATCTAGGCTTGGTCTTGTCTTGTTTGCGCATCCTTTTTCGCTGACGCTCATTAAGATGTTTCCTTATGTAGTGCTCATTGATAGCACTTACAAGATGAACATGTACAAGATGCCTCTAGTGAAGTTCATCGAAGTGACGTCGTGCGGCAAGAACTTCTGTATAGCCTTCTGTTTTGCAGTCAGAGAGGACGAGTCTGCATACACATGGATGCTTCATCAGCTGATGAAGGTGTTGACCTATCCTCCATATGTGTTTGTCACTGATAATGAGAAGGCGCTAGTGAAAGCCCTTTCAGTGGTATATCCTTCTGTACCACATCTTCTTTGTCGATGGCATATATGCAGGAATGTGGCTGCCAAAGCGATCAAGATAATGAATGTTGACGCTCAGAGGGCCGAAAAAATAGTGTATCGGTGGAAGCGAATAGTTTACACCTCCACTATCGCGAAGTACGATGAAGAGTGCGCAAGATTATTATACTCTTACGGCGCCAACAATACTTTCGTTGGGTACTTAAATACGACATGGCTAAGTCAGCGTGAGAAATTTTGTGAGGTATGGGTTAAAAGAATCATGCATTTCAGCAACACATCTACCAATAGGTTAGCTTAACTTAAATTGTCAACATGTTTTGTCGTTTGTATTGTTAGGTTTCCCATTTATCTCTAACTAATTTCCTTTCAATCTATAGGGTGGAGAGCGCCCACTCAGCTCTAAAGTATTGGCTTCATACATCCACTGGATCTTTGGATACATGCTTCGACAGCATACATAGATTCATTGAAGGGCAACACTTCCACATTAAACAAGACTTCGAGTTTTCCATTGACAGAAGGGTTTTGGAAGACCAGCAAGTCCCATTTTTGTTTCTGGTCAATCAAGTGAGCCTCAAATGCTTGGAAATACTCCAAAAGGAGCTGAGAAACAGTCATTTTGATATTGATCACACAACGTCGTACGAAGATGTTTGTGTGTTTACTTCAACAATGGGATTACCTTGCGCGTTTCGTATGTATCAGTACATTCAATCCGATTTGAATATACCAGTTGAAGAAGTGCATATCTTTTGGCGGACACTCAGATATGACCAACAACAAGAGTTTGAAGCGCAACGCCAAACGTGTGATGAGTTGTACACCATAGAGGAACAACTCTCGTGTGTAAGTCTGTGGTATGAGGATCTGTCTGGGTGGTATGATCCTACGATAATTGAACAAGCATTCAACGCGTGGAAGCCATTATGAGAGCCCCCGGATGATCACACTGGTTTACAGCCCCCGGAGGTGAAGGTGCCTAAGGGTAGGCCCACTAACAAAAAAGAAGAGGCCAAACACTAGGGACAAGTCCGAGCATAAGCATTTAGGTCTTGGAAGCCGTGGTCCGCCCCTACGACGTTCACAGTCTTAGCGACGCTTTACAACACCCGAAAGTCAAAGCGATCGTGGTCCGACAATGGAACACAGTCAATCAATGCAATGGTCATCTGAGCGAATAAGTCAAACTATAGAAGGTCCGACGATGCAAGAAAATTCACCGCAACAACATTCACCACCACCGACATACTGGAGTCCTTGGAACTCGTCTCCGTATTGGACTGAATTTGATGAGAAATTACTTGATTATATTACAGGTTATAGGGAAATAGTAGGCGATGGAAACTGTAGTTTTCGAGCTATTTCCGATTTCGTGTACAATGATGAAAACCAATGGAAAGCGGTTAGACGTGCATGCCTCGATGACCTAGAGAGTAGAAGAGATTGGTGGTTGGGTCGATGTGAACGAGACTAGTATGAAAGACAGTATACACGACTGAATTGGTTCGCAGACTCATTTGCACCAACGCGACATTGGATTGAAATACTCGATCTTGGTCTTATCTTGTCGACTGTTTACAACATTGTGCTTATAAGTTTTGGAAGAGGTGTACGTAGTAACGCATCAGGCTTGGTCGCACTACCATTACGTGATGATTGGGGGTTGGGTCATCCCAGGGGCGGACCGAGGGGGGTTCCGGTGGGGTCCCGGACCCCATAGTTTTTCTGACAATAAAAAAGATATTTTTTAAAGTATAGTTTTAATAACATAAAATTGAGTAAAGTATTGAAAGTTGATAATAATTTAGTAATAGAAACATGTTCCTATATGTAAGGTTGTAATGCTTAATAAATTTATGACCACACATTTATATTTAATATATGTTACTGTCGAAATTTTTTTTGGACCCCATGAGATTTGGCTTCTGGGTCCGCCACTGGGTCATCCAGTAGCATAGGTCTATATTGCATGTGTCAGTGGGAAATCTCATTTCATTAGAGTGCAAACGGTCGAAAATTGTCCGGTCCCATGCATGAATCCCATGTGGCGACACTGGCATGAACCCGCGGTTACACATTATGTGGATTCGTACTTGGCGCGCTACCAACACTGGGTTACATTGTTGCCCCCAGTTGATGGACCAATATCAATGGTTTTAGAAGATTAGATAAATATTTAAATAGTTTAGTGTTTTAACTTCTCTTTTCATTTGTAAACATTATTAAAACAGTCGAAAGAGATTCATCAATTGAATTCATGCTTCATTTCATTTGTCAGTCATCATAATTTTACAACTTAGTCAACACAATCATTAATCAAAAGCCATGGATGTGCAATATACTTTATCTAATAACAACAAATTCATCATTCATACAGTCTGTTCCAAAGCTAGTACGATAATGCTTGCTTAGCTAAAGATCTATACAGATACTAGATGGTCTAAACTAAAGGGTCATCCTGTTGACGATGTAGTTTACACACAGACGAACCGTCTGATTTCGCTTTTGCTGTGAAGGAATGAAACTCCGAACTAGAATCGCTTTTGACGTCCTGAAAATATGTTTCAAAGATGTTTATAGTTTAGATTAAAAAATCATTTTTTGAGCAATCTCCGACATCAAATGAAATACCCCGTAATTAAAAACAGTGATTAATTAGGCTAATTATATTTTTAAAGACTTAATTACACTTAAATAAATATGAGGGAACAAACCCCGAAGAAAACGGACCCTTAAAATGGGTTAAAAGCATAAACGAACCTTAAAGCGCGTTTTTCGAGGAAACCGGGAAAACGTGACTTTAAGCGGGTCAAATAGACTCGTAACAATTTTGGTCAACTAAATAGTCACCAATAAATATTAGTGAAGCGTTAGAACCCATAAAATTAATTAAACGAGAAAATTCCGGAAAACGGGTACCGGTAGTGAAAAACTGTAACAACCGGTAAGTTGTGGGGTAGAAGTACAAATAAACAAACTAAGTGTGTCCACTTTGCAAATAAAAATAAGAATGTGTGTGTGTGTGGGTGTGGGATCCGATTTCCCCTCTCACTCTCACCCTCTTTATTGTTTCCTTATTAACTAAAAGACAAAGGAAATAAGTAAAAAGAAGACCCACTCTCTCTCCTATTCTACCCCTCTCTCACGTAACCCCCTCCTTCTCCTTCTCTGTTTTCCTTCTCCTCTCCTGCGACATTCATGGAGTTTTGAAGAAACTCACACAACTCCCTCCTTCTCTCCTCTTGTTAACCCACTAAACTTGCTCCAAAAATTACAAAATTAGTACCATTGGAATCCCCTTGCAAAGGAGAACATTTCCCTCCTTTCAAAAATCCAAAAACACCATTTTCGTTTTTGAGGGTTTCCACCATTTGAAGGTTCAAGCCCACCATTAGAAGCACCTTCACCTCCTTGTCATCTTGAGGTAAAAAGAAGTTCGAAAATCCATCGTTTCTAACTCTCATTAGCATTATAAGAATTTCCATGTTTTTGAACTCTTGGCTCTTTGTTGCTTCAGCCGATTTTGGCTCCCTCTTGGGCTAGAAACATTGTTCCCTTGCTAGTCAAGAACTACATTCAACCACTGTGAGGTAATATCCTTGTCTAAACCCTAAAACATTAAATTCTAGGGTTAGTGCAAAAGAATGAATGTTAAATGGTAGTGTGTATTGGTATGGTGGTTGTAGTATTGTGCATTTTGTGAGGAAGAACCAAGAAGAAGGAAAGAAGAAAGGAGGAAGCAAGAAAGAAAGGAAAACTAGTAAAAACAAGGTAAAGTCTCTTACCTTGAACTAGTTTGGTGTTATATGATGTAACAGTTTTCGAATTGTAAAAAAATGAGTAAGGAATTGGGTATTGAGTAGCAAGTATGTTGTAGTGTAATGAGAATTGATGATGTAACAGTTTCGAAGTGTTTTAGAAATGTTAAAAGCTTGGGAAAACATGGGGTATTGAATGGGTATGTGTGCAGGATTCTATTGTTGTTGTAGTTGTATTAAAATGTGAGTATAACGTATTGAGTAAACAGGTGGTGAGAATAGAACTATGTGAGCTGAAATAATGTGTGGAGTATGTTAAGAATATAGGGAAGACTATGCCCAAATTTGTGTAGAAAGATGAGGACTTAAATGGTTTAAGAAGAGGAAGTATTTGGAGAGTTTAGAAAGAGTGTTTTGTAGTTTGTAACAGATTTTGAAAGAGGTATGTTAAGGGAAGGGAACTAGGATGTGAGTGGTGTGTTTGGAATGCTAAGAATAGCATTAGTTGAGGGAGTATTGGAGTGTAAGGGTTGAGATGAAAATCTGTAGCATGATAGAGTAAACAAAAATCTGTAGCATTAGTGAAATACAAACTAGCATAAGTGTTGTGAAGAAGTGAGGAAAACTGTATAAGTGGAAGTAAGGATTAAGTACTAAGTTTGAGGAATGAATTAGCACGATTTGGAGTGTTTAATTTGTATTGGAACATGTTAGGATGTATGTAGGAGAATTGGGGAAACAATGGGTGAAATTGGAATTGAAAAACAATGTCTGTAGCAGATTCTGCTACCGACCGACCCAGGTCTGGGTCGGACCGTGGGTCGGTCGGAGCTGAAGAAATGGAAATAAACCTCTCGGGAATGGACCGACCCAGGAGCCGTGGGTCGGACATGGTCGGTCGGACTCGAATTTTCTGTTGTCGAAGTTTCGCACTTCGACCGACCCAGAGGTGGGTCGGTCGGGGTGCGGTCGGAGCTTGGACAATGGGACTGAAACTCTCGGCAATGGACCGACCCAGAGAGGTATGGGTCGGTCGGAATGGTTCTGGGTCGGTCGGGAGAAATTTCAAAGACGAAACCTTACTGGAATGGACCGACCCAGGGTTTTGGGTCGGTCGGTGGGTCGGTCGACCCATAACTTACAAGAAAAAAAAAAATGTTTTAATTATATGATTATAGCAATCATATATGTATATGCCTATATACCTATATGCATATATATGTAGTAGTACACCATTAATGAGGTAATAATGGTAAGAAAGTAAGTAGATGAGTAATGAAACAAGTGTAAGAAGTAATAAGGAAGAGAATGGTTTTACAACCGAGTAAGAATGTAATAAAGTAGTAGGTATGCATTGCAAGTAGCAAAGAAGGAGTAAGTTAGATCAATAATAGATCATTGATCATACTACTTCATGTATGTATAGGAAATCAAATAGTTGATCTCCCAAGGACCCGGTAGTACGTAAGCGACGGTGAACGGTATGATTTCTTCATGCCCTGTATCCTAACTTGGTTACCCCGATTTGTGTGTTTATGTGATCACCAACAAGATAAATGCATGAACCGGATATATTGCACATAATTGTGTTTGAAACTATATTGTTCTTGTTATTGCCCTTGAACATTTAGTTTGTATAATTCATGAAATGAATGAATGGAAATGGAGTGTATGTGCAAGTATGAGTACTTGTGTATTGTATGTATGTATGGAAAGTAAGTATGGACTTCTACTAATTCCTAAACAAACCTAACTCCTAACATGAGTAATGAGTAATGGAATGAGTAGAAGCCCGATATAGTTTCGGCCACGCGTGAGGATAAGGAACCACAAGAGGTTGGAACCGAATCCTGGCTATGATCTTTTCCTTGGACCAATTCCCTTTGTATGGGTAGCATCCTGGATTAGTGTGCCATCTTAAAGCCCGGTGGTGGGAGATAGTACTCCCTGCCCGGAGGTCATACCGACTTAACTGGAAGTAAGTATGTAAGTATGTAAGTATTGTAATGTATTGGTCTTGACTATTGTAAGTCATTGACCCGGAGTAAAAGAGTATTGAACATCCGATTAACCCGGGTGTAATAAGGCTAACTGGACCTTTGTATGTATTGGAGAATTGTGTCTCCGTAATGCGGTGAGTATTCGGTAAGTATAACGGTTGACTTGTATTGTCTTCCATGCTTGTATGTATTGTATGAAAGTATGCCTTGAAATGAATGTATTGAATTGTATTGTATAAAGCATGTATGTACGTATGAAACGAACCGCATGTATACGACCAAATAGTTGGCGTACCCTCGCTAGTACGCGGGGTATGCGGTTATCATGTTCAGCGTAAGCTGACCCCCTCGGGGGAATGTTTTTACTCCACAGGTACCCGCGAGGCGTGATGGTAGAGTAAGGGCAGCATGTGATTCTTTTTGGATGAAGTTGGTAGTATTGAAATAGTGTACCGAGTTGTACACGGCTAGAGCCCTTTGAGTAGTCGGTGTACCATGTGGTACACCATTTTGGGATGATGAATTTTACTTGGATAGTAAGGAGAGGTTGTATAAACTCTTCATTTATGGGAAGTAATATTGGATTGTAATTCATATAATTCGGTAAACTCGGTAATCAATTGTAATCTAAGTATTTGGTATTGTAAAGTAAGTAGTATGTATTTGCTTATTCTAATTGTCAGACCGAGATGGTAAGTAGTGTAGCCTTGTTGATCTTGGATGGTTAACGGCATTGTATCACCCGCCGGGAGTAAGTAAGTATTCCGCTGCGATTCTGGTAATTATGAGCATGATTAGAGGAGTAAGAAAGGATTAGCGGTTGGGGTGTTACAAAAAGTGGTATCAGAGCGAAGTCTCGCTCTGATGATTAGAAGTACTAAGTATAGTGATTACCGAGTTAGGATTCCAACCGTCTTAAGACGGATACTTAGAAACCTAACTAGGAGCTACCGTTAGCAATAACGGATACCCTTGACGTCTACAAAGACGATACTATTGTTTGAATGAAGACCATGAGGTCATAGTATCCCAACATCTAATGTATCCACACTTGTACAGATGTCAGGACGAGGTCGAGGCCGACCTAGGGGAGAGACATCTGGTGGACCGGGCGCGCAGACGATAGCTGAGATCGTCGCCGCCACGGTAGCACAGATGCTACCGGAAGTAATCACCGCTGTGCAGGCTACAGCAGAACCACCACAGCAGCAGCAGCAGCAACAACCCGACCCACCTCATCCCCGTGAGACTAATTGGGTAAAAGCAGTCGCCGACCTTCGACCTCCACACTTTAGAGGCGAGAGCGACCCCGCCAAGCTCGAGGCCTACCTCTCCGAGATGGAGACGGCCTTCGAGACACTTGAGACTCCCGCTGGAGTTCGGGTGAGGATAGCTGCGTACTACCTGAAGGACGCGGCTATGGACTGTGGAAGCTCGTCAAGGCCGAGCACATAGCTGACCCCGCATTCGGATGGGAAGCCTTCACCTCTCTCTCTCCGATCTAAGTATTACCCCAGCATGTCAAGACCAGAAAAGGCTTGAGCTCGATGCACTAAAGATGACCGAGAAGATGACGGTTGATGAATATTACCGCACCTTCACCTCTCTTCTCAGGCTTCTACCCGACCTTGGGTATACCGGCCAAGTCTTGGTCGACCGCTTCTACGGCGGGTTGAGCCATCGACTCCGGTATGGCATGGGCTTCACACGGTTTACCTCCCTTCAGGTAAACATCGTTGAACCCTTAAAAAGCCATGAGTAATGTAAACAAGTATTTCCGTATGTAAATGTAACCTAATGCCTAGTAATTCAGGAGTGTTATCATGCTGCCTCCCGAGTGGAGATCACCTGCCAGCTAAGAATGAGGAGCAAGCACTGAAGCGCAAGGTGAGCGGCAAAGTAACACCTCCGAGGATCACACCCATCCAAACCATGGAAGAAGAAGAAGAAGTATTCTCACCAGAAGAACACTTCAGGAGACGGCGGTGCCCATGCTGAGAAGGGCAAGGCAGCTGAGCCATTGCAGCTTGCCTACACCGCACCAGTGGCAGCAAAGCCACTGAGGTCTCAGCCCTACAGGGGTAAGTAACCAAAACCAAATTAGTACACTCGTGAATTAGCATGTATGTAGAATATTGTAAGTATACCGAACCTTGCTAACTTGGAAGCTATAGGTTCTGGATTTGGCCAGGGCAAGAACCAGTCTGATGGCCGCAGTTACATATGCCGTAACTGCAACAAGGATCATCCCGGCACAGATTGCCAAGGAAGGGATATCCGCTGCTTCACGTGTCAGAAACCGGGCCACCGTGCCAATGCATGTCCGAAGAATTCCAGGCCCAAGGGCAACTACCAGGGCTACAAGCAGCGTGAGGGCAAGGAGGTTGCATCTGGCGATGCTCATGCCCAGCACACCTCACAGGGACAGGGGTCCCGAGGTCCGCAGAAGGGCGCACCGCAGAGGCAGCCGGCCTTACACATCATAGACCGTGATGGGACCGGGACTAAGTCCGGCCCAGGTAAACTGAACCTTTAATCCTTGAAAGAGCATGCCTAAGTATCAAGTAATTGTATGAATGAGTATGAATGCGTAAGTATATGAAGTATGAAATCGAGTATGAGTAAGTAACATGGAAGTATGTATTGAGCATGAAATGAATTAGTAAGCCTAGAACTTACTCTAGATGTAATTTACCACCTTAGGGAAATTCCTTATTTGTTACCCAATACCTTCAAACTCACCTCATGAAGAGACCGACATCGCCAATCACCACTTCCACAACGAACAGTGTCAGGTCATCCGCCCAGGTATGATCTTATTAAAAGGATACCTGACACCCGAAGCACAGATTTCAATCATCCGACGATGCAACGAGTTAGGAATGGGTCCAGGAGGATTTTATACACCCGAATTCCCCGGTGGAGCTACAATGAAGCTAAAGCTTATGTGCTTGGGAAAGGATTGGAACCCTTATACCAAGACATACCAAACGACGCGAACAGAGACGGAGCAACACCTCCAGCAATACCCCCAGAATTCCAAACGCTTGTCACACAAGCTGTAGAAATTGCACAACATATGAAGATGAACCAATTCCTGCACTTGAAGCAGATGTATGTATTGTCAACTTCTACGAGAAAGAAGGACGACTTGGCTTACACCAAGACAAGGACGAGACAGCGGAATCTCTTGAACTAGGAGTGCCCGTAGTGTCTTGGTCCATTGGTGATGACGCCGTATTTTTGTATAGCGAGCGGAAGCGTGTGGACCTCGCAGAGAAATTGGTATTGAGATCAGGAGATGTCCTCATCATGGGTGGAAAATCAAGGTTGCTGTATCACGGGATCCAGAAGATCAAGTTGAATACGGCACCACCGGCAGTGATCAATGCCACACACATGAAACCAGGACGCCTGAACCTCACCTTTAGAAAGTATTAATCTTGTAGTATCATGTAATCCAGTAGTAACGTGTATTAGAGACACAGTATGTATGATGGTTGGTTATTCAATAAAAGCAGTGTTGGTTATTAAATTCCACTTGCGTTCCACCATCCTTACTTATAATCTTATGAATCAATAGGTTGTGGACTCGGTACCGAAGGTAGCCTGAGCATCCTCACCGAAGAACAAGCCGGCAGAAGCGGCACCATTCTAACGGGAACATTCCCAGTAAACGGCATCGAAGCCAAAGTATTATTCGACTCCGGCGCCTCTCACACCTTTGTATCGCCATCATTCGCTACAAGGTTGGGGCTAGACGCAGATGAGCTACCAAACTTCTTGGTTACTCTCCCGTCGAAGGAGCGAGTAAAATGCACTAAGTATTACCACACCCGCCACCATTCAAATCAAAGGCGAAGTGTTTCCCATTTCCTTCATTGAATTCAACGGATTGGGATTCGACTTGATAATTGGAATGAACTGGTTGGAGCGGCACAAGGGACGGATCCTATGCGCCGAGCACCGCTTGCTACTCAAGAGTCCATCTGGGGTCACTGTTTCATACCGCCAGAGACCAAGAGAGCCTTCAACCACAGTCATCTCCGCTATGGCAATGTATCGGGAGCTCAGAAAAGGGCACGAAGTATATTTATGTCACGTGCAAGACCTGGAGAGAGATCCAGAGTTCAGTGACGAGGTAGCAGTAGTCTCAGAATTCCCTGATGTATTCCCCAAGGAGCTACCTGGTATGCCACCACAGAGAGCGGTAGAGTTTGAAATCGACCTTGTACCGGGTACTGGTCCCATTGCTAGGGCACCATACCGTATGGCACCAGCAGAAATGACAGAACTCAAAGAGCAATTACGTGATCTTCTCGACAAAGGGTTCATACGCCCGAGCGTATCACCCTGGGGAGCACCGGTCCTCTTCGTGAAGAAGAAGGACGGTAGTCTCCGCCTCTGCATCGACTACCGCGAATTGAATGCGGTCACTGTAAAGAATAAGTACCCATTGCCACGCATCGACGACCTGTTCGATCAGTTGAAGGGAGCATCCGTCTTTTCTAAGATTGATCTCCGATCTGGTTACCACCAAATTGCTATCAAAGAGCAAGACATTCAGAAAACAGCATTCCGAACAAGATATGGCCACTACGAATTCACGGTGATGCCATTCGGTTTGTCTAATGCACCAGCCAAGTTCATGGACCTAATGAATCGGTTATTCAGTGATCAGCTGGACACTTCGGTAGTAGTATTCATTGACGACATTCTTGTGTATTCGAAGTCACCAGAAGAGCATGAAAACCACTTGAGAAAAGTACTTGAGACACTGCGCGAGAACCAGCTGTATGCGAAGTTCTCCAAATGCGAGTTTTGGCTAGATCAGGTATCATTCCTTGGTCATGTCATATCGAGCGCGGGTATATCAGTAGATCCATCTAAAATCGAAGCAGTGCGATCATGGCCTAGACCTAAGACTGTTACCGACATCCGGAGCTTTCTTGGTTTAGCCGGTTATTACCGAGGTTTGTAAAGGACTTCTCCAAAGTCGCTAAGCCCATGACGTCACTGAAGAAAGATGCACCCTTTGTATGGACAAAGGAGTGCGAACTATCCTTCCAGACACTGAAAGACTCATTGACCTCAGCGCCAGTTCTCACACTTCCAGAGGGCACAGAGGGATTTGAGGTGTATTGTGATGCATCGGGTAAGGGAATGGGATGCGTGCTCATGCAGCATGGCAAGGTGGTAGCCTATGCTTCTCGCCAGCTGAAAAAGCATGAGGAGAATTACCCGACACATGATCTAGAGTTAGGAGCCATTGTCTTCGCCTTGAAGATATGGCGACACTATCTCTATGGGGTAAGCATCACCATCTACTCCGACCACAAAAGCTTACAGTATGTATTTACCCAGAAAGAACTAAACCTAAGACAAAGGAGGTGGATGGAGTTTCTATCAGATTATGACATCAACCTCCAGTACAAAGAAGGGAAGGCAAACGTTGTAGCCGACGCCCTGAGTCGTCGAGCACACTCGCTCCATTCGCTACTCGCTTCTTCTAGCTTGGTTGACGAGGTGCGAGACGCTCAGTTGAGCGACCCTTACTTCACAGAGATCAGACAGAAAATCACAGATGGTACCTTCGAGAGCCGAAAGTACGACTTCGAATTGCATGAAGATGGTCTGATCCGATTGAATGGCAGATTATGCGTCCCCCGAAGCAATGCTGAGCTAAGGGATCGCATTCTGCGAGAGTCACATTGTTCGACATTGCATGTCCATCCGGGAGCCTCTAAAATGTACAAAGACATGAAGAGGTACTTCTGGTGGCAAGGAATGAAATCAGACGTGACTGAGTATGTTCTGAGGTGTCTCACTTGCCAGAAAGTGAAGTTTGAGCACCGAAGACCGGGAGGAATGGTGCAATCCATGCCCATTCCGGAGTGGAAATTCCACGACATCTCTATGGATTTTGTTGTTGGACTCCCACCTGCTAGGGGAGGACTCAACATGATCTGGGTAGTAGTCGATCGCCTCACCAAGGTTGCCCGATTCATACCGATGAAGGACACTTGGAAGGTGGCGAAGCTCGCAGAGCTATTCGACAAGGAGATCATCCGACACCACGGAGTTCCGAAAACCATTGTATCTGACCGCGACACCAGGTTTCTTTCGAGATACTGGAGAGCAACACGGGAAGCGCTTGGTACTGAGTTGAAGCTTAGCACCGCCTTCCACCCAGACCGACGGTCAGACAGAAAGGACCATCCAGACACTAGAGGACATGCTTAGGGCATGTGCCTTGACTTCCAGGGGAGCTGGATTGAGAAGCTTCATCTTATCGAGTTTTCGTATAACAATAGCTATCATGCTTCGATTAAGATGTCGCCGTTCCAAGCTTTGTATGGTAGACCTTGCCGTACCCCGTTGTGTTGGGATGAGTCAAGTGAAGCGGTCATCATAGGACCGGAGTATTTGGAACAAGTACAAGCTGAGGTACAACAAATCCGAGCTAATATGAAGGCAGCCCAAGATAGACAGAAATCCTATGCGGATGTGCGACGACGCGACCTTGAGTTCGCCGTGGGCGACCAAGTGTTCTTGCGTGTCTCACCTATGAAGGGTGTCTTTCGATTTGGCCAAAAGGGCAAACTGAGCCCGAAATTTGTAGGCCCGTATGCCATTACCGAGAGGATTGGAGCCGTAGCTTATAGGCTAGCATTGCCTGAAGAATTGGGGCGTGTTCATGATGTCTTTCATGTATCACAACTCAAGAAATACATAGCCGATCCCTCTCATGTATTAGAACCCGAACACTTTCCCTAGAGCCGACGATGAGATATGTCGAGACTCCATTGCGAATCCTTGATACAAGACAAGAGACACTCGCCATAAATCTGTACGAATGGTGAAGGTCTTGTGGTCTAACCACGATGTCGAGGAAGCGACTTGGGAATAGAGGACGCCATGAAGGCGAAGTACCCGAATCTATTTGTAGACTAGATGTCTAGTATCCGTATAGCACGGAGGGTACGGGGCGTACCCCTTTTAAGGGGGGTAGAGCCTTTTGCTTTTGCATTGCTTCGGGTTAGCATTGCGTAGTATGTATGTATTGTAATTGTTTTTGGTTGGCACATGTAGTGCTAATTGTATGTATTGGCACAAAGTAGTGCTAGTAGTATCGGTATGTAGCACGATGATATGGTATGTATGGTATGTATGTAATGAGTAATGCATTGTGTTGTACGGTATATGACACGAATGACATTGTGAAGTGTATTGTGATGTATTGTGGATGTGCAATTGAATGAGTATTGTATGAATGTGATGTGTAGTTTAAGAGTATGGTATGTATCTGAATTGTGTATGCTGGTAGTGTAAGAATTGTGAACACCTTGTAAGGTGGTAGTAGATGCATTGTGGCAATTCGTTGCCAAATGAGTAAAAGTAAACCGTAAACCTTGAGCAACTTTGAGGGCAAAGTTTCTTAAGGGGGGTAGATTGAAATACCCCGTAATTAAAAACAGTGATTAATTAGGCTAATTATATTTTTAAAGGCTTAATTACACTTAAATAAATACGAGGGAACAAATCCCGAAGAAAACCCTTAAAATGGGTTAAAAGCATAAACGAACCTTAAAGCGCGTTTTTCGAGGAAACCGGGAAAACGTGACTTTAAGCGGGTCAAATAGACTCGTAACAATTTTGGTCAACTAAATAGTCACTAATAAATATTAGTGAAGCTTTAGAACCAATAAAATTAATTAAACGAGAAAATTCCGGAAAACGGGTACCGGTTAGTGAAAACTGTAACAACCGGTAAGTTGTGGGGTAGAAGTACAAATAAACAAACTAGTGTGTCCACTTTGCAAATAAAAATAAAATGTGTGTGTGTGGGTGTGGGATCCGATTTCCCCTCTCACTCTCACCCTTTATTGTTTCCTTATTAACTAAAAGACAAAGGAAATAAGTAAAAAGAAGACCCACTCTCTCTCCTATTCTACCCCTCTCTCACGTAACCCCCTCCTTCTCCTTCTCTGTTTTCCTTCTCCTCTCCTGCGACATTCATGGAGTTTTGAAGAAACTCACACAACTCCCTCCTTCTCTCCTCTTGTTAACCCACTAAACTTGCTCCAAAAATTACAAAATTAGTACCATTGGAATCCCCTTGCAAAGGAGAACATTTCCCTCCTTTCAAAAATCCAAAAACCCATTTCGTTTTTGAGGGTTTCCACCATTTGAAGATTCAAGCCACCATTAGAAGCACCTTCACCTCCTTCATCTTGAGGTAAAAAGAAGTTCGAAAATCCATCGTTTCTAGCTCTCATTAGCATTATAAGAATTTCCATGTTTTGAACTCTTGGCTCTTTGTTGCTTCAGCCGATTTGGCTTCTTGGGCTAGAAACATTGTTCTCTTGCTAGTCAAGAACTACATTCAACCATTGTGAGGTAATATCCTTGTCTAAACCCTAAAACATTAAATTCTAGGGTTAGTGCAAAAATGAATGTTAAATGGTAGTGTGTATTGGTATGGTGGTTGTAGTATTGTGCATTTTGTGAGGAAGAACCAAGAAGAAGGAAAGAAGAAAGGAGGAAGCAAGAAAGAAAGGAAAAACTAGTAAAACAAGGTAAAGTCTCTTACCTTGAACTAGTTTGGTGTTATATGTAACAGTTTTCGAATTGTAAAAATGAGTAAGGAATTGTATGAGTAGCAAGTATGTTGTAGTATAATGAGAATGATATGTAACAGTTTTGAAGTGTTTAGAATGTTAAAAGCTTGGGAAAACATGGGTATTGAATGGGTATGTGTGCAGGATTTTATTGTTGTTGTAGTTGTATTAAATGTGAGTATAACGTATTGAGTAAACAGGTGGTGAGAATAGAACTATGTGAGCTGAAATAATGTGTGGAGTATGTTAAGAATATAGGGGAGACTATGCCCAAATTTGTGTAGAAAGATGAGGACTTAATGGTTTAAGAAGAGGAAGTATTTGGAGAGTTTAGAAAGAGTGTTTTGTAGTTTGTAACAGATTTTGAAAGAGGTATGTTAAGGGAAGGGAACTAGGATGTGAGTGGTGTGTTTGGATGCTAAGAATAGCATTAGTTGAGGGAGTATTGGAGTGTAAGGGTTGAGATGAAAATCTGTAGCATGATAGAGTAAACAAAATCTGTAGCATTAGTGAAATACAAACTAGCATAAGTGTTGTGAAGAAGTGAGGAAAATGTATAAGTGGATAAGGATTAAGTACTAAGTTTGATGAATTAGCACGATTTGGAGTGTTTAATTTGTATTGGAACATGTTAGGATGTATGTAGGAGAATTGGGGAAACAATGGGTGAAATTGGAATTGAAAAACAAGGTCTGTAGCAGATTCTGCTACCGACCGACCCAAGTCTGGGTCGGACCGTGGGTCGGTCGGAGCTGAAGAAATGAAATAAACCTCTCGGGAATGGACCGACCCAGGAGCCGTGGGTCGGACATGGGTCGGTCGGACTCGAATTTTCTGTTGTCGAAGTTTCGCACTTCGACCGACCCAGAGGTGGGTCGGTCGGTGGGTCGGTCGGAGCTTGGACAATGGGACTGAAACTCTCGGCAATGGACCGACCCAGAGGGTATGGGTCGGTCGGAATGGTTCTGGGTCGGGGGAGAAATTTCAAAGACGAAACCTTACTGGAATGGACCGACCCAGGGTTTTGGGTCGGTCGGTGGGTCGGTCGACCCATAACTTACAAAAAAAAAAAAAAATGTTTTAATTATATGATTATAGCAATCATATATGTATATGCCTATATACCTATATGCATATATATGTAGTAGTACACCATTAATGAGGTAATAATGGTAAGAAAGTAAGTAGATGAGTAATGAAACAAGTGTAAGAAGTAATAAGGAAGAGAATGGTTTTACAACCGAGTAAGAATGTAATAAAGTAGTAAGTATGCATTGCAAGTAGCAAAGAAGGAGTAAGTTAGATCAATAATAGATCATTGATCATACTACTTCATGTATGTATAGGAAATCAAATAGTTGATCTCCCAAGGACCCGGTAGTACGTAAGCGACGGTGAACGGTATGATTTCTTCATGCCCTGTATCCTAACTTGGTTACCCCGATTTGTGTGTTTATGTGATCACCAACAAGATAAATGCATGAACGGATTATATTGCACATAATTGTGTTTGAACTATATTGTTCTTGTTATTGCCTTGAACATTTAGTTTGTATAATTCATGAAATGAATGAATGGAAATGAGTGTATGTGCAAGTATGAGTACTTGTGTATTGTATGTATGTATGGAAGTAAGTATGGACTTCTACTAATTCCTAACAACCTAACTCCTAACATGAGTAATGAGTAATGGAATGAGTAGAAGCCCGATATAGTTTCGGCCACGCGTGAGGATAAGGAACCACAAGAGGTTGGAACCGAATCCTGGCTATGATCTTTTCCTTGGACCAATTCCCTTTGTATGGGTAGCATCCTGGATTAGTGTGCCATCTTAAAGCCCGGTGGTGGGAGATAGTACTCCCTGCCCGGAGGTCATACCGACTTAACTGGAAGTAAGTATGTAAGTATGTAAGTATTGTAATGTATTGGTCTTGACTATTGTAAGTCATTGACCCGGAGTAAAAGAGTATTGAACATCCGATTAACCCGGGTGTGTAATAAGGCTAACTGGACCTTTGTATGTATTGGAGAATTGTGTCTCCGTAATGCGGTGAGTATTCGGTAAGTATAACGGTTGACTTGTATTGTCTTCCATGCTTGTATGTATTGTATGAAAGTATGCCTTGAAATGAATGTATTGAATTGTATTGTATAAAGCATGTATGTATGTATGTATGAAACGAACCGCATGTATACGACCAAATAGTTGGCGTACCCTCGCTAGTACGCGGGGTGTGCGGTTATCATGTTCAGCGTAAGCTGACCCCCTCGGGGGAATGTTTTTACTCCACAGGTACCCGCGAGGCGTGATGGTAGAGTAAGGGCAGCATGTGATTCTTTTTGGATGTAGTTGGTAGTATTGAAATAGTGTACCGAGTTGTACACGGCTAGAGCCTTTGAGTAGTCGGTGTACCATGTGGTACACCATTTTGGGATGATGAATTTTACTTGGATAGTAAGGAGAGGTTGTATAAACTCTTCATTTATGGGAAGTAATATTGGATTGTAATTCATATAATTCGGTATACTCGGTAATCAATTGTAATCTAAGTATTTGGTATTGTAAAGTAAGTAGTATGTATTTGCTTATTCTAATTGTCAGACCGAGATGGTAAGTAGTGTAGCCTTGTTGATCTTGGATGGTTAACGGCATTGTATCACCCGCCGGGAGTAAGTAAGTATTCCGCTGCGATTCTGGTAATTATGAGCATGATTAGAGGAGTAAGAAAGGATTAGCGGTTGGGGTGTTACATGCGTCGGGCGCCCGCACAGCTGGGCGAGCCACGGGACTCCTCGCATGTCTTCGAAACGAGCGGCGCTGCTCCTCGCCTGTCTTCAATCCGAGCACTGGCGGTACTCGCGGGTCGCAGGGTAGAGCCGCGGCGCTGCTCGCCCTAGCGCGAGTAGAGCAGCGGTGCTCCTCGCCTGAACTTTTTTTTTTTGAAAAATTTCGAATCTTGCATGCTAGATCTAGCTCAAATGATGTAGAATTTCAAAAAACTAACACCAAATTCATACTCAGGACACCCAAATCTATAAATTGCAAAATAAAATTTCGAAAAACTCACCGGAAAAATATTCCGGCGGGACCGGTGGTCCCGCGGTGGTTGGCGGCGGTGGGTGGCGGCTCCAGCAGTCAGAAGAGAGGTTCTTAAGGAAGAGAGAGAGAGAGGAGAGAGAGTGAGTAAGAGAGAAATGAATAATCCAAGGAAGGTTAGGCAATATATAGTACGAGCGTTTTTTACCCTAAATTGACGTTTTCACTGCGATTTCAGTACGACGTCGTTCTGAAAGTGTAACAATGTTTGTAATTTAGTCAAACACGACATAAAATGTCTTTAACTTACGTGGAGTCACAATTATAACGTTTAAATGCGATTAAAACGGGCTTAACGTCTTTTTATTACAATTAGAGCGTTTTTCACCCGAAATTGGCGTTTTAACTATGAATTCAGTACGACATTCTGAATATGTACCAATGTGGATTCACAATTAAAATCAAATTGACGCAATTAATACGGGTTTATAATGTTTTGTAACATTCAGAGTGTTTTTTAATGTTTTATAATGTTTTGTAACATTCAGAGTGTGTTTTACTGTTTACGCTCAAGCAATTATTTAAAAAAAAAATAAAAGTTACAACACGACATCATTACATGTGTACAACGTCAGTATGAATTAAAAAAATTTTGTACTGTGGTGATTAATAATTTTGTACTGTGAATAGCAACCCAGATTAACATATCAAAAAGTTTGAAAACAATGTGCAAAGGACGGTTCCAAAAAAAAGATCCCCGACACAGGGGCGGACCCAGAGGATAAATCCTATGGGGTCCATTATAGGCCTTTTTTCTAATTATTATTGGGCTGGTCTGTTTGAAGCTTTTTTTTGTTTGTGGAAAAATGAAACCAAGTGTGTGGCAAGGAGGATTCGAACTCTAGACCCCCAGATTGCTAGATTTTAACCACTGCACCATTATCACTACTTGTCATATATGTCATTTTATTATACATATACTAGGTTTAAATTTTTAAATTTTTTTTTTTATAAAATGCTATGGGGTCCGGGCCCCCATTGGACCCCATGTGGGTCCGCCCCTGCCCCGACATGTTTTAATAAAATTAATGTACACCAAATTATCATTTAAACCTAATTCCACCCTCAATCTATCAGTAAAAATTAAAATGTTTCTACCTATGGTTGTTTAATTAAAACATATTTAAAAAATAATACACTGCAAGATTTAAAAAAAAAAAAGCCCTACTAAATAAGTTAAAATTATGGATGGGTGCAGACAAACATTCTAACATTTTGTTAAAACAGAACCTACAAATATGCTAACATACTCTCCATTGTGGATACTGGATACCCTAATATAAGAATTTGAATTCACCTTTATGCATAATAAGGTGTTATACCGAGATGATCAAATTCCTAACGTGAGAATGCTTAACTACGAGCATGGTATTTCCCAACTCCCTTAATAAAATTATGTACTTTATAGAAGAAAAAAAATTAAACCTTTGCCCAAAATTCATCAATTCATAATCTGTTGTAAATGAAAAACAAATGTTTCAACTTTCAATATCTTACATATCGGCCAACCTCCAAAATCTTTCCGCTCTAGTTCATTCGGCTACAGATATCACCAATTCAAAAACTGAGCACCTATTGTTCGGCGGAACCCTACCTTAATTGTTGCTTCCTTGAAGACTTAGACGACTTTACGATCACACGGCAGCAGCAGCAACCCCTTGTCACCTCGGGCGATGGAGGATCCCCATTACGGTCTCCGGCGACCATACTGTCATCATCCGTCGGCTGCTGCGGCGACGATGATGACTTCGTGGTACGAATCGCTCTTAAGCTGACATCCCGAGGCTGTAATACCTTCTTATTATCTGGGCTAGTGTTGGTCCCACGCTTGTTCGGGTCAATCAGTTCGCCGGAAAGGAATTTGCTGCCATCGGTCGTCGTCGTTGTCTCTCTAACCTTTGGCCTCGTCAACTCCCCCGATATGGACCTATCATTCCATACATGAGCAGACGAGCCTTGTCGCCTAAAGGGCACAGTTGATCTCGGTAACCCTTCCATGGATATTGAAACTTCTTGCTTTATATTGCGTTGTTGCCGGTGGAAATTGTAGTTTAACCTCCTTCGTTCTGTTCTATCCCTCTCTCACGCACGGAGAGTTATTGCCGGTTTGCTCGATGAAGGTCATGAGCGGCCAACGTCTCATCTCTTTCTCTTCTATTTTAAAACAAATATTTTCTTTCTTTCTTCGAGGTTTTTTAATTTTCTCTCCTTCTACTATTTTATTACGGCTAATATTTTCACTATATTCGGATCTTCTAATGGTTGTGGTCCTTGTGGACGGTGCAAGACAAACTTATAGAATATATACAGCCTAGAGCCTGAATTTCAAATTTAGGGGCCAAAAAAGTTAACTATATATAAATAATAAATATTTAATATTTAAAATAAAAATAAATAATAATATTTAAAATAAAAATACTTACAATATGATTTAAAGGTTTATATTTTAAATATAGATAACTCACTAAAATATATTATATCAGTACAAAACACGAAAATCAAGGAGATAATTTTTAGATTACTTTATCTTACTTTTGAATAGGGAAGTTGTGGGTGAGAGAGTAAAGTAAGGGGTAAATATGAAATTGAAAGGTAAAGTGTCTAGAACATCCTATATTTTGAAAAAATGGCAATTCACAAAACATCATTTATTAACAAGAGACAAGAACTCATTAATTCAACTTTAAACTAAAATTTAATAAGCACAATTAATATCTTAGAAGCAAATTCCAGTTCAAATTATGGATATAAAAATAATAATGTATGAAATATAAGACACTTACTAACATCCATTAATGTTTTAATTGTAGTTTATTATTTCTATTTATAATACTAAACAAATTAAAATAGACTCATGATAATTAAAAAGAATAACTATAATAGAAATATTTAGACAATTTTAATAAATTAAACTTAATTTATAACAAAATAAACTATATTATATAAAACTAATAATAAAAAGTGATGTCATCAGGACAATTAGGGGGTCGGGCCCCCACACAATCAAAGTGGCTCCGCCACTGAATATATATATCGCACCTTTCCTTAAGTAAAAAATGTTGATTTCATTCAACGGGGAGGGTGAAGGTATGGCTGCGTTCGGTATAGTTGTTTTGTGTTTGTTTTGGTCTGGCTGTTTTGTGGTTGTTTTATATGTGGCAGTATATTATTGGAGTAGAACGTAGGACCCATGTGGGACCCACGCGGGGACCACCGCCAAAACTACCATGTTTATATGTAACACCCCAACTTAATCCAATTGTGGTCTCGCAACTTAACAGTATATATATAAACATGTCACAGCGGAATTCTATACAATCCAGGACCTTGCCACGGTCTGTCAACAGAATATACCGAACATTAGAGCAACCATATTAAACATTTACATATCCTTCTTACAACCCCCTCACGTCCTATACATCTTACTAACCTAAATTGCCATACGAGTGTACATGCACAACTCGTAGGCCACTCTTAACCCTTAACACTTGTATCCTCTCCTTACTCTCGCGTCGGCCGCTTCCTTGTTGTACCTGTGTAGTAAAACAGCCCCCAAAGGGGGTCAGCACGAATGCTGGTACGATCCCCTCATGGCCCCCAAGCTAACGTGGCTACGACGACTAATTGTCGATAGCATGGAGGTTGATTAGATGCACAACATAATAGAAAGTGCAGTAAACATCAACTCAGATATGAACAATCAAAGTTCACACACAATGAACGACTTAAATGCTCTCCCTTAATTAGAGAGTTAACTATTCAACTCCTCAAGTAATGTTCCCTCTTAATCTTAATAGTACAAACCATCCTTATCTTACCTCACTCTGATTCTTATCTTAATCTTAGAAACGACCATCCTTAAATAAGGAGTGGATGTAGCTTATCTTATTCTTAATATTACAAATCATCCTTTAAAAGGAATGGTTGTAACTTATCTTAATCTAACTTAATCTTAATCTTAATAATACAAATCATCCTTTAAAAAGGAATGATTGTAACTTATCTTAATCTTAATAATACAAATCATCCCTTAAAAAGGAATGATTGTAACTTATCTTAATCTTAACTTAATCTTAATCTTAATAATACAAATCATCCTTTAGAAAGGAATGTTTGTAACTCATCTTAACCTTACCTTAAGTATGCCAACCGTTCTCTCATTGGGACAGTTAGCCCTTAGTTCGTTGTTTATTTTTGTAGGGCTTGGTTAACCCTAGCCAGCAGCAGGACACTTACCAGCAATAAACAACATTCTTAAATTGTTGGGGATGTAGGCTTGATCCCCCCACGCCATCTTAAAGCCACCTACCTTGGACTGGATGTCCAATGTAGCCGAGCCGGTCAACCCGACCCCAAGGCCACTAGTCCGAGGACTAGTCCTTAATCGGAAGTCGAATCTGCTATAGATACCGACCCCCTTTCCTTAGCATGCATGACCGGAGATCGGTCCCGGGTTTCCTCACTCATGTTCCAGTTAGTAGTTATCTCAAAATCCTGTTTGTTGGGTTAACCTCTTTCGGTTCATATCGTCCCTCATTAGGGGGCGTTCCTTAGTCTCACTCAATTCCTTACTAAGCATTGGTTAGTAAGTTCTCACGGTATGTTGTGTTAGTTTTCAAACATCACACAACAATACAGTATATTAATATGTTCCGGTTGCATGCTTTATCTTGTTTAGTGAGCACACAAACAAATAGCACACAAGCCGAGGGACACCTCGTTAGCAAGCAGTCACAAGAGATGTACCGTTCACCGTTTCTCACACCGGCCGTTGTCGCGGCTTTACTCTCTTTCTCCGGAGTCCAATTTCCAAGTCCTAAAACATTCATTTAGTTTTAGGTTGTTAATCACTTAACTCAATTCAACTTACTTATCTTACTTAACTACTTAACCTTAATGACTCCAACCTAACACCTCTCTTAAGTCTACAACTTAATCTTAACTTTTAAGTTAATTCTTAACTTAATCCCTTAGGTCTTTATACCTCTAATCATCATTGCCCCCCCTTAATGGGGTACCATTATATACCACTAAACTCTCTTAGGTTTCTTTCTCTCTTTTTTTTTTTTTTATGGTCCGACCGACACACGACCGAACCCACCCCTTGGGTAGGTCGGCTGCAGAGAAATCCAACTTCACAGGTTTTCAGCCCGACCGACCAGACTGGGGTTCGTCCCCTGGGTAGGGTCGGCTGCAGAAACTTCCCATTGTCCTTGTCAAACGTTCCTCCAAATTTTTTTCCTCAAGCCTCCTAATGTATTCTAACTCATTTGGCACATCAACAACACCTTATAACCTCCACCAAACTCATTAAACAACTTCCAAAGATCCTCTCAAACATTTACTCAATTCTTGCAAGAAATTCCTAACACTTGTTAAATAATTCCTTATTTCTCTAACATGTTCATTCTATCTAAAACTTTCAACTAACCAAGTGTTTTTCTTTCCTACCCATATAACTCCTTCTTAACATCATTGCACTCCTCTTGCTTGTTAAACTTCCAAGGTTATCTTGCATGTCCATGCACAATTTCTCCTCTTTTCACTTGTTACTCATCACTCTTAACTCTTAAGCTTGCTTATACATTTCTTTCCATTATCTTAATACCTTGACATTGTTCTTCATTTACCTTAACCATGCAACACCCTCCTTAGACAATTCCACTTCTCTTATGCAACTTACTCACCATTCTCATGATCATACCCTCTTATTACGTTTCTAGTCATTTTCCTTGATGACTTACAACATCCTCCTACCTTTTTCACTTCCATCACCCAAGTCCACACATTACCAGTTCACTAAAACCTTACTAGTCCACCACTAACATCACACTTACACAAGGTTCTCAAAACTCTCATTGTCCTTCTCTTAGTTCAACCTAACTCATCTCAAAGATTACACATCATTTCCTCCTCCAGATTTGCACAAGTCTTACTATTCTCCTACCATGACTTGGGTGTGTTCAATACACCCATCTAACTCTAATTCCACATAGACCATTCTAGGTCATTCTAAACCTCAAGAACTCCTTAGTTAACACATTTCCACTCAAATTCCTTTGTATGACTCCTAGTAAATCCTAGGTCATATTAGTTCACCACCATCACCTAAGCACTTATTTTCTACTCAAATTTCGCCATAGTCTCCGCTAGTATATTCTCATGCCCAAATGCATTGTTTTTCTCACACAATAATCCCACACACACCAAATCCTTTCTCATCTTATTTCTCACCCAAATAACTTATTCCCATCATACTCAATATATTGCATAATCTTAAATTGCATAGCACTAAGGCTCTTAAATGACATGGCTCTTAGGCCCTTAAATGACTTAAACTTAAACACTGAATTTCCCACATATAAAAGCTTTCAACCTGCAAATACACCCATCAATCTCATAGTAATATAATGCTCTTAAAATCCACCTTAAACTTATATTACTACTCATTCTCATTAGCTCCTTAGTCACAAGTTCATAAGCTGTTTAAGTTCTTTTTTTCCTTAGTTATACCCAAATACACACTGTAAGCTCTAAGCCACATTGGTATTTATCTAAAAACTCATTCCTTAATCTTAAACCACACATTAGGTAAGCATTTTACCTTGTTTTCTCAAGCTTATCTTAATCTCCTCCTTAGGGCCTTCTTCTTACATAGATCTCAGGCCACCACTTAAACTCCTTTTGCCAATGTTCTAATCAATATTTAAGGATTCATATGAGTACTAAACAATGCCTAACCTCAAGGAATAAAAACTTAGGTTGAAATGTGTTCTAAGGCATAAAAGTGGATGATTACCTTGAAGTCCTCAAGGTAGACTTTGGCATTGAATGAAATAGGACCTCCACTAGTCCTTGGTGAATAAATCAAGCTAGAACAAGCATAAAACATAGCCCCTGAGAAGGAATTTTCGGCCATGTACAAAAATGGTGGAAACTTGATTTTTCTACATATTCTTTACCTTAAGAGAATGAAGCTATGAGCTCTTCAAACTTGATTTCCTCCATCAATGGAGTTTTCTCATGGCACCAAACAAGGAGCTTTGAAAGATTTGAAAGATATAAGATAGGTCTTGACCTAACTAAGACAAATATGCAATTGTTTTGGATTTGGAGCTTGGAGTTGTTATTTGGCAAGTGATTGAAGGTGGAGCACCCATGAATGAAGCTCTCTCGTTTTGGAGCAGAAGAGAAAAGAAATCGTGTGAGAAGAAATGAAGAGAGAGAAAAGAAAGGTAGGCTAAGGTAAGATATTTGCTTTAATAAAGCAAATAGTAACTTCTTTACTTATCTCTTCTTTTCCTTTCTCATTTGATGACTCATGTGGTGACTCCCCACAAAAAAAAACCGGCCACCCTCTCAATATAAGGCTAACATGGTCTTTGTTGACCAATTAATTGACTTATGTTGATTAAAACTTAAACTAGTCACTAAATAGTTACTATTCACTAATCAAGGCACATAATCGGGAAATTTTTGATTTCCCATTGATTTAGACCTCCTAATGTGATACTAATTAGTACACATGTTGATTAAAGAGTAATGATGGACATTTAGCCACTCACAACTCAATTCTAAGACAATTTCTCAAAAATGTGCTTTAAGAATTCTTAAAGCACATTTTGTGTTTTAACTTGTTTTCAAGCTTGGTTTTCTTTGCTAATTGATTTAAAATGACCATTAGGATATTACTAAAGTCTTATCATGATATTTGGGTACTCACCCAAGTCTCTCCAAGCTTAGAGCACGTTTTTGCCCTGATTGCCTTTAAGGCACTTTCTTGTGTTTTCCTTGGTTAAAATTGTCTACCAATCTTTCTAAGGCATATTTTAGCCCTACTACATCCTAATTTGATGTTCACTTAGCATACTTAGGTTTGGGGTATTTCAATCTACCCCCCTTAAAAGAACTTTGTCCTCAAAGTTCTCATGCATCTTATCTCATTAGAATACATGTCTTACCTCATTCCTTAGATCATATAGATCATACTTATGTATACTTAATCTCATTGGATCATTAGATTCACCATATTCTTATACTTAAGTATCACACAACATGCTTAAGCATGTGTAGCACTCAAAATTCCTTTTGTTCCTTTTTGATGATTAAAACATTCACATAACTTCCAACGTATTCTCCCATGTCACCGGTCCGTAGACAATGGCTCATTCGTCCTCGTCACCATGGGCTAGAATACAAAACACGCGGCTCTCCCCATGTCACCGGTCCGAAGACAAAGGCTCGTGCGTCCTCGACTCCATGGGCGAGACTCAGTAAAAAGGTAATCCTTTTTACGAGGTCATGTGAGGAATAATTCCTCTAATTAAAAATACAAGCAACTCCAATTTCATTTTATCCTAAGGTCTCTATCCTTAGTGTGATTTAATTGTGACCACTGGTAGGGAGTTTCAGGAATCATCCAACCCTGATGTGATCAGCATCAGTGTAGAACTATCCTTCCACCCCAATTTGTGTTCGGTTTCCCTTGATCCCTAGAAAATCAAGTTCCACCTCCCACGTCATTTTCAAACATCCAAATAATTCACTCATGTCCAATTTTCTATCTTTTTAGTTCTTCTAATCATAATCAATACATCTCCAAAGTGTGGACTAAGTCCATCAAACATTCTCAATTCATCTCTTAGTAACTACCTCCAGACTTAAATTCCTACTAAATTCTATATCAGTCTCATACCAACTTCCACTGTCTCATACCACATAGCATTACTATATCCTTCCTCATGCTCATATCAAATAATATCTCATAGTGTTATCTTATTCTTATCTCACACATAGTCTCATATCGACTTATACCTCATATATTCCTTATTCCTTAAGTCTCCTTAATCCTCTTCCTTAATTCTCTTAACTTGTACTCACACCGGAGTTAACAAGATAGATACTTAATATGTATGGTATTCACATCTTCTGTGTGTAATAACCATGATTTATCTCAAAATGTTTATGTAAAACATATTCTCAAATTATTTTGTGTTATGCACACCGTAGTTTATGTACTCAGTACACAAACATACGCTAAGCGGTTTTCGCTCTACCCCCCTTAAAATGAATTACGCCCACGTAATCAACATTACATGATCTTTGAACATAAGTTCAAGATGTCTAATTCTTACCAAGCATTCTAGCTTCCACGTCATCTATCTTATTTATAATTCGATCGGAAATGACTTAGTCTCTGTATCGAGGATTCTTAACGGTACTTATACCGTTTCCTTAACTTAGTTTGGTCTAATCTCAAAGGTAGTGGTCTGCTAGCTTTCGCTGCGCGACTCTGATAATCTTAGGCCTAATTGTCTCAATGGACACGTGTTATCTTTATATATACACGGCCTTAATGAGTTGTAACTCGTCTATCCATTCTCCTTGAAGATCTTACGCTCATACTCTTAGTATTTTCTCGAATGTCTAAATTGTTCTCCCCAACTGACCTTTGGTCTGAGGATGATTCTTAGTCTGAAACTACTGTTTAGTGCATAATGCGCTTTACAGTCTTAATCTCTTATATCTTAAGGCATGTTCAATGTCTGTACTTAACAATCCGTGCTCTTCGCACTTCATAGTCCTTAATTATTTGTTCTCTGGTTCCTCTGTGTTGCTGGTTCAACTGAATTCTTCTTCTCGACTGTTTGTGGTAGTAGCTGTTCTTGTCTGATCTTGCGTCGTTGTCTGTGGTACGGAGTCGACTACCTCCCGTGTTCCTTACACCACTCGTCCACATGCATGGGGTACCTTACTGGTACATTACTACTTACCCAACTAACTCATAAATGAGCGTGTCAGGCCTGCAAGCCCCTGTGGGGTACAGTCGTCCCACGTCTCGTTTTAGTAAACTCATAGTGTCTGTCACACGTTTAGCTATTGCTAATTATGAAGTATTCTGTTGTCGATCTCCTCTTTCATTGTTCCATAATAACATTTATTGTTCTTCTTGATGTTAATCAAGGGAAATCCATTTACTGCGTTCTTGGGTATGGTATGCTCCAGCTCCTTTCTGTATCCCGTACTGATTCTATTTCTTAGTAGCTTAGGTCTCTTTCCATAGAGCCTCTTATCTTCTTTCTCATTTTCATTCTATTAGGAAAGCACTTCCAGTTCCTTAAGGAATGGGTAGTGTGCTTCCTGCGAAATCTTACCTAACCAGGTCCAGACTGCTGGCATCAACGCTCAGTTCGTCTACCATCTTATTTTCTTACTTATGTTAATCTTAACTCATAAATCTAATTGCCTCAGTGTCAATATTTGACGGCTCATACATAATGGTCGCCTTACCGCGCACCATGACTTAATCCACTTATCTAACTATCGTACTCACGATCACTACTACCGTGGTAGTTGGCCTTTACCATGTTGCCCATTAATGGTGCAACCCCTTATTCACTTATTCTAATGTGTTACCTTATACTCAATCCCTTCTTGGTGTAAACACACTGGGAGTTCTTTGTCGTACCGTGTTGTAAAATAGTTGACTCTTGATATGAAGATGATCTGCTCCAATCTCGGATTCGTAAGTAGGCAAATCTCTTTCGCTTTCTTTCATCCTTAGTGATGTTATCTACCATGTGATTTAATTGGTTACTGAAGAAATCATCCACTGAATCACAAGCTCTTCTGAGCATTGATTAATTGACGTGCCACAATGTGCAGTCACAATGTTTATCTCTGACCATTTCTAATTCTTACATCCTGGGTGTTGGATATGGGGTCTATCTGTGCGACCTTCCTTATTACTCAAGTGTATCTGGTATGTTCTAAGGTGATCTCAAAGTTCATAGTTTCCATTTTCTAAATAAAGTGTATTTTATCTCTAACAGGCGAAAGCCCTTTTGAGGGGTTCATTCCCACTCATGGCCTCACAACAAGGAGAGGTATCCCCACCCTAAAGGCATGGTTCGTTCTCCGCTCCTGTCCTTAGCATTAACTCAATATTCTCATTGGTACTCTTCCTTGGTAATACCTACCCCAATCTAAGTTATAGGTTTGTAACCGTTCACATCTACACATTGTAGTCTCTTCATGGCTTAAACAAGCTCTCTTACAACTTATTGCGCCTCGGGCTCTGATGTGGTTAACATCCTTGGCTCGTAGGCTCTTAATGCTTAATGTCTCAGTTCATTATTTGTACTCTTACTCATCTGCAGGTCATCCCTATAAGATTCTGGTTCTTTGAGCACTATCCACTGTTAGGTTACATACTAAATGTAGCATCGGGTTTCATGATAAGTTGCTGCATCCTGCTTCCTGCTAGGGAAGTTGTTCAGGTGATCTGAGGTTACTTAATGTCTTTGACAATGCTGTCATTTTACTAGACTTATGTCCTTTAATAGTCAAGGTTAGGTTCGTATTAGGCGTTTTCCTTACGGTGTCCAAGTTGGATATCATCCCGTCATCTTATACTCCCATCTCAACGCTTCGTTCAACTTCCGTTGACTACGCCACCCGTTGATGACTAATCATACTTGGGTGTTAATGAGTTAGACGAACAGCATTAACTGTTATTCATCAGTTTGATCGGCTCGACTATGCCCGCTCTGTGGGGGTAGTCCTCTGAGCTTTCCTTTTCCAGGGTTGTACGACTTTAATCCTTAGTAGGTTATAGCTTATGTTTATTTCTTTTATCCTTGATTTCCGGGTTTTCCAACATCTTCATTGAAGAATGTTGTTATTGGTGTCCTTAATGGTCACTCTGAGAGTCTTATCCCGTTTTCGTTGTAAGTCGATGCTTCAACAGTCTCAATAGTATCTTATAATACATCCCTTGTATATCATTGCTTATATAGTGTTCTTGCTCGCGATACCGAGCAATCTCTTAGGTTTTCCCCCTTGGAGTTTGAGGTTGGTGTTCTTACCGTACTGTCGGTTGTTGTTGTAGTGGGTTATACCGTTGCTAGTATTTATATGGTTTAGTATTTCGTCTAAGCTCAGCTCCCTGCTGGCTGATGTGTCGGTTCATCTCATCATGGTTAGGCCGTCAGGCCCTTCCAAGGTCCTATTTTTTTTTGTTCTTATGGGTTTACCATCCAGTGTTAATATGTGTTACAACTATAGCGTTCTCCTACCTTGCCATGATGGCTTTCCGTGTGGCTTAACCGTGGTAGCACTTGCTATGGCAAGTGCGCCATGCAGGATGGGTTACTGGTACAAGGTACATCGGTAGTGACACTTCCTTCTAGTTTCCATGTAATTGGTAGTCCTCGGGTCTCCTTCGATAATCTCTTATTTTGGATAACCGACCATCGGGCAGTTTCCTTGTTGTTTGACCGTACTGTCATCTATTAGGGCGTTCCTCTTTTTGAGAGAATCCCTTAATATTTCCTTATGTTTTAATCCTCGCTCTTGTCTCCACACATCTTGCCGTGGTTACTAAGTAATGATTCTCCTTTAGGCACTACATCGTAGTCCTATTTCGGTATACAATTTATATGTGTTTCCACCGTTGTCCGCGTTATGTCGGGCAGGTTTGCAACCTTTTTCATTGTATGGGGTTTGGAGTTCCCGGTTCTTAACTGGACCTTCCAGTGATCTCAATCCTCATGCTTTGTATTTTCCCGCTGTTATGCTCACTCGGACCGCTGTCCGGTACTCATGTCGCTTATCATTTCCTTATCCATTGCACGCGTAGTGCTTTCCTTATCATTGGTATTGCGGGTTATTTCGACTGCGTAGCATGTCGACCCATGTTGCCGGTAATTACCGTTCTTTTACTGATAGTATTCCATAGGTAGCGCTTGTTTCTCTGTTGCGCTCCATTGAAAATCTTCTAGTTCTCCATAACTGTTGTGCATCAAGATGTTCCTCGTACTGCTTATAGTTAGCTAACTGCCAGATCGGGTTTCCCCGAGTAAGAGAAGGCTTTCTTCTCTCTGGCGTTTGTCCAACACATTTAGGGTTGGGGATGTGGAGGGCGGGCCTAGGTACTATGGATATCCGGTAAACACCGGGAAGTCCTGGCTGATGCACCTCACACTCTATCTCTTAACCCTTAACCCGTAACTCAATCTCAGCCTCATCATTCTCCTAAGTTCGGTATTTCTTGTCTTCAGAGCGTAACTACGCTCTGATACCACTTTTTGTAACACCCTAACTTAATCCAATTGTGGTCTCGCAACTTAACAGTATATATATAAACATGTCACAGCGGAATTCTTTACAATCCAGGACCTTGCCACGGTCTGTCAACAGAATATACCGAACATTAGAGCAACCATATTAAACATTTACATATCCTTCTTACAACCCCCTCACGTCCTATACATCTTACTAACTTAAATTGCCATACGAGTGTACATGCACAACTCGTAGGCCACTCTTAACCCTTAACACTTGTATCCTCTCCTTACTCTCGCGTCGGCCGCTTCCTGTTGTACCTGTGTAGTAAAAACAGCCCCCAAAGGGGGTCAGCACGAATGCTGGTACGATCCCCTCATGGCCCCCAAGCTAACGTGGCTACGACGACTAATTGTCGATAGCATGGAGGTTGATTAGATGCACAACATAATAGAAAGTGCAGTAAACATCAACTCAGATATGAACAATCAAAGTTCACACACAATGAACGACTTAAATGCGCTCCCTTAATTAGAGAGTTAACTATTCAACTCCTCAAGTAATGTTCCCTCTTAATCTTAATAGTACAAACCATCCTTATCTTACCTCACTCTGATTCTTATCTTAATCTTAGAAACGACCATCCTTAAATAAGGAGTGGATGTAGCTTATCTTATTCTTAATATTACAAATCATCCTTTAAAAAGGAATGGTTGTAACTTATCTTAATCTTAACTTAATCTTAATCTTAATAATACAAATCATCCTTTAAAAAGGAATGATTGTAACTTATCTTAATCTTAATAATACAAATCATCCCTTAAAAAGGAATGATTGTAACTTATCTTAATCTTAACTTAATCTTAATCTTAATAATACAAATCATCCTTTAGAAAGGAATGTTTGTAACTCATCTTAACCTTACCTTAAGTATGCCAACCGTTCTCTCATTGGGAACAGGTTAGCCCTTAGTTCGTTGTTTATTTTTGTAGGGCTTGGTTAACCCTAGCCAGCAGCAGGACACTTACCAGCAATAAACAACATTCTTAAATTGTTGGGGATGTAGGCTTGATCCCCCCACGCCATCTTAAAGCCACCTACCTTGGACTGGATGTCCAATGTAGCCGAGCCGGTCAACCGACCCAAGGCCACTAGTCCGAGGACTAGTCCTTAATCGGAAGTCGAATCTGCTATAGATACCGACCCCCTTTCCTTAGCATGCATGACCGGAGATCGGTCCCGGGTTTCCTCACTCATGTTCCAGTTAGTAGTTATCTCAAAACCCTGTTTGTTGGTTAACCTCTTTCGGTTCATATCGTCCCTCATTAGGGGGCGTTCCTTAGTCTCACTCAATTCCTTACTAAGCATTGGTTAGTAAGTTCTCACGGTATGTTGTGTTAGTTTTCAAACATCACACAACAATACAGTATATATAATATGTTCCGGTTGCATGCTTTATCTTGTTTAGTGAGCACACAAAACAAATAGCACACAAGCCGAGGGACACCTCGTTAGCAAGCAGGTCACAAGAGAACTGTACCGTTCACCGTTGGTCGTTCGGCTGCTTACTCTCTTCTGGAGTCCAATTTCCAAGTCCTAAAACATTAATTCAGTTTTAGGTTGTTAATCACTTAACTCAATTCAACTTACTTATCTTACTTAACTTACTTAACCCTTAATGACTCCAACCTAACACCTCTTAAGTCTTACAACTTAATCTTAAACTTTTAAGTTAATTCTTAACTTAATCCCTTAGGTCTTTATACCTCTAATCATCATTGCTCCCTTAATGGGGTACCATTAATACCACTAAACTCTCTTAGGGTTTCTTTCTCTTTTTTTTTCCTTTTTTTTTTTATGGTCCGACCGACCCACCGACCGACCCACCCCCTGGGTAGGTCGGCTGCAGAGAACATCCAACTTCACAGTTTCAGCCCGACCGACCCAGACTGGGGTCGGTCCCCTGGGTAGGTCGGCTGCAGAAACTTCCCATACATTGTCAAACTTCCTCCAAATTTTTCCTCAAGCCTCCTAATGTATTCTAACATCATTTGGCACATCAAACACACCTTATAACCTCCACCAAACTCATTAAAACAACTTCCAAAGATCCTCTCAAACATTTACTCAATTCTTGCAAGAAATTCCTAACACTTGTTAACTAATTCCTTATTTCTCTAACATGTGCATTCTATCTAAAACTTCAACTAACCAAAGTGTTTCTTTCCTACCCATATAACTCCTTCTTAACATCATTGCACTCCATCTTTGCTTGTTAAACCTTCCAAGGTTATCTTGCATGTCCATGCACAATTTCTCCTCTTTCCACTTGTTACTCATCACTCTTAAACTCTTAAGCTTGCTTATACATTTCTTTCCATTATCTTAATACCTTGACATTGTTCTTCATTTACCTTAACCATGCAACACCCTCCTTAGACAATTCCACTTCTCTTATGCAACTTACTCACCATTCTCATGATCATACCCTCTTATACGTTTCTAGTCATTTTCCTTGATGACTTACAACATCCTCCTACCTTTTTCACTTCCATCACCCAAGTCCACACATTACCATTCAACTAAACCTTACTAGTCCACCACTAAAATCATCACACTTACACAAGGTTCTCAAAACTCTCATTGTCTTCTCTTAGTTCATACCTAACTCATCTCAAAGTATTACACATCATTTCCTCCAGATTTGCACAAGTCTTACTATTCCTCATACCATGACTTGGGTGTGTTCAATACACCCATCTAAACTCTAATTTCCACATAGACCATTCTAGGTCATTCTAAACCTCAAGAACTCCTTAGTTAACACATTTCCACTCAAATTCCTTTGTATGACTCCTAGTAAATCCTAGGTCATATTAGTTCACCACCATCACCTAAGCACTTATTTTCTACTCAAATTTCGCCATAGCTCCGCTAGTATATTCTCATGCCCAAATGCATTGTTTTTCTCACACAATAATCCCACACACACCAAATCCTTTCTCATCTTATTTTCTCACCCAAATAAACTTATTCCCATCATACTCAATATATTGCAATAATCTTAAATTGCATAGCACTAAGGCTCTTAAATGACATGGCTCTTAGGCCCTTAAATGACTTAAACTTAACACTGAATTTCCCACATATAAAGCTTTCAACCTGCAAATACACCCATCAATTCATAGTAATTATAATGCTCTTAAATCCACCTTAAACTTAATTACTAACTCATTCTCATTAGCTCCTTAGTCACAAGTTCATAAGCTTGTTTAAGTTCTTTTTCCTTAGGTTATATAACCCAATACACAATGTAAGCTCTAAGCCACATTGGTATTTATCTAAAACTCATTCCTTAATCTTAAACCACCATTAGGTAAGCATTTTACCTTGTTTTCTCAAGCTTATCTTAATCTCCTCCTTAGGCCTTCTTCTTACATAGATCTCGGCCACCACTTAAACTCCTTTTGCCAATGTTCTAATCAATATTTAAGGATTCATATGAGTACTAAACAATGCACTAACATCAAGGAATAAAAACTTGGTTAGAAATGTGTTCTAAGGCATAAAAGTGGATGATTACCTTTGAAGTCTCAAGGTAGACTTTGGCATTGAATGAAATAGGACCTCCACTAGTCCTTGGTGAATAAATCAAGCTAGAACAAGGCATAAAAACATAGCCCCATGAGAAGGAATTTTCGGCCATGTACAAAAAATGGTGGAAACTTGATTTTTCTTACATATTCTTTACCTTAAGAGAATGGAGAAGCTAATGAGCTCTTCAAACTTGATTTTCCTCCATCAATGGAGTTTTCTCATGGCACCAAAATGGAGCTTTGAAAGATTTGAAAAGATAGAAAGATAGGTCTTGACCTAACTAAGACAAATATGCAATTTGTTTTGGATTTGGAGCTTGGAGTTGTATTTGGCAAGTGATTGAAGGTGGAGCACCCATGAATGAAGCTCTCTCAGTTTGGAGCAAAAGAAGAGAAGAAGAAATCGTGTGGAGAAGAGAAATGAAGAGAGAGAAGAAGAAAAGGTAGGCTAAGGTAAGATATTTGCTTTAATAAAGCAAATAGTAACTTCTTTACTTATCTCTTCTTTTCCTTTCTCATTTGATGACTCATGTGGTGACTCCCCACAAAAAAAACCGGCCACCCTCTCAATATAAGGCTAACATGGTCTTTGTTGACCAATTAATTGACTTATGTTGATTAAAACTTAAACTAGTCATTAAATAGTTACTATTCACTAATCAAGGCACATAATCGGGAAATTTTTGATTTCCCATTGATTTAGACCTCCTAATGTGATACTAATTAGTACACATGTTGATTAAAGAGTAATGATGGACATTTAGCCACTCACAACTCAATTCTAAGACAATTTCTCAAAAATGTGCTTTAAGAATTCTTAAAGCACATTTTGTGTTTTAACTTGTTTTCAAGCTTGGTTTTCTTTGCTAATTGATTTAAAATGACCATTAGGATATTACTAAAGTCTTATCATGATATTTGGGTACTCACCCAAGTCTCTCCAAGCTTAGAGCACGTTTTTGCCCTGATTACCTTTAAGGCACTTTCTTGTGTTTTCCTTGGTTAAAAATTGTCTACCAATCTTTCTAAGGCATATTTTAGCCCTACTACATCCTAATTTGATGTTCACTTAGCATACTTAGGTTTGGGGTATTTCATTATACCAACGGCGAATGCAGCCAGTATGGACTTCGTTCGGAGGCAGTGGCCTTATGGTATATATGTGTCATTTTGAGGGTGACATTTTGGTAAAAAGTTCAAACAACCACATTGTCAAAAATAGTTTTTAAAACAACCACAGATAAGCCAGCACAAAACAACCAGTGGTTTATGCTCCAAAGAGAATGAATACTATAATTTTGCAAATTACGTAATGAAGAGAATGAATATCTGCATATTATTGGTTACAAGTAGGGTTGCAAAATTGTAACGATTGATGTGAATAAATTAACTAATTTAAAAAAATTCATTTAATATTTGTTTTTATAAAAATGTCATTGAGTAATAGTTTTTACATTATTTACCAAAAATAATGGTAAAAGGATACATTTTATTAAAATAAGGTATAAAATCTGATTATTTAATTATATGTACATATAGTATTAATATATGGCCATATTTTTTAACAACTAAATTGTTATTTTTTGTTATGATGTAACATTAACAAAGTTCACTAATTGATTATTATATTTTTGTTTATTCAAATGTGAACAAGTAGTCTGGTGTGTTAAAACCATGTGTAGTTACAATTGTTGTTATCCATGATAGAATGTGGTTGATAATAGTGAAGTTATTTGTATAGACCTTAATATAAATGTTAACAAATATTTTTTTTTTTTTGAAAATTAATGATGTATATATAAATGATAATGAGGTACAAAAAGGTTAGATACATAGGAGACCTATATATCCGACAACTATAACGGGCCCACGTAGCTATGGGATGGTGGATTAACCAAACCCTCCAAAGCACTAAACAAAACAGCGCAGCGCTGACAAAAATACAAGGCCAAACTCTAATACAAATCATTAGGAAATACAAAAAGAGTCTAGCCATACAAGGAGCTCCTAGGAGCAGAGGACCCTATCGAGCCAATCAAGGTCCGTGCTGGATGTATACATCCTCGTCCATATGATAGCTTTCATGGCCGCCTTGATGTCGGAAATAATGAGTGCGGGCGGGTCCTGGCTTGACTGGTCATGACACGCTTGCATCTTTCTATCCAGAGGTGGTAGACAACAACATTAGCTACAGCCGCTCTTCTCACCAATCCATAGGTCGGCGTCTCTTACAATAGCGGTTGATCCAGGATGCGCAGCTGCGCAGGCTTCTTCGGTTTGTAGAGATCCCCAACCAGTCACATATGGTCCACCAAACCCTACTAGAGTACCTGCAATTGAAAAAGAGATGGTCGCTAGTCTCTTGAGCACGCTCACAGAGCCAGCACCTGTTAGCAAGACAAATGCCCCATGATTGGAGCTTATCACAGGTTTTTAGTCGACCCTAAGAGTTATCCACAGGATGAATTTGGCTTTGGGGGCAGACCAAGAGTTCCAGCAGATAATGAACCAGGGAAAGGGCTGGGAGGGGATAGTAACATCGTTATAAAACAAACTGACCCTAGGCCGGATAGGATAGGATTGAAAGAGAGAGTAGCCGTCATTGAGAGACCCACATTGCTCGATCCACCAGTCCCTGGCATGGAGGATAGCTTTCCAGGTCCAAGGGTCATTCCCTTTAGCCGTGGCCGTCCAAATGGTGAGATTGGACAGGAAGAGCTTGTGTATCCATTGGATCCAGAGGCGCTCTGGGTCATGGTCAATAGCGGAGATAGTCTTAAGCATGAAGCACATGTTCCATTTATGGATGTCCTTAAGCCCCAGGCCACCTTGTTTTTTGGTGCTCGTAACGGTGCGCCAAGCCACAGGGGGGGTGGAGCTGCTGTCTGCCTCTCCTGACCAAAGGAACGACCGAAAGCATTTGATGACCCTTTTAATGACGAACTTCGGAATAGAAATACAAGAGGCCCAGAAACCTACAATACCAAAGAGAGTGCTTTGGATGAGCGAGAGCCGGCCCGCAAACGATAGGAATTTACTGCCCCAAGATGTAATAGTTTTCCGGATGCTATCGATTAGGGGGTTGAAATCGGCCGCTCTAGGCTTCCTAGCAGTAATGGGGATGCCGAGATAGCGGAAAGAAAATGACCCTGATTGAAACCCGTAAGCTGGATAAACGATCAGCAAGCGAGGGGGTAACCCCCCCGAGGAATAAGTCGGATTTTGAGGGGTTCAGCATAGCCCAGAGGCATCAGAGAACAGGGCGATTTTGTTAAGCATGAGGGTAATGGAATCATGATCACCTCTACAAAATAGAAGGGCATCATCAGCGAAGAAGAAAGATGGGAGATACGAAGCGATTTACATGATGGGTGGTAGTGGAAACCAGGGGGTGCAGTGCAGTTGGTCTAGCTGCCGGGAGAGCATATCCATAACAAGCGCGAATAGATATGGAGAGAGGGGGTCCCCCTGGCGAAGCCCCGCTCCCCTTTGAAAGATGATGAGGGAGAGCCGTGATGTTAATAGAGAAGGAGGTGGTGGTGACACATTGCATAATCCAGTTCCTAAATTTCGGGGGGAAGTTTAGGAAGGAGAGAGTGTCCTGGAGGAATGTCCCAGTCACTGTGTCAAATGCTTTCTTAATATCCATCTTCATAGTGCAGCGGGGGGAGATATGGGCTCTTTGATAGTTTTTCATCAGGCAAGAGCAAAGCTGAATATTGTCAGATATGAGGTGGCCTTTGATGAACGCCCCTTGACTAGCATTGACTATGGAGGGAAGAACATTCTTGATCCTCTCCGCTAGAATTTTACTAATGTTTTTAGAGGGTGTTGCAGCATGAGATGGGTCTGTAATCCCAGGGATTGATGCATTGTCCGACTTTGGAATAAGCGTGATGATGGTGGCGTTAATCTCTTTGAGAAGCCTTCCGCTGTGGAAGAAACTTTTAACTGCATCACAAATGTCTTCACCAATCAGGGCCCATGTTGCTTTAAAGAATTTGGCAGTGTACCCATCCGGACCGGGGCTTTGTCATCACCAATGGTGAAGAGAGCTGATTTGATATCATTATTATCCACCGGTTGGATTAAGGGAGGCCAAGAGGAATGGTCAAGCAGCCTGTGATTGTCCAAGTTGAGATCAGAAAGGGAGCTCGGGAGGGGGCCTCTAGAGCCCAGAGATTGTTGGAAGTGGTCAACAAACAACAATTCTCTATGTCTGAAGGAGTATTAAGTATTTCCCCAACGTCATTAGTGATGGAAGCTATGGAGTTTTATTTCTTCTCGCTTTAATGGCTCTATGATAGAAGGAGGAGTGTTAGAATCCGCTAACTTAAGCCAGCGGGTTTCGAAAGCTGGCGAAGGAACAGAAGCTCGTGGAGTCCCTTGTAAGGAGCTTATGTCTCAAAGATTTCTCTTGAGAAATCAGGGCCGGGTTCCAAGGGTCTAGATCCAAGCTATTTTGAACATCAGAGAGCTCATCCTTATGCTTTGGCCTTGTCTCCTAATGAGCCAAACTCCTTTTTATGGAGCTTACTGAGACCGGATCTAAGGTGACGGAGCCGCTGGACGATATTGTGCATGCGACTCCCTCTAAGTGGTAAGTCCCACGCTTCACGAACAAGGGGGAGGAAGGAGGGGTCCGTGGTCCAAACATTGAGGAATTTAAAGTTTCTCCTACGGGGGGTAGGGGCGGGAGGGGAGGGAAACTATCATCGGCTATGATCCGAGACAAGAGGAGGAAGGAAGGTGGCAAAACTTGTAGGGAAATTCAAGATCCACTCCTCATTAACTAGTACTCGGTCAATTTCCCTAAGTTACGCCGGTGGTCAAATGATTATTCCACCAGGTGAAAAATCTACCATAAAAGCGAAGGTCCTGCAACTCAGCCCTGGAGACACAATCAGCAAAGTCACGGTAGTCTCTCGGATGAGGATTGCGATTACTGAGACGATCTTGGGCGTAGAGGATATTGTTGAAATCTCCAGCAACAACCCACGGGCTCGTAATGGTTTGGGCGAGTTGATGATATCCTCCCATAAGAGGGCCCTGAGCGCAGGGTTG
Source organism: Limonium bicolor (assembly GCA_023374045.1). Taxonomy (NCBI): domain Eukaryota; kingdom Viridiplantae; phylum Streptophyta; class Magnoliopsida; order Caryophyllales; family Plumbaginaceae; genus Limonium; species Limonium bicolor. The sequence continues at coordinate 53,330,642 of CM041781.1, forward strand.
TTTCTCCCGTAGACAATTGAGATTGTGAAGTCAAGCGTGCCAAGAATAGAAGCCTTGCACGAAAGAATTTGGTCGGAGAAGTGAAAAGGAGAGATGGAGATGATAGAAGGGTTGAAGAGAAACCAGATGCGCCCATTCTGATGCGCTCCATAGTTGTGGACCAAGTGCCAGGTGGGAAAGAACCTAGCTAAGATAGGTTGGTGGTTATGGATAGAAACATGGGTTTCAAGGAGACCAAACGCACAAAGGTTGTTATTAACCACAAACTTTTGGATTTCAAGGAGCTTGGGGTGATCATTGCAGCCCCTTATATTCCAAACGGCCAGATTCATAGAAATGGAGAAGAGGAGGGGCCTAGGAGGGCATCGCCCTTATCAAAAAATTGCAAAGGAGTTGGTGAGCTGGAGGGAGAGATCCTCAGGGAGAAACTTCTGGGTCTTAGCTGGAGGGGTCTTTCCATTAGAGGGTATCGCCTGCCACTGAGCTTCATCATTGGGAGGGAGCACAGTCTGAAGGGAGGGGGACACCATTAGAGCATTGCTAACAGAGGGGGAGGGGGGATTAGGACCCCCTGAGTGAACGGGATTAAGAGGATCAGGGTGGGCGGCAGGGGTCGGGACAAAGGCATTCTGAGTAGTCAAACAAAGGGAGGGAGGGCCAGAAGAGAGGACGAGAGAGTTCTGGGCCGTTAGCGACAAAGGAAGGGTGCCAGAAGGCTGGACAGAGGTAGCCTGGGGAGCCTCCATCTGTACAAGGGCGGCGGGCTGGGCTAAAGAATCCTGAGGGTTGGGCTTCAGAGTTTGGATGGGGGAGCGTATCGCGGAATGAGAGCTCACCCTAGGAACAAGGCGACGAGAAGAAGCCGCCTGGGGACGCCCAGGTCGGGGTGAACCAGAGCGGGCAATGCTGGACAGCGGGCAGATGAGTGCCCTAGAATGCTACAGGTAGAGCAGGAGATTGGGTTCCCATTCGTAGACTACATGCTGAACTATGGAGCCTCTGGGGGCGCGGATTTCGATCTCTCTAACTAGATCGAGATTGAAGTCCACTTCCACAAGGATACGAGCATAGGAAATCCTAGTTTTTGAAGCTGTAGATTGATCAGTATGAAGGGGAGATCCTATTTTGGAGCAGATCTTTTTGAGGCTCGATTGGGACCAAAGGCTAGTATGGAGACCCGGAAGCTGAATCCAAACGGGGGGATACGATTAGGTCTTTCGGATTAAAGGAAAAGTCCGGGGACCACTTTTTAAGAACCAGAGGGACGAGTACAAGAGCCAGGGACCCTTGTCTAGAACTTGTTGAAGATCCTCCTCTTTGTCGAATCGGAAGAGGAACCATCCCTCATCATGAAGAAGAATTTGGGGGGTAGCCACAAAGCTCCAGGCTCTTTTCACAAATTCCTTTACAATATTGAAACCAAACTTTTTGCCCCATATATGACCAACCAACGCATTCTTCCAGTAGTCGATTTCAGGCACTATGTCCTCCTCCCCAATAGATACATATGGGCTATCATAGTCTATATCATCATTATTGTCTAGGCGCAAAGACATGCCAAAATTCGACTTTTGTTTTGCAAGAAGCATATCTAGAAAAGAAGGGTTAGATTTCGTACCTGTCGAGTGAGGATCCTTTGCTTTGCTTGGGACACTAGGCCTCACTGTCCTTTTTGCATATGCTACTCGATTCCCAGAGGGAGCTTTGACTCCTGTCGACTGTAGTATGGGGCCTGGGGCCTTAGAAAGGGGAGGAAATTCCGTATCCACATCTAGAGGCGCGCTGGGGTCCGGCCGATTGAGGTAGTCCAGCAAAGCCAAATCAGGAGGGGGACCTGAAAGCTCGACAACGAGATCTAAGCTGGGGCCAGAGACACACTCTCCGTCTGCTGGACAATCTGGGCACCCCCATTTTTATGAATAATGATATGAGTGTCCCTACCGGAGGAGGAACCAGCCCCCACAGTTGGTTGGTTCGCACTGGAGTTCATCAAAGAGGACTCATCAGTCCGTCCAAGATTAATAGCAGTTCCCCTATTTTTATCCAAACTCAGTGAAGTATCAATTTCAACGGGGTCCCGCATTCCACCAAGGGGGTCATCTGTTGAATTCAACCTCATCAACCCTTCAGCCTGAGCCTCAGTCGGCTCAACAATTCCTTCAGATTGAGCCTCAGACGGCTCCACAAGTCTCGGCTCCTGATTCTCCATCAGCGAAGGCGAGGTTGCAACAGTACCTGGCTCTTCCACCGAGTCTGTAACAGGGGCTCCAGCAGCCAGCGAAACAGGAGCCAGAGAGTGGGTCAGGCGCGCAGGGTTCGGCTCCACCACAGGAACCGAGCGTTCCGAAAACTTGGAACCGGGGGCAGCCTTCACCTTCGACGACGATACAACTCCAGTGGACTCCTTCACACTAGCACTAGCCGAATTAACTGGGGTGGGCTCTTTAACAGAGGACGACCGGTTCACTGTACCAGTCACTGCAGAAAGAGGGATGAGGGGGGGCAACTCCGGCGGTGTTGGAGCATTGCAGGATGGGGAGGGAGGCGAGGGAGTGGTCCTTGTGGAGGGGCGGCGTCGACTCATCAGGATGTCGACGGGGAAGAAAGCGGAGGAGGGGGCAGAGGGGGGGGAGCTTCCCGAGGTAGGTGCCAACGCAGCTAGGCGAGAGCCTAACCGGTGGCGGGGGCCACCCATGGCTCTGGAGGGGACTTCAGCGGCGCAGGTTGACTGGAGCTCGCCGGCGGCAGCAGATTCAGGCGGCCGTTCTTGGGGTAGCGAGGAAGAAGAAGCAACGGGAAGTTTTGACTTTTGCGGGCGCGTTTTTCTTCGGGAGGACGAAACTTCTTTTCCTGCTTAGTATGTTTCGTATGTGGGCTGATATGTGTTTTGAGTTTTAGCTGCTATGTGTGTGTGTGTAGTTGTTAACAAATATTTATTGTAACAAAACTTTATCGTTTTCCTAATTGATAAATTATGTATATATAATCTATTATTTGTTAGTAGTTATGTAATATAAATTTTATAATTGTAGCACAGAAATCTGTACACACAGTGACGTAACTAACTTATTCAAATATATTAGACGAAACAGTCACATTGCCAAACAGTAGTTTTCAAAAACACCCACAGATATACCAGCACAAAACAATAAACAAACCGCTACAAAACAGCCAACCAAAACAACCAGACCGCCAAAACAACTACAAACAACCGCAAAAAAACCATGCCCGAAATAGCCATTGATAATATTTGGAGCGCGCGTACATATGAAGGAAGAAAGCAATTAAAGAAACACACAGAAACTGCGGGTTTGTACCGTGAGGTAAACCATATCCCATATTCGGGTTACGTTAAACTTGAATTTAATTTGACCTAAGCATATTTTGAGTTAATTTAAACTTGACCCGTCTTGGTAGAAGGTCATTATTTAATTCAAATCTAATCTAATTGTAATAGATATTTATTTATCTTTAATCTTTGTGCTATCCCATGAATAGAAATAACAAAACAACTCCTTCATCATCACCGAATGGATCTTTCATGATTATAGCTCTTCTCTGCTCTTGAAGGGATTCTGTGATCAATCATGCTGCTGGATGATCCATTTGCGTGTGGATCAGTTATTACTGAGGTGGTCGTCGAGTGTACTAACTGTTGTCCCTGCTCATGCTGGGTTATTATGTGAAATGGCTCATCTGGGAAGACGATGTTACAAAAAACATACTCGTGGAACCGCTAATATACTCTATCTCTTCGCAGCTTCACTCACGGTACTTTTGCAAGCCTAACTGGTAAACAAAAAACATACATGCTCTGCACCTGTCTTCATTCACTTCTTGTGTCTGTGTACGGATTTGGCAGAAATGAAAAATTATACGGGTTTCTCTTCTCCGGTGTGTTCGGTTAATTACTATCTCGCTTCATTTTGGTGGATAATATTAAGATGATTGATCCAAAATTTACTAAATTGTAAGTTCAACTTCTCTGCTCCAGTTTAATTACATCGAGTCTAACATATCTCTTTCTCTTCAATTATGTAAGGATATATTGTCATATTAATACGCAGTCTTTATATTCATGTCATTACCAGCTGTTAGTCTCTAGATTCTTCTTAATTACCTCTATAAATACAGGCTGTCCCCGCCTTCTTCTTTTGTAACTACACATACTCCCTCCGTCCTGAATTGACCGTCCTGTTTACTATTTGGACATGTCGTTTGACTTCAATTTTTAACATATAAGATAAATTAATTTTGAAAATTTAAGTTTAGTATATGAATCCTTACATGATAAATTATATGTCACAAAATTTAATTTTATAAAATTATTTTATCTTATATGTTTAATATTGAAGTGGAAAAACGTGCCATAAAGCAAACAGGACGGTCAATTCAGGACGGAGGGAGTACAAACTATGAATAAGAACTCTCGAAGCATTCTTCTCTCTGTCTCTTCTTTCATTCTTCACTAATACAGAAAGTAGATATTACAGAATCTACATGGTATCGGAGCAGGAGACATAAATTGGCGACAGATTTCTTCTCTACTTGTCCGTCGATTCTTCGTCCACCAGCGCTTCTCCAATGGCTAGCGAAAACAACAAATCGATCGAAGATCTACTTCGATCTCTGTCAGAATCGAGGACCAGAGAGGAAGCAACGTGGTCGATCCGGCAGATCCGCTTTACATTCATCCTTCTGATCATCCAGGAATGATCATCGCCTCAAAGTTTGACGGCAAGGGCTTTCAGACGTGGAAAAGGTCTGTGCTCATTGCTCTGATGGTGAAGAATAAGCTTGGAATGATAGATGGAACTATCGAACGATCTGGAGAAGATGACGCGAAGGCCTTGGCGTGGGATCGATGCAACAGCCTTGTGATGGCTTGGTTACTCAATGCGCTGGATCAACGCATTAGTGACAGCATCATCTACAATACTACTGCCAAGGGAATGTGGGACAATCTTCTCGCAAGATACAACAGGATCGACGGCACCAGACGATTTATCTGAAAAAGGAGCTCTGCGCTTTGGAACAAAACGGTAACGATACGGTCAGTACTTATTTTACCAAGTTCAAAGCAGTATGGGATGAACTTACATCTGTAGTAGATCTGGCTACCTGTAAATGTTGTAAGTGTGGCTTTGCTGAGAAGGTAAAGAAGCTTTTGGATGAAGATAAAGTTCTAGATTTCCTGATGGGGCTTAACGACTGTTATATCAACGTTAGAGGTAACATACTGATGTTAAGTCCTCTGCCAAGCCTAGAAAATGCTTACTCTTTGGTTCTGTCAGAAGAAGGACAAAGAGAAAGTAATAAGAGAAGAAGAAAGAATGATCAGGAAGCAGGAGTTTTTGCCAGTAATGTGCAGAAAGGAAACAAGCCACAACAGGCTTTGAAATGGCAATCAAATAAGGTGAAAAAGAATTGTACTTATTGTGATAAGTACGGTCATACTGAGGACAACTGCTTTGAGAAGCATGGATTTCCAAATGGATGGAAACATGGAAAAAATAGGAAAAACAGTGCTTCAGTCAATTCTGTGAATCGAAGCAATGATTCTGAAAGTAATGTAGCAGTCTCACCTGTTCCTGGTTTGTCTCAAGAACAACTGGGACTCCTTGTTAGCTACTTACAGAAGGTCAATGTTAGTCACCAAGAGGAAAACTCCTTGTGTAACTTTGCAGGTAAAGCTTCTGCTGAAATTCTATATTCTCATCACTGTTTAAATGTGATACAGAACTTCGAAAGAAGTTATAAAAGTGGTCGTTGGATTATAGACAGTGGAGCCACTGATCATTTAACAGGAAGAGAAGGAATCATGACTGATAAGAAGAAATTAAGTAACAATCACTTAGTTTCTTTACCTGATGGAAGAATGCAACAGATCAGTGTTTCAGGAAAGGTTAAACTTTCTGAGAATTTCTGTTTGCAAGAAGTTCTGTTTGCTGCAGGTTTCAAGTGTGATTTGCTATCAGTTAGCAAACTTGTTCATCAGACTGGTTGCAGAGTGATTTTTTATGGTGATTCTTGCATCATGCAGGACCCGATGTTGAAGCTTGAGAAGGAAATCGGGAAAGAAGAACATGGCTTGTACATTCTGAATACAGAAGCCTTCAGAAAATTCTGTGAAGAAAGAAGTTCCAGAAAGAACATCAGTAGTTTCTGTAATTCTTTTTCCAATAAATCTGCTATGTACTGGCATCGTAAGCTAGGCCATGCTACTTTAGAAAACATTGTCAAACTCGGATTGATTGATAAGAAAGAAATACCTGCAACCTTGCTTGTGAAGCATGTAATAAAGCTAAGGGGCACAGACTCCCTTTTCCCATATCTGTTAGCAGCAGCATTAATTGTTTTGATCTCCTACATATAGATGTATGGGGACCATGCTCTGAGGAAACTTATGATGGAAACAAATATTTCCTGAGCATAGTTGAGGATAAAAGCAAAGCTCTATGGGTTCGACTAATGAGGACGAAATCTCAGGCTTTCAGTTACATAAAAGAATTTCTAGCTTTCGTAGAGAGACAATTCTCAAGGAAAGTTAAAACAATCCGAACTGACAATGCCTTTGAGCTTGGGGCATCATCTGAAGGTACCAGATTTTTTCAACAATCAGGCATAGTCCACCAGAGGAGCTGCCCTCATTCACCACAGCAGAATGGAGTGGTGGAAAGAAAACATCGTTTTCTTTTAGAAACTGCTCGGGCAGTTTATTTCCAGTCTCAAATACCATTACAGTACTGGGGTGACAGTGTGTGTTATTTGCCACAGCCATCATTAATCGGTTACCTTCTTCTGTCCTTGCTGGAAAAAGTCCTTATCAGGTGCTTTATGGAAAAGAACCAGATCTTACTGTTCTCAAAACATTTGGTTGTCTGGCTTTTGCAACAAATGTTAAGTCCCACAAAAAGAAGTTCGAAGAGAGAGCTTTTAAGTGCATTTACCTGGGACCAAGTCTTATCAGTAAAGGCTTTAAACTTTTAAGACTCTCTGATCATACTATATTGCATAGCAGAGATGTAAAGTTTTATGAAGAAATTTTTCCTTTTTCTGAGAAGGAGGAAACAGAAAATACCTGGGCAAGATTTCCTGGTTTTGGTAGTCTTGACATTACAGATGATGCTGATGATTATATAATCCCTTCAGGAACAACAGTCACCAGTGACAGCCACATACCTCTTGTTATTGATACACAGGAGCAATCTGAGCAATCTGTCACAGAAGTTTCTCAGGAATCTCCTCCTAAAAATAATCCAGTAGCAAGAAGATCAGACAGAATCAGACACCAGCCATCCTATCTTCAGGATTATTTTGTTGGGACAGTAGAAAAACCGGTCCGATGATGTCTTTACATCTGTGCTTTCTCATCACATAAATCGGTTTAGCAGTCACACCATCAGTAACACCCTTGCTTTGTTCTCTCTAACCGATATTCTCCCCAAGCAAAATAACAAGATTTCTGATCTCAGCTTTGCTTCAAAGACCTCTGTTCTTACTGTCCAACAATTAACAGAACCCAGAACCTTCGCTCAGGCCAACAAAGATCCTAAATGGCAACTAGCCATGCATGAAGAGTTATCAGCCTTGGATCGAAATGGCACTTGGGAGATTGTTTCTCTTCCAAAAGGGAAACATGCCATAAGTTGTAAATGGGTATATCGTATCAAACAACGAGCTGATGGATCAGTAGAACGATATAAGGCAAGGCTTGTGGTCAGGGGTTCACACAGAAGCACGGTGTTGATTACAACGACACTTTTTCACCGGTTGTCAAAATGACAACTATACGGGCCCTGCTTGCTGTTGCTGTCAAAAAGAACTGGTCAATCACCAGCTTGATGTGAACAACGCGTTTCTCCACGGTAAGTTACATGAGGAGATATATATGAAATTGCCGGAAGGTGTTACAGCTGAAGGAGAAAACAAGGTGTGCAGATTACTGAAATCACTGTATGGCTTAAAACAAGCCAGCAGACAGTGGTATTCCAAGTTAACTGCTTTTCTTATTTCTCAGGGTTTCACCTATTCTGAGAATGACTATTCTCTCTTCTACAAACATCGCAAAAATTCTGTTCTTTTTGTCGGTGTATATGTTGATGACTTATTGGTCTGTGGGGATGATGAGGATGCGATCCTACAGCTCAAAATTAATCTTGACAGAACATTCAAGATTAAAGACCTTGGTTGCTTGCACTTTTTTTTGGGGATGGAGTTCACTCGCACAACCAAGGGACTGATAATCACTCAGCAAAAGTTTGCTCGGGAACTTTTGGATGATTTTGAGCTCAGCAATTGCAGGCCGTTGCTAGCCCCTTGGAAGTCGGTCTCAAACTACTGCCTGATGATGGCGATTCTTTGGAAAATCTAGAGTTATACCGAAAATTGGTGGGCAAACTTAATTACCTAACCAATACTCGACCGGATCTATGTTTTAGTGTGCAGCTGCTCAGTCAATTTTTACAGCACCCGCGCACTCATCATTATTCTGCAGCATTACATGTTCTGCGGTATGTTAAAGGTACATTATCTAATGGTATCTTTCTCAACAGCACACCCGCTTCTGATCTTATAGCCTATTGCGACTCCGATTGGGCATCCTGCCCTATCTCTCGACGCTCAGTCAGTGGGTTTTATATCCTTTTTGGTGGTTCTCCATTGTCGTGGAACTTCTCCATGTCGTGGAAATCTAATCTAAAAAGCAAGCGTGGTTTCCTATTTCCGCCGAGGCTGAGTATAGGGCGATGCGTAAGTGACTGCAGAATAGCCTGGTTACACAGATTGATGCGGGATTTGGGCATGACTGAGATTACTCCTATTCCGGTGAAATGTGATAACCGTTCTGCTGTTTTTATTGCCACCAACCCAGTTCTCAATGAGAGAACCAAACATGTCGAATTGGACTGTCATTATGTTCGTGAACAGATCCAAAAGGATTGATTTCAGTTTCACACATATCTAACACTCATCAGTTAGCAGATATGTTCACCAAAAGCCTTCTGGGAAAGATTACTTGCGACAGTTTCAACAAATGGGGATTTCTTCTGCATCAACTTGCAAGACTAGTATGGAGTCCTCCATGCCTACTCTTGAGGGGGGGTGTAAGGATATATTGTCATATTAATACGCAGTCTTTATATTCATGTCATTACCAGCTGTCATTAGTCTCTAGATTCTTCTTAATTGCCTCTATAAATACAGGCTGTCCCCGCCTTCTTCTTTTGTAACTACACATACAAACTATGAATAAGAACTCTCGAAGCATTCTTCTCTCTGTCTCTTCTTTCATTCTTCACTAATACAGAAAGTAGATATTACAGAATCTACAAATTACTGGTGAACAAGGAACATACATGTTCCGCGTCTGTCTTCATTCACTTCTTGCGTCTACTGCCAGGAGCGGAAAACACTTGACTGGAGTCAGGAGCGGAAAACACTTCATTTGGGAAGCCAAGAAAATCCACTACTATTGGTAATGAACTTACAGCATGGAAAAGTGAAACTTTCTTTGAAGGTGAAGGTATGAAGTTCTAACTTTCCTTTTTCCTAGAAATTTCTGTTAGATTGTTTCAAATTTGATGGACAAACATTGACAGGGGAAGAAAATAAGAAAATATGGGCCCTAAGGCTCAATGCTACCTTGAATATATCAAGAAGACTCACTTCTATTATCATTGTCTCCTGTAACCTTTTGCTATTTGTATTATTGCATGTCGTTACAAAAAGCTATACTAATCAATTCCTTTGCATCTTTATCTGCCAGAGTAATCTTTCAAGTGTTGAAACTCTATACTGTTCTTCCAAAGACTAGAAGAATTAACTTGCATCACGGGGTTGGGATGTTCTTGTTTCAGGATCTTCCCAAGGAACTTTAGTTCTTGTATTTGCTCTATGTATTGTCTTACATATCTGCTTCGTTACGTACATATCAGACCATGAGAAACTTATCACACTGAATGTTACAGCAATGGGAGAACATGTCACGAGGAATATTTATTTTTGCTTCAAGTGATTTTATAATACCTGCTTCTTTTCACCTAGGTTGGGAGCATTATCCCTGGTTCACTTCCGGTATCCATTCAAGGGCCAGTAATTCTGATTGTTAGCCGAGCTGATGGAGATGAGGAGGTTTGATATATACTATATCTTGTTGGTCTTCTACATTTCTCTTTCTTGCCCTGCTTTTCTAATAGTGGGTGATTTACCAGTTGAATGGGTTGCATGTCTGTGTTTGGTAGGTAACAGGTGCAGGCTCCTACATAGCTAGGGTTATAAAAGAAAACCTCGAACCTTTATTGAAATCTTAAGTGATACACAACGTGGAAAGCTTGAATGATACACAACGTGGGAATCATCCAGAAGAGAAGAAGAGGGAAGAAGAAAGGGGTCGCTACACAGAGCAAAGGAAAGGGGGAATGAAATCTAAAACCCTAACTCACCGAGCTAAAGCACAGTGAACAAACATAAATAAAACAACTGAAAGGGAGACTCAATTTACTTAAGTTAAACGCTATGTTTTAACTTGTAACAGCCCCCCTCAAAACAAGCAATCATATTGCTTGTTTTGCTAGACAACAGAGTTAAAACACAGACAAAACCAGAACAAAAAACAGGGAAAAAAACCCCTGCACTAATTACCCACGGCACCCAACATCCTCTACCCCCAATTGCCTAGAATTGTAGGATAGGAGCTTCCAGGAAGAACTTTGGTAAGAACATCAGCAAGTTGGCGATCAGAAGAGACAAAGTCGACTCTCACAAGCCCTTCGAGAATTTTCTGCCTCACAAAGTGACAGTCCACCTCGATATGCTTGGTTCTCTCGTGGAAAACCGGATTCTTTGCAATGTAAACTGCTGCCTGGCTGTCTGACTTGAGTGGAATGGGCTGCAGCTCCTCCACTCCTAACTCATGGAGCAACCTTGTTAACCAGCTCACTTCTGCCACTGCTTGCCTCAGAGCTCTGTATTCTGCTTCAGCTGAGGAAAAGAGCTACATTAGATTGCTTTTTAGACTTCCAAGATAGAGCACATCCACCAAGTTCAATATAGAAGCCACTAATAGATCTCCTAGTATTTGGGCATCCAGCCCAGTCAGCGTCACAATATGCAATCAGCTCAAGACTCTGAGTATCATTAAGCATTAAACCATAATCCAAGGTTCCCTTAATATACCTTAGTGTATGCAATGCAGCTTTCATATGTAAATCAGTAGGTTTTTGAAGAAACTGACTCAACAACTGAACAGAAAAAGACAAATCTGGTCTAGTATGTGTAAGAAAATTTAACTTCCCTACTAATCTTCTATATACCAGAGGATCATCAAGAGGCTCTCCATCTTCCAAAAGTAATTTCATGTTCAGTTCTAGTGGTCCTGCAGCCTTCTTAACCTATCACATCCAAATTCAGTTACTAACTGCTCACTATAACCTTTTTGCATCAATATTACACCCTTTTCAGTCTGAAGAAATTCCATGCCCAGAAATCTGCCCAAGCAACCTATATCTTTGATTCTGAACTTCTTATGCAAACTATCTCTAACCTTTTGAATCATGCCAGAATCATCTCCAGTAAGCAATATATCATCTACATACACTGCCAGGACAGTTATCTTCCCTTGGTCTCTTCTAGTAAATAAGGAATAATCATTTAAAGACTGAATGAACCCTAATGTTTTGAGGAAACCACTTAGTTTTTCATGCCACTGCCTAGAAGCCTGTTTCAGCCCATAAAGAGATTTCTGTAATCTACAAACTTTCCTCTGCTCTCAGTTTCATAACCTAGGGGTAATTCCATAAAAACCTCTTCATGCAAGTCTCCATGCAAAAAGCGTTGTTAATGTCCAACTGTTTTATATTCCACTTTCTCTTAACAGCCAGAATAATTATCGCTCTAATGGTAGTAAACTTTACTACAGGAGAAAAGGTTTCTAAATAATCAATCCCTAGCCTCTGATTATAGCCCTTAGCAACTAATCTTGCCTTGTACCTCTCAAGGGTCCCATCAGCTCTATACTTTATCTTGTAGACCCATTTAAACCTATAGGCCTTTTTCCTTTCGGACAGTCCACTATCTCCCAAGTTTTATTCATTTCCAAGGCTCTAATTTCATCTTTCATGGCTTAAACCCAGTTCTCATTATTAACAGCCTCATAATAATCCCCAGGTTCTCCCTCATTTCTTTTGGCTAAACAGAGGACATGCTCAACATTATTTTCACAAACAACAGAAGGCAAAGTAAGTAAACAAACATGCTTAGGTGGGCTAGAAGTAATGCATAAATCTTTATGACAAGAATTATCAGATAGGTCTTTCTGTTTGAGTTTTTGATTAAAAGACAATTTGTTAAATAATAAGCTGGTAAAAGCATCAGGAAACTTCCCTTGGGGAAGCTGCATTGCATTCCCTAGTTGGTAGTCCTCTAGATATTGTGGTGTTCGCCTGCTTCTTGTAGACCTTCTCAGCTCCATTTTCTCTTTCCTCCTGGGCGTTATTGATCTCCTGGGCGTTATTGATCTCATCAACGTTCTCTGCTGCTATCTCTGGTTCTGCATTCTGGATTTCTACTTCTGTTCTACTTTCAGATGTACCTTTCTGCCTGTCAAGAACTAATTCTCCTGACATCTCATCAGAATAGTTAGTAGGATCGGCATTTAAAGGTGGAAACAGAGAATGTTCCAGGGCATGTTCCTTTTGCAATGATTCTGTTTCTGCAATGTGCTTTTCCTAAAGGGATATATATTTCATAGAATTGAACATCCCTGTTAACAATGACTCTTTTGTTGTCCAAATCAAACAATTTGAATCCTTTCTTGTTTGCTGGGTACCCAAGGAAAACACATTTCACAGCCCTTGGGTGAAATTTATCATAGATAGGAGCATTAATGTGAGCAAAAGCAAGACAGCCAAAACATCAGACAACATCTCACGACTTTCATTAGTCTGGCTGCTTTCCATACAGAACAAAGAATGGACTTTTTCCCTCTAGAACATCCAGAGGCATCCTGTTAATCAAGTACACTGCTGTTAAGACACTTTCTCCCCAAAACTCCTTAGGTAAAACCAGTGTGTAGCATTAATCCTCTTGCTGTTTCTAAAATGCCTATGTTTTCTTTCCACTACACCATTTTGGTGTGGTGTATGGCACAAGACATTTGATGTTTTATCCCTTTCCCTTTTAGGTACTCTATTCCTTCCTTACTAGCTCCCAACTCATATGCATTGTCAGTTCGTATGTATTTGACTTTCCTCTTGAATTGGGTTAATACCATTTCAATAAAGTGTTTGATAACCCCAAAACTATCTGATTTATGTCTAACCATGTGTACCCAGGTAGCTCTAGAGAAGTCATCAACAAAGGTGAGAAAGTAAGTGAAATTGTCATGAGTTTTGGTCCCATAGGGTCCCCACAAGTCTATGTGAATTAGCTCAAAAATATCTGTAGATTTTATTGTACTTAGAGGAAAAGGTAATCTGTGGCTTTTAGCCTTACAACAAGACTCACATAGAAACTGTTTATTTCCTAGACTCTTATCAAACAAATGCAACTCTTCATTCTTGCTATAGGTAAGTGTCCGAGCCTGTGATGCCACAAACTCACCACATCTTTACAATCAAAAGAATCAATTAAACGCCTAGAATTGCATACAACAGAAGGTATTGAAGCTTGAAAGCCATTCTGGTCACACAGAGCATTCATATCTAATAGGTACAGACCAGCAGTCATCCTCCAATAACATGTTCAAGAAGAGAATCACATTCCTGAAATACACAGCAGGTTTTATCAAAATAAATTTTGCCTTTGAGTTGTTCTGTCAACTTACTAATTGATATAAGATTAAAATTGAAAGCAGGAACAAACAAGGCATTTTTCAGAATCAGAGACTCATTAATCTTGACATCACCAACAGTGTTCACAACTTGGGGGTGGCCGTCTGGCATACCAACTGTGTGTGAGGGTTTTCATGGTTTTATAGCTTAGGAAAAAACTAAGATCACAGCACATGTGATCACTTGCCCCACTGTCAAGTATCCATTTTCTAGTTAAGCTGGAAGTAGCATTGGTGTTTTGAAGGGCTAGCTTCTGTGTTCCCAAAGGATTCTGGATTTGTGTGTGTTTTTTTGGTCTTGTTGGGTGGCTTGCTAGTGTCTTTTGGCACAGTGAAATAATGGTGGGTTTTACACAGGGATTCACAAGCAGATATATAGCTGTTACTAACAGGGATGTCCCTGCTCTTTCCACATGGATCTAATGCATCAGACATATAAGCAGGTATTAAAGCATTCAGAGTTTCATGCTGAGACACAGTGTAATCACTAGTAACAACATTCCCTTTACTTCTACAAGAGGATGAACCAACAAATTTAGACACACATAGAGGTGCAAATGCAGTTTCATGTTTCATGTTTTCAGATGCTTCATAGATAGTTTCAGACAGATCATTAAAATTATCCTTCACCTGATAAGGACCAAGGTAAAGATTAGAAACAGTACCCACGAAGCCACAGCTGGCATTTGCAGGGTCCTTTTCTGGTGCTTGGCCTCTTACAAAGTGGAGAGAGCAATTGGTTCACCTGCTCCAATGTAAACATGGCATTGTTTGTGCTGTTCCCTTCATGTTTGGTAGGTGTCTGGTCGGTCTCCACATTGGCTACCGTGGCCTTCTTTCCTTTCCTCCATGACTGCGGGTAACCATGTATTTGGTAGCATCTCTCCCACTGTGTGACCGCTCTTCTCACAGTGAGTGCAAAATAAGGTTGGCCGTTTCCCATCCTTTGGCGGTGTGAATCTGGGTTTCTTGCTCCTGTCGACGGCAAAAGACAGGGCGTTCTCCTCCTTAGCCGTAGAACAGACATTTTTCTGGCGCTCCTCATGAGTCAGAAGAGAGTACACAGTTTCAATCGTGGGCAGGGGTCATCATTAGTATGTTGCCCCGCACGATAGCAAATTTATCAGAGAGACCCATCAAGAATTGGACTTTGCCGTCTGAAGATCTCCTTGTATCCAACATCAGCTTGGCATTCACAAACCGGGACCTCTTGTGAAGAATCAAGCTCATCCCACAGCTTCTTGATCTTCGTAAAGTAGGCTCTGATTGTGTCTCCATTCTGCTTAGTCTCGATTAGCCTCTCTTGTAAGGAGTAGATCTGGGCGGCGTTTGACTCTTCGAATCTGCTCGACAGCTCTTTCCAGATCTGAGAGGCCAATTTACAGTAGAGGACAGTGTCGCCAATGTCTTTATCTAGCGCAGTAAGAATCCATGCCTTCACCATTGAGTTATTCCGATCCCAGGCCTTTCCTTTAGAAATGGAGTCAGTGGGTCTGGGGAATGAACCATCGACGAAACACAACTTGTTCTTAGCGCTTAAAGCGATAGTCATTCCCTCCTTCCAAGCTCGAAAACCCTTGCCTTCGAATTTCCCAGTAAGGAGAGCACCTGGGTTTTCTGAATTAGCAAGAAACAGTGGATCGGAGTTATCCATGGCCGTGCTTGACTGCGCATCCACTTACCATCTTCTTTCTCCTCCTCGTTGCCTTTCACCTTCTCGCCTTCATCCGCAGACATCGTCGGAGTTCTTGTCGACTACCGCTGTTATTCTTGGACAGCTCCTGACGAAACTCTTCAAAGACTCTTCAAGGAAGAAAGAACTTCACTCCGTCGCGGCAAAGACCCGCTCTGATACCATAAAAGAAAACCTCAAACCTTTATTGAAAGCTTAAGTGATACACAACGTTGAAAGCTTGAATGATACACAACGTGGGAATCATCCAGAAGAGAAGAAGAGGGAAGAAGAAAGGGGTCGCTACACAGAGCAAAGGAAAGGGGGAATGAAATCTAAAACCCTAACTCACCGAGCTAAAGCACAGTGAACAAACATAAATAAAACAACTGAAAGGGAGACTCAATTTACTTAAGTTAAACGCTGTGTTTAACTTGTAACAGGTTATTCTTCTACAAGAGTTGCCTCACTTATCCCACCTTGGTGTTAGGGAGCGACAAGTATGAATATAAAATATTTGTTAAAATGATCTCATTAGGATAACAGTCGAATACAAAAACTTGACCTTTTTTATTGTGCGTGTGCAGGAGAAGGCAGTCTTTGTAACATGAGAGTTTTAGATTTTCTTAATTTATATAAGATGATAGAGTGTAGATCTGATCTACACACATGACATATGCTACACATTCTTTTTTAAGCATAAGTCGATTTGTTGGGGGTACTTTGTTATAGTTAAAAAAAAAACACCATCCGTTAGAGGTAATAAGATACAAGTAAAAATGTGGACATCAACTAACTTGAAAAAATTGAAGGCGTTGAATCAATTTCTATAACTATTGACTAAATAAGATGAACGGTTTAATAAATCTAATCGCTCAAGTGATAAAGTCAAAGTATTGTTTCGTTTAGTTATTGGAATATGTTGTTACAGTTCTTAAAAATACTTTTTAACCGTTCAGGTAATACGAGGGTAAAATGCAGGTAACTACGGACATCAGCTGACTTCAACAGATGAAAGTGTTAAATAAATTTCTACAACTACTGACTAAAAAAACAATCAAGTTAC
Organism: Limonium bicolor; assembly: GCA_023374045.1. NCBI lineage: Eukaryota > Viridiplantae > Streptophyta > Magnoliopsida > Caryophyllales > Plumbaginaceae > Limonium > Limonium bicolor. The sequence goes on from CM041781.1 coordinate 53,347,208, forward strand.
TAAATCTAATCGCTCGAGTGATAAATTTGAAGTATCATTTCCTGCAGTCAGTGTATACTGTTACAATTCGTATAACAAAATATCATAATTCATCCGTTTAGGTAATACGAGGTAATATGTAGGTAAATGCGGACATCAACTAACTTTAAAAATGGGAAGATGTTGAATAAATTTCTACGACCATTGATAATAAGAGAGCGAGTATGTTGTTACAGTTCGTAAAAAGAACTTTTCAACTGTTCAGGTAATACGAGGGTAAGATGTAAATAAACGCGGACATCACCTGCCTTTAAAAATTTTAAGGTATTGAATAAATTTCTACAACTACTGACTAAACTAAACAAACAAGTTATTAAATCTAATCGCTTGGGTGACAAAATCGAAGTATCGTTTCGTTTAGTCCTCGGAGTACGTTGTTACAGTTCGTAAACAAAAAACTTTCTAACCGTTCAGGTAATACGAGGGTAAGATGCTAGTAAACGCAGACATCAACTGCCTTTAAAAATTTGAAGGCATTGATTAAATTTCTACAACCATTGACTAAATAAGACGAACGAGTTACTAAATCTAATCCCTCGCGTGATAAAATGGGAGAATTATTTCGTTTAATTGTCATAGTACAATTAAAGTTAAAAAAACATTCCAACCATTCAGGTAATATGAGACTAAGTTGCAAGTAAGCACGAATCAGGCTACAACATCACTCAAATTACATAATTGTTGTACACACGGATTAGTTTAAATAGAGAAACAACACCAAGGATTGAATTAACAATCATTTGCCTCAAACAAAATAGACTTTGTAACAATCATGGTTGTATACTATTGAGAGCTAGAACATAATTTCACCAAAATTAGGTACTCCCTACTATTCTCAATATATGATTTTTTTAAGGTCCTCTTACTCTTTTCAAAATATAAGATGTTCTATCTTTTTTGCCATCTACTTTCCAATTCTACCCCTCATCAATTATCTCAAAACTCTTCTTTTCAAATTATTTCATTTTCCAATGTGAAAAGTATGGGTAAAATGGTCTATTTTTCTCCTTAATTTTTGTGCCCAAAGCTATCAAATATTTTGAACATGAGGGAGTAATAAACACAACCTGTATATAGAGACAACAAGCCTTATTTCAACATGTACAGGGCAACACACTTTCATTTTTACACAAAGGAAACAAGCCTTATCATTTTCACAAATAGACCAGATGCCTTGTCAATTCCATATAAGCACAACATGTCTTATCACTGTTACTTAGTCTACTTCGTCGATAATTATTCTGAAATTCCAACTCAATTCGTTCTGTAATTAGGGGGTATTTGTTTGGAGCGGGGAAACAGAATGGAATCGGGAAAGGGAATGAAGAGGAATGGAAAAGAATTCCCTTTGATTTTCCCAGGTGTTTGTTTGAGCTGAGGGAAATGAAATAGATAACTGGTAATGGCCGCCGGTCAATGGTCAACAGCCACCGGCTACCGGTCAACAATCATTAATTACCAGTCAACATTCACCAGTCATCGGTCAATGGTCATATGTCACCGGTCAACGTGTATTGGGGAAAGGGAATCCCATTCCCTAATAAGGGGTGGAGAATCAAGATAGAGGGTTTTGGGGTAATTCTATTTCTTTCCCTTTCCTGAAAATAGGAAAAACTGATAACACAAACAAAAGGCTTGTTATGATTGGTTTATCTTCCTTATCTTTTGTCTTCCCTTTCTTAATTAGCTATTACTGTGTATTACTTATTACGCTTAGTTCTCTTCATATGCCCATTTAAGCAACGGTTACTTGTGGTGTATATATACCCTTGTCAGGTTGTATCTTTTATCATCAATAATCATACTAATCTCTTTCCAGATTCTTGATTTCCTTTCTCTTCGCTTCTCAAACATGGTATCAGAGCAGTAACGTTTTACTGTGAATTCTGCCATAGCAATGTCATCTGAACCTAACTCAAGTGAAGGGGAAGATGATGTTACAGAAGAGGAGGAAGAGGATTTCTTAGAATCAGAGCATGAAAGAACCAAAAGGAGAAATAAGAGACGCATAGATTCTGATCCTTTGATCGTGTCGAAATCGGAAACACCAGGAGTACAACTTACGATGACTAGGTTTGACGGCAAGGGATTTCAAAACTGGAAGAAGAAGGTACAAATATGTCTATTAGCTAAAAACAAAATTAAATTGATAGACGGTACCTTGAAGAGATCCAAAGTTGCCAAAAGTCGCCGAGACGCCTGGGACAGGTGTGACGGATTAGTTCGGTCATGGCTTCTCGCTTCAGTCGACACCACAATCGGCGATAGTCTTGTCTCATGCACCACCGTGTACGACATGTGGAAGCGGCTCATCTTCAAGTTTGATCAATTGGACGGTACACGACTTTTTGAATTGAATCGCGATCTATCTAAGATTGAACAGGGAGAGTCATCGGTTACGGAATACTTCACCAGATTGACTGCTATATGGGACAACATCTCTGGTATGACAAATATAACCTCTTGCGTTTGTGGTTATGGCGATAAGATTGCCAAACATAACGAGAATCAGAAACTGTTCCAATTTCTTCTGGGATTGCGCGATGAATTTGTGAACATCCGGGGAAATCTTCTGATGAAGAAACCCCTTCCAAGCCTGGATTCAGCCTACGCCGTGATTCTTTAAGAGGAAAGGCAGCGAATCAACGGCCAAGCAGCAAAGGGAGCCTCTGATGTTTCTTTCACAAACAACGCCACCAGATCTGAGGAAAATCGCCGCGAAAAAGGAAAACCTAAATGGGACAAGGGCACCACCAGTAAGAAAAACACCGATGTCTGCAACCACTGTGGCAAGACCGGCCATCTGAAGAGTGGATGCTTCGAACTTTTGGGCTACCCCGACTGGTGGAAAGGTTCGAGAAACACCGTCGTTGTCAATACCGTCAAGCATAAGGTGGAAGGTAACAAAAGGTTTTCCAGTTTAAACTTTGACAAGTTAAATAGACTCTACGATTTACTTGAACAGACAGGAAGGTTGCCTGAGAAAGGAGCTTCAAGCAATAATGCTCTCATTGGCAGAGATGGCTCCAATTTCGCAGGTACTATCTACTCTAATCGCAATAGATGCATTAATTATTGTTGGCTTCTAGATTCTGGAGCTAGTGAGCATTTAATCGGTGATGAATCATTGTTAAGAGATAAGAAACGATTATCTGATGTGTATCATGTGACTATGCCCAATGGAAAAAAGTAGAGACCATTAACACCATTGGCTCTGTTCAATTAACCAAAAATTTTAATCTTGAGAACGTCCTTCACGTTCCCAGTTTTCGTCTCTCGCTCATTTGTGTGAGTAGACTGGCCCAGCAGAGTAAGTCCATTGTTTCTTTTGATACTGACGGTTGCTATTTACAGGCCCATATCTGGAGGAGTAGACAGCTGATTGGGCATCGTGAAGACGGGCTTTATTTCTTAGACACTTGCTTATTAAGTAATGTTTTTTGTACATGTAACGATGTTAATACTTATTCGGTTTTTAGTACTGTTTGTCGTGACAATTTGCTTTGTTGGCATAGAAGGATGGGTCACCCGCCTTTAAATAAAATGATTAGGATGGGACTTATCAATAAATGTGATATACCTAAGAATTTTGTTTGTGATATATGCTTTAGGGCAAAAGGGCATCGTTTGCCCTTTCCTAATTCTAAAAATAAATCCAAACATTGCTTCGATCTTATCCATGTTGATAATTAGGGTCCATGTGCCACCATTAATCACGATGGTTGTCGATAGTTTCTAACAATTGTTGATGATGCTAGTAGGTGCACGTGGGTTCTTCTTATGAAGTCTAAGTCGGATGCTTCTCAACACATTCAAAACTTTATTTGCATGGTTGAGCGACAATTCAGTAAACTCGTGAAGATCGTTCGTTCCGACAATGCTTATGAGTAGGATCATCTAAAATCACGCAAGAAGTTTTTCACAAAAAGGGAATCATTCACCAAACTTCATGCTCCTACACTCCTCAACAAAATGGCGTCGTTGAGAGAAAACATCGTTATCTTTTGGAGACGGCTTGAGCTTTATTTTTTCAATCTGGTCTCGACATGTCTTATTGGAGTGAGAGTATTCTTATGGCAACTTTCCTTATTAATAGGTTGCCATCTTCTACTCTGGATGGATTATCTCCTTATGAGTATTTGTATGGGTCCCCTCCCATTTTAAGCAACATCAAGACATTTGGGTCATTAGTTTACCATACTGGGCCAACGCTGCATCAAACTAAGTTTGACGACAGAGGTCACCGTGGCGTTTATCTTGGGCCAGGTCTTGGAAAGAAAGGACATCGTGTCCTCCTTATCAACGAAAAACTGGTAATCACTAGTCGTGACCTCACATTCTTTGAAGATGTCTTTCCCCTGCAGGTCCAGCCCACTGAGAAAGAAGATGCTGAGGATACCACCTCGCCTCGGTTTCCCATACCCATTTACAATGAACCTGACTACGATGTTGCAAATGAGTTGGGCCGTAAACACTCCAGCCCACAATCCAGCCAACCCAGTGATCCTGTCTCGATCCTCCACGACACTCCTAAGAATAACGAAGTTTCCAACACTTCAGATAACGACAAGCCCAATTTTGATGGAGACCAGCCCAGTCGTGAATCCATCAATGAAAATGCCCAGGACCACGTCCCCGACGACGATATCCTTGATAGGGCGCAGCCCAGCTCTATCCTTCTGGATGAGAACATTCAAAATCATGCCACTAACAGTGATCAAAACCCTGGAAGTTCATTTGTTTCATTCGGGCCCAATGCTCTTCGTCAGGTCCACACGAAGTAGACATGCACCCACGAAGCTTGTCGACTATGTGTGCAATCAAGTCACTCATGATCCTTTCATACACAATCTTTCAACACGGCTTGAAATATCTCGACCAACCTCTTGCCTCATCTTAATAGCATTACTGATTTTGTTCCTACTAACGTTCTCTGTTCTCAGGTCAAAATTCAGTGTCCCGTAGAGCCATCACCTTACCGAATCGCTTCCAGTATCCTGCTTGGAGAGACGCGATGAACACCGAGTTAAAAGCTCTTGAAGAAAACTATACTTGGACTCTCATTAAACTTCTTAAGGGCAAGAGCTGTATCACGTGCACATGGGTGTACCGCACCAAATATAAAGCAGATGGCACCATTGAGCGTTATAAGCTCGGCTGGTCGTCCGGGGTTTCACTCAAAAAGCAGAGGAGGACTATCACGAGACTTTCTCTCCGGTTGTCAAAATGACCACCATTTGCGCCTTGGTGAGTGTCGCTGTGAAACGGCATTGGAAGATCCATCAACTCGACGTCAACAACGCCTTCATTCATGGCGACCTTCACGAAGAAATCTACATGAAAATTCCGGATGGCCTCTCAACCAACACCAACGGCCTTGTTTGCAAATTGCAAAAATCTTTATACGGCCTAAAACAAGCCTCGCATCAGTGGTATGCTAAACTTTCCACTAGTCTCACACATCTTGGTTTTGTGCTTTCAGATAATGACCACTCTCTATTCAAGTGGAGCCACGGCACTTCCGTTCTTTTCCATGGAGTCTACGTGGACGACATCATCTTATGTGGCAATGACGATGCTAGAATCGCCCATGTTAAAAACATTCTCCACGATTCCTTCAAGATCAAAGACTTGGGCACTCTTAACTTCTTCCTTGGCCTCGAGTTTCACTGCACCCCCAATGGAGTCGGCATTACTCAGACCAAGTTTGCCACCGACCTTCTTGCGGATTACCACATCACCGACAAGTGTTCGGTAGCTAGTCCGCTCGCCCCCGGTACAAAACTCCAGTTACATGATGGCCCTCCTCTAACCGACGCTTCTGAATATCGCCGTCTCATTGGCAAGATGAATTACTTGATCAACACTCGCCCTGATCTTAACTTCAGCGTCCAACTTTAAAGTCAATTCAACCAGGAACCTTGTCAGAAGCACTGGGACGCAGCCATCCATGTCCTCCAATATATAAAAGGGACTCTTGGTTACAGCATTTTTCTGAACAACTCTGATGATGGTTCTCTCATTGCATACTGCGATTCTGATTGGACTTCATGCCCCATCTCTCGCAGGTCTGTAAGTGGATACTATATTCTTTTCGGTGGCTCTCCTATCTCTTGGAAGTCCAAGAAGCAAGCCTCCGTCTCTCTTTCATCAGTCGAAGCCGAATACTGCGCACTTCGACGTAACGACAGAATTAGCTTGGCTCTCCCGTCTTCTCAACGAACTTGACATTCTCGACAACACTCCAATCCCGCTGAAATGTGATAATCAATCAGCGGTGTACATAGCTCACAATCTCGTCCTTCACGAACGTACCAAACATATAGAAATTGACGTACACTACGTTCGGGATCAAATCAAGGCCGGGCTCATCGACATTGTCCACACTTCCAATCTCCACCAAAAGGCGGATATGCTCACCAAATCATTGGCAGGCATAGATTATCGTGCTCAGTTACCGTCTATAGGAATGCTTAACTATCTTCAAACCTAGAAAAAGCTCATTTTCCATAGGTTGAGGGGGGGGGGGGGTGTTAGGATTGGTTTATCTTCCTTATCATTTTGTCTTCCCTTTCTTAATTAGCTATTACTGTGTATTACTTATTACGCTTAGTTTCTCTTCATATGCCCGTTTAAGCAACGGTTCTTTGCGGTGTATATATACCCTTGTCAGGTTGTATCTTTGATCATCAATAATCATACTAATCTCTTTCCAGATTCTCGATTTCCTTTCTCTTCGCTCCTCAAACAAGGCTTTCCTTATTGCCCCAATACAAACGCTAGTCAACTTTGTTGCTCTTGAACTTTTGATGTTGTTACATTCCGTACAGAGGGGTTGTGGAATAATCCATACTGATACAATTGACACTCAAAAGCAGAGATAACCAGCATGCAAATCCGGATCGATACGGAAGATGAAAATCTCAATCAGCAGAAAATGAGCACTAGAAATATAATGCTTATACAAACCGCCCACTATAAAAAATGGGTACACATAAATTTAATGCTAGAAAATGTGATGAAATATTAAAGCATACCGATTTAGATCACAACGCGATAATGTTGGAGTAGAGAATGGACAAGAAGTTAAGACAGTTTTTTTTTTTTTTTGAACAAGAAGTTAAGACAGTTCATTTAGATTTTTCGACAGCATTGCAACACTGATTTTCCTTAAGACATGAGGTATTGTCTCTACTGCATCCATATCTGCACATATTGAGTTCACTCGTGAAAATCCCGGAACCTATTGGTCATCGTCTTCTACTACTGCCACAAAACAAATCTGATCTCTACAACCTCAAATGCAACTCGACCAAGGGTATTAACTCTGCCTACAACCACCGCGTCAATAAAATATTTCATGCCATTTCAAAATCTCTCCTAATCAACACAAATCTTTTAGCTACCATAACAACCTATTCTACGGCATAAAACCTACATTGAACATGTATCTTACTTCACACTCATAGCATGTACTTCATGAAAACTCATTCATAATACAACAACACAAAAGCTAAGGGAAGAAAGATAGAAAGGCGAACAAAAGATGAACAGAGAGATAAACAAAAAAGAAGGACCATTCTACATCCACGTATACGTCACAATTATTATCAAGGCATTCCCCTCGTTTCACACTTGAAATGAAATAAAATAAAATAGGGAAATATACAAAATGTCACGATTTGAGTTTATAATTCATAATATACCATTGTTGTTTTCGTAATTCAACTTTAAACATGTTTAAATGTTGTTCAAAATTGATTAAACTTTAAATGGATGATGCTAAAGTGTTATGTTTTTGTCCAATATCAAATTTGAAGTTTTTTAAACTTATATGTGACATGTGAAACCCAATGAATATGTGTTTAAAGTTGAATTATCAAAAAACAGTACTACCTCCGTCCCGTCATAAGTGTCCTGTTTACTTTTTGGCACGTTTTTCCACCTCAATATTAACATATAAGGTAAAATAATTTTATAAAACTAAATTTTGTATTATTAGTTTATCATGTAAGGAATCATATGCAAAATTTAAATTTTCAAAATTAATTTACCTTATATATTAAAAATTGAAGTCAAATGACATCCAAATAGCAAATAGGACGGTCAAGGTGGGACGAGGGAGTAGTACATTGTGATTATCGTGACATTTTACGGATTTTCCCATTAAAATAACTAGCTTTTTTTTCACTTCGAACGGAGAAGAACCGACTGAACGGGTAAGATTTTCCACTTCTATAAAAATTAGAGAACGGAGAGAGAGCCGAGTTTGTTCTCGGTGCGACACGAGAGCTGTAGAGAGAGAGGAGGCGGAGCCGCCACACAGAGTGGAGGGATTTGAAGAACTCTCCAGAAGACCCCGCTGTTCGTCTGTCATTACTTCTTCCTTCGAGTAAACTGAGATCTCGATCCCCCAAACTGGTATGTGCAGTGCTCTCTTCGAATTCAAATTTTGTTTGCTCTCTCTGCAGATTAGAGATCGTGGCTGGTTTTATGTCCCGTAGTGTGCTGAATCAAAACTCTTTCTCATATTAAAATTCGATTCACCGCAACGAACTCGGTTCTTTGAATTGTACGATTGCTTGCACGAATTAAAAAAAGAGATTCTCGGCAATCAATCCGTTCATGAAAGCTGTTTCTTTTCTTTTCGGTCAGCCCTGGTTCAGACCTAATTGTGATTCTAAATCATGACAAACCGCAATCGAAGCGAAAATATAGTCAGTAAACTAGATCTACCGCGTACATGTAAAATCTCCGATGAGTTATGTTAGAATCAGGAATTGATCTGTAACTTTGAGATGAAAAGGAAGATGAGATGAGTGCGATTGAGGTTAGATGTGGATTTAGAGAAACAGTAGCCGTTGTTGCAATTATGGAAATGGTAACTGTAGTTTCTCAATTGATGTAACGCGTGTGCTCTCTAGGGGTTGGTTCCTTGATTATGTTTTCAGCTGGCTATACTCGCACAGCAGCTTAAGCTATCAACTGATATCTCATGCTTCAATCTTGACTAGCCCGACATGAATCATGTAAATGAGGGATTAATTTGTGGTGTTACTTGATAAAGATAAAAGGTTTTGCTTGAATTGCTTACGTCTCTCTTTGGGGTGGTTAAAAGGTTGTGTTCTGCTTCTGGCTTATTATCTAATTATTTTCAAGATGAATCTGCTTGCTTGTTTGCATGATCCATCATCATCCTTTTCCCCTTTCGGATGTAACTGAATCGCTCCCCTGACTTTCCATATTTGCTGTGGAATCACATGTTATTGTTAGGGCCTGAGGTTTCTTCCCATAGCTGTCTGAGAAAGATCATTTTCAAAACGAGCTGTGCCACTTTCTACGAATCGGCTACAACTACCAGCTATAAATCTTGTCAGCGCCTTCTTCCACCTACACGACTGCAACATCCAAATAACTACGTTCTTCCGCAGGCTATAATGGCTAGAAATCTAAGCCGTCATCTATCGTCTCTTGTCGACTTCTCACGGGTCAACATTGTTCTGCCGGTTACTATCTCAAACTCGGTCAATGAGTTCGTTCTTAGCTCCGAGAGCAGATATTTGAGCTCGTCGACTCACTCACATCATGACAAGGATCAGCTCCGTGGATCAAACTCGAAGACCAAAGGAGCTGCAGAGGAAAAACCTGAGTCGTTGGTGAACGAAGAGGACGAGCACGATGACGATGACGAGTTAGTGAACAAAGAGACTGGCGAGATCGGCGGTCCGAGAGGCCCTGAACCAACTCGGTATGGGGATTGGGAGAAGGGAGGAAGATGCTCTGATTTCTAAATGCGTAGAGAAGTAATTAGTTTTTCAAATTTGTGCATTTTTTTTTTCAGGAAAAATGAACATTCTTGGGTCCTCTTTAAGGTTTCATTTACAATCACTGGTGAGCGGATCTTAGATTACGCTTTACATGTTGAAGAAATAAATAGTACCGTCACTTGTTCGGTTGTTTATGAACTTGTAATTCTCAATCGAATTATTGTGTGGATTTACGCCTTGAATTTTTGATTCCATATCTCTCCCAAATTGGAATCAGTTGCATCTTAACTCAGAAGCAGTATAAACCCTAATCTTATGATTGAATCAATATTTTAATTCAAGTAACTTGAACTGAATCCTCTGGGCTAAGAATGACGATCTTGGGTATGTTCCTAAACAGAATCCTCTGCACTCTCTGTCTTAAGTCCTACCCATCGTCATCTTTAGTATACACCTATTCAAAATATTTGTCATTTGTAACATTAGTAAATTTATCCAGATTATCTCTAAACTGATAGATTCATTGGAGGGATTATGTCTTATGATTTGTTTTTAAGAATAGTTTCTTTTTACCCGCTCGAGCTTCTTCGACTAACAGTCAAACTTAGACCCACTTGGATCGGATTTGATTCGGGACGGGTCAATAGTAGATACTACATATTTCAATTCGGATCAGGTCGGATTCATCTGGTTTAAATTAGATTTGAGTGATTTCGGTTTGGTTGATTTCAGGATTGGATGTTTTCGGTTGGGTTAGTCTCAAGTTGATTCAGTTTTTTCGGGTTGCGGGTCAAATTCGGGTGACTTATTCGGGTTAAGTTTGGTTGACAAAATTTTTTAAATGTAAATTTAAACAATTTTTGTAACTTATATTGATTTTCATATTTGACTATAACTTCTTTTAATATGTGTGTTAAGCCTGATCAACACTGATATTGTGTATTGGCTGGGTATAATCAAATTTAACGTTAACTTTGTATATAAAATTTGACTATAGAATTATAAAAGTATAAAGTAAGTGGTACTTATAAAAAATAGTAATGAGACACATTACATTGTGTTATAGAACATTTTAAAGCAAAATATCTATAATTTGTGTTAATACTATGAACACTAAGCTATTATTTCTTTTTCAAAATGTGAGTTGTCTACTAAGCTAGTCGGTATAAAATAGTAATAATACATATTAGTTTGTATTATAAAGCATTTTAAAACAAAACATCTATGTTTAGTCTTAATACTATGAACAATAAGCTCTTGTTTCTCTTTTAATTAGTGAATTAATCTAAATGTGAGTTGTCGACTAAGTTAGTTGGTGTAAAATATACTAATAATAAAAATTAGTTTGCTCTATAAAACATTTTAAAGCAAAACATCTATACCTGGTATTAATACTATGGACACTACACTATTGTTTCTCTTTTAATTAGTGAATTAATCTAAATGTGGGTTGTCGACTAAGCTAGTTGTGTGAAATAGTAATAATAAAAGTTAGTTTGTGTTATAAAGCATTTTAAAGCAAAACATCCATAATAGATTTAGGCTTTAATGAAGAATTCATGTAACACATCCTTTTTCATAAAACCGATTAATACCAAAACATCATATAATATATATACAGCTATTCAAGTAGTTACAACAGAAGTCTAATATACACATACTTAACCAAAAAGATGCTACTACCGCCGTCACGTGCCCAACACAAGTGACAAAGCATCCAAAAGGCAAAAACGACCAAATACAATGTGATGACAACGATAGTATCCAAGCAACCATAACAACTCTAACTACAACTGTGAGGAGAACCAAACTACACAGGGTAACATCCCAACTGTCACCCAAAAGCCCAAAAACATTAATCTACCCACCACACTCTTGATCCTTGCCGCTGGTCTACACACCTGAAAAAAATATTAATGGAGGGGTCAACCCAGCTACTGAGTATGTCATCATGCAATCTTTTTGAACCTTCAAATTAACTAAAGGTGTGTTCACTTCGAGGCAAGGAAACGGAATGGAATCAGGAAAAAGAATGGAAAGGAAAGGAAAGGGATTCCCCGGAATTAAGAAGTCTATTTGATTCTAAACGGCAACAGAATAGAATTCTCAATGATTGTGTTTGGTTCCAAACAGAGAAGTGTTAATACTTAATTACATTAAGAATAATATATATTAATATTTATCTGATTTGTATGTAACATATAAATGATAATATTCATATTTATATAGATTATATATACAATATATATTAATATTTATATATTATATATAACATTTTTTGAAACTTGTCTCTATATATATTATATATTAATTTTAATTTATAGTATTTAATTTATTAATAATATTCATTAATATATATTATATAATAATTTTATTTAAATTGTGTATAATATAAACATTTATAAAAATTATATAAATTATATATAACAATATATTAATATTTTTTAATTTTATAGTATTTAAAATTTAATTAATATTAATATTTTTCATATTATATAATATATATTTATATATATATAAATATTTTTAACTTTATAAACATATTATAAATATTTTTATATTTATAACATTGTAACATTTAAAGTATATATAATATTTATTAAAATTCATATATATTATATAACATATTTGTTCATATTTATTTAAAATATATATTATATATCATATTTATTTACATTATAAAATATGTATACATGTTTATATATTTAAATTTATTAATAATATATTTATTATTTCAGAATTTTATTTTAGTTGAATTATAAAATATTTGTTCAATTTTTTAAATATAAATAATATATATTAATATTATTATAATTATATATAAATATTTATTTTAAATTAAAAATGATATATATTAAATATTTATATAATATATATCACATTCATATTCATTTTATATTTATATAAATTATACATAAAATATATTTATATTTCATAAATATTGTATATTTATATTTCATAAATATTGTATATTAATATTTATAAAAAACTATGTAACATATATATTAGTATTTATATAAATTATATACCATATATATAAAATATTTATGTTAAAGATGATGATGATAGGTGTAAGAGGGAGGAAAGGGAATACTTTTCCCTAGGATTTTGGGGGGAATCGCTGAAGAGAGATGTGGGGGTTTTCAAAACTTGAAGTGGGGGAAACGGAATCACTAAAAACACAAAACAAACAACCACAAAGGGAATGATTCTGTTTCCCTTTGATGATTACCCTGAAGTGAACGCACCCTAAGATATTTGCAAGTGAGCATGCAGGTTCATTTCATACATATCCGGTTTATTAATATATAGTAATCATGCTTAACCATAATAAATTAAACATGACAACAAAAACAGATCATATATCATAACAAGGCATAACATATACACAAACACAATCATTAAATTCAGGTTTAACACATAAAGTTCAATTCAAGTTAGTCGTTGTCAGTGCCATCTGACGGTTGTTAACTTAAGTTAGAGATCCTCCAATTTCCCATTGCGAGTGTCTTCACATAATTTCACCCGTGTCACGTATAGAAAGTGACATGTACCCTATTATAAGGTGAGCCAACCTTGGAAGTGGCCCTTACCAAGTTAACGAGCACATCGGCCTCATTGGAGTCGTACCATTATAAATCATACCAATATTGAGCGGACCAGTTAGTTGTCATCCACGCGGTGCACCAAAACGCGTGACCAAGAACCCTTTAGGTATTCTTGTTCTTGTACTACTCTCATAACCCCTTATTCGACCCCGTTAGCCAAGTACTGGTTAGGGTAGTCATACATGTAAAACATGGATCATTTATATTGTGGTAACGTCATGATACGTTACTTGTCAAGTTCACTAGTGGTAATACATTCACTTACCATTTATATTTTGTTATCACATACTTCTCTATCCAGTTTAGAAGGTTAGAAATCGATTGGCAATCATCCCATTCTTATACCAAACAATCGCACAAATTAGACTGTGACCACATATCGCATGATAAATTATTAGAGTAACCATTTGAGCAATCATGCTGTATAATCATAGTATTATGCAAAAACTAAAATACCCATATCTTCTTGTCACACAACACATAATTTATTCGGACATGAGGTAACCTTCGGGCCATTCGGACCACACAATAACATACTTCAATACCGTGGTCAAATGACTTTTTTACCCCTCATCCCTTCTAAGTTTTATAAAATCATCCCTTTATGACATAACTCACACTAACATAAAAGTTAGAAAATAAAATAACACTCCCTTAGTAAATTTGAAACAAAAAAAAATTGGAGCATAAAAGCACTAGCATCCCCGGCCCACTTTCTCCATCCTACCCCGGGCAATCTACCAACCCAGCCCCGAGCGCAGGGGCGAACCTATTCTAGTGCGTACTGTGTCCGTTGACACACATCAATTTTTTTTTGAAGTTTTATATTATTTATTATAATTGTAATAGGCTATGGGCTTTTTAAACTCGGACTTGACACACTGCATATATAATTTATATTCAATAAAACCTTAGCTGATTGCAACAACACATTTGGACGACGACAAAGATATTATATTCTACTACTACTCATTCTTTCCTCTCTGAAGTCAGAATAAGGTACTATTCATATACTACATGTTTACTTTATTCACTCAAGTCTAATATGTACGTCATTCAGCAACAACAAATCCAATTTCAATTTTTTTATTGCATTAGCTGTTGTCAATTGATATCGTCTAGGTTAGGAATTTTTTTAAAAACTTAGTTCATGGCTATTAGATTAGATGAGTCCCGTATTTAATTTGTTATATTCATTGACTTACCTAATGGCATAGTTGGTTTTAGTGAAAGAATGTATTTTTAGATTTAGCTCATACTGAAATTTATAGCATTGAACATCTTTAATTTTTGTTTTAATTTTATATCTTGATATTTTGTTTGTTTCGTAATGTTCCAAATTTTTAATTTTGTGTGGGTTTCAATTTTTATCTAGTCATTGATTTAAATATTTAGGTCTTCAATAGTTCAACTACTAATTAAAAACTTGCTAAATAATGTTAGTAATAATTGAATCATCTTAAATTTCTTGAATTGAATACAATTATTATAGATATGGTATAATTGATAATATACTTCTTTTATTTCTATAGGTTGATATGGAAAGGTTTTTTTTAAAGAAAAATAGCTTCATCATCGGAGCAAACTCCTCGCAAGAAAGAATTGATATACCGAACGAGGAAAATTAGTTGTTAAAAGAAGTAACAAAGTTGGGGTGTTGATTTGGATAATCTTCCAACAGATCCAAGGGAAAGGATAAGTATCCTCAACTATCATCCAAATGATCGAGATGAAGTAAGAAGAGCATACATTCTCAAAGGTCCTTGTCAGCCTCGACAATACAAATTTCCTCAAAGGATAATTGCAGGGTTCAATCGTCGTTTTAACTCTAATTGGTTTAATGAATTCAAAAGTTGGTTGGATATATAGCATTTTAGAGGATGCTGCCTACTGTTTGCCTTGTTATTTGTTTTAAAGATGAGATCGGTCTTTATACTGGAGGCCAAGCATTTGTTACTGAAGGTTTTAGATATTGGATACGAAACAACCTCAAATCACATGTTGACAATCTTGGCAGTTCACATAATATTGCAGTGCAAATGTGTGATGCACTAATGAACCAAAACCAATCAATTAGAGCAATCTTGAACAAGCAGTCTGGCGTAATGAAGGCAGAGTACAAGATTCGATTGAATGCATCACTTGATTGTGTAAGATTTCTTTTGAATCAAGGTCTTTTCTTTTCGAGGTCATGATGAAACCGAGGAGTCATCAAATAGAGGAAACTTTATTGAGTTGCTACAGTTTCTTGCTGACCATAATAAAGACATATCAAAGGTAGCTATGATAAATGCTCCTGGAAATAATCAAATGATGTTCCCAAAGATCCACAAAGATCTTGTGAATGCAGGTGCAAAAGAAACTGTAAAGACTATCATTGAAGAGCTTGATGGCGATTATTTTGGCCTTTTAGTTGATGAGTCTTGTGATTAATCGAAGAAAGAACAGATGGTTGTTGCTATAAGGTTTGTTGATAATAAGGGAAGGGTTATGGAGAGATTTCTTGGAATAGTTTCATGTTCAGGATACTTGCTCCGCATCACTTAAGAAAGCCATTAATCGCTTATTCAATGAAAATGGATTGAGTGTGTCGAGACTTAGAGGACAAGGATATGATGGGGCAAGTAACATGCGGGGTGAATTTAATGACTCAGGTCTTTGATTTTGAAAGAAAATGAGTCAGTGTATTATTTCCATTGTTTTGCTCATCAACTTCAACTCACACTTGTGGCAATTTCAAAGGACCATGAAGAGGTTGGTTCTTTTTTCTATCTAGTTAATAGCGTAGTCAATGTTGTGGATGCTTCTAGTAGGAGGCGGGATATTGTACGTGAAACTCAAGCTGCTAAACTTGTCAAAGCACTAAATGGTGGGGAAGTCAAAAGTGGAAAAAGGATTGAATCAAGAAATGGTCTTGAAACGAGCTGGAGATACAAGATGGGGTCACACTATGGAACTCTTGTGAGTTTAAATTTCTTACTATGCACAGTGTTTGAAGTTTTGGAATATATTAGAGATGAAGGGCTTTTGTCTAAGAAAAGAGCCCAAGCACGTGGCCTTTTACGCTCTTTACATACCTTTGACTTTGTATTTGGCTTAAAGTTGATGATTAAAGTGCTGGGGATTACCATATTTTATTGGTTTCTCTGCAAAAGAAAGACCAGGATATTGTAAATGCCATGAACCTCTTGGTTCTGAGTGGAAGATTGATCGGATGTGTTTTCAGCTTCTGTTTGGATGGAGGTGTTTGGTGTTTTCTGTAGTTTCCGGAGCTAAGGATCTTACTGGAGTATAGATTTCTGTTTCTGTAACATGATAGTCAGAGGGGAAGAAAATGGAGTCTTCTGTGTTTGGCTCAAATATGTGTTTCCATACATTGTCTTTCAAAGGGAAAGTATTTTCAAAGAAGGTGATGTCCCGCTGACCTTGATTCTGTTATCCTCTAGACAGAACCTTATGACCCTTTGTGTTATTACAGTTTCCTAGGTATACACAGGTGTAGGCTCTAGGCTCTAGTTTTCCTCTATTGGGATTGAGGTTGGTAATGTAACAGAGGCAACCGAAGGTTTTTCATATCATAATATGGAGGTTTATTTCCATAAAGTTTCTCAAAGGGGAAAGGTTTAGAATGGCTTTACTTGGTATTCTGTTTATGATATAGGTCGCATGCTCAACACAATATCCCAATATTTGTTATCTAAACCTGATTAGAAAAGAAGAGCCCTTGCAACCTCCATAATGTGGCCCTGTTTTCTCTCTACAACTCCGTTTTGTGGGGAGTATGAGGGCAACTAGTTTGATGTATTATCCCCTTGGCCTTAAAAAACTCTATTCCCTCCAAGATTTTCCTAGCTCCTTCGCATTATCACTTCTTACAATTTTGACATGTTGATTTGTCTGTTTTTGCACAAGAGTAATGAAATCTTTGATCTGTTGTAACCCTCTGATTTGAATTTAAGAAGTTTAATTCAGGTTCCCCTAGTGAAATCATCCACTATGGTAAGAAAATATTTCTTATGACCATCTGGTGGTCTCAGTTCTCATGGGACCGCAAATGTCAATATGAATCATTCATAAGGTGCGTTGTTTTTATGGTGGAGAAAATATAGTCATCATATCTTGCAGGTGGTTTATGTGTACGGGTGGACCTTCTTAGATCTAAGTTTCGGGTGAAGAAAATTGGTCCTAATATAATGTCCTGAAAGTGATGTATACTGAACATTAGTCTTGTACCTAGGGCCATTTCTCTGTACGCTTTTAGTCTGTATTTAGGTTTTATATGTAATTTCACTTGAGCCGGGTTCGCTATCAAACCGGCTTACCCCTTTCTGATTATATCCCGTTTTCTTCCTCTCTATTCCTCAATTCACTGTATTCTCTCAATCAGTCTTGAGAGCAAGATTCCAAGTTCAATAAAATGTCGAGTTTCTTTTTCGGTATGAAGTGAGTATCGTAACTTGTCTCCGTCAAAACTGATATGGTACAGAGCTTAGTTTGCTCAATTAGAGAGCGGCGACCATGAGTGACAAAAATCCAGAGATGGATGCGCAGTCTTCCACAGCCACCATCGACCAGGCGGATCCCCTGTATGTTCACGTAACTGAGCAGCCTGGACAGGCTCTCGGTCCGAAGTTCACCGGCGACAGCTTCTTGGTTGGAAGTGGAACATTCGTCGCGCACTCAAGGCGAAAAATAAGTTGGGTTTATTGATGGCACAATAAAACGCCCAAATGAGAAAGACTCTCTACGCGTTGCAGCCTGGGAAAGAGCTTCATCGTTGGTTGCGTCCTGGATTATATCAACCCTAGCTCCCAACATCGGAAGAAGTGTTACTTTCACCGAAATCCAAAAGAAATTGGGGAATGGTTGTGCCGCCGTTTTGAAAAAGAAGAACCTCACTACTTACATAATGTCAAGTCGCAAATCTCAACCCTAAGGCAGGGCGACGACAATGTTACCGTATTTTATTATTTTATGAAGGTTAAAGAGATTTGGGCGAATATGAGTTAGCGCTCTCAGACGAACCCTGTACCTGCTACGCTAATTGCAAATCCAAGGAAAATCAGAAGAAACAAAGGGAACGGGAAGAGCTTATTCACTTCCTTATGGGTCTGAATAAAGTGTATACTCATATCCGCGGCCAAATTCTTGCGACCAAGGACATTCTAACCCTAGAAGAAGCCTATTCCCTAATCATCCAAGAAGAGGAGCAAATCGGGAGCCCAGACACGAAGGAAATGACGACCAGACCATATCTCTAATCGCAAAGGCAACAACAAATTTTCGAGCTCAGGCAAGTAAAGATCTCATCGAATCTTGGTAACCCTAGATCTACGACAAGGAAAGGAATCGGAAGAGGAACAAATGGGGGAAGAAAGGAAACGATTAAATGCACCAATTGTGGCAAGAACGGTCATTCCAGGAACGCGACTGTTGGTGGTTAGTGGGATTTCTGGCGAAAGACAACAAGAAAGGCAGAGAAGCCTTGGCGGGATCTGCCGTTGACGAAGAAAAGGCTAGTACGTCGAGAAATGGCTGAAGAAACAAGTCAATCTCCAGTAAGAGGTTTACTACCGACCAACTCAATCAACTTGTCAACTATTTCAACAGCAGAAGGAGACGGAAACAAGAATACTCACAACACCTTTGGAGATTTCTCAGGTATTTCCTCGACTATCATAAATTTTTGCCTTGCTTAACTCTGAATAGAAAACAATGTCTTGGGAGAGTTGCAAAATTCCTGGATAATAGATTCAGGCGCAACGGAACATATAAGTGGAAATAATTGTTGCTATCTAATCTTAGATGCCTAAATCTGAAAAAGGAGATAACTCTCCTAGACGGTCATAAAGAACATGTGAAATCTGTGGCTGATTTGTTGGTTGATGAGATTAGATGCCTGAATGATGTTATGTATGTGCCGAATTTTAAGTTCAACATTGTCTCAGTAACTAGGTTAATACAGAGCTTAAAGGTGAGATCATACTTTATGAAAATTCTGTATTCTGCAGGATTCTGAGAGAAACATCTCTCAGAGGATTGGAAAGCAGGTCGCAGGATTATATTTTCTTGATGTTTTTACTCTGTGTGCTTATGTGCTAGAGAAAAGAAATTTTTCTGTACCTTGCATGAACAGTCTTTGTATGTCGGCTGGCGGAGTAGATAGAAACAAAACCTTATTTTTGTGGCATAATAGGTTGGGGCACATACCCCTCTCTAAAATGTGTAAGATCTCTGAGATCAATACTGAAACTTTTGGTAATCCTAAATCCATGTTTTCCCCTGCCCGACATGTTTCAAAGCTAGAAGTAAAAGACAGAGAAATTTCCCTTTTCCACCATCCTAAGTGCTAGACTTGATCAAGGAAATCCAAGCAATTATGGCAATGGGTTTCTTAACAGCCTCACAGATCTCAAACCAACATACTCTCCTCTCTTGCTCCCTTAGCCAAGATACCAGCACTTTCCTTGACAAAGTCTACAACTTAGATGAACCACCCAACTACAAATCTGCCAGTAGAGACCCAAGATGGGTCAAGGCTATGACCCCAGAGTTTGAGGCCCTCAAGCTCAATAACACTTGGTCCATAGTTGACCTCCCAAAAGGAAAGAAACCAATCAGTTGCAAATGGGTCTACAAAACAAAGCTCAAGGCTGATGGCAGCCTTGAGAGATTTAAGCTAGATTAGTGGTGAGAGGTTTTACTCAAAAGCATGGTTTAGACTCGAGGAGACCTTTTCCCCTGTCATAAAACTCACCACCATTCGTGCCCTCATTATAATAGCCATAAAGAAAAACTAGACTATAGACCAATTGGATGTAAACAATGCTTTCCTTCACGGAGATCTCCATGAGGATGTTTACATGTGCATACCCGAGGGATTAAAAGTCCATGGAGAGAATAAAGTATGTAAATTACACAAATCTCTCTATGGACTTAAACAGGCCCCCGACAATGGTATGAAAAACTCACAAGTTTCCTGAAGGATCTAGGTTTCCATCAATCACAAAATGACTATTCTCTGTTTATTAAACAAAAAGGGAACATTGTCACTCTTCTAGGGGTCTATGTTGATGACATTTTGGTGATAGGAAATGACCAAAAGGAAATAAGGTGCCTTAAGAAACAACTTAACTTGAAATTCAAGATTAAGGACTTGGGTAAGCTAAACTATTTTCTTGGGATGGAATTTCTTCAAACAAATGGTGGAATAATCATGACCCAACAGAAATACACAAACCAAATAATCAAAGACTTTGGAATGGAAAAATGTAGAGCTTCTGTTTCCCCTCTTCCCTTGAACCTAAAACTTTCGAAAGATTCAGGTTTCAAACTAGAGAATCCCACTACCTACAGGTGTCTAGTAGGGAAATTAAATTCCTCACAAATACTAGACCAGATATATCTTTCGCTGTCTAATTCTTAGTCAATTCCTCCAATCACCAACAACGGATCATCTTAAGGAAGCTTACCATACCCTCTCATACATAAAGGGTACATCAGGTTTTGGTCTCCTTTTCAACAACAAAATAATTATGACCTCCTAGCCTATTGTGATTCAGATTGGGCTTCTTGCCCAATCACAAGAAAATCAATATCGGGATACTATATCCTTCTAGGTGAGAGTCCTTTAAGCTGGAAGTCTAAGAAACAAGTTTCAATTGCTCTATTGCCGAAGCGGAATAAAAGCAATGAGACAAGTAACCGGTGAACTAAGTTGTTAAGTAGATTGTTATCCGAAATTGGTCTACAAGATATCACTCCAATCCCTCTAAAATGTGATAATCTGGCTGCTATTCATATAGCAAAGAACCCGGTATCTCATGAACGCACAAAACACATAGAATTGGATTGTCATTTTGTGCGTGAAAAAGTTACAGGAAGGCCTAATACATGTGCAGTATGTGCCCAGCACACACCAGCTCGCTGACGTTATGACCAAAGCGCTACCAGGTAAGCACTATCACAATACTTTTGATATTCTGGGTTTACATGAACAGAATAACCATGGCTGACAGGTACATGAAGACACAAAGGTACATTCTCAGCATAGCAGCCCCTGCACCTTTTGAGGGGGGGTATTGGAGAAATACTGTCCTAATATAATGTCCTGATAAGTGATGTTATACTGACATTAGTCTTGTACCTAGGGCCATTTCTCTGTACGCTTTTAGTCTATATTTAGGTTTTATATGTAATTTCACTTGAGCCGGGTTCGCTATCAAACCGGCTTACCCTTTCTGATTATATCCGTCTTCTTCCTCTCTATTCTCAATTCACTGTATTCTCTCGATCAGTCTTGAGAGCAAGATTCCAAGTTCAATAAAATGTCGAGTTTCTTTTTCGGTATGAAGTGAGTATCGTAACTTGTCTCTGTCAAAACTGATAGAACCTTGTCAAACTTTGCAAATGAAGCTTACAAGAAATGAGAAATAATGGTTGGGATTCTTTATGGAAGATGTTTCTTCTTGTTGTAACCAATATGAGATTCCAATTCCAAATATGAATGATCCATATGTCTTTCAAGATAGACCAAAGAGAGGAGCTATGAAAAAGACCAATCTGCACTATTATCGTGTTAACTTCTTTATATCAGTGATTGACTTGTGCTTCATGAGTTGGACAATCATTTGGAGAGAGAAATAATAATTGCTTCTACATGTGGCTTGTCTTCCAATTGATTCATTTGAAGCCTTTGATTTGCAGAAGTTGGTTAACATGGTTAAGTTTTATCTAGATGATTTCTCTCACACGATCGTTCAGAGCTGAAGTTCAACTATTCTTTACATTCGAGATGTTAAGCAAATGCTCAGTTCTCTAATTGGACACACTTAATGATCTTTCTCAAAATCTAGTGAAAACCAAGAAACATGAGAGGTATCCCTGGTTATCAACTTCTGAATGGCTTTGATTCTTCTATAGCAACTGCAACAGTAGAGAGAGCTTTTTCTGCAATGAAAATGTGAAGACTCGTCTACGAAACCGAAATTGGCGATGAATTCATGAATGACCTCTGGTGACTTCATCGAGAAAAATGTGTTTTCTGCTATTTCCACGATGTTATTATTAATAGGTTTCAAAACATGAAGAGTGTAGAAATTAATTGATGTATAAGTTATAACTTCTTTAGTATTGATGTGATTTCCAATTTGTTTATTAGTACATGATTAATTTTTATAACATTATAAATAATGATCGAATATTTTGACACCTATGTTACGAAATCCTGGGTCACCAATGCCCGGGCGATCTTCTAATACTTGTCCCGGGCTGCTCCAGCATCCTTCCCCAGGAGGTGAAATACCCCAAACCTTGATATGTGGTTTAAATATCAAATTATGGTATGTAAAGGCTAAAAAGTGCCTTAGTAACATCAGTGAACAATTTAAACCATAAATGCAATAAAGCATTAAGACACGGTTTGAGCAAAAACATGCTCTAAGCTATGAGTGAACTTGGTTAGGACCCAAAGAGCCTACCAAGACTTAATAACATTTAATTATGATTTAATAAGCTAAATAAGTCCTTAGAAACTTTGGTGGACAGTTAAACCAAATAAAACATAAGAAAATACCTTAAAGTCAATAAGAGCAAAAATGTGCTCTAAGCTTGGGATGAATGTGTATAAGACCTAATGGTCATACCTATACCTTATTATATGTTAATGAACATATTAAATCAATTACTAAAGAAAACCAAGCTTGAAAACAAGTTAAAACACAAAATGTGCTTTAAGGAGTCTTAAAGCACATTTTTGAAAAATTGTCTTGTAAATGAGTTTTGAATGGCTAAATGTCCATCATTACTCTTTAATTAACATGTGTACTATATAGTATCACATTTGGGTGGCCATATTAGTGGGAAATCAAAAATTTCACTTCTATGTGCCTTGTTATTGGTGAATAGTGATTTTGTAACTAGTTGTAACATATAATGTTATAAGTGATTAAGTTGGTCAACAAAGACCAAAACACCCTTCTATTAAATGGGGGCCGGTTTTCAAGGTGTGACTCACCACATTGGAACAAATAAGTAAGTTAAGTAATGACAAGCAAGTACTATTGCTTTTAGCTTAAATATCTCCAAAAGCAAGTGTTATCCTCATTCTCTCTTGTCCTTCCCATTTCACACGGTTTCCAACTCCTTCTTCCTCTCTTCTTCTTGTTCTCTCTCGGTAATATATCACCACAACCACGGAAGTCCATCTTTGACCACATGTAAAACCTAGCTCACTTAACCAAATCAAAAACAAACACCACCATTCTCTTAGTTAGCCAAGCTCTACAATCTTGTCCTTTCAAAACTTCAAAACCTCCATTTCGGTGCCAAGAGAAACCACCATGGGAGGAGCTTGAGCTCATCTTTTCACATATTCTTGTTCTCCTTTGCTTCAAGGTAAGGAAACTCAAAGAAAATCCATGTTTCCTCCATGTTTCATGTTGTCCGAAAATTCACCTCACAATGGTGTATTTATCTTGCTTGTTTAGCTTCATTTGAATCTTCCAAGGGCTAGGAGGAGTCCTCTCTTGATACTTATTCAAGTTCTCTTCCAATTCCAAGGTAAAACAATTACCTTAATGTGTTAAAACAATATATGTAACTAGGGTTTACAATGAGATGAAGCTTAAAGCTTGAATACTCATTATGTTGTTTGTACAATGTATAGAACTTGACAAGGAATCAAGTACCCCACCGGTTTGTAAGGAAACAAGAAAGAAGTTTGTGAGGAAAAAGAGGTAAACAAACTATCTCAATGTAGTTTAAATGCCTTAGGAAAATGAGCTTGATTTGCTTGATAAAACACCTAAGGAGCCAATGGTGAGTGACCTAGTAAAGTGTTCTCAAGGAGACTAGTAAAAGAACATATGTTTTGGTGTATGTATTTGCAGGTCAAAGGCATTATTATGTGGGAAATTCAGTGTTTAAGGTTATGCAATTTAAGGGCCTAAGAGCCATGTTATTTAAGGGCCTAAGTGCCAAGCAATTTAAGTTATGCACTATATTGTGATGTAGTGCTTAATGTGTGAAGTTTGTGTGTGAAAATGTTCTTGGGATTTTAGGTGTTTGAATGAAATAAGGTAAAAACCTAAGTGTTTGGATGTGAGTATATACAAGAGAAGCTATGGCCAAATTTGGGAAATGTGTAAGAAGTTCTAAGTGTTGTAAGTGAGTTTTGGTGAACTAGGAAGATTAAAGGTGAATGAATGTTTACTTGAGAAGAAAACATGTATTAAGGTGATTTAGAGTGATGCAAGGATTTAGGTGTTATCCTTGAAGTTCTAGGTATTCAATGTGTTTTAGTGGATGTGTGTAAGTCTTGGAGGAGTTTGTTTAAGGTTTAGGTAATGTTGATGTTCAAGGAATAAGTGATGTTTAGGTATGATGTGAAAAAGGAGATTTAGTTAGTAAGAAAAGAAGTTGAGGATGATGATAAGTGTAGAGGAAACACCTTGGTATTGTGGTCATTATAGGTGAAATGCCACCTAGAAATCATAGGAGAAAACATTGTAAGTGTTAGGAATTTGTGGAGATATAAGTAAAGGTTTAAGGAATTAGGAAAAATAGTTTTGTGAGTGTTTAAGAATATCTTAAGGGTGTGTTTGAAGTGCCAATGATGTTAGAACACATTAAGAGGCCTTAGGAGAAGTTTGGTGAAGATTGGCAAAGTTTGGGTAAGATTAGGAGGCGACCGACCCAGTTTGAGGTCGGTCGAGCCTCTGTTAGATTTAGGAATGTGTTCGAATGGTCCGACCACAAAGGGTGGGTCGGACATGGTCGGTCGGTCAAGTTTCAAAAGTGGAAAAATGTTCGCCCATGGACCGACCCAGAATGGTGGGTCGGACGTGGGTCCGACGGGCACGATGTAAGGAAGTAAAAGGGTTCTGTAATGGACCGACCCAGCTGTGTGGTCGGTCGGTGGTCGGTCGGACCAAACTGGTTTAAGGTTAGAAATGATATGTGATGATGGGGATTGGTAAAGTCCTGATGTTCTAAGGATGTTAAGGGCATGTTAGGGGAGTTTTAATGACACCTAAGGGGTTAAAAGGTTGTATTAAAATGTGAGAGTAAGACAAGTTAAAATGTAAAGTTATTTAACTAAGTTAACGGGGCAAAGTAATAAGCATTAGACATTAAATAATCATGCTACCCCAATGTTAATAAAGTACATGTAATGTTATCAGTTGTTCGAGGATTGCTCGAGGAACATAAGTGGATGTGATAAGTGGACTCCGGTGACAGGTATGGTTTTCTTGCAACCTGTGTCCTAACGGATTACACCGGCTTGTATGCCAATGTGTTTTTCTGTATGTTTGCCACGTATAGATATAAATCATGAAACGAGTTTACAGTCATTATTGTTATTGTATGTTTACGTGCCGATACCGGTAACCTCTAATGCGCTTGAAGGGCTAGTTAACCACCATTAGGTAAACGTAAGAGAACGGTATCCGTAATACGTTTCCGACCTAAGGAACGTTCTAACCACGGCTATGCGTGAGTTGGATATAATGTTTGTGCGTGGTGTTTGTATGTGAATGTATGACTCTCTTTTCCCTTGTGTATGTCTGACAAGACTTAACTCAATGTTTGTGATTGTTTAATAAAGTTCAAAGATGAACTTCTAATAAGTGCTAACGGGGGGAATGAGGAGTCCGGTCTGTTCCGGCCACGCGTGTGGAGTATGGGGGTCGTTGTCATAGCAGGTTCGATCCTCTCTGTATGTATTGGTTGTTTTCCAATTTGGTTCCCAACCTTCCCTTTAGCTTAACCAAGGCTATTACTGACTCACGTCGGGCCACAGGGGCATACTATTGTTTATGTTTGTTTCGGTGTGCTTGGATCACTATATCCGGGGCACCTTGTGTTAAGTTAACCGTTCATTTAACGAAACGGTAACGAGTTATGTAACGAGCTTATCATGAGACTGGCAACAATCTCTAGGCTCACCAGTGTGTTAGTGATGTTTGGGTCGGTTCCTAGAGAACCATTCCCGTTGTGTTATGTGTTTTGTTGTGATGCGATATCTATTGCGGTGTTATGTTGTGCACATGGAAACGTGCAAAGTGTTGTTAAGATTTGTTATGTAGTGTATGTTATATGTTGTAAAATGTGAAGTGTGTGGATCATGGATATGATCCCAGTTTGTGATAAGAGGCGTTTAAGGATAACCCGATTTAAGGGTATGTGTCGTCTATTAAGGAAGTAGCTCCGTTGGAGGAGAAACACTCTAGGATGATGATACCATGGGTGACTTGTTAAGTAGGATGTATTATCCGAATGTTGAGCCCATTGAGGCGAAATGTTAAGTGTTGTGTGTTTATTGTCACATGCATGATTTAAATATAATCAACTGCATGTTAAGACGACAAGTAGTTGTGCGTGGCCCGATAGCATGTGGGCTGCGGGATTACCATACCAGCAAAGGTGCTGAGCCCCTTGGGGCCACCCCTTTCTCTTCTTTTCTTATTTCAGGTACAGAGAGCTGGAAGCCGTCCGAGAGTAAGACGGGGTAGACATTGTACATGGGTATTCATTTAAGTATATATATACAGTAGGTGTAGTAAGACCGATATTGTTGTCGGCACCACTTATAAATACTCGTTATAGTTGATAAGGTGTATGTTGTTGTTGTTGTTAATGAAAAGGGATACTAATGTATAGTTTGCTCGGGAATTTAGCCCATCAGACCGGTACATTGTGTATGTATTAGCCTTGTTAGCCACGTGGTGGCTAACGGCGTGTAACACCAACAAGTTAAGTAATGTGATGAGGTTGTTCTTCCCGCTGCAGTTTGTTGTAAGTATGTTAATGTTGGAGGGGTGTTACAAAAAGTGGTATCAGAGCGAAGTATCGCTCTGATGACTGAATTACCGAGCTTAGGAAGTACCGAGTTAGGATTTAAGTACTTGGGGTAAGGGTTGAGTGATAGCGTGAGAGATACGCTAGATAGGAACTACCAGTGACTACTGGAAACCTACAATATCCATCCCACCCTCCACAATCCCTGTTTATAAATGGGGAAACAACGCCAGAGAGATGGAAGTCCTCTCTTACTCGGGAATATCCGATCTGGCTGTTATTAAATACCCTTAGGGTACGGAGAACCTGTCATACGGTAGATCCCAAAACTGGGAATCCCGGAGACGGTCTCCATCTGAATAATGTTAACCGCATTTCATAGCAATGAATGAAGGATCTTGTATATTGGAGAATAGAATTTCCGGCAACCTGGGTCGACATGCAGAGCAGTCGAGAATAACCAGCTTGCAACGCACCTACCGTGCAACAGGCAAGAAATGGTTAATAACACCCGAGACAAGTGTCTACGGAGCCACAGTTGATAAATAAAACACCAACGGTATACCAACCGACAAAGGAACTATAACGTAGTGCCCAAACAAGAGACAAGTCTCAGTAACCACGACAAGTGCGTGGAACGGGCTATAAGAGAATACGATACTAAGAAAAAGGGGTCTCCCGGGATGGGAAATACCCTAGTTAATGATATTATGTGAATACAGTGAGAAGTCACCTAGAAGAGTTATTATCAAGACAGTAAGACCAGTGAGGGCCAACAAGGCCACTGATGACAGTGCGGGTAAAAACAGTACCACAACCGGTATGTGTTAAACTGATAGCCAGTTAGCATGGCGCACTTGCCATAGCAAGTGCTGCTATAACAGGGCTGTCGGGAAATTTATAACCACTACAAGTACTTAGTAAAGTACCACGAAGTTAAATGTGACCATTATAACCATGGAAGGGCTTAACGCCTAACCTCTGTAATTGTAAGTACACCAGTCAGCAAGAAGCTAGACTTGTTAAGGTAAGAAGATGTTGTGAACCATGAAAATTTTTCTTTCAAACCCAGATTTATTCAAACCCTTCTTCTTTTCAAAACCAGATTTTCTTTCAAACCAACACTTCTTTCCAACCTTCTTTTAAACCAAACCAGTAAAACCAAGGACATTGACAAGGATACAACATGGATAAACTTTCCCTTGATCAAGTTCGGGAAGTAAGGAATGAATATTGTCACGGGACAATATAAGGGAGTTGACAACAGAATACTTCACCTAGGCGTGTGACGGACACTACAAGTGTACCAACTGTGTTGTGGGACGACCGCACTCCGATAGGAGCATGTGGGCCTGACAGACCTACTTATGGGTTAGTTGGGTAAGTAGCAATGTATCAGTATGATACCCCATATATGTATACGAGTAGAGTCCGAAACACGGGAAGTAGTCGACTCCGTCTACGGTCAGCAGTATAAATCAACAAGAGCTAAGGATTACAAGGAATAGTTGAAGTTAAGGATTCAGTTAAGTTAGCAAGACTAAAGGATTAGTGAACTCCTTTCAAGGAAATGTTTAAGAGCTAGAAAGTGCGATGGGCACAAACTGTTATGTAAAGACACCACATATGTCTTAAGAGTTCCTCAGGGATAAACATTATAGCTGGAATGGTGACCCAGCCTGTAAATGGCAAGCAGATGCCTAATGTGGACACATTAATGTGCAAAGAACGGGATGAATTCCCAGAATGAGTACCTACACTACCAGGAAATGTTAATCTTCACAGAAGAAGATAATAACCAGTAAAGAACGTGAAAGGCGTAGCTAACGGAATGTACCAATAAGTGTGAGCCAAATGTAAAGGCATAACTTAACAACACCCAGGAACAATCCTTGAAGGGTGCTCACATCAACAATTGTTGAATGAAATGCATGACAGAAGCACAAGAGTTGAAACTAACACCAGTTTAGACATAAGTTGTCAGGAGACGGACTGACAAACCTAAGGGGCATCCCATGAAAGGAAACGTGATGCAACGACCTTGTAATATGTACAGAGAGTACATGTGTGTGGACAGCCTATAATGAGCCCAGCTCAAGGCAAATAAGGCTTATAATCCAAAGCAGGATATAACATATAAATTCGATTGATGGTAGAAGTTTAGGTTGTATAAGCGAATAGAGTGGTAAACGAACCACTGCATTAAGAGTGGGGATACCTCTCGACATTGTGACACCGCAGGAGCGGTAGTTATGTGAATCAAGTTCAAGAAATATGTTAAGGATTGACCATGTTGTTATTGAAAGAGAAATTAGCTTAGTAGTATGTGTATAAAGTGAAGCACCTGGCTGAATAACGCCGGCTTGTGACTCGAATGATCGATGCTCAAGGAGCATTCAGTGGTCATCCAAATGAGGGATGAACCATAATATGAATAATGTAAGTTTATGTGTGGAAGTTGAGGTGACAGTAGATACGATATAAGCTGTGTTATACAGGGAGTAAGAGCACGGTGCGCAACAGCGACCGTTGTATAAATATTGTTAAACGATAATGTAACAGATAAGATCAGTTATGAGTT
This sequence comes from Limonium bicolor, assembly GCA_023374045.1. NCBI lineage: Eukaryota > Viridiplantae > Streptophyta > Magnoliopsida > Caryophyllales > Plumbaginaceae > Limonium > Limonium bicolor. Next base: position 53,377,003 of record CM041781.1, read on the forward strand.
AAACTCAGTGGAGATGCAAGATAAGTAATGTTAAACAAACTGAGCATAAGCCAGTGGTAGGTACTGTGTGATGAGAAACTCAGTGTGAATTCCATGGCGAATCGCATAAGGGATTTACTGTCAAGAGTTTACGCCTCTGCACCTGTATGACTGTATGTGTTTTGGTATTGCACTTGCGCAGTAATGATCGAGTGGGATAGCTAGGAATTGGAGACATGTTAATTATAGAGGAATAATGTTGTAATGACCGATGCATAGGAAATGCAAGGCCGCACCAATAAAAGAGTACTTGTACAAAACCGAATGTGAAGACATGGTTAACAGTAAGTGACTACAGTAGCACTAACTGCCAAATATCGGTATGGAATATACCCCAAATGTTGTAAATAGCTGAGAGAGCACTACACACTAGGTAGTAGCTCAACTCTCAACCGACATACCGGAAGGGAACAAGTCAATCATTGTGAAATACATAACTGTATACACAGTAAATGGTTATGCAAGTGGATGGAAAGTTTTGAACTCACCGAATTCGCTCAGGGTAAGAGATACCATGCGTCGGTTGAGAAACCATTGTTACCCAGATAAGGGTATACATTGGGGATGTACAATACAGTAAGAATAACAAAGGGAGCAATTAAGCTCTACAGTTATTAGAGTTTCGCAGCAGAAACTAGTGAACCAGTGATTCAAATGTACAACGTGAATAACGAATATGAGTGGATGGCTAATTATTAACGCCTAAAAGCCTCACAGGCCAGACCGAAACCGGTTATGAGTTATAACTCCAATGCGAATTCTTGGTTTAGGGACTAAACCGCCAATATGGTTAAGATCCTCTAATCAGAATCCATTGTGTAATAGACCGCGTGGAAGTTAAGATACTTCACGACGGCAAAACATTTTAAGCTAATGTTTAGTGATTGATTACGTGGGCGTAATCCCTTTTAAGGGGGGTAGAGCGCAAAACCACTTAGTGTATATTACCGTACAAGTGTACGTAGTGTATGTGATTTATATTGTGCATAGCACAAATTATTGTTTGTTTTGATGATTGGTGTGTGTGTTACGTAAACATACACATTCATCATGGATTAATTGTGGTAATTGCGCACAGATGATGCGAATACCATTGTGATAAGTGTGTGTGTTTGTTAACAGTTGTGTGTGATAGTACAAGTGTGGGGAGTAGAGAAACTCCCGGGGAATAAGAGCCCCGACAGTGTATAAATGTAAAACAGGTGTGTTGTTTTTGATAAATATATATGTATATATATATGTATACTTAATAGTGATGCATGAAAGGGCATGATACCGACATAGAACCTAGTGAGAATAAGATTCCCTAGGCAACAGGATTAAAAGTGAATGGAGGTAACTGATAGACGGAGTTCTATCCTTTGGAGATGTTGTGATCATGACTAGAATGATTCGAAAGATAGAAAATTGGAAATGAGTGACTTACTTGATGCTTGAAAATGAAGTGGGAGGTGGAACTTGATTTGCATGTGATCAAGGGAAGCCGAACACAAATTGGGGTGGAAGGATAGTTCAACACTGATGCTGATCACATCAGGGTTGGATGACTCTTGAAACTCCCTATAAGTGGTCACGAATAACCACGCTAATAAAGAAGCAAAGAGCTTAAGTTGGACTTGGAGTTGTGTGTGTTTTCAAAAGGATTTTAAATTGGTATTTATAAAACGTTGATGGATACTTTACGTAATTAAAGTTCTCTTACTTAACCTCACAAAGAAATTTTAAATTTAAGTGATTGTTTTAAACTCCCAAAGGCACGGGGACGGAAGGTGTCCATCGCGACCGGGTTCTGCGGGATCACAGTGAATATCAAGGATATTTTTGATTGCTATACATGCTCTGACATGTTGTGTGGTATGTGTAATGAATGTTGTTTTGACTTGGATTTCCTAAAGTGTATACTATCAAGGCCTATGAGTCTAATGTGTGGTGTTAAATAGACCTAGTGTCTAAAGACTGTTATGTTATCGGGACCTATGTGTCCAAATGTTGTTATGTATGTGTAAATGTTGTTATGTTACCCAAGACCAGTGAGTCAAAGGGGTTGTTATGTATGTGTAAGTATTGTTAAGATACCCGGACCATAGAGTCCGAGGTTATCATTTGGATATGTTATGTTATGTGTGGATGTGAATGTGTTGCCCGGACCATCAAGTCCGAGGTTGTGATGTAAAGTGTGTTTGGTTAAGGAAGTTTATTTCCAAGTGATTACTGTGTTCTAATCTGATGATATGTGAAAAGTGTGAACTTCGAGGACGAAGTTCTTTAAAGGGGGGTAGATTGAAATACCCCAAACCTTGATATGTGGTTTAAATATCAAATTATGGTATGTAAAGGCTAAAAAGTGCCTTAGTAACATCAGTGAACAATTTAAAAAAATTAATGCAATAAAGCATTAAGACACACGTTTGAGCAAAAACATGCTCTAAGCTATGAGTGAACTTGGTTAGGACCCAAAGAGCCTACCAAGACTTGATAACATTTAATTATGATTTAATAAGGCTAAATAAGTCCTTAAGAAACTTTGGTGGACAGTAAACCAAATAAAACATAAGAAAATACCTTAAAGTCAATATGAGCAAAAATGTGCTCTAAGCTTGGGATGAATGTGTATAAGACCTAATGGTCATACCTATACCTTATTTATATGTTAATGAACATATTAAATCAATTACTAAAGAAAACCAAGCTTGAAAACAAGTTAAAACACAAAATGTGCTTTAAGGAGTCTTAAAGCACATTTTTGAAAAATTGTCTTGTAAATGAGTTTTGAATGGCTAAATGTCCATCATTACTCTTTAATTAACATGTGTACTATATAGTATCACATTTGGGTGGCCATATTAGTGGGAAATCAAAAATTTCACTTCTATGTGCCTTGTTATTGGTGAATAGTGATTTTTGTAACTAGTTTGTAACATATAATGTTATAAGTGATTAAGTTGGTCAACAAAGACCAAAACACCCTTCTATTAAAATGGGGGCCGGTTTTTCAAGGTGTGACTCACCACATTTGAACAAATAAGTAAGTTAAGTAATGACAAACAAAGTACTATTTGCTTTTAGCTTAAATATCTCCAAAAGCAATGTTATCTTCATTCTCTCTTGTCCTTCCTTCCATTTCACACACGGTTCCAACTCTTCTTCTCCTCTCTCTTCTTCTTGTTCTCTCTCGGTAATATATCACCACAACCACGGAAGTCCATCTTTGACCACATGTAAACCTAGCTCACTTAACCAAATCAAAAACAAACACCACCATTCTCTTAGTTAAGCCAAGCTCTACAATCTTGTCCTTCAAAACTTCAAAACCTCCATTTCGGTGCCAAGAGAAACCACCATGGGAGGAGCTTGAGCTCATCTTTTCACATATTCTTGTTCTCCTTTGCTTCAAGGTAAGGAAACTCAAAGAAAATCCATGTTTCCTCCATGTTTTCATGTTGTCCGAAAATTCACCTCACAATGGTGTATTTATCTTGCTTGTTTTAGCTTCATTTGAATCTTCCAAGGGCTAGGAGGAGTCCTCTCTTGATACTTGTTCAAGTTCTCTTCCAATTCCAAGGTAAAACAATTACCTTAATGTGTTAAAACAATATATGTAACTAGGGTTTACAATGAGATGAAGCTTAAAGCTTGAATACTCATTATGTTGTTTGTACAATGTATAGAACTTGACAAGGAATCAAGTACCCCACCGGTTTGTAAGGAACCAGAAAGAATTTGTGAGGAAAAAAGAGGTAAACAAACTATCTCAATGTAGTTTAAATGCCTTAGGAAAATGAGCTTGATTTGCTTGATAAACACCTAAGGAGCCAATGGTGAGTGACCTAGTAAAGTGTTCTCAAGGAGACTAGTAAAGAACATATGTTTTGGTGTATGTATTTGCAGGTCAAAGGCATTATTTATGTGGGAAATTCAGTGTTTAAGGTTATGCAATTTAAGGGCCTAAGAGCCATGTTATTTAAGGGCCTAAGTGCCAAGCAATTTAAGTTATGCACTATATTGTGATGTAGTGCTTAATGTGTGAAGTTTGTGTGTAAAATGTTCTTGATGGATTTTAGGTGTTTTGAATGAATAAGGTAAAAACCTAAGTGTTTGGATGTGAGTATATACAAGAGAAGCTATGGCCAAATTTGGGAAATGTGTAAGAAGTTCTAAGTGTTGTAAGTGAGTTTTGGTGAACTAGGAAGGATTAAAGGTGAATGAATGTTTACTTGAGAAGAAAACATGTATTAAGGTGATTTAGAGTGATGCAAGGATTTAGGTGTTATCTTGAAGTTCTAGGACTTCAATGTGTGTTTAGTGGATGTGTGTAAGTCTTGGAGGAGTTTGTTTAAGGTTTAGGTAATGTTGATGTTCAAGGAATAAGTGATGTTTAGGTATGATGTGAAAAAGGAGATTTAGAGTTAGTAAAGAAGTTGAGGATGATGATAAGGTGTAGAGGAAACACCTTGGTATTGTGGTCATTATAGGTGAAATGCCACCTAGAATCATAAGGAGAAAACATTGTAAGTGTTAGGAATTTTGTGGAGATATAAGTAAAGGTTTAAGGAATTAGGAAAAATAGTTTTGTGAGTGTTTAAGAATATCTTAAGGGTGTGTTTGAAGTGCCAAATGATGTTAGAACACATTAAGAGGCCTTAGGAGAAGTTTGGTGAAGAATTGGCAAAGTTTGGGTAAGATTAGGAGGCGACCGACCCAGGGGCCGACCCAGTTTGTGGGTCGGTCGAGCCTCTGTTAGATGTTGGAATGTGTTCGTAATGGTCCGACCCAAAAGGGGGGTCGGACATGGGTCGGTCGGTCAAGTTTCAAAGGTGGAAAAATGTTCGCACATGGACCGACCCAGAATGGTGGGTCGGACGTGGGTCGGACGGCACGTTATAAGGAAGTAAAAGGGTTCTGTAATGGACCGACCCAGCTTGTGGGTCGGTCGGTGGGTCGGTCGGACCAAAACCATGGTTTAAGGTTAAGAAATGATATGTGATGATGGGGATTGGTAAGTAATGATGTTATAAGGATGTTAAGGGCATGTTAGGGGAGTTTTAATGACACCTAAGTGGGTTAAAAGTTGTATTAAAATGTGAGAGTAAGACAAGTTAAAAATGTAAAGTTATTTAACTAAGTTAATGGGGCAAAGTAATAAGCATTAGACATTAAATAATCATGCTACCCCAATGTTAATAAAAGTACATGTAATGTTATCAGTTGTTCGAGGATTGCTCGAGGAACATAAGTGGATGTGATAAGTGGACTCCGGTGACAGGTATGGTTTTCTTGCAACCTGTGTCCTAACGGATTACACCGGCTTGTATGCCAATGTGTTTTTCTGTATGTTTGCCACGTTATGATATAAATCATGAAACGAGTTTACAGTCATTATTGTTATTGTATGTTTACGTGCCGATACCGGTAACCTCTAATGCGCTTGAAGGGCTAGTTAACCACCATTAGGTAAACGTAAGAGAACGGTATCCGGTAATAACGTTTCCGACCTAAGGAACGTTCTAACCACGGCTATGCGTGAGTTGGATATGTAATGTTTGTGCGTGGTGTTTGTATGTGAATGTATGACTCTCTTTTCCCTTGTGTATGTCTGACAAGACTTAACTCAATGTTTGTGATTGTTTAATAAAGTTCAAAGATGAACTTCTAATAAGTGCTAACGGGGGAATGAGGAGTCCGGTCTGTTCCGGCCACGCGTGTGAGTATGGGGGTCGTTGTCATAGCAGGTTCGATCCTCTCTGTATGTATTGGTTGTTTTCCAATTTGGTTCCCAACCTTCCCTTTAGCTTAACCAAGGCTATTACTGACTCACGTCGGGCCACAGGGGCATACTATTGTTATGTTTGTTTCGGTGTGCTTGGATCACTATATCCGGGGCACCTTGTGTTAAGTTAACCGTTCATTTAACGAAACGGTAACGAGTTATGTAACGAGCTTATCATGAGACTGGCAACAATCTCTAGGCTCACCAGTGTGTTAGTGATGTTTGGGTCGGTTCCTAAGAGAACCATTCCCGTTGTGTTATGTGTTTTGTTGTGATGCGATATCTATTGCGGTGTTATGTTGTGCACATGGAAACGTGCAAAGTGTTGTTAAGAGTTGTTATGTAGTGTATGTTATATGTTGTAAAATGTGAAGTGTGTGGATCATGGATATGATTCCCAGTTTGTGATAAGAGGCGTTTAAGGATAACCCGATTTAAGGGTATGTGTCGTCTATTAAGGAAGTAGCTCCGTTGGAGGAGAAACACTCTAGGGATGATGAATACCATGGGTGACTTGTTAAGTAGGATGTATTATCCGAATGTTGAGCCCATTGAGGCGAAATGTTAAGTGTTGTGTGTTTATTGTCACATGCATGATTTAAATATAATCAACTGCATGTTAAGACGACAAGTAGTTGTGCGTGGCCCGATAGCATGTGGGCTGCGGGATTACCATACCAGCAAAGGTGCTGAGCCCCTTGGGGCCACCCCTTTCTCTTCTTTTCTTATTTCAGGTACAGAGAGCTGGAAGCCGTCCGAGAGTAAGACGGGGTAGACATTGTACATGGGTATTCATTTAAGTATATATATACAGTAGGTGTAGTAAGACCGATATTGTTGTCGGCACCACTTATAAATACTCGGTATAGTTGATAAGGTGTATGTTGTTGTTGTTGTTAATGAAAAGGGATACTAATGTATAGTTGCTCGGGAATTTAGCCCATCAGACCGGTACATTGTGTATGTATTAGCCTTGTTAGCCACGTGGGTGGCTAACGGCGTGTAACACCAACAAGTTAAGTAATGTGATGAGGTTGTTCTTCCGCTGCAGTTTGTTGTAAGTATGTTAATGTTGGACGGGGTGTTACAGGAGGACATGCCGATACTGACTTTTCCCTTCTATAATTTGCCTAAACTAATATGTCTTTGGGATATGTCAATCGGTCTTCCTAATCTTTTTTTCTGACTGGCGACTAAGTAAAACCTTTCGCAAAGCTGTTTGAAGTTGGCTGTGATGACGAGAGTGTCGTGGTCCAAATGGAAGTTGGTTGGAACAATGTTTTTTCACAATTATAAGTTGTGGAGATTTCGTGCGGAATCTCATTTCCCCTTCACGAATACCCCAAACTTCTTGATGTAGTTCTTTGGATCACTCGTCCCCTCATTCTGCTCAATGTTAAGGGAGGAAATTAATGTCTGGGAGATGCTTGGGCGTGTGTGTTTCCTCATCTATGCCAACTCTTCTATCGGGGTTATCTTACTAACTCGAGGAACGATTTCTTTCTCCTCTTTGTTGAATGGTGAGGGTCAACTTGAAACTGACTGTGGAGTGCGGTATGCCAACTATGAGTTTCTCCACATGCTATGTGAAAGCTTTTTCAATTACATAATATGTTGCTAAATTTCGTTAAGTTAGTGTTGGGGCAGTTTCCCTTCTTTGTGGTACCATTACTCATCTAGAACTAAGTTGTTTATTGAAACTAACGCATTTAATAGAATATGGTCGTGTGTTTGATCATTTAGGTAATGTCAAATGTCATGTAAACAATGTGATTTTAACTAAATCATATAAAGAAAAGTGACAATGTGATTTTTTTTAGAGTAAATTACTCAGAACCCCCTTGAGGATTTGGGATATTACAGTTAACCCCCTTGTGTTTATCATAATTATTGGTAACCACCTCAAGGTTAAGGTATCTTTGACTACGAGCCCCCAAACTATAACTTTGTTATTAGAAAGTTAACTACGTGTTGATCTATCAACTTAATCACATAAATAATACCAAGCTGGACAACAAAACAACTTAATCAACATCGCCTAACTCTCTCTCATCCCACTTTAGATGCATTTTCGAGGCAAGATTGACATTTTTAGGAAAATAATAATACATATTAAGTAGTGCTTTTTGTCCAGTCTGACATTATTATGTGATTAAGCTGGTAGGTCAACACGTAGTTAACTTCCTAATAACAAAGATATAGAATTTTCTCAAGGAGAAAGTTCCTCATGCTTTTCAAGTCAACTCATGAAGCTAAGGGTGTCATTAACCGGGCTCAATCTTTAAACAAGGAACCCGGAGGGATGGAAGTGCGGCATTGGACATGGGAGGACCAAGTGGAAAAGCGAAGGGCGTGGGTTGTCATACGTGGTATCCCTCTTCATGCATGGAATAAGACTAGTGTACGAAAGATTGCTCAAATAGTAGGTGATGTCATTAAGGTTGAGGAGGAAGAGACCCAATTCGTGGAGAATGCCGAAATTCGGGTCTACATAGAGACTTCAACGTTACAAATGATTAACTGGAAAATTACGGTCAAAGTTGAGGGTCATAATTTTCCAATGTCCATAGTTGAAGTAGGTGCAGGAATCACCCACAATAGCACCAATCCTTTCGAGAGTATAGTTCAGATTCCGCATGAAGATGTAGCAAACTTCAGTGGTCAACATAACGTTGGACATGTTGACCGTTCGAATTTTACGAAGGGAGGTGATGCTAGAGATACAGCCGCCTATGTTAATAATTCTGTTGTTAATGGGGGTGATTACCAAGGAGAGACAGAAAGTAGTGGAGGAAGTCCAACGTCCTCTGAAGCGCCACAGTCGATGCCATGTTCCAAGCCTGTAGCGGATGTGACTCGATTCCATGTGTGTGACACGATCAACACAATAGAAGGCGACAAATGCATGCAGCAAACCGGTGCGGAGCCCGAGGCGGCTCTTAGCCCTGTTGTTAGTCTGACACAAACACAAGTTGAAGATAAAAAGGCCGGAAACTCTAATTCCCACTTATTTGTTGGGACGCATTGCTCAGTACACGTGGGGCCTGACTCCTCGATTTTGAGCGGCAGTATAGTTAAGGAGACACAATCATCACTTTGGCCAGAAGGCTTTATTCAAAGCACACCTGTACCTGCGGGCATTGTTTCGAAAGTGGACAATTTTAAGAAGAATTCGGATGGCCCAACTCCCGAAATTCAGGCGCAAAAAGAGACATATTCAGAGGAGAACCCCGAGATGGTGGGCGAGATGCAGTCACACTCACCAGCTCAGATTAATAGAGGAACCGAGAGTAGTGGGAATTTTCGTTCCCCAAAAATCGTGAGCCCACCTTTGGCAAATCCACCACTTGATAAGGAAGGGATAGGACTAGTTGTAGAATTATGTGATAATACCCCACCAACGTACCAATCAAGTAATACTTTGCCAGCAAGGGATGAAAATGGTAAAATTATCAATCCAGATGCAGAAGTAGATGAATGCATCGACTTATTAAGGAAGTTAGGATGTCACATGCCGAACCCAGACCAGACCAAAGCTAATCTCCTCAACAAAATCCAAGCGCTGATGTGAACCTTTGGGGATCCAGTTGGTGAGCTAGTTTTTCCTCCGTGTAAAGGGTGGGTTTGAATGTGGGTGCAGACGTGTATATCTGAGTGGTTAGAACTGTAGAAATTAAAATAAAAGAAAAGAAATTAAAACTCAAAATAAACGTCGGGCTGCAAACAAATCCCGGTCGTAGTAGTATAGTAAAGTGTAAGCGACCGGATATCAAACTGTGAGACTAATGTGCATATTATAGTACCTAAGCGTGTCACAAAAAGGGGGGATTAATTGACTTGTATTATAAATAAAAAGGAAAGATAAAATAAACTAAGTTAATAGATAAATTAAATGGGACTCTGGGTCAGGTTAATATAATCTGCTCTTTCATGCTATGTCTACTGGTTTAATTATAATTGTTTGGCAAAATTCCTCTTATTATCTTAAGGTCCGATGAAAACTCATAAGAACTCGTTTACCTGAAAATGCAAGGTCCGATGAAAACTCAAGCAAAATGCGTGTAAACGGACGGTTTAGATATGAGAAATTATTTATGCATCTGAGTACTAACTTAAACGATGAAAATAAGTTTCCTCCAGATTTACGGCTTAATTAACCTATCTATTTGTCACCGATCAGATTAGAAATAGATTTAGTAAAGCAATTTAATAAACTCATGACATTTATTAAAAAGGCGAGATGACCCTTTAAAACGCAACAAACTGTATTTAAATAAAACCAGTAAACATATTGCATAATTAATACAAACACATAATAACCATTCCCAGAGTATAAATATTCTAGCCTAACATATTAAATAGATAAACAGAAACAAGAGTAGTAGAAATCATCTGTAGTCACTCCTGCATTCGTTCTGCTATTTTGTATACGTAGGACTAGAGGTGGATATGGTGGAATGAAAAGTAAATAAAATGGAGAAGACGGGAGAAGAGAAATGAGATGGACATGTGATGGTAGTCTGTAGTGGATCGATGATGTTGGGTGGTGGATGTATATCTGAAAGCAGAAGGAACGTGTGTTTATATAGAGGAAAGGAAGAGGAAGAAAACAGAGGGAACACCGCGTGAGGAATTTAAGGAATTGATTGGGGCGGCAGAAAGAGCTGGATCACGCGTGAAAGGATTTGCAGATTGATTGCTCATTAATTGCAGGGGACAGAGCTGAACACACGCGTGAGGGAATTAAGGTAGGCGCTGCTCGGAGTAGATGGATATGGCAGAAGCAAGTTGCAGACAGTCGCGAAGCAGAAGCAAGTTGTAGACAGTCGCGAAGAAGAAATCCGTCGCGTGAATTTAGTCATGTCCGCCTTGTTGTCCGCCTCTGGCTATGCGGACACAGCTCTGTCCGCGTGGCTGTCCGCCTAGATCCATGCGGACACATAGTCCTGTCCGCCTAGTGTCATGCGGACACTCATGCGGTCATGTACTCTTGTCCGCCTATCTCCATGCGGTCCGCTCCCCTGTCCGCCTATCCCCATGCGGACACAGACTCACTCACGTCCGCCCGGTCACCTTGTCCTGTCCGCCTTGTTCTATGCGGACACAGGGGTGGACACAAGTTTTCGACTTATTTTCTTCTACGAATTTTGACTGGCTCTAGATTCTTCGTTTGGACTCCGTTTTCTGAGCCATTTGCGTCTATGCGTTCATCTCTTCGTCTACTTTACTCCCGCTTGGTTTTCCTCATGTTTAAACAATAAATTTGTGAGATAACAATAAAACATAAACTAGAGGAAAACTAACCGAAGTGGAGAAATGAGCAAGAAAAGTGCTAACATTATATATGAAATACACCTATAAAACATGCTCATTTGGACACTTATCAGTGGGCCCGTTGCTGGTGGGAAGATTTTTGAACAGATGAAAGAGCTTTGCTAGCTCATGTAACCTATTACATGACCGAAGGTCACTAAGGCTAGTTTGGTGCGGGTTTATTGAGTGCTTTTAGGGATCTCTATTTTGTTTATTTCCGTAGGTGTGGTGGTCGTTGGGTATTTGGCCAAAAGTTGTATGTGTGTGTCTGGGTAGTCCAGCTATGAGCTTGCGGCTGTCTTTTTGATGTGCATGGTGTTGTCTAGAGCTAAAGGGTTGGAGCTGTAATATTATATGCAGTATGTTGTAACCATGGGGTTTGGGCTGGGTACTCTTTTTTCTTCTTGGGCTTTTTCCCATTGGGTTTTGCCTAAGGAGGTTTTAATGAGGCCCGTTTTGTTTGCCCATCCGACTGACTTTTAGTCAGGTTACATTGTCTTTATTCAATAAATGGCAAATGCCTAATTATCTAAAAAAAAAAGTTTGGGGGCTCGTAGTCAAAGATACCTTAACCTCAAGGTGGTTACCAGCAATTATGATAAACACTAGGGGGTTAACTGTAATAACCCAAATCCTCAAGGGGGTTCTGAGTAATTTACTCTTTTTTTTAAAAAAAAATTATGAAATGTGAAAAGTAGATGTAGAAAGAATTTAAATGATGTTTTAATTAAAAGGACTAAAAATCTGAATAAAAAGTAGATAAAAAAATATAAACAAAATGAAAAGCTTAATATGTCCATTTTGATTTGATGAAAGCTATTTTTAACAAATTGCTAGAACACGGAAAAAGAGAAATTGTTAACAAATTGTCCATCAAACTGGTCATGAAACATAAGTATTACTAACAATCTGGGGGCACTAATTATTTATTCGGTGAGGATGCTGGTATCGGCAACTGCCAACAACTACACTACCACCCACCAGCCAACCCTCGTATCGGTGACATTCCATTAGCATCCAATCAAATGCGATGATGCAGCTGCTAACAAGCCCGATGTCCTTTGCCATACGTTACCCAAAATTGATTACTTCCCGTGTCGTCTGTGGAACAGAATCAATCCGTGAACAAGAGGGATACCCCTTTTAATTTAATAAGCTAAAAGAATGAGAGCCACTTAAATTACTATTATTAGAAGAATCTTGAACAAATACTTGTATCAAAACAAAAACAAAGATAATAAATAATGGTGAGTGCTTCATAAATTAGAAAATCCACAAAAATGATGGTAAAGAAAAAGCAAAAAGTTCGTACAGAAGGGAAGAAAATGAATCCGTTGGGTAGTGGGTCCGTTGGTGGACCTTTTTGGCATCAGTCAGTTTTTAAACGACCTCCATTCACGCTCCCTCATCTCGTTTTTGTTTTACCAAATCTTACCTCCACTTCGCGACACTCCTAGAACCAGCAGTAGCACAACCACGGTTTCACTTCTGATCCTTCCTTCTTCCTCCAACCTACCCTACAAACACACACATACACGACGGTACCGACTTCATACTTCACTTGATTCTCAAATGTCAAGCAAATCCCCTGTTTTCCCAATAACAGAGTCATACCATTACAACGACTACACTTTTGACTCTCAAATCGACTACTTTCAGGTACTCACTACTCCCAATCCTAACTTACACTTCTTCTTCATCATTATCTTCTTCTCATTAACCTTCTTCAATCTACTTCCTCTTTTCTCAATTCAAACAGGTTTCACCACAACAACACAAAACACCCTCATCATCATCATCATCACTACTCCATTCCAAACTCTCCAAAAACACCTACACTTACCTCCACCACACCACCAAGAAACGAAAGAAATCATCTCATCCTCACCACAATCCCCCCACAACCACCGCTAACAAGAAACGTCTACACGGCTGGTGGAAATCCGCCCTCTTCTACTTCAAATCCAAATGGCCCCACACCACCACTCCCAATCCGGTTGTCGTCGTTCATTCCGCACCATACTCATTCACTAGTTCAATATCAAGCCCGATATACTCAACCGACAGTGGTTCAACAACTCCATTCCGGCTCACCCGACCTAATTCCGGGACTCTCATAGGACCTACTTTTGTCTCTCACAGCTTAACAACTTGGATGACCTCCAGATTTCGTCCACCACACCACCACCAATGCCGATTTACCTCGTCACGTAGCTTTTAATTAATGATCTATTACTACTAGTACTATTACTACCTTACCGGATCAGATCTGGTTGGCCGTGTAACTCATCAATTTTTTTTTTTTTTTGAAGTGAAGTAACTCATCAATCTTTGATTGACCATGGAGCGTCTGTCGGCCGGGTGAGAGTGAGTGTCACATCAAAATGCCGTTGGACTTCCTCCAACCAAAAAATATACCAAGAAATTGATGTATGGGTCCCTCATTTTTATTTCTAAAGTCTGACACTGATTACTTTTATATTGAATATTATGGAGTATATTCCTATTGTCGCTTTTGTATCAGTTTCAAACGAACCTTTCTTTCTCCACCATATAAAAACATTAGGAACTAGAGAACTAGATTAAGATCACATGCTATACACACATTAGTAAAGGATGAGAGAACAATTCCCAGTAATTAATTGTTACCTGAACTCTATACTAATTCTACCACCTAAAAGGGTTTAGTAAGTTATTTGCTTCATCAACAGCCAATAGAACACCAAAAACAATGGTTTGACACAAAGATTTAATTCTGTTGATTATCTATTCCAGATAATGACTATTGGAAGTATGATCTGAGACTATGAACATATGATCAAAGCACCCTATGGGTTTTATTTTGCCAAGTGGGAAACCTATTCTTTTGTCAGATTATCAATATTTGATCAGCTAGTTTTTCTCTCTGTATGTCATATACATCAATTGTCATATCAACTATTTTTTCTCTCTATTTTTTTTTTAATTTCATCTGACAACTGACATCAGCTAGATGTTTCAGCTGACAAAAGAATAGGGCTCATAAGTGGTTTTAGTATTATTCTTCCACATCTTGTGAGTATGAATGCACTCTAATCACTTATTATTGTTCATATGCTTAAGTCTATCATGATCTCGTACTCAGTTTATTTTAGGTGCTTTTGTGCTAAAAGAGCAAAACCAAGACGGAATAAAACAAAAGAGACTATAGCGCGTACAACCGATGTCTAACCCAACCTCATCCTTGCCTACAAACTCAAGGGATTCGAAGTCATACAAAATATTTCACGAAGCATAAAACATAATTAAAACGTGTCTCCTGAAATGTGACCAACCATTAACCGGCCTCGGTCGTCATCCGATCAATAGTCCGGCGTGGAGGAAGAGGATTAGTCCAAACATGTCAATGAAATCAAGCCACCAACCAAAACATAACCGAATTCAGCTATTCATCTAAAGCGCAACCGTCCCCAACACCTGGTGGTCTCTCATTGGGCGATTCAAATTGACACAGATTGAATGGAGTGCATAAAACTGACTGACACTCAATTAAGCTCAATCGGAACTTGGTCAGGATCTTCAAACTATAGAGCCTATAAATAGGACTACTATTCACTCTATTCAAGTCATCCCTCATTCAACTTCGGATTACATTCCCAGAGATCTCTCCTAGAATTGCTCCTCCACTTCTCTCTCTCTCTATCTCTTTTATGTTACGTTTATGCATTGAAATATGAGTAGTTAAGCTTTCTCTCTTGGAATGGTGACATCCTTTGTATACTTCAAAGTTAATGCAACAAATAAGAGTGGATTACCCGTATCTTGTGTGCTACAAACCATTGTTGATGTTTCCAAATCCCTAATATATAGGATTAGGAAGATAAGAATAATGATTGAGAAAATTTTGTTGCATGATTAAATTACAGCCTTATACTATTATTTAACGCTTTCTAATCCCGCTTGGACTTTATATACTTCCAAGACGTTCACATCACTTACATACTTCTATAATGAACCTGTACCATGTCCGCTCGCATATACCATTAATAATCCGTCCCGATACAGCCCCAAACCGTTTCGACTCTCCCGATTGCAAAGGCGTTGTTGTGTCTGATAATATCCAAATCAATAGAAACCTATTACAATATGATACATTCATCAAAGCTGATCATGTGCCAATTGGCAACAGAGGCAGCTTTCTTATTTTTTACATTGCTAAGAAAGTTTATAATAGATTATTACAACAACTTTCATAGTTAGGGGATTCCTCTCAGCTCTATTTCAGGATCACACACATCTTCTTGGCATCATCTTGTCTTAACAGTTACAAATATAGTTCAACATGCCCATAGCCGGCCATTGGTTTCACAGTTACCAAGTGTATCAAAATTGTCGGACGAACTCATAGATTAACTCGTTGACCTCTTTCGCCTTCTCTTGTTGAATAAAGTGGTGTACTCCTTTCATAATAACCACATCCTTCAACAAAGGCACAAACTTTTGCATTCCTCCCTTGGAAACATAGTCTTCAACCCCAGGCATATGATAGGCCAAATCTTTGTCACCAACTATGAATTTTGTAGGTACTTTCACCTGTGCTCCAGTCCATGGTGCCGTGATCTCCCAGTCCCTACAGAGAGGTAGACAAGTTATATTTTATTTCACCATGATGGCACTTGACATTTCGTACATAAAAGATAGCACTAAGGAGTGTTCATCATAGACTAAACAAACCCAGCTAAAAAAAACCTATAAATGAACTAACTAAAACCGAACAATACAATTGTGAAATAATGCCTTCAGCTCAAGTGTCATGAGAATAATCATTGATGGAACTGGTTAATATTTCAGCCTGGAAGAGAAAATCAACAAGATTTTAGTAACATTAGAGTGAAATTAGGCATGTAGGATGGTATATTAGAAAGCTATGTTAAAAGGCATACAGATCAAGGGCTCGGTAATAGTTGAACCCGCCGGTAAAGCCCGTGTGTTTAAACTGTTCCACATAGTAAAGGAAATCCTCTTCTGCCATCCATTTGGGGAGAGCTGGTATATCTTTGTACCATTCTCCTTTTGGAAAGAATAAAGGGCCTGCTTTCTCATTTGAGAAAAGTTTCTTGAGAAATATCTTAGCTCCTCCAGCTTGTTCAACCTCTGCCTCCATCTCTCCAGGGACCTGCACGAGAGTGCGTATAGTCAAAGGAACCTGATGGCATATTTATAAATAAACTATCAAGAAAATATAGGAATCTCACTAATATAAAGACAATGTCTGCTTTTGTCACTCTTCCAAATCGGATAAATGTCATAATCTTAATGCAACAGATTTAAGTTGGGATTTCTAGTTAATTACGACTAGGGATACATTTTTTTTTTGATAATTGTGGCTAGTAGCCGATATATTAATAGGATAAAAGCTAGTGGTATACAAAACGGGTCTCGTTAAAACCTCCTAGGCAAAACCCAGTGGGAAAAAGCCTATGGAGGAAAAAGAGTGCCCACCACTTGGATACAACCCTACCGTTTAAATCTCAAAGAGTCTCTAATACAACCAAGGCTTAATAACTTAGTGTTATCCAGGACATGATACCAAGTATGATTGTGTTTTCTCTGGTTTAGGCTCTGCTGTTGAGAATTTTTGGGGGATTGTTTGTTTTTTGGCTGTAAACTAATAATTGTACTTGATGCGGGAGAAAATAGCTGAGAGTGCACTTGATGCTGGAGCTTTACTTAGAAAAAGAGATTGTCATAACAAGTAAACTAATTACTGTACTGGAGATGTAGAGACCACAAGCTAATTGATGTGTATGAACTACAAGTTTATTCAATTTTGTTAAACAGTATCAGGAATAGAAGCGCTCCCTTAATTTCAGCCACATTAACTTTATATGTTGTTCTAGTTCCTTGACATCCATTAAGGCCCTTCTTAACATACTGGGCAGGAGATAAAGAAAGCAGCAAAAAACCCACTAACCATCCAGGAAACAAGAATACGGTTGAGAGTATACAATTCATCAATATCAAACTGATATCTCGGTTTACTAAACTTCTTGTCAGCGTTCCATCAGGGTTCGAAGTGGAATCTATAAATACCCCCACATGGCAAAACAAAAAAGAAAAGAGAACACCACACACACTATTATTAGTAAATCAAGATTCAATTTCCAGAGTAACCAGTATAGCATATAGTAAAAAAATACATCATCGGACTCCTAAAATTGGCAGTTATTAATACTACTAATATATTATCAGCCGCAAAACATATGTACCATGTTGAGAGGTAGGAATGAATTTAACCTGTTCCACTCTTCACCATCCGAGCAGACTCAAGGAAACTGGAAATGGTCAGCAAGATGAACCATTCTCATACAGGAAAGACACTCAGCAAACTATCAAGACTCCCAGCAAAAACATAGCAACTGGTCACAAAAAACAAGACTCCCGGCAAGTATCCATAACACCACAATAAAAGAAGCATCAATTTCTCTACGTTTGACATGATACCAAGCCGCTACCACCTTCGTTCGTTCAAACCATCAAAAGGAACCAGATCTTAAACTTCAATTTCACGACACGTACACTTCCAGTAAAAACAACAATCAAAAGAAAAAACTCCCCAACCTGAAATCTGCAGATGTAATAGTCATCTCCATACGCAGCTCTCAACGACTCAACCAGCTTTCTTTTCGGATCCCTAGGCATGTACGCCACGCTGAGATTCACCAACGCCCGAACCCTATCAGGCCTGAACAAGCAGAGTTGCCAAGCAACCAGAGCCCCCCAGTCATGCCCCACCACGAACACCTTATCACCACCGAGAGCATCGATCAGCGCCACCATGTCCCCCGCGGTATGGCAGTAGGTGTAGGCAGATGAATCGGCTGGGGCGTCGGTTCCGCCGTACCCGCGCATGTCTGGAGCAACCGCACGGTAGCCGAGATCGGATAGGGCTAGGATCTGGTGTCTCCAAGAAAACCAGAGCTCAGGGAATCCGTGGAGGAAGAGAATGATTGGGGCGTCATCTCTACCCTTCTCTGCTATGTGCATGTTTATTCCGTTGATCTTCATAGTAAGATGCTTTATTCCGTAATTGTCTTCCTTCACCTCCGCCATTATTGTCGGTCTGGTTCAAGATTTCTGTATCCACGTAGCTCTTGCTGTCTAGCTAACACATATAACGAAGAGGCATCCCACTTCGAATAGTCACCCGGGGTGGTTGGCAACAGTGTGATTGGGGAGCTGCTTCCGCGGTAAACAGCATTTTCAGTACCGGGGAGCTGCTCTGATGGTATAATGGTCCATGTTTGTAGAGCTGATCGAACCGAAAGGCGGGTCGGTCGGGTCGGGTTTGGGTTGGGCTGATATGAAATTTTAGGTTTGAAGAGGTTTAATATTTATTCATGTCTGGTTTTAATTTTTCGGGTGAGGATAGGTCCAAATATTTTTTAATTTTTGTCATTGTTCGGTCCCCCTAGTCTAGTTTTATAATTTTTTTATATTATTATTAAATTTTTAAAAAATATATAGATTATATAATATTAATATATATTAAATATAATATGCATATATGTTGTATCTAATATCTATTAATATTATATATAATTTAAATAAATAATAAAATGTACTATATAATATTAAATTAAATATATACTCCCTCTAGTTATCAATACTTGATTTCCAACTCTAGGCACATGAATTAAGGATGAAAAAGTTAGACTATTTATCCTTACTTTTTGCATTAAGAATTGAAATAATTTGAAAAGTAGAGTTGTGAAATAAAAGGTGAGGAGTAGAATTGGAAAGTGCCTAATGAAATGAGTCATCAAAGTAATATTCCATTTATGACTTTTCTTACTTTAAAAGATAAAACTTGCCTTTCTCTTTCATCTTCTCCTATTTGAGCCGAGTTCTTACTTCATTAAACACTCCATTCCAGCCATTTTGGAGTTCTTGAGCAAGTGCATGAAAAATCCAACTCCAAGTGCATAAGGTAAGCTCTTAATTCATATAATATACCATTCTCTTCATCTAATCATGGTCTGTCCAATGAACTAACAATCAAACCACTCCCACCTCTCAATCTAGCGAGTTCCTCTTGCAAGAAGGCACCTAATTTCGGCTGAAATCCAACCTTTGGAGCAAGGAAACATAAGATCACTTCTTAAGGTAAAAATATGTTCTAAGACTCCATCTTTCTTTCTACTCTTGTAATAGCTGATTTCCATGAGCCTTTCCACCCATTTTCTTCCCCTTATCATGCTTGATCATTAGCTCTTTCAAATCCTTGAAGAGGCGGCCGAAATCAACCTAAAACCATTCTTTAAGGAATTAATCAAGGGTAAGTTTAACTAGCTTTTCCCACTTGTTTTAATTAGCTTCTTTAGCATGGATTTGGAGGAGAACTGACACTATTCTTGTACTCCAAAAATAGGCCGAGAATGACCTTGGATTAGCCTTGAAAAACAAGGTAAATCATGATTCTTTTAAGTCCATTTTCATGCCTTCAAGTTCCTTATGTCATTAAATCTTTCAAGACCTAATTTGATCACTTCTTCCCATGTTAAAATGTGTGCCAAATTGGTGTGTTCAATCATGGATTTTATCTTGGACAAAGGGTGGAAATCAAAGCTTAAAAGATCATCTTTGGAGGGTAAGTAAATTACTAAGTCTTAATGTAACACCCCTACTCTAAAAGGCTCCTAAACATCTTACTTAACAATATTCGCAGCGGTAATCTCAGAATCAATTACTGGTGTCACCGTTCTTACTCGCCATACGAGTAATAACGTGCTTCCTGATATATTCTTACATACGAAACATTTTCTCGCAGTGACAACAAGAGATAGATCTAACTTTCCAAAACCATTACAAAATACATTCACAGTGAGCATTCTAAGTATCCCAATCCTATACACGTTTCTAAGTTCGTATCAAATGCAACAGTGCATATTTAAACAACTGTAATTAAACTACCCAGCGCGTCCCTCTCTTTGCTGACACCGGAAGCTGCATACCTGCAAAAATGGTTGTTGTGGTATGGAATCAGCCCCTGCTGAGTATGTTACTACATGACCGTCATGCCCCCTCGGACCCTCAGTTATTTGGTCGGGAGCATGCAGTTCTTTTTCATGCAAGTAGTTTATTGATAAACTGTAAAGCAACAATATATATAGTGCAGTAAACTCAAATGACAAACAAGCCCTCGGCTTCACACATCGCATCGTAATAATCACTGAAAGCGTTACAACGCCTATATGAGTACAGAGACTCCATTCCAACCAACACTTAATAGTTCATAATTGAGTACAGCGACTCACTCGACCAAACAATCCACCATAAACCACACGTGAGTACAGCGACTCGCCACAACCAGTTCACAACACACAATATGAGCACAATGGCTCGTTCAAACAAATCCACCAACATACCACACATAACCACAAAGCACAACCAATGAACAACAAGGCGAAACAATGAGTTATAAATGAGAATAAACTCTCGTCTTCGGCATGCAAGCCCAAACAATGTTCGCCTAATGTACGAGCTAACACAGTCGTTCGTATTGTTCAGTTATGTCTAATGACAACGTCTCGTTAGAAGGACGTGTCTTTAAATTACCCATCACCTATGGCGGGTCACCCATGGCAGTAGCCACTCCAGCGGTAGAGTCTCCGACCGACGGACCATCTGTAGTCCGTTGGAAATTTATCCAGATACTTTCGGTTACACACGGTATCCTAGTATCATTAATGGATCACAATTTACAGTAAGAACCACATTCTTTTGTAACTTTATTTATACCATCGCATCGCTTTACCATATATTTTTCCTAGCACAGCAGACTAAGGTCACAGTCTAATCCTGAGTATGTCGACTCGGGATCCAGTGCTAGATACGAGAGCGGCGTTAGAGAGGCCAGTGCTCCGTATACAATTTCCAGATATTATATATATCTTATTATCTTAATGCTACAACGTTTTACTTACGTTCCTTATATTACACATATAAGATAGCATCATTGCCGCTAGTTCGTTTTATAATATGTTCATATATACGAACAATACTGTTATCGTACAACAGTAATAATAATAAAGCAGCATTAATACACAACCCAGGCATATTAATTCACACAAGCAGACATTCAATCTTATCACAGATTTCACACAATGTCTGAACTGAGGAAATCCTCAGAGACAATCAAGCCACATAAATAACATACCGTTCACCCTGGAAGTATTACGGTGGAGTATGAATCAGCTAATTCTCTGGAGATCCTCGAGACGCCTCTAACAATCTAGCAATATGCATCACACTATGCATCAGCATCTCATATTAACAATACCCTACGGCACCCCGTACCGTTATTAACCTATCCCTATTAATCCCCCGTATATTAACTGTCAATGTTTGACGGGTTTTCAGTTTAATTCAGGATTAGGAAAGACATTACATTACATGCGTAGTTTCCTCTCGTATATTAATATACTTAACGTTTGAACTTGTTATCGCATGTAACTTAATATACCTTGTATATTGTATAGTTTGTTTCGATATTGCATGTATAATTCTTTACCATGTATTATACATCTCACCTTAGTATTTATTTTTCTAAGGTTTGTTTTCCCAAGTTTAAAGGAGTATAATTCATATATAAAATGCCATGAACTATATAAGTTCTTATTATTTCATGTATACTCCTAACATTAGAATTCCATATCTAATGTTTACAATTCTTTTCCCTTCATCTCATATCATTTTAATTGTGGTAATATATAGTTATTGAACTATATTATACTTTCCACACCATAACATATATTTATTTATATATATGCATTATAGGACTATTCATTATATGGTAAGTTATTATAACATATATTCATTCTTTTTAATGAATACCTCTTATATTATAAATGTTATAATTCTTATAACATTAAAACCATATTATAAATTTCATTCAAAAATATTAATATTTTCGAACAGCACCTATAATTCTCAAATATTTACAAAATCCACCACATAATTTATATAATGTTATATTATGGTTATATAACAATTATGACATTTAAGTCATTAAAACAATTATAACCTATAGTTATATATTGTTATAAAATACCAAATAGCCCTTAAAACTTTCGGTATTAACTATTCTCCACTATATTTCCATAACTTATAAATCAACCCCAAAATATAATCCATTGTTACACTTATAATATATACCTTATATTATAATCCTTATTCCTTAATATAATTATAACCTATGGTTATATTTTCTCCAAAATACCGAACAGACCCCATGGTCTATTTGAATTTAATTTCCACCACTTAACTTTCTATATTCACCAATTTACCCCATCTTATAACTTATAGTTTCTAATATCACCAAAACCATATATTATACATATATCTTCACAAAACCTTATATATAATTCCAAAAATTACCAAACCATACCAAAAGGTTATAAATATCATTATTAACCTTATACTTTCTCTAAATCTCGGTTTTACCACATATGTTACCCACGTGTAACAATGTTATGAAATATCTTATAATATACCTAGATAATTCATATAAACTCCAAATTTACCCAAATCAACTTCTAAAAATTCCTAATAACCTAAGGACTTTACTAAACTCCATTTAGCACCCTTAAGTTTCGGTAATTACATTACTACCCCAAGACTTATAAATCTTTTACAATTTAATAAGTATCTTATTATAAGGTAGTATTTTAATTTCTTAAATTTTCTAAACTTGGTCAAAGTCTCCTATATAGTCAACTTTGACTCCTAATACCAAATGGGAACCAACTTTTCGGTAATTACAAATAATAGCCTATACTTTTCTATTTTTACAATTTTGACCCAAAACTTTATAAAATGTTATAATTTTATTAAATTCATTTAAAAATCCTAAATTTCTCTAAATTAAGCCCACGGCTTTTTATTTTCTCAATAATTACGAATTGGCCCCAATTTTAATTATAAGCATAAATAAAACTAAATAAGCTTATAAACTTAAATTAAAATGGCCTAATAACATGGCCTTATTACAACCTTGAACTTGAAAAATAAATTACACAATAAATGTCTCAAAATATCATATATACTCACGGCCTCACTTCCATTTAATTATTTTTCCACATAATGTCATAATTTGACCATTATGTTAATTAAATCTCTTAAATGACTAGCTTAATTTATCTTAGCCATTTTTTTCCATTTTTAGGTCAATATGACCTATATTTGAAGTTTCACTCTCGGCCATGTACATATATATACTTAAAAATTACAAAAATCATAAGTTTAAGGTGTTTATACCTTGATTTATCCTTGTATGGGCTCGGTCACTTGTAGGAAAATTCACCACTTGATTTAGACATGTTTAATACACAAAAACAAGATATGGTTACACTCCAAGCATGAGCTTAACCATAAGGAATAATTAATGTAAGATTTAAGGCAAAAATCACCTTAAAAATGCAAGGGAAGTTCTAGGTATTTTCGACCTGAACCAAACACCACAAGGTGTTAGATCTACTATATTGACATAGGAAATAGTTAGATCTCGAAATCCTACCTTGTTATTAGGTTTTACCTTGGAAAAATGCCTTAAAAGAGAGTATTTCTCTTGGATCTCGGTCACCCTTGCTCCAAATGGCTAACCAACAGATCCCACGTGAAAAGGGGAAGAAGATGAGTCTATGACCAAAATTTCACAGCCAAACTCGAAAGGAATCAAAAGTTATGAGCTTAAAGCACATTTTTACCTTAAAATGTAGATTTGAACAACCTTGGTCCCTCTACTGGTCTCAACCGAGTTTAGCTCTTGTTCTAACCTTAGAACACTGAGAATAAGCCATAGGAATAGATGAGCCACGAATTTTAGGTGTTGGTGGTGAAGAGATGAAGAAAAAGAGCTAAAAATGACATTAAATCACTTACATTAATGACTTAGGAGCTAGGTTTGCCTTCCATGTTCAAGAGCAAGCTTTGGGAGCTTGAGAGGAAGGAGGAGCTCGGCTGGGATGAGAGAAATCGGACAAGGAAGGAAGGAGGAAGTGGGAATGATTGATAAAATTTGAAATAATGTAAAAGTAACATTATTTTTGGAAAAGTCTTGCATTAGGTAGCATTATTGTCAATCAAGGAATTATGCAGCCTCCTCTCCTGTAGCCAGCCGGCTGCCATGGTCCAAGTGGGTCAATTTATTGACCATTGACCATGCTTGGTCAATATTGACTCATGCGGGCCCCACTTTAGGGTTTTATTAATATTTTAATATTAAATTTGTAAAAATTCGTAAATTTCTGGAATTAAATTCTTAATATGATATTATATGATTAAATATCATATTTAAGGATAATTATAATTTTTAAGCCCATTAAAAATCAATTTAAAAGGCAATCTCACAAAAACGTGCTTTAAGGAGTTTTAGCGCACATTTTTGTGTCACAGGATGTTCCTGAGCTTAGTTCTCCTTGAGAATGGTTTTATTGTGTTCCTTGATTCATTATAATACTTAGGAATCCACTTTGGATCCTATTTGAGGTCACACAATCTTTATGGTGTTTTAAAGCACATTTTTGGCTTTACCGATCTTAAGGCGCGTTTTGCCTTGTTGAGATCTTTTAGATTGTTCCCCAATAATATTTAGATGTTTAATAATCATCTTAGATCATTAATAGATCATTTAATTATATTTTAAAGGTTAGGGGTATTTTCACTTAATGACTTCATAATCAAGTTTATACTTAAGTTTTGAGCTAAAAACTAACCTAGGATTCTTATTAAATTAGGGCCGAGAATTATAAAGTTTACTTGCTGATTTTGAAGGCTTAAATCAAGCAAGTATAAGTTATGTTATATTTTATAGCTTTAAGTTAATTAATGTTGTTAATTAATTAAAGCCGTGGGTTATTAGGGTTTAGTAGGTTAATTTGACATATTAATGCACTAAAGTGTTATATAACACATTTGGTTAAGTTACCTAGGATTAAAATGACTTATAATCTCATAAAATAAGAAAAGGGGGTTAAAGTGCAATTAACAAAAGTTATGGGGAACTTGGGTAAAAAGTCGAGAATTAAATTGTTCTTATGAACATTTATGTGTAATTTTATGTTATAATTAAAGTTTGTAATAAGGCTATGTATTTAGGCCATCTTATTATATTATTTAAAGTTTAATTTACATTTAAAGTAAATTATGTCATTATTATAAGGTTTAGGGAAAAACCATAAATATACAAAAATTGGAGGGCTATAGAGTAATATAGCAGGAAGTTAGGATTAAAAATGAGTTTAAATGGAAATTGTAAGTTTTTACAAAGTTTGGGGGTTAGATTTTAAGTTCTAGAAAAATTGGGGTAAATTCATAAATATTGGAAATTGGTGGTCAAGGCAGTATTTGGGAGTTCAACATTGACCATATTAGAAGCCTTGACCAAATTAGATGAATTAAATAATTTAATTACAACTTTAAAGTAAGTTTAAGAGTTAAATGTAAAAATTACAAATAAATGGGGTAGAAATGTAATTTTTGGAAATTCTGGGGTGAAATGGAGTTTAGAACAGACTAAGATCAATTCAGGAAATTTTGGGAATTTTTAGAGATTTATTTGGAGTTAAATTAACTAGTTATATAATATATAGTTTAAGATGACACAATGTAAAGTTTAGGAAATAAATGGGGTCATTTTGTAATTAAAGAAATGTGTGGGAGTTGAGAAAATAAACCTGGACAGATTGGGGGTCTATTCGG
This sequence comes from Limonium bicolor, assembly GCA_023374045.1. Lineage (NCBI taxonomy): Eukaryota > Viridiplantae > Streptophyta > Magnoliopsida > Caryophyllales > Plumbaginaceae > Limonium > Limonium bicolor. The sequence continues at coordinate 53,402,861 of CM041781.1, forward strand.
CAATTATTTAAAAATGGTATAAACCATAGGTTAATTATATTATAAGAGTAGAAATGTCACGTTATATGATATATAGATATAATGGTAACATTTTATAATTTGATGTGGTAAGATTGTAATTAATGAAAATAATGGGGCTATTGCGAGTTATAAAGGTGAGGAATGAAATTTAGACTATGGTTTATAATGTTATAAAGGTTATAATAATTGTAAGATATTAATGTTCATTAAGGGATAGATGAATATATTATAAGGAATACTATTTTAATAAATGAGTTTTATAATTCATATTGTAACACCCCAACTACAAACACAACACTTAACACACGATTGCAGTGGAATTACAACTCAACACTTAACTTAATCCATGGGTGCTACACGCCGTTAGCCACCCACGTGGCTAACAAGGCTGATACTTAAACACTGTATCGGTCTGATGGACCAGATTCCCGAGCATTTATACATTACAATCCATTCCGTATCTAAATCGAGTCAACTACATTACATTCCAAACTGTAATGAGTCTAATACATCCTATTACCGATGTCAAACTTCGGTCTTTCACCACTTACAAATACATAAACAAACTAAATAAACTACCCATGCATAATCAGCCGCCCCGTCCTACTCTCGAACGGCTACCAGCTCCATTGTACCTGAAATGAAATGGGTGGCCCCAAAGGGGCTCAGCACCTTTGCTGGTATGGTAATCGTGCAGCCCGCATATTACCCGGCCACGCATAACTAATTGTCGTCTGAGCGTGCGGTTGATTATATTTAAATCATGCATGAAAAACTATAAACACATATCATACTTATATTTAACACTTATCCAATCAATAGGTTACAAACAATAAGGTTAACACATCAACACTTGTTCGATCACATTATTCTGTTCCTTGACCCTTGAGGGTTTCTACCTTAATGGAGCTAATTTCTTATTAGACGACACTTACCCATTTAATCGGGTTATATATCATTACTTCTTATAATAACGTGGGATTGATATCGGTGATCAATGTACTCAAACATAACAACATATGTCACACATTAACATACACACAACATAACTCAAGAACGAGTCACGTGAGGACTCGGACCGAAATGAGAGTTGGCCAACTTATTAGAGCCTAGAGAGTATTTCCATTTTCATGTTGAGCTCATTACATAATAACTTACTGTTCTTCTTAGAGAACGTATACTTTACTTAAGATGTGTCGGATATAATATAGATCTAACCACACCGTACACATTTACTTTACTTAGATGTGTCGGCCATAATATAGGCCCGATCACACCATACACATATTCCCCTAGCCCCGAGCAATAATCAAGGTAGGAGAGACAGCTATTGGCTCGTGGGAGATTGAATTCCAAGAAGGAAAATAACCGAACAAGGGAGAGAGTTGAATCAAATATAGATATCAACTCCCGTACATACGCGCGCGACCGGACACCCTGATTCCTCACCCCCCCCCAAATAACACATTGGTTAGAAGCTCCCTCCATGGGGCTTATCACAACAAGTTACATTATAATTTGTCATGTTTGGTTAGACACAAAGGAGAGGTAAGACACCATCAGCCATACATGAACATAACATCAATCTTTACAAGCAACATACTCAAAGGGGCAAACACACATCACACACAGCCACATTATACAACTAACGCACGGATAGCCATAGTTAGAACGTTCCCGTAGGTTGGGACGTTTAAATCCGAATACCGCTCTGTTATGTGATCCTAGAGTCGGTTAACTACGGTTTAACACATATCCGAGGTTAAACGGTATCGGAACAAATACGCCTTACAGTTGAATTACTGTAAACTCATTTCATGCTTTTTCTTGCAAGGTGGCAACATACAGAAAAACAGGTTGGCATACAAGCCGGTGTAACCCGGTAGAACACAGGTTGCAAGAAAACCATACCTGTCACCGAGGAATTACTTTAGCGCGTCATCTCACGCTCCTTAGTTAATTCTCGTACAACTGATATCATTTCAAATGTTTTATTAACATCATGATTATACGGTATGTAAGCTACTATTACTCCCGTACTTACCCCGTTGTCCCCTTAACCTTAACTTATGTGATCTTAAGTTCACAACTTACACATTCACTTCTAGAACTTGTTTATACTTCTTAAGACCTTTACATGTCACCAAACAAGGCCTAAACATCATCTAAAACCATCCTTGCAATCAATTCCCCATCATTAGAATGCTTTAAAACACATTCTGTTACATTTTTGCACTGGTCCGGGTTTGTGTCCGGGGTTACAAACCCGGACCAATCCCGGAAATGAGATTCTGCCTTGTTTTGTGTTGGTCCGGGTATGTGTACCGAGATATAAACCCGGACCAACACGCTGGGACAACAATCTGCCATGTTTTGAAGGTGGTCCGGGTTTGGGTACTTATTTACAAACCCGGACCAAGTCTGTATGTGTTTAAATTGACAGTTTTTGAACTCTAATCCCTCCTTAATTCACATCCAATCTTTCTCTAATCATTCCACAAGCTTCTAAACATGTTATGACACCATAAATACGCACTAAACCTTCCAAAATCATCACCAACTCATTGTTCAATTTTGGTTCAATTCTACACATTTCTATTCCTCATTTTTCATTCTCTGCCCACTTTGCACATCAGTGCACTCTCAAACCATTCCCATGACAGCTTTTAACCTTCTCCTTACCATTTGACCATACCATATTCATTCCTAGTCTTTTGCACTTTTAATACCTAAGTCACTCACCATTTACAAGGTCAAGCACACTAAGCTCTTTCCTAGAATTTTAAACCACTAAAAACATCAACCTTTGCTACAGATTTTGCACAATTTCTTATCCTTCTTCAACCAGCACTTCAAGGTGTTTAATTAAATCAAAGAAATTCCTTTCCACTCCTAGATAGCCTTATGCCCTCCAAACTCATAACAACACTTAATTCACTAGATTTCTACCGAAATTTCACCATAACTTCGTTACTATACTAACACATCCAAATTTCATCATCTTCTCACCTAAACCACCATAGTCACAATTCATACTAACCAAACCCTTAGTGGGTTCTAACAGCACACAATGTTCAACACATTTACATAAATCTCCACAAAACACTTCAACTTAAATATCTTGGCCCTCAGGCCCTTAATTCAAAACACCACTCACCATAGCACCAAACACTAAACATCATCACAAAATTTCCTCTTATATTCACTAAACACATTTCCAACAAAATTTTTGATTCATTCATTTAAATTACCCATCCCAAATTCTAAAAGCGATGAGAGTATACATTAAGGTAGATTATTTACCTTTAATCTCCATTCCCTTCCTTTCTCAATTCTCTTCTTCCTTTCTCTTTATTTTCGGTCACATGGAATTTCCATTGCCACAAAACTAGACCAATGTTCAAAAGGGAATAATAATTACTAATTAACTCCCTTAGATTATGAGAACAACTCTAGGATTCAAGAGGAAGTGCTTAAAGCACAAAGATTAGGGATTACCTTGTAACTTAAGAATGAAGTACTTGGAAACAATTTAGCACACTCCAGCCCTTCTTGACCGTTAAAACAGGGCTAGAATCATGAGAGAGCAAGGTTCAAAAATCTGGAAAAAACCTAAATTACATGGGAAGGCTAGAAAGTGGGTATTTTGAAGATTTCTTACCTTAGAAACAACAAGGAATGCTCTAGCTTCAAGAAGAGCTGATTTTTAACCCAAAATAAGCTACAACCATGGAGATGAAACACAACTTTTGGGGCTTTTGATGGATGGAAAACAATCCCCAAGTGATGGTGAGTAATAATATGTGGTTATTTTGTGATTTTTACTTAATTTGAAGCTTGAACGAGGGAAAGGAAGGAGAGCTGGGTGAATGGCTGTAAAATCTCCATTGAAGGGAGTTGGGAGGAAGATAGAGCTGCTGAGTGAAGAGGGAAATCGTAAGAGAAGGAGGGAATAGAAGAGAGAGAAAAGAGAAAAGGTAATTTGTACCTTTTTGTTGCTTTTTGCTTTTCTCTTTAAAATAGAATAAATATAGGTAAGAGGGAGGGGATTAAAAACGTGAGTGTATAAAGGAGAAGAGTTCAGATTTTTTTTATTTACAATGAAGGGGAGTATTTTACTCTTATTACAATTTACACCCCATAAGTTCCCGTTTTTACACTATTCACTAATCCTGGCCCGTTTTCCGAATTTATCTATTTCCTTTAATTTTAATGGTTCTTAAGCTCCCATTAATGTTTAATTATAGTTATATGATCAGCTATAATTTTTACGGGGTCATTTCACTGTTTAATGTCACGTTTTTGGGCTTTCTCGAAAAACGCTCTTTAAGACTCCGTTAGCGTTTAAACCCATTATTTGGATCCGTTTTCTTCGGGAATTGTTCCCACATGTTCTTAGTGTGTATTTAGGGTACAAAAATATATTTAGAACCCTAGTTAAGGTTATATACCTCTTATGGTTACATAACACGCGTTTTTACGTTTTGTGACTTTTACGGGTTTTCCTTTTTCTTTCGGGTTCTCTTTCTTCACCAATGTTCTTAAGGACTTAATTAGCCTTATAAAATCAAAATTACACAATTTATTAAGACATTTAGGTTTGGGGTATTTCACATATACACAATAAAAATATGTGAATTGGAGTGGATTATATAATATGGTTGGGTAACCATATAATACTAATAATGGGATGATATAAGATGGGGAAATAAAATTATAAACAGTAGATATGAACTTCAATGTTAAGATATAAGATATTAAATAATAGGTGAATTATATAGTTCGTGTTATAATAAGAATTATATAAATTTGTGCACTTGGATAAACTAACCAAGTTAATACAATTGACCAAGTCAACTCAATTGACCAAAGAGGGTCCTGTTGACCAACTCAAATATTGAATGAGAGTTTTTAAAAGATAATAGCATTATAAGGTCAATCATAACATGTAGACATAAAACTATATTGTTATATACACATATTTATATATACAAATAATATATGAGTGTGTATGTATATATATAATCAAGACTAATAACCTATAAATCAGTTACATGGGTTATAAAAGATTTAATCCTAAGTAGTATTGTACTACTAATAGTTATTTATAACTTAACAAGGGGGGGGGGGGGGGTTTGAATCCCGAACATTCGGTAACGCAAACAAACTTAACTAACTGGTTTACGGGGGTTAACTGTCAGGATATGGCGTTTATTCGGACATACCAGATTGAGTTAATCTTAGGGATTAACACGTAGCGTTATATATCTATTCAAGAACCTAGAGCTACGAGGAGTACCGGGCGAGCGTGAATCTTCACACTAGCGTATTTTACGGTGAACAGTATGTTAATTGTGTGGTCTGAACATCCTAAGGCTTTCCTTGGGTTCTGACATTGTGTGATTTATCTACTTAAGAGTGATATTTTGTGCTATGTATGTATGTAATTATTTGTTTATATTGCTCGTCATTACGCGTATTTCAATTGTGCGTGAAAGTCCAACAGACTAATGTGATACCGATCATCACTTAACTCATATACGAGTAAAATTAGGAGATGATGTTATGTATCAAAGTACAACGAATGTTACATTCCTAATTAACCTAAGTAAAATACTTAGGAACGAGTCTCGGTAATCCCGAACTCTAGAGCATTGTTCTCGAACATGAATATGACCTAGATTACTTCTAAGTATTGTGTAAGACCTATAAGGCATAAGAATAGATCTTAGGTAACTGATTAACTACATAATCATATAATGGAGGATTGATATACCGTATATGAGATGGGAAAACCAGTGTAGTCTCGGACTAACTGGTTGCGCATAGTGATCACTAGAGTAGGAAAACCCAGATCGGGTCTGCTCTTGTTAAATTCCAACGAGCCTCATTTGATTGTTGGTCAGAGTGTACTACTGATGGTACTTAGGCTACGACCTATTAATGACGCCTTCATTAGGCAAAGAGGAAGTCCCGAGATTTACGGATCTTTGGCCGGAGGGCACTGCTGTTGGTGCACACAAGACGACTGTCCATTATAAGATAAATACGGGTTTCCTAACATGACAGCTGAAAAGGTAAGAAAGTTCCCTTCCCTCGATTCCTCTACCTATCCTATAGTCTTACCTGGTTCCTGACACAGAGTAGACTTTGAGAGAGAAGACTTTGTAAAGAGGGTGCTCAGATTGTATTGATATCACAAGCGTGTCGTGCCTTATGGAGATGTACCCCTATTTATAATGTTTACATTGCTAGATCGGAGGTTGCCAGCCTGTCACTCTCTTCTCATTGCCAGGCTGGCATTCGTACATAAATGAGATGTCTAACTACCTATTGGCCTTATTCTAGCCTATCTCATCCGGTCACAGGCGACCGAATGCTTTACTTATTTTACCTTTACACTTTTCCCTCTTCATCAGTCCCACAAGTTCTACTTTTGATTCCCTAATGTAGAAAGTAGAACTTTTCTTCTTTTTGTATACTTTAGGAAAAATTTGACGTTCACATTTGTTTTTGTCTTTAATCTTTAAGGTTTCTGGACTGCCTTTCCCGAAAGCCTTCTGGTTCACTCCGATGTTCTTTCGTCCTTCCGGCCATCTCTCCCTAGTCCCACAATTTTTATTTTCTTTTTCCCTTTCTTAAAAGAAAAGGAACTTACCGCCTCGTACCGAGTTTTTGGCTCGTGCCAAGCTCGTGCTTGCGTCTTTTTGATGTAGAATATGCGGAGCCATTTCGTGTCAGCGCCCCATTTCTAGGAAGGTGCAGAGTCCCTACTTTATTCTTTTCTTTTAATTACCTAGGCGGGAACCGTTTTCTTCAAAACCCCAGGTTTTTGGTTGTTTTTTCGGATACTTTCTCTCTTCTTTGTTTGCTCCAGACTCTGCTGCTTTCTTTCTCGCGCTTTGCTTTCGAACCCTTTCACCGCCCTCCTCTGCTTTACAAGCTCCAATGGCTTCCTCCAGTTCGAAAAAGAACAAAGCAGCAACAATTTTTGTTCCTGCTAAGGAGGCGCTTCAGGGCACTTCTTCTCCTCAAGGCTTTTGTCCCTCTTTCCAAAAATCCGTTGCGCCCTTCTCAGCTGATCGAGAACCTTTTCCATCTTCTCTGGACACCTCTTCTCTCCTTTCTTACCTAAAAAATGTCGAAGTCCCATTGGGCACCCGCATCCACCTTCCTTCCTCCAATTCCCATCCCCATGACAATTTTGGCCTTGGGTATGCCGTTTACGCGGATTTTTTCCCTCGCGGCCTGACCGTACCTCCTCACCCATTCATCCTGGGTTTCTTAATTCGTCGCTGCTGTGTACTTGCTCACCTACACCTAAAAGCAATTTCTTACCTTCACGCTTATGTGCTCCTTTGCGAGGAGAACCAAATTCGGGTGGAGGCGACCGATTTTGCTCAATTTTTCTTCACAAGGGATGACCCTGATAGTCTGACTATCAAGGCGAAGGCCGTATTTTCCCTTTTCGACTATAAGAAGTCATCCTCCGGATGGAATTCCCGATGGTTCGTCATTACCCCGTCGCCTGGCCGATTCTTGGGAGTTCCTTCTACTCTTTGATCCCTAAAGGCCAATTTAGCTGTCCCTCTTCTCCTGCAAAAGACATGCCTATCATGAGGATTCTGAAGGCGCTGAGTAGTCAGCAGCTGACGGTCTCTCAATTCTTTACCCAGGGGCGCCTGGATTCACTGAAGAAATATCACAGTAAGTTTTACTTTGCTTATTCTTACCTTGGTCTTTTACCTTTTTTACCGCTTGCTTATTTGTATTTTATGTTGTTTTGGTAGATTTCTTATCTAGAGGAGATAAAGTGGGGCCCTTTAATAATTGGAATTTTGTTAGCATCAAAATGGGTGATGAACAAGTTGATTACTATGCGTCTGTCGATGCGGCCGTTGATACGGCTGTGAAACTTCTTGGGGATGCCTCTGTTTCCAAGAAAAGACAAAGAGGGTGACAGTGACAAGGATCAATCCGGACAGAAAAAAAGAAGAAGATCATTGAGTCCCCAGTTCGATCAAGCAATGATTTGCCAGGTACTTGGCACGTGACTCCAGGGTCTGGACGTCGCGTCTTTCTTCCACTCACTCCTGGTTCAGGTCTGGATTCTTTCACCCAGGGAAGGAGTCTGGCCACCCGACTCCCATTTGTGACTTATTTCCTGACTTGCCAGGGTATTTTTCTTCCGGCCCGGCCCAAGGCATCGCTCTGGAAGAGACAGACTTAAGTATTGATCTTTCGGCTAAAAGAAGCTCTTTTTTGACTTTCTTTTTGCATACTCCTTGCTGATTCTTCCTATTTCTGGCTCTCAAGGTGCTCCCATAGCTGTGTCTGATAATGAAGCAGTATCCGGTCCTGCCCCCTATCGCTGCTATACCAGCTTCCAATACTCAGAAACTCCGGAAGAAAACTACATGAAACCAAAGGCTGCCCTATCAGAAATACCTAAAGACAAAGAGGACAGCAAGGCTCCTGCGCGCCTCAATCTCATTCGATGTTCCTGGGACCAAGGAATCAGTGTACGAAATGGTGAAGGAATATTGGGCAGTGCCTGATAACCCAGAGCTTTGAAGCAAGCAAAGGGAGGACATTACCGCCTCTTCCTCCTCTCCACCCCCTCCTGTTCAGGGGAATTTTACCGGTCCTTCGCAGAAGGAGGGATGGTTCTACCATCTTGGACAGCCCCTACGCAGGATCCCCTTGGATACTGCTCGTTATACTGATGCCTGGAAAGAGGCAATAAGGATGTTTGATCATCCGGACGGGATCTTTTCCCCTCCGTCTATTATTACTGCTATTAAAGAGAAGTTGAGAATCGGGAGCGGGGGAGCCGACGCTATCATGCGTCACTCCCTTCCCTTGGGGGAGGTTTTCGACCTCATGTGGCAGGGCATTTTCCGGGTTAGTGTGAGTTTTTACCCATTCTTCTATATGCTATTTTGGTGCTCCTTTAACCTCTTATACCTTGTGCTTTTAGGTAATGGCGATGGCCCAAAGCGTCGAAGTTCAAACCCGAGACCTCCAATCCGACTTACGATATGAGAAGAGTCGGGCTAACAATATTGAGGCTGAGCTGAAGCAAACCCGTTCTTCTCATGACACCTATATTGCCAAGTCCATTATGAGATTGACCGCAAGGTGAAGGAAAGGACAGATACTTTCAACAAAGAGTTGCGGTCATCCCGTCACGAGTGTGTTCGCCTTCGTGATGAGTATGAGTTGAAGTTAAAGAACCTACGAGAAGAGATGTTTTCCCTGAAAAACCAGAACCTCCAAACGGATAACGTCTTGAAATAGGTACGCCGCAACCCTTCCAGTGAAAAGGATGTCTTGACGCAAGTGCAAGCTTTTTCTGATTTGGAAGTTTTGTTGCGGCAGGTACAAGCTGCTCATAAAAAGGAGGTGAACTCCCTTGTTACTGACAAGGTTTATTTGTCCGACCTGAAGGTTTCCCTTGAGAAAGAAGTTGAGTATCTTGAGGCTGATAAAAAGAATTTGACCAAGCAAAATGAGGCTTTGGTGGAAGACAAAGCCAAGCTCATTCACGAGCTTACCAGCCTGACCGAAGAAAGGGATGCTCTGGAGGAGCAGACTCGGGCTGCTTTTGATCAAGAGAAGCAGTCCTTAATGGAGGAAAACATGGCTCTTTCTTCCGGCAAGACTGCTCTTGCGGCCGAGAAGGCCGATCTGGAAGAGAAGGTGAAGGCTTTGGAGGGAACCGTGGCCTTTCTCCAATCCGAGAATGCTAAAGCTCCGGCCAAGAGTGAGTTTTTTGGACTATTCCTTCATCGGTTTTCCTCTGTCTTTGTCTTATCCTTACTGGTTTCTTCTTTCTTTCTCTTTTGATTAGGCTCTGAAAACCTTTTAAGGCACGTTGAGAAACTTAGCAACCACATTGATAAATTAAACGAGGAGCTTTCTGCCATGAGTTCTCATTGTGACCGTTATCAAGCCCAGGTCTTTCAGCTTGAGGGGGATGGTGCCAAGCATATGGCCTACGCCCGACAGAGCCAAGAGGAGCTGAAGAAGCAGGGCACCATCATTACCTATTTGAAGGAGGCTTTCGGCTCTCAGAGCCGGAAGATTACCAACGTTTGTCGTCAGATTATTTCAAGGCACTTTCTGAAGAAAGGAGAAGTTTTGGATGACGACTTGTATAGCGAGTTGGGGTTCGACAGAGTTGCTCAGAAAAGCAATTTCTTTGAGGATTTTGAGAGGTTCAGCCGTCTTCCTGGCGAATCATGCTTTGGGCCTGGTCAGGCCTCCTTCCTTCCTCCCGATAGCGGTATGCACCAAGGAGTTGCAGGCCCCCATCAGGCCGTTGAAAGATCCAAATCTCAGGAGAGCGTGTCCAACGCAGTCGAAGGATCAACCATAAAAAAGCCTGCTCAAGAATATACATTTTTAGGAAGATTGATTTTTAGAGTAGAAACCTTGTATAGGTGTATTTTGGGTCATGATTTCGACAATCACTTAGTGTTTCTGCCTCTGTTACTGCCTTTTGTACTCTTGTCCGGTTCAGATTGCTTATTTATGTACTTTTCATTTGGCTTTATCCGGAGCGACCGGATTCCCAAATGTTTTGCATACACCTTTTGTTATATAAAGAGCTTTTTATGCGTTTTACTTGGTTTTACTTTTAGGCATGCTTTAGAGATCATTTGCTATACCGACCCATATGATTTTTTTAAGGCACGACCGGATGCTGCATTTCAAGGCATGACGGCCTGTAGGCACACTGGGCGGATGTTTCATTTCAAGGCATGAAAGCCTGTAGGCACGCTGGCCGGATGATACATTTCAAGGCATGATAGCCTGTAGGCATGCTGGCCCGATGATACATTTCAAGGCATGAAAGCCTGTAGGCACGCTGGCCGGATGATATATTTCAAGGCATGATAGCCTGTAGGCACACTGGCCGGATGATACATTTCAAGGCATGATAGCCTGTAGGCACGCTGGCCGGATGATACATTTCAAGGCATGAAAGCCTGTAGGCACGCTGGCCGGATGATATATTTCAAGGCATGATATAATGACATAGTTAAACTCACGAAAATACAAGAAGAAATAAATTTTTTGGTTATGCCGGACAGAAGGCCGGGCAACTCGTACCCGGCAGTGGACTTCCTCCACGAATGCCGGGTTTAAACTACCCGGCATAATGTCCGGCGTGTTAAATATCGAAAAATAACTTAAATAAAAGACATGGAATGTAAGAGATAATCAAATTGAAAGACATGAAATGTAAGAAATCATTCCTAACTGTCCCTACTATTTACGGCAAAAGAAATTGAGTAAAATTGAACATGCCGGGTGATATGCTGGCTAAATGTTGTCCGGCGTCGGACTTCCTCCGAGTGCCGGTTGTATGAAACCCGGCATATTACACGGCAAGGTCAAACTTGAAATACCCCTAACATTTAAATAATTAAATATAAGTAAATAAATATTATATGAGGAATTATAAATATTATTTGGGGGATTATAAAACCCTAAGAAAGTATATAAACACTTGGGCGTTAAAACGCACCTAAACTCCTTAAGGTCAAAAACGTGCGTTAAAGCCCGACCTTAAGATAAACAAGATATATAAGCTATAAACTTCACATGAAGTTAACCAAGGATCATTATATGATCTTCAGAACATAGGACTTCATCTAAAACTGAGCGAAAAATACAATATGCTCGGGAATTCCCTTAAAGGCCCCTTAAGGCTCGAAAGTCCCGGAAATATCTTTTACTAAAGTACGCATTACACCTCATTATAAATGCATAATAGTACCTTAATGAACATTTAAGATGAAGTTATCAAGATAAATTCTCAGTTAAAGACAAAATACTTGGGAGAATTTCTTAACGCTCCTTTTTGCACGGGTAGCCCGAGAATTGTGTTCTGAGTTGATATAACTCCATATAACTCAATTTAACACCCTAACATATTATTATTGACTATAAACAACATTTATAAACACTTGGAACACATAGCGACTACTTATTTCCCAGAAAATCCTTAAAGCACAAAAACGCACCTTCGGGTGTCACGAAAATGCGTTTTTCGCAATTACCTTGAAGTTTTTGAGGAGCCACGAGTTGATAAACATAAAAGAGGATACAATGACCATATAAATCAATTGATGGAAGTACTAAATTCATAGTACAAGTGGGGGCGATTTTAGGATAAAAAAGGTACCTAAAATCAGCATTTTTACCTTAAAACTTTCATCTTTTACCATAATAAAAATGTACCAATTAAATGCTGGAACCTATTACACATATTAGTATGGTCTTAGTACAATATAGTGTAACAAAAATAAAATTAAAAATCAGTCCCATTTGACCTCCATGTTGGGCGAGATTAAGACCATTTTTGGCTAGAATTTTACAAAAAATTGTCTTATGCTAATGTGACTCACCTAGCATATATTATATGATAAGTAACAAATAATTCAGGCAATTTGGGAGCTCTCACACATCGGTTACCTGCAGGAGAACAACACATTAGCTTAACTAGAAATAATGACTTTAATGTGCTAATCTAGTCACACTTACATGTTAAGCAACAAACAAATAAATCAAGTGGATTCCTTGGCATATAATTGCCGATTGAAATCAGTAGTGGGGAGTTGATTGACAATTAATTAATCTCATAAGACCATGACCTAACTTCCATAATTTCCATGTTGTAAATAAACAAAAACCTAGACTTACCTTCTAGCAATACCATTACCGTAAGCCTACATGGTGAGGAGCTGCTTAAGTGCTCCATAATTGCCGATCACCTTCTCCTGCAAGAATAGACAAATTAGCAATACTAATCAATCTAATAAAGCCTAAACAATTGTCTAGTATTAAGTAATCTAATTAATTCTCTACCATTCCTTTTAGCCATAATACTACAATTATAGAAGATGCTTAATCCCACTATACCACCTAGCCGCATACCCAACAAGCTAAAGGATATTAGTAGCTAATTATGTAATAAAAATAAACATGAGCATAACATACTATTCAGCCTCATTCTTGCCTTATACTTACGTGAATGTCAATCTCATTTCCTTGCCCTCATTCACGAATAGGTAAGTATCTCCTCTTGCTCTCTCTTTTCTTCTTTCTTCCTAAGTTAATTCCTAAGTGTTAATAAACTCCATTAATGGTGTACTAGTTCCTAACACCATTTTAATGTAATTTCCTAGTTAATTCTATCAAGTCTTGAAGCAAGAAATCATCCTAGCAACCTTGCAAAAATCGCCAAGCTTAGGTGTTCTAAGGAGGCTTCTTGATTCAACAACAATACAAGGAACAACAAGATCAAGTTAAGGTATATTTTCTTGTTGAAAATCTTAAGAAAATTCCTTAAGTAATTTTCGAAAGTTTAGGAACTTCTAAACATATGTTCTCTTCATTATTTCATGAAGGAACTTGGATCTACAATCATCTCAAGGTGTATCAAAAATACCTTGTTAAATTCCTAAGGTAAACTCTTGTAAAATTCCTTCAAATATTATTTATAAATCCTTGTTAGGAGTCTAACAAATAGATCTCCTAAATATATGAAAGGTGGCCGAATTCTCTACATTAATATAACATTTCAGGAGCTTGGAAATTCAAGGAAAAATCAAGTACAAGAATTGTCTTGATTTAAGGGTAAGTTTATATAAGTAAGGTTTATTAAGTTTAAGTTTGATTTAAGCTTCAAACTTTATGAAATACCCCGAACTTAAATATAGGGATTAAAATTAATCTAATACGTATTTAAGGGCCTAATGACGCCTAAGTAATATTGGTAAGGAAAAATAAATCCAAAAGAAATGAAGAAATGCTTGAAAAGCGAAAAACGCTAAATAAGCGTTAAATAACCATAGGAGGTATGAGACCTAGGTTAGTGTATTACATGGATTCTAAGGGCTTAATAAGACCTAAATATTATATGGGAACAACTCCCGAAGAAAACGGATCCATAAAATGGATTAAAACCATAACCGAACCTTAAAGCGCGTTTTTCGAGGAAACCGGGAAAACGCGACTTTAAGCGGGTTAATAGACTCGTAACAATTTTGGTCAACCAAATAGTCGTTAATAAACATTAATGAAGATCTAGAACCAATAAAATCAATTGAACGAGAAAATAGTAAAAACTGTAAAAAACGGGAAGTTGTGGGGTAAAAGTGTAAATAAAATAAATAAGTGTGTCCACTATTGAAAATAGAAATTAAAAATGTGAGTGTGTGCAGTGTGTGGCCGATTGACTCCCTCACCCTCTTAATTCTCCCTCATTAATAAAAAGGCAAAAGTAAACTAAAAAGCAAAAGTAACATGTTACTTTACTCACTCTCTCTCTTACTCTCTCACTTCCTCACAACCCTCACGTTCAGCCCCTCTCCCTCCTCTCTATTTTCTCTTCTTCCTCTGGGAGCTCCAGCGATGGCGATTTAGGAATCCAAACAAAAACTCCATCTTCTCCTCCATCTTTGACCACTCAAATCTCCTCCAAAAATCATAAAATTTGTACTGTTGGAATCCTCTTGTCAAGGAGAACAATTCCCTCTGTTCAAAAATCGGAAATACCCATTTTCATCTCCATGGGTATTCCTCATTTGAAGGTTTGAAACCACCATTGGAAGCCTCTTCTTCATCTTGTTGGTTTGAGGTAAAAAGAAATCCGAAAATCTCCCATTTCTAGCTCCTATTCGCATTATGAGAATTCCTAAAATGTGAGCTCTTGTTCCTTGTGGTTCCAGCCGTTTTGGCTTCTCCTTGGAGCTGGAAATGTTACCCTCTTGCTAGTCAAGAACTCTATCTAGTGAGAAAAAGGTAAAGTCACTCCTAAACCCTAAATATATGCTCCTAGGCTCTAGGGTAAATTTCTAGGGTTTAAGTGTTAAATTAGATACTCATTAGTATCTTGGATATGGGATGTAGCATTGCCTAATTGGTGAACCAAGAACAAGGAAAGGAAAGAAGAAAGAAAGAAGGAAGGAAGAGAAGGGAAGGAAAGAAAGAGGAACTAAAATCACAAGGTAAATGCCTTACCTTGAGCTAGAATTGTATGGTGTAGTGTAACCGTTTTTGAGTATTGGAAATGAGTGGTGTATATAGGAATGAGTAATAAGTATGTTTTAGTATGATGAGGAAAAGTAATGTAACAGTTTCGAAGGTTTTAAAAGATGTTAAAAGCTTGGTAAAACATTGGGAAGTAAATGGGTATGTGTAGGAAATCTATTGTATTGTATAGTGTTGAATTGATATGGAAGTTTGGAATGAATGTGTGAGCTGAAAATTTATGTGGGCAATGTTAAAAATATAGGGGAACCTCTGCCCAAATTTGTATGGAAATAGGAGGACTTAGTTGTGTAAGAGAAGAAAACTACCTAGGTAATAACTAGGTGTATTTGGAGAGTTTAAGTGAGTAGTTTAGTACCTTGAAAACAAATTTGAAGAGGGTCTAGGTAATGAGCAGAACTAGAGTGGCAAAGTAATGGATTTAGAATGCTAGGAGAAGCAGTGGTAGAGGGGGTATTGAATGGTAAAGGTTTAAGGAAAAATCTGTAGCATTGTGGAAGAGGAAAAAATTGTAACAGGAGGAAATTTGACAGTGGACGGTGTTTTGTAACAGAATGGTGTAGAGATGGATTAGGCTAGTTTTAATTGCCTAATTAGGGTCAAAACACCCTAGATTATATGTAGAAATATCGGGGAAGAGATTGGAAGAAGTTTGGAATTGAAACAAGTTGAAAAACTCATATAAATTGCAGTACTGTAACTAGTCCGGGTTTGCAAACCAGCACACAAACCCGGACTAGCATGAAAACTCGACAGAAAGTTTTTACAAAGGAGTGGTCCGGGTTTGCAAACCAAGACACTAACCCGGACCACCCAAAAAATACACCCGAGAGATTTGCAAAGGAATGGTCCGGGTTTGCAAACCAACCCCTAAACCCGGACCACCCAAATTTTTCACCCGAGAGAAACAACAATGCATGGTCCGGGTTTGTAAACCCAGCCCTAAACCCGGACCACACTTAATTTCCACCCGAGACTGAACAAACACAATGGTCCGGGTTTGTAAACCCGGACACTAACCCAGACACCACTAAAATTCTTCCAGAATGTGTTTAAAAGCTATTTTAAGGTAGGGTAAGGATGGGTAATGATTGTATAAGATGATTAAGACATGATTAATGATGTTTAATGGTCACTAAGGCTATAAATAAGCTTAGAAAATAATTGTAAGTAAGTGACTTAAGTAAATGTATTTAAGTAACAAAGAGTTAGTAAGTATAAACTAGGAAACTTAGGAAAACAATAAGTAAGGTTAATTACGGATAATTAACCGTCCAACTGTATGTATGTGATAGGATTCAATTAGTTGAACACCGAAGGGAGTCGGTGAGTCCAAGGTCAACGGTGAAAGGTATGATTTCTTCATGCCCTGTATCCTAATCTGGTTACCCCGATTTGTGTGCTTATTTGATCACCTAAATAAGATAAATGCATGAATCGGACTATATTGCACTTACCTGTGCTGACTTATGATGTTCTTGATAAATATTGTCTTGAACACTAGTTTGTATAATTCATGAAATATATGAATGATGATGAAGTGTAATTGTATTCGTAGTGTACTTGTATGTGTATTGTGTTTTGATGGATGTGAATATGAATAATGTATTTGTGTATGTGGCTTGGATGTTGACTTCTACTAATTCCTAACTACCTAACTCCTAACTTAAGTGTGAGTAAATTGGAATGAGTAGAAGTGATATAGCTTCGGCCACGCGCGGTGAGGATGAGGAGACACAAGAGGTTGGATCCGATTCCGGACTCTTAACATGGTGCGAGGCCCAAACCCCTTAAATGGGTAGCATCCTGGATTGGTGAGTCAAGTAAATCCCGGTGGTGGGACGGAGTAGTCCCGGGCCGGACGGTCCCGACGACTTAAAATGAAGAGTAAGTAAGTAAGTAGTATGAGTATGAGTTGTATGCGTAAGTATGTGGAACTAGTAAAAGAGTAATCTCCACCCGATTACCGGGTGGACCAACATGAGCTAACAAGTATGGTGGATGTGTATGTATTACGTATGTATTGTACATATATTGTGTATTGTGGATTTCGGAAAGGTAAGTATTATTGATGGCTTGTATGAGTTACCATGTATGTATTGAAGAGTATGTATCTTGCGTAATGTATTGTAATCTTATGTATAAGAGCATGTATGCATTGTATGTTTTGAATGAAATCAATCGCATGTATTCGACCAAGTGGTCAGCGTACCCTCACTAGTACGCGGGGTATGCGGTATCATATGCAGCGAAAGCTGACCCCCTAGGGGGAACGTTTTTAGTGTGCAGGTACCCGAAGCGGATGTGTGGTCAAGGTAAGGAGACCGGTGGCTACAATTGGATAGCTAGAAGTAGAATGTAGAGGTGTACAAAATGGCACACCCTTGTACTTAGGAAGTAAGTAGTTGTGAGGGAATGGGTAGATGTAGACTCTTAATGAGTACAATCTGATACTTGGAAGAGGCATTGATTTGTATTGGGAACCTAGTAAATCGGTATGTATATTGTATTGTATGGTATTGTAAGGAAGTAAGTGTGTGAATGGAGCATTGAACTATTTGATTTGAAAATGGAGTTAGTATAAGAGTAGAGTAGTGTAGATGTGTAGTACTCGGGATTCCGTCCATCAGACCGATGCTGTGTTAGTAGTAGTAGCTTGGTAGTCACGTGGGTGACTAACGACATTGTATCACCCACAGTTGAGAATGTAAGTATCCGCTGCGTGAATCTGGATTGTATATGGAGATTGGACGGTAATGACGGTATTAACGGTAGGGGTGTTACAAAAAGTGGTATCAGAGTGAAGTATCGCTCTAATGACTGGAAATACCGAGTTAGGAATTAGAAGCTTAGGGCTAAGGGCTGAGTGTTAGCATTAGAGATATGCTAGATAGGAACTCCCGGTGAGTACCGGATGCCTACAATACCAGACCCGCCCTCCTCAAACCCCTTTGTATAACTTTGGAAAGTACGCCAGAGAGAAGGAAAGTCCTCTCACACTCGGGAAAACCTGATCTGGCAGTAGTGAAATAATCATACAATAAACAAGAATCTGACATATAGTAGATGCAAAGAGTTGGAAGTCCCGGAGATGCTTCCGGTTGAACAACAATACCCGCACTCAATAGCGGTTGAATGAGCAATCCAACCAGAAGGAGGCTATAACTTACAACAACATGGGGCGACATGCTTAGCAGTCGCAGAACCTAACTAAGCAACCAGCAGCAAGAAGAGAAGCACTAACCGTGCAACGAAATTGAAAAGGAGCAGTAATGGAACCCGAGACACAAGTTTACGGGACAACAGTAATAGCTAAGCAACACCACCAACGGTATGCTAGCTGGCTAAGGACATAGTCGGGAGTGATTGACTCCAAAACTACAACGCCAAAAAGGTTACAAACCTGGCCAACATAGCTCAGACAGCTACAAGAACATTCACAAGATATAATCTGACGCAACTACAACTGTAGTGCCTAAAACAACTCAGGCTCAGGAACCACAACAAACGTGTGGGAACGAGCAACAAGGAAGAACACAACCAAATCAAAAGGGGGATCTCCAAGGATTGGAGAAGTACCTTGATCAATGACAGCCATGTCAAACTTACTGAGAAGTTACTCAGAAGAGTAATTAACCTAAGTAAACGATCAATAAGATCAAAGGAAGAGTAAGCAAGACTACCAATTATGAGTGGAAACCATACCGTGACCGGTATCGGTTTACCCAAAAACCACCAGTACCACGCACTTGCCACAGCAAGTGCAGTAAGAATAGGAACATGCAGAGGAGAACTAACACACCACAAGCACATAGTAGTGTACTGTGGCCGTAATGGAACAACTACAGGATCACACATCCAAAAAACTGGAAGAATGGAACCTTGGAAAGGCCTGACGGCCTGACCATTGTACGAAGGATACACCAGTCAGCGGGAAGCTGGACTCGGTCAAGATCTCGAACATGGCTATGCCATGAAGAACTTCTTTTAACACCGTACCATGATTTTAAAACCAAATTTTTCTTTCAAACCACAAACCTTTCTTTAAAACCTTGGATTTTAAAACCAAACCAACAGAATTACGGTGAGTATCATACCATGATACAAGAGGAGTTGATGACAGAATACTTCACCTAGGCGTGTGGCGAACACTACGGGTGTACCCATACGGGATGTGGGATGACCGCACTCCGAAGGAGCTTGTGGGCCTAACAAATAGTCGGGTAAGTGGTAACGTATCAACTAGGTACCCCACGTATGTATACATATAGTGTACGAAACACGAGAAGGAGTCAACTCCGTTCTACGGACCATGAGTAAATTTTAACCAGAACAACTGGACACCTCAGACAATCAAGGAGAAGGAACCCAACTAAGTAATAAGTATAAAGGAACTCAGAGAATCCATCTGAAGATAAGGAATGAGGAATAGGCAGTGCAAAGAGCACATACTAGTAAGTATAGACATTGGATATGTCTCAAAGACTTCAAACAATTACATGACAGCTGGAAGGTATACCCAGCCTGAACACAGTAAGGCAAATGCCTAATGTGAACACAACGATGCACAACAAACGGGACAGAGCTTCCAAGAGCAAACACGAGATTACCACAAAGTAAAATCCATCATTGAAGAGGATATTAAAACCTAGTCTAAAACACTAGGAGAAGGTATAAACGGACTACCCAAGAACGGGAGACGTTTTAACCCTAAGAGGGATAACTCAAACTACAATACCACAAGGCGGTATAGTAGACACAACATATCATATACATTAGCCGGATGTAACGGCATAACTTAACAACACCCAGGAGCAATCCTTGAAGGGTGACGGGATTAACAACAGTCAAACAAAGCGTCAAGATAAGAATACAGGAGCTGGAACGAACACTCGGTTAAGACACCGAAGGGATTTCACTTAACAGGAAATGCCCTAAATTACTGAGAGGCACTGATTAACGCCAGAATGCCTAAAGGACCTCCTATGAATGGAAGCGTGATGTCACGACTTACCATGGAGCCCAGTAATACCTCTAACCTATGGGGTATACAGGAGTGGAAACATGTACAAGCAGCTTGCAAAGAGCATAGCTTGCAACAATGAGGCTTAAAAGCCAACAACCAACTGTGTTATGTAAACCTCAACGGTTGCATAACCCACACCATTTGATAACAAGACTTGCAAGAGATATTGTCTCATACGACAAAGAAATCAACAACTGGACCATCAATTCAAACCCAACATCCTGAGTGGCTTGTAGTAATGGCCAACTCAGTGTCACTACCACTAGAGCATCAGTCTAGTATACAGTTGACTAAGTTTTAATCACCTTCATGCCTCCTGTAGAAATGATAACACAGAGGCATAGAAATCGTTATAATGCCAACAATGGCCTAGTCCACACTTGGACACTACGAGAACCCAAGGGAAGGAACCCCTCGTTAACCGAAGACCACCAATGTGGTGAAGATGTGAACCCATAGGAAAGGCTTCCATCTACCGTAACAACCAGCTTGTGCATGTAGTTAATGCCAAGGGACAATCGGACAAGAACATGAGATTTCCAAACCACTACGCCTACAAGAGGCTTTGGACTGTAAAAGCACAATGCTTAAATAGCATAGAAACTCAAAGGAGTAAACTCCATATGCACCCAAGCAAGTGGTGAATCGTTGTATAAACACCAACATGGTAAACCCTGTCATGAGTCCGATGAGTGGAAACAAACCCCTCAACTAGAACCTTCACTTACCAGTGATGAAATACCCTTCAATTGAAGAACGGGACCGGAAAACCCTTGAAGTTTCTTGGGATGTTCCAGTGATGTACATACAAATGTAAACTACATAGCTAGAGCCTATAACCAATACTCAACACTGGGAAACAGTAATTGTCAAAAACAATCAACGTGAATGCACATTGCACACCATGAATGACCGACGCTCAAGAGAGCTTGTAACCTGATAAATCACTTCATCCGTGATCAACCAAGAAACTTGGTAAATTGTATCATAAATGATGATAGAATGTGAGGTAAGATAACCTACACATAAAAACCTAAGTTGAATAAGACATCTACACATTGTGAAATAATCACATTGCGGTATGCTACGACAACCGTCATACACACGAACAGGGAAAACCCTCAGTGTTCATGCCATAAGGAAATGGTGCCAATGACAATGGCAATAAGTAAAGAGGAACTACCACAGTAACAGAAACAGTAAAAACAATGTTGTACAATGAGTAAGAATACGGTGCGCAACAAGCGACCGCTATGAGGAAGTAGCAGATAATGACACGAAGTATAAGTAAGAGAGGACAGCCAGAAATATTCTTTCCTATCACATAGGTGACTTACTGTCAACGTTTACGCCTCTGCACTCTGTATGACTGAGTATTTTGGTATTGCACTTGTGCAGCTAATGATCTAATGGGATGGCTAGGGATATGGAGAATGTAAACTGTAGTAAACCCTTCTTTTCACCAACAAACATGGCAGAAGCTAGTTAAGCAAGCCTAGCAACAAACCGTGTGGCCCAAGGCCAAAGAAGCACGAAGGGTGTACAACACGCCAACAATCACAAAATGTGAATTCCAATGGAATAAAGAGTGAAAAGAGACTTAAGAAAGTCACTAGGACCGACGCATAGAGATGCAAGGTCATACAAGTAAAGAACACTTGTACTGAACCAGAAGAACTGGTATGATTCAGAAACTATTGACACCAGAGGAAGCACTACAACTAAGTAGTGACTTAACCTCGCCTGACAATAAGTCGGAGGAACTTAGTGAATAATCGTGGAAGCACGAACAGTATATATAATAGATCACCAGAGAACTGGTTATAATCTATATTCATTGAATTTAAACACGGTAAAAGAATACCGCAATTGTTTAGTAAACCTTATCCCCATAATAGACGGATAAAAAGGTGATGTGTAGCACATTAAGGACAACACGAAGAGTAAGTAACCCGAGTTATCAGGGTCGCGCAGCAGAAGCTAGTGGGCCCTAGCTAGGAGACAATATACCTAGTAAGTATAGTAGAATGGCTATTAATGCCTTGAAGCCTAATAGGTTATAACCGAATTAATTATGAGTTAAATAAACTTATATAGGAATCATTGGTGCAAAGACTAAACCATTGTTATGATTAGGACCCTTTGACAAGGGTATATTATGTAATGAACCGTAAAGAAGCTAAAATGCTTCAGATTGCCCAAATTGAGTAAACCAATGTTTAATAATAATAACATATGGTAGATTACGTGGGCGTAATCCCTTTTAAGGGGGGTAGAGCGAAAAACGCATAATGTGAATTTTATGAATAAAACACATAAACTATAATGTTAACTATAATGTGCATAGCACAAATGAGAATTGACTTGATGACTGGTACTATGTTAAATAAACATAAGTACTCATTCATATTGAAATTGTAGTAATTAGGCATGAGACATGCAAATACCATAGGATGGATATACCTACCTTGTAACACCATGTAAGAGTATTAGTAAAAGAAAAGTAATGAGTGGTGGACGGAGCTCCACAAGTATTGTAGCCTTTGAAAGTAGTACGAAATTATTGAGAATAGTAGATGAATGGAACCCATGAATAGTGTATTCGTAGGTAAGTCATTGGAAGTAAATTGAGGATGACTAGATTTCATAAGTATTGTAATTCGTAGTTAGATTATTTGAGATGATGGAGAGTAAAGGATGGAAGTAGCGAAGGTTGATGAAATGAGCACTTAGGTATTGAATCTCGAAGTAAAGTATTTGGGAAGTAGAGTGAGGACGATTGATGGATTCAATTCCATCCCTTGGAGTTGTATGAATTTGTAATTATGACTAGGAAGAGTAAATAGATAAAAAACGGACAAAATCAAGTATGAATGAGTAAGTATAGTAATCCCATAACCTCGAACAACTTTGAGGACAAAGTTCTTAAGGGGGGTAGATTGAAATACCACGAACTTAAATATAGGGAATAAAATTAATCTAATACGTATTTAAGGGCCTAATGACGCCTAAGTAATATTGGTAAGGAAAAATAAATCCAAAAGAAATGAAGAAATGCTTGAAAAGCGAAAAACGCTAAATAAGCGTTAAATAACCATAGGAGGTATGAGACCTAGGTTAGTGTATTACATGGATTCTAAGGGCTTAATAAGACCTAAATATTATATGGGAACAACTCCCGAAGAAAACGGATCCATAAAATGGATTAAAACCATAACCGAACCTTAAAGCGCGTTTTTCGAGGAAACCGGGAAAACGCGACTTTAAGCGGGTTAAATAGACTCGTAACAATTTTGGTCAACCAAATAGTCATTAATAAACATTAATGAAGGTCTAGAACCAATAAAATCAATTGAACGAGAAAATAGTAAAAACTGTAAAAAACGGGAAGTTATGGGGTAAAAGTGTAAATAAAATAAATAAGTGTGTCCACTATTGAAAATAGAAATTAAAAATGTGAGTGTGTGCAGTGTGTGGCCGATTGAATCCCTCACCCTCACCCTCTTAATTCTCCCTCATTAATAAAAAGGCAAAAGTAAACTAAAAAGCAAAAGTAACATGTTACTTTACTCACTCTCTCTCTTACTCTCTCACTTCCTCACAACCCTCACGTTCAGCCCCTCTCCCTCCTCTCTATCTTCTATTCTTCCTCTGGGAGCTCCAGCGATGGCGATTTAGGAAGCCAAACAAAAACTCCATCTTCTCCTCCATCTTTGACCACTCAAATCTCCTCCAAAAATCATAAAATTTGTACTGTTGGAACCCTCTTGTCAAGGAGAACAATTCCATCTGTTCAAAAATCGGAAATACCCATTTTCATCTCCATGGGTATTCCTCATTTGAAGGTTTGAAACCACCATTGGAAGCCTCTTCTTCATCTTGTTGGTTTGAGGTAAAAAGAAATCCAAAAATCTCTCATTTCTAGCTCCTATTCGCATTATGAGAATTCCTAAAATGTGAGCTCTTGTTCCTTGTGGTTCCAGCCGTTTTGGCTTCTCCTTGGAGCTGGAAATGTTACCCTCTTGCTAGTCAAGAACTCTATCTAGTGAGAAAAAGGTAAAGTCACTCCTAAACCCTACATATATGCTCATAGGCTCTAAGGTAAATTTCTAGGGTTTAAGTGTTAAATTAGATACTCATTAGTATCTTGGATATGGGATGTAGCATTGCCTAATTGGTGAACCAAGAACAAGGAAAGGAAAAGAAGAAAGAAAGAAGGAAGGAAGAGAAGGGAAGGAAAGAAAGAGGAACTAAAATCACAAGGTAAATGCCTTACCTTGAGCTAGAATTGTACGGTGTAGTGTAACAGTTTTTGAGTATTGGAAATGAGTGGTGTATATAGGAATGAGTAATAAGTATGTTTTAGTATGATGAGGAAAAGTAATGTAACCGTTTTGAAGGTTTTAAAAGATGTTAAAAGCTTGGTAAAACATTAGGAAGTAAATGGGTATGTGCAGGAAATCTATTGTATTGTATAGTGTTGAATTGATATGGAAATTTGGAATGAATGTGTGAGCTGAAAATGTATGTGGGCAATGTTAAAAATATAGGGGAACCTCTGTCCAAATTTGTATGGAAATAGGAGGACTTAGTTGTGTAAGAGAAGAAAACTACCTAGGTAATAACTAGGTGTATTTGGAGAGTTTAAGTGAGTAGTTTAGTACCTTGAAAACAAATTTGAAGAGGGTCTAGGTAATGAGCAGAACTAGAGTGGCAAAGTAATGGATTTAGAATGCTAGGAGAAGCAGTGGTAGAGGGGGTATTGAATGGTAAAGGTTTAAGGAAAAATATGTAGCATTGTGGAAGAGGTAAAAACTGTAACAGGAGGAAATTTGACAGTGGACGGTGTTTTGTAACAGATTGGTGTAGAGATGGATTAGGCTAGTTTTAATTGCCTAATTAGGGTCAAAACACCCTAGATAATATGTAGAAATATTGGGGAAGAGATTGGAAGAAGTTTGGAATTGAAACAAGTTGAAAAACTCATATAAATTGCAATACTGTAACTAGTCCGGGTTTGCAAACCAGCACACAAACCCGGACTAGCATGAAAACTCGACAGAAAGTTTTTACAAAGGAGTGGTCCGGGTTTGCAAACCAAGACACTAACCCGGACCACCCCAAAAATACACCCGAGAGATTTGCAAAGGAATGGTCCGGGTTTGCAAACCAACCCCTAAACCCGGACCACCCAAATTTTTCACCCGAGAGAAACAACAATGCTTGGTCCGGGTTTGTAAACCCAGCCCTAAACCCAGACCACACTTAATTTCCACCCGAGACTGAACAAACACAATGGTCCGGGTTTGTAAACCCGGACACTAACCCGGACACCACTAAAATTCTTCCAGAATGTGTTTAAAAGCTATTCTAAGGTAGGGTAAGGATGGGTAATGATTGTATAAGATGATTAAGACATGATTAATGATGTTTAATGGTCATTAAGGCTATAAACAAGCTTAGCAAATAATTGTAAGTAAGTGACTTAAGTAAATGTATTTAAGTAACAAAGAGTTAGTAAGTATAAACTAGGAAACTTAGGAAAACAATAAGTAAGGTTAATTACGGATAATTAACCATCCAACTGTATGTATGTGATAGGATTCAAATAGTTGAACACCGAAGGGAGTCGGTGAGTCCAAGGTCAACGGTGAAAGGTATAATTTTTTCATGCCCTGTATCCTAATCTGGTTACCCCGATTGGTGTGCTTATTTGATCACCTAAATAAGATAAATGCATGAATCGGACTATATTGCACTTACCTGTGCTTGACTTATGTTGTTCTTGATAAATATTGTCTTGAACACAAGTTTGTATAATTCATGAAATATATGAATGATGATGAAGTGTAATTGTATTCCGTAGTGTACTTGTATGTTGTATTGTGTTTTGTATGGATGTGAATATGAATAATGTATTTGTGTTTGTGGCTTGGATGTTGACTTCTACTAATTCCTAACTACCTAACTCCTAACTTAAGTGTGAGTAAATTGGAATGAGTAGAAGTCCGATATAGCTTCGGCCACGCGTGAGGATGAGGAGACACAAGAGGTTGGATCCAATTCCTGACTCTTAAACTGGTCTGCGGCCCAAACCCCTTAAATGGGTAGCATCCCGGATTGGTGAGTCAAGTAAATCCGGTGGTGGGGCGGAGTAGTCCCCGGGCCGGAGGTCCCGACGACTTAACATGAGTAAGAGTAAGTAAGTAAGTATGTATGAGTATGAGTATGTATGCGTAAGTACTGTGGAACGAGTAAAAGAGTAATCTCCACCCGATTAACCCGGGTGGACCAAGTTGAGCTAACAAGTATGGTGGATTGTGTATGTATTGCGTATGTATTGTACATATATTGTGTATTGTGGATTTCGAAAAGGTAAGTATATATCTGATGGCTTGTATGAGTTACCATGTATGTATTGAAGAGTATGTATTCCTTGCGTAATGTATTGTAATATTATGTATAAGAGCATGTATGCATGTATGTTTGAATGAAATCAATCGCATGTATTCGACCAAGTGGTCAGCGTACCCTCACTAGTACGCGGGTATGCAGTTATCATATGCAGCGAAAGCTGACCCCCTAGGGGGAACGTTTTTAGTGTGCAGGTACCCGAAGCGGATGTGGTCAAGGTAAGAGACCGGTGGCTACACTTGGATAGCTAGAAGTAGAATGTAGAGGTGTACAAAATGGCACACCCTTGTACTTAGGAAGTAAGTAGTTGTGAGGAATGGGTAGATGTAGACTCTTAATGAGTACATATGAACTTGGAAGAGGCATTGTATTTGTATTGGGAACCTAGTAAACTCGGTTATGTATATTGTATTGTATGGTATTGTAAAGGAGTAAAGTGTTGAATGGAGCATTGAACTATTTGATTGATAAATGGAGTATGTATTGTAGATGTGTAGTACTCGGGATTCCAGTCCATCAGACCGATGCTGTATGTAGTAGTAGTAGCCTTGTTAGTCACGTGGGTGACTAACGCATTGTATCACCTACAGTTGAGAATGTAAGTATCCGCTGCGTGAATCTGGATTGTATATGGAGATTGGACGGTAATGACGGTATTAACGGTAAGGGTGTTACAAAAAGTGGTATCAGAGCGAAGTATCGCTCTGATGACTGGAAATACCGAGTTTAGGAATACCGAGTTAGGAATTAGAAGCTTAGGGCTAAGGGCTGAGTGTTAGCATTAGAGATATGCTAGATAGGAACTCCCGGTGAGTACCGGATGCCTACAATACCAGACCCGCCCTCCTCAAACCCCTTTGTATAACTTTGGAAAGTACGCCAGAGAGAAGGAAAGTCCTCTCACACTCGGGAAAACCTGATCTGGCAGTAGTGAAATAATCATACAGTAAACAAGAACCTGACATATAGTAGATGCAAAGAGTTGGAAGTCCCGGAGATGGTTCCTGTTGAACAACAATACCCGCAATCAATAGCGGTTGTTGAATGAGCACTCCAACCAGAAGGAGGCTATAACTTACAACAGCATGGGGCGACATGCTTAGCAGTCGCAGAACCTAACTAAGCAACCAGCAGCAAGAAGAGAAGCACTAACCGTGCAACGAAATGGAAAAGGAGCAGTAATGGAACCCGAGTCACAAGTTTACGGGACAACAGTAATAGCTAAGCAACACCACCAACTGTATGCTAGCTGGCTAAGGACATAGTCGGGAGTGATTGACTCCAAAACTACAACGCCAAAAAGGTTACAAACCTGGACAACATAGCTCAGACAGCTACAAGAACATTCACAAGATATAATCTGACGCAACTACAACTGTAGTGCCTAAAACAACTCAGGCTCAGGAACCACAACAAACGTGTGGGAACGAGCAACAAGGAAGAACACAACCAAATCAAAAGGGGGATCTCCAAGGATTGGAGAAGTACCCTGATCAATGACAGCCATGTCAAACTTACTGAGAAGTTACTCAAAAGTAATTAACCTAAGTAAACGATCAATAAGATCAAAGGAAGAGTAAGCAAGACTACCAATTATGAGTGGAAACCATACCGTGACCGGTATCGGTTTACCCAAAAACCACCAGTACCACGCACTTGCCACAGCAAGTGCAGTAAGAATAGGAACATGCAGAGGAGAACTAACACACCACAAGCACATAGTAGTGTACTGTGGCCGTAATGGAACAACTACAGGATCACACATCCAAAAAACTGGAAGAATGGAACCTTGGAAAGGCTTGACGGCCTGACCATTGTACGAAGGATACACCAGTCAGCGGGAAGCTGGACTCGGTCAAGATCTCGAACATGGCTATGCCATGAAGAACTTCTTTTAACACCGTACCATGATTTTAAAACCAAATTTTTCTTTCAAACCACAAACCTTTCTTTAAAACCTTGGATTTTAAAACCAAACCAACAGAATTACGGTGAGTATCATACCATGATACAAGAGGAGTTGACGACAGAATACTTCACCTAGGCGTGTGGTGAACACTACGGGTGTACCCATACGGGATGTGGGACGACCGCACTCCGAAGGAGCTTGTGGGCCTGACAAATAGTCGGGTAAGTGGTAACGTATCAACAAGGTACCCCACGTATATATACATATAGTGTACGAAACACGAGAAGTAGTCAACTCCGTTCTACGGACCATGAGTAAATTTTAACCAGAACAACTGGACACCTCAGACAATCAAGGAGAAGGAACCCAACTAAGTAATAAGTATAAAGGAACTCAGAGAATCCATCTGAAGATAAGGAATGAGGAATAGGCAGTGCAAAGAGCACATACTAGTAAGTATAGACATTGGATATGTCTCAAAGACTTCAAACAATTACATGACAGCTGGAAGGTATACCCAGCCTGAACACAATAAGGCAAATGCCTAATGTGAACACAACGATGCACAACAAACGGGACAGAGCTTCCAAGAGCAAACACGAGATTACCACAAAGTAAAATCCATCATTGAAGAGGATATTAAAACCTAGTCTAAAACACTAGGAGAAGGTATAAATGGACTACCCAAGAACGGGAGACGTTTTAACCCTATGAGGGATAACTCAAACTACAATACCACAAGGCGGTATAGTAGACACAACATATCATATACATTAGCCGGATGTAACGGCATAACTTAACAACACCCAGGAGCAATCCTTGAAGGGTGACTGGATTAACAACAGTCAAACAAAGCGTCAAGATAAGAATACAGGAGCTGGAACGAACAATCGGTTAAGACACCGAAGGGATTTCACTTAACAGGAAATGCCCTAAATTACTGAGAGGCACTGATTAACACCAGAATGCCTAAAGGACCTCCTATGAATGGAAGCGTGATGTCACGACTTACCATGGAGCCCAGTAATACCTCCAACCTATGGGGTATACAGGAGTGGAACACATGTACAAGCAGCTTGCAAAGAGCATAGCTTGCAACAATGAGGCTTAAAAGCCAACAACCAACTGTGTTATGTAAACCTCAACGGTTGCATAACCCACACCATTTGATAACAAGACTTGTAAGAGATATTGTCTCATACGACAAAGAAATCAACAACTGGACCATGAATTAAAACCTAACATCCTGAGTGGCTTGTAGTAATGGCCAACTCAGTGTCACTGCCACTAGAGCATCAGTCTAGTATACAGTTGACTAAGTTTTAATCACCTTCATGCCTCCTGTAGAAATGATAACACAGAGGCATAGAAATCGTTATAATGCCAACAATGGCCTAGTCCACACTTGGACACTATGAGAACCCAAGGGAAGGTACCCCTCGTTAACCGAAGACCACCAATGTGGTGAAGATGTGAACCCATAGGAAAGGCTTCCATCTACCGTAACAACCAGCTTGTGCATGTAGTTAATGCCAAGGGACAATCGGACAAGAAAATGAGATTTCCAAACCACTACGCCTACAAGAGGCTTTGGACTGTAAAAGCACAATGCTTAAAGAGCATAGAAACTCGAAGGAGTAAACTCCATATGCACCCAAGCAAGTGGTGAATCATTGTATAAACACCAACATGGTAAACCCTGTCATGAGTCCTATGAGTGGAAACAAACCCCTCAACTAGAACCTTCACTTACCAGTGATGAAATACCCTTCAATTGAAGAACGGGACCGGAAAACCCTTGAAGTTTCTTGGGATGTTCCTGTGATGTACATACAAATGTAAACTACATAGCTAGAGCCTATAACCAATACTTAGCACTGGGAAATAGTAATTGTCAAAAACAATCAACGTGAATGCACATTGCACAACATGAATGACCGACGCTCAAGAGAGCTTGTAACCTGATAAATCACTTCATCCGTGATCAACCAAGAAACTTGGTAAATTGTATCATAAATGATGATAGAATGTGAGGTAAGCTAACCTACACATAAAAACCTAAGTTGAATAAGACATCTACACATTGTGAAATAATCACATTGCGGTATGCTACGACAACCGTCATACACACGAACAGGGAAAACCCTCAGTGTTCATGCCATAAGGAAATGGTGCCAATGACAATGGCAATAAGTAAAGAGGAACTACCACAGTAACAGAAACAGTAAACACAATGTTGTACAATGAGTAAGAATACGGTGCGCAACAAGCGACCGCTATGAGGAAGTAGCAGATAATGACACGGAGTATAAGTAAGAGAGGACAGCCAGAAATATTCTTTCCTATCACATAAGTGACTTACTGTCAACGTTTACGCCTCTGCACTCTGTATGACTGAGTATTTTGGTATTGCACTTGTGCAGCTAATGATCTAATGGGATGGCTAGGGATATGGAGAATGTAAACTGTAGTAAACCCTTCTTTTCACCAACAAACATGGCAGAAGCCAGTTAAGCAAGCCTAGCAACAAACCGTGTGGCCCAAGGCCA
Organism: Limonium bicolor; assembly: GCA_023374045.1. Taxonomy (NCBI): domain Eukaryota; kingdom Viridiplantae; phylum Streptophyta; class Magnoliopsida; order Caryophyllales; family Plumbaginaceae; genus Limonium; species Limonium bicolor. Next base: position 53,433,846 of record CM041781.1, read on the forward strand.
AAGAAGTACGAAGGGTGTACAACACGCCAACAATCACAAAATGTGAATTCCAATGGAATAAAGAGTGAAAAGAGACTTAAGAAAGTCACTAGGACCGACGCATAGAGATGCAAGGTCATACAAGTAAAGAACACTTGTACTGAACCAGAAGAACTGGTATGATTTAGAAACTATTGACACCAGAGGAAGCACTACAACTAAGTAGTGACTTAACCTCGCCTGACAATAAGTCGGAGGAACTTAGTGAATAATCATGGAAGCACGAACAGTATATATAATAGATCACCAGAGAACTGGTTATAATCTATACTCATTGAATTCAAACACGGTAAAAGAATACCGCAATTGTTTAGTAAACCTTATCCCCATAATAGACGGATAAAAAGGTGATGTGTAGCACATTAAGGATAACACGAAGAGTAAGTAACCCGAGTTATCAGGGTCGCGCAGCAGAAGCTAGTGGGCCCTAGCTAGGAGACAATATACCTAGTAAGTATAGTAGAATGGCTATTAATGCCTTGAAGCCTTATAGGTTAGAGCCGAATTAATTATGAGTTAAATAAACTCATATAGGAATCATTGGTGCAAAGACTAAACCATTGTTATGATTAGGACCCTTTGACAAGGGTATATTATGTAATGAACCGTAAAGAAGCTAAAACGCTTCAGATTGCCCAAATTGAGTAAACCAATGTTTAATAATAATAACATATGGTAGATTACGTGGGCGTAATCCCTTTTAAGGGGGGTAGAGCAAAAACCGCATAATGTGAATTTTATGAATAAAACACATAAACTATAATGTGAACTATAATGTGCATAGCACAAATGAGAATCGACTTGATGACTGGTACTATGTTAAATAAATATAAGTACTCATTTATATTGAAATTGTAGTAATTAGGCATGAGAGATGCAAATACCATAGGATGGATATACCTACCTTATAACACCATGTAAGAGTATTAGTAAAAGAAAAGTAATGAGTGGTGGACGGAGCTCCACAAGTATTGTAGCCTTTGAAAGTAGTACGAAACTACTGAGAATAGTAGATGAATGGAACCCATGAATAGTGTATTCGTAGGTAAGTCATTGGAAAAAATTGAGGATGACTAGATTTCATAAGTATTGTAATTCGTAGTTAGATTATTTGAGATGATGGAGAGTAAAGGATGGAAGTAGCGAAGGTTGATGAAATGAGCACTTAGGTATTGAATCTCGAAGTAAAGTATTTGGGAAGTAGAGTGAGGATGATTGATGGATTAAATTCCATCCCTTGGAGTTGTATGAATTTGTAATTATGACTAGGAAGAGTAAATAGATAGAAAACGGACAAAATCAAATTATTTGTTGTTTGAAACTGATGTGGGAAGTTGAACTCGATCCTGATCAGATCAAGGGAAACCGAACACAAATTGGGGGTGGAAAGATAGTTCAACACTGATGCTGATCACATCAGGGTCGAATGATTCTTGAATCTCCCCTTAAGTGGTCACAAGAATCACACTTAGGACAGAAGCAATGAATATAAATTGGAATATGGAGTTGTATGTTTTTAGAAAAATTTCTAGTTAGTAGTTGTGAAAGAATTTCCATTAGACTGGAGGATGAGGAATTGTTGGAAGTTTATACCGGAGAAGATAGTAGGGTAGCATGTTGTATTATTCCAAGGGCAGCAAGACATAGAGGAGTCCTGTGTCGAGATGACCTGAGTGCCTACGGGATTGTAATGTGTAGTGCATTGCTTTGGGAATAGCTTTGCACTGTATGTAGGTATAAATTGTGTAATGAGGAACCGGATGGTTAATAGTAATATGGATTGGAGTAATTATTGTACATTGGTATGGAAAGGAGAAACCTTGAGTAACAAATTTGGGGATTGTAAGGAGGAGGAAGGTATGGCTTTGGTAGTAGGCAAGTATGAATGAGTAAGTATAGTAATCCCATAACCTCGAACAACTTTGAGGACAAAGTTCTTAAGGGGGGTAGATTGAAATACCCCGAACTTAAATATAGGGAATAAAATTAATCTAATACGTATTTAAGGGCCTAATGACGCCTAAGTAATATTGGTAAGGAAAAATAAATCCAAAAGAAATGAAGAAATGCTTGAAAAGCGAAAAACACTAAATAAGCGTTAAATAACCATAGGAGGTATGAGACCTAGGTTAGTGTATTACATGGATTCTAAGGGCTTAATAAGACCTAAATATTATATGGGAACAACTCCCGAAGAAAACGGATCCATAAAATGGATTAAAACCATAACCGAACCTTAAAGCGCGTTTTTCGAGGAAACCGGGAAAACGCGACTTTAAGCGGGTTAAATAGACTCGTAACAATTTTGGTCAATCAAATAGTCATTAATAAACATTAATGAAGGTCTAGAACCAATAAAATCAATTGAACGAGAAAATAGTAAAAACTGTAAAAAACGGGAAGTTGTGGGGTAAAAGTGTAAATAAAATAAATAAGTGTGTCCACTATTGAAAATAGAAATTAAAAATGTGAGTGTGTGCAGTGTGTGGCCGATTGACTCCCTCACCCTCACCCACTTAATTCTACCTCATTAATAAAAAGGCAAAAGTAAACTAAAAAGCAAAAGTAACATGTTACTTTACTCACTCTCTCTCTTACTCTCTCACTTCCTCACAACCCTCACGTTCAGCCCCTCTCCCTCCTCTCTATTTTCTCTTCTTCCTCTGGGAGCTCCAGCGATGGCGATTTAGGAAGCCAAACAAAAACTCCATCTTCTCCTCCATCTTTGACCACTCAAATCTCCTCCAAAAATCATAAAATGTGTACCGTTGGAATCCTCTTGTCAAGGAGAACAATCCCCTCTGTTCAAAAATCGGAAATACCCATTTTCATCTCCATGGGTATTCCTCATTTGAAGGTTTGAAACCACCATTGGAAGCCTCTTCTTCATCTTGTTGGTTTGAGGTAAAAAGAAATCCAAAAATCTCTCATTTCTAGCTCCTATTCGCATTATGAGAATTCCTAAAATGTGAGCTCTTGTTCCTTGTGGTTCCAGCCGTTTTGGCTTCTCCTTGGAGCTGGAAATGTTACCCTCTTGCTAGTCAAGAACTCTATCTAGTGAGAAAAAGGTAAAGTCACTCCTAAACCCTAAATATATGCTCCTAGGCTCTAAGGTAAATTTCTAGGGTTTAAGTGTTAAATTAGATACTCATTAGTATCTTGGATATGGGATGTAGCATTGCCTAATTGGTGAACCAAGAACAATGAAAGGAAAAGAAGAAAGAAAGAAGGAAGGAAGAGAAGGGAAGGAAAGAAAGGGGAACTAAAATCACAAGGTAAATGCCTTACCTTGAGCTAGAATCGTATGGTGTAGTGTAACTGTTTTTGAGTATTGGAAATGAGTGGTGTATATAGGAATGAGTAATAAGTATGTTTTAGTATGATGAGGAAAAGTAATGTAACAGTTTTGGAGGTTTTAAAAGATGTTAAAAGCTTGGTAAAACATTGGGAAGTAAATGGGTATGTGCAGGAAATCTATTGTATTGTATAGTGTTGAATTGATATGGAAGTTTGGAATGAATGTGTGAGCTGAAAATGTATGTGGGCAATGTTAAAAATATAGGGGAACCTCTGCCCAATTTGTATGGAAATAGGAGGACTTAGTTGTGTAAGAGAAGAAAACTACCTAGGTAATAACTAGGTGTGTTTGGAGAGTTTAAGTGAGTAGTTTAGTACCTTGAAAACAAATTTGAAGAGGGTCTAGGTAATGAGCAGAACTAGAGTGGCAAAGTAATGGATTTAGAATGCTAGGAGAAGCAGTGGTAGAGGGGGTATTGAATGGTAAGGGTTTAAGGAAAAATATGTAGCATTGTGGAAGAGGTAAAAACTGTAACAGGAGGAAATTTGACAGTGGACGGTGTTTTGTAACAGATTGGTGTAGAGATGGATTAGGCTAGTTTTAATTGCCTAATTAGGGTCAAAACACCCTAGATTATATGTAGAAATATTGGGGAAGAGATTGGAAGAAGTTTGGAATTGAAACAAGTTGAAAAACTCATATAAATTGCAATACTGTAACTAGTCCGGGTTTGCAAACCAGCACACAAACCCGGACTAGCATGAAAACTCGACAGAAAGTTTTTACAAAGGAGTGGTCCGGGTTTGCAAACCAAGACACTAACCCGGACCACCCCAAAAATACACCTGAGAGATTTGCAAAGGAATGGTCCGGGTTTGCAAACCAACCCCTAAACCCGGACCACCCAAAATTTTCACCCGAGAGAAACAACAATGCATGGTCCGAGTTTGTAAACCCAGCCCTAAACCCGGACCACACTTAATTTCCACCCGAGACTGAACAAACACAATGGTTCGGGTTTGTAAACCCGGACACTAACCCGGACACCACTAAAATTCTTCCAGAATGTGCTTAAAAGCTATTCTAAGGTAGGGTAAGGATGGGTAATGATTGTATAAGATGATTAAGACATGATTAATGATGTTTAATGGTCATTAAGGCTATAAACAAGCTTAGAAAATAATTGTAAGTAAGTGACTTAAGTAAATGTATTTAAGTAACAAAGAGTTAGTAAGTATAAACTAGGAAACTTAGGAAAACAATAAGTAAGGTTAATTACGGATAATTAACCGTCCAGTTGTATGTATGTGATAGGATTCAAATAGTTGAACACCGAAGGGAGTCGGTGAGTCCAAGGTCAACGGTGAAAGGTATGATTTCTTCATGCCCTGTATCCTAATCTGGTTACCCCGATTTATGTGCTTATTTGATCACCTAAATAAGATAAATGCATGAATCGGACTATATTGCACTTACCTGTGCTTGACTTATGTTGTTCTTGATAAATATTGTCTTGAACACTAGTTTGTATAATTCATGAAATATATGAATGATGATGAAGTGTAATTGTATTCCGTAGTGTACTTGTATGTTGTATTGTGTTTTGTATGGATGTGAATATGAATAATGTATTTGTGTATGTGGCTTGGATGTTGACTTCTACTAATTCCTAACTACCTAACTCCTAACTTAAGTGTGAGTAAATTGGAATGAGTAGAAGTCCGATATAGCTTCGGCCACGCGTGAGGATGAGGAGACACAAGAGGTTGGATCCGATTCCTGACTCTTAAACTAGTCCGCGGCCCAAACCCCTTAAATGGGTAGCATCCCGGATTGGTGAGTCAAGTAAATCCCGGTGGTGGGACGGAGTAGTCCCCGGGCCGGAGGTCACGACGACTTAACATGAGTAAGAGTAAGTAAGTAAGTATGTATGAGTATGAGTATGTATGCGTAAGTACTGTGGAACGAGTAAAAGAGTAATCTCCACCCGATTAACCCGGGTGGACCAACATGAGCTAACAAGTATGGTGGATTGTGTATGTATTGCGTATGTATTGTACATATATTGTGTATTGTGGATTTCGGAAAGGTAAGTATATATCTGATGGCTTGTATGAGTTACCATGTATGTATTGAAGAGTATGTATTGAAGTGTATGTATGTATTCCTTGCGTAATGTATTGTAATATTAAGTATAAGAGCATGTATGTATGTATGTTTGAATGAAATCAATCGCATGTATTCGACCAAGTGGTCAGCGTACCCTCACTAGTACGCGGGGTATGTATGCAGCGAAAGCTGACCCCCTAGGGGGGAACGTTTTTAGTGTGCAGGTACCCGAAGCGGATGTGGTCAAGGTAAGAGACCGGTGGCTACACTTGGATAGCTAGAAGTAGAATGTAGAGGTGTACTAAATGGCACACCCTTGTACTTAGGAAGTAAGTAGTTGTGAGGAATGGGTAGATGTAGACTCTTAATGAGTACATATGAACTTGGAAGAGGCATTGTATTTGTATTGGGAACCTAGTAAACTCGGTTATGTATATTGTATTGTATGGTATTGTAAAGGAGTAAAGTGTTGAATGGAGCATTGAAGTATTTGATTGATAAATGGAGTATGTATTGTAGATGGGTAGTACTCGGGATTCTGGTCCATCAGACCGATGCTGTATGTAGTAGTAGTAGCCTTGTTAGTCACGTGGGTGACTAACGGCATTGTATCACCCACAGTTGAGAATGTAAGTATCCGCTGCGTGAATCTGGATTGTATATGGAGATTGGACGGTAATGACGGTATTAGCGGTAGGGGTGTTACACTTTAGTATAAAAATGTTGTATAACCTTTAAATAAATTAGGACCGAAAACTATGGGTTATATTGTCAAGAAAATAATTTATAATATATAAGGTAAGGTTATTACCTTAAGGTATATTTTTGGGTCACAAAAATTAATTATGTTACATATATATTAAAACCGAATGGTCTAGGGATTTAATGCTCTATTTTGAGCTTATAATCATTCTAAGTCATTAACATAATTTTTAGAAGTGTTATATGGCTTATATATATTTGTATATACATATTATAAAGTTTAAATCAAGTTTTAAAACCATATGGTAAAATTTAATTAAAGCCGAGAGCAATATATGAGATTTGGTGAATTTTGAAATATATATAAGTGTATTAACTTATTTTATAAATTTTTGGAACATTAAAAATAGCTACAAGTTTTTATATGGCTAGTTTAATAATTTATGTGGCTAAAATGTAAATTTTGTAAGGTTTTGGGTACTTAATATAATTACCGAGAATGAAAGGGTGAATTTGGTATATTTATAGTATAATATAAGATAGGATTTAATATTATGAATTTTGGTGAATTTAAATAAGAGTTTAAGTGTTAAAATAACACTTTATAAAGTTTTGGGTCTATTTTGTAATTATGGAGAAGTTTAGAGTTAAAGTCGAATTACTTATGATTTTATGGGTATATTAAAGTATTAATTATGAAATTAAGTCTTGGTCAAAGTGTTGACCAAAAACTTTGGGTTAAAATGATTTATGACATAAAATATTAAGTTTATAAAAGTTTTGGGGTGAATATGTAATTTATGGAAGTATATATGAAGAATAGAATTTAGTATGGGGCGGAAATGTAAATTGAAGAAAGTTGTGGACTGTTTTGGTTATTTTGGTGAATTAAATATTAAAACTATAATTTATAGGTTAATATGTAACTTATATAAAGTTTTGGGATAAAAATGTAAATATAAGAAAGGTATATGTCAAGACCGAAAATTAACGAGGTCATTTGGTAATTTATAAAAAATTAGAATATTCATTTTGGAATTACCGAAATATTAAGTGGCTAATTAGTAAATTAAAAAGGTAGTATGGTTAATTAGTAATTACAAAGGTTAATGTGGGTAATTAGTGAATTATAAAAGTTATAAGGTTATTTGGCAATTTATAGAAGTTAATATGATTGTTTTTACAATTTCCGAAAAATAATATGGGTATCTAGTAAATGATAATAGTATATGGTTGTTTGGAAAATTGTAAAAGTTAATGGGTTCAAATTATGATTACCGGAGGTTATATGTGGTTATTTAATAATTGATTAAGTTGTTGGGTATAAAATATGAATACCGAAATAATAAGGTTGGTATTGTAATTTAGTAAGGAAAGGAAGTAAAACTAGGTAATATAATGTATTATGGTATATTATGGAGTATAATATAAAGTTTATAAAATAATTGTGGTTATAATAAAAATGACCAGGGGATATAATATAAAGAATAAGTAAAAATAATTATGGATGTATGATTAATGAAATAAGGATATACAGTACAGTGGGAATTCATTATCACATGTGAATATCACATAAAATAACGAACTGTTGAACTACCTAGAGCCACTATAAAATAACAGGGGGAAATAAAAGAACATACAAAGTTAGTATACAACAAGAATAAACTCTACAGAGACAGTACTATAATATTTAGTGGACGGTTATATTAATATTACCCGTTATTGTATGTATAAATAACAGCGTACGGGAAAGTGTTACTAGGGCGTGAACTGTCAAGCTAGCGGTTATCACGGTGAACGGTATGTTAATTGTGTGGTCTGAATGTCCTAAGGATTATCCTAAGGTCCAGACATTATGTGTTAATAGTTTAAGAGCGATATCTGTGATTTTATGTGAATGATATTGTATACTGTATTGCTCAACTTTGTTGCATTTTATCTATACACGAACGTCCTATGACTGGAAGTTTATACATCTAAACTGGGAAGACTAACTGACCTTTAGGTATTAATGAACCTAACTGATGGTCAACTGTTATAGTCTTAACTCAAGGATTGGTTATTATGTCACTGACAAAAAGGGCTAACTTATAAAGAGAGGAATCCAGATCGTTTCGACTTTCTGGTTGCGCATTGTGATCACTACGAGAGACTTCAATGGAGAGTCACTCAAAGGAAATCCATCAGCCACATTCGGGGATGGCGGAAGGCACTGCCGTTGGTGCACAGGTTCGACCGGATCGGTCAATTAACCAGGGCCATAGGGTCAGCTGGTAAACATTTCCAATGGAACATAGGGGACATTCGGCCATTAATAAGTTATTAAGGTTTGACTTAACATGACACTTGTGGTGGAAAATAATTGGAAAATGTTTAATAATTGGTTTAAAAGATAAGGGTCAGGTGGCTAACTAACAAGTACAAGTTTAATACGCGTATCTTGTTTGGTGATTGTTATGGGATATTAATGTGTGACTATTGATTATTGCTATGGATTATTGTTGTGTGGTTATTGGTGTTGTGTGCTATCGTACACTGATGTTTACAGGAGAGTCGTTATGTGATTGTTAAATGTTTATAGTTATTACTGTTATCGTTGTAAACCAGTATTTTATGTAATGAATCTAATATCAAGATGGCTAAAACGACTTAAGGAATCCAAATGATTTAAGACTACATTTAGCATACCAGCATTTCGATTGCTGAGCCCTTCAATGGGCCAAACATTCCAGGTTATTGAAGAAGACTCAAGCCGGAGTGCGGGACATGGGGGTACCTGAAGTGTTTTCAACAAACACCGTTGGTTTTATTATGTATTGTGTTAAGAAGGTTGTTGTATTCAGTTAGTGGCTCATTTAGTTGGATTTGGGTTGTAATAATTAGAGAGCTCAGTATCTGTTCATCACAGCGTGAGGAGTTGTATTGTTGGAAAGAGTAAGGTTGCCTTGTTGCTCACAAGGGTGAGTGACGGCGTGTAACACCAAGGTAGTTAGTTTTATTTCCGTTGCGAATTATTATTTATTATGCTACGAATTGCGATGTCGTTACAGGTTTAGGATTAGGGGTGTTACAAAAAGTGGTATCATAGCGGAGTACCGCTCTGATGAAAAGATACTGAGTCTAGGACAATGAGCATAGCAATATTGGGATACGGGAAACGTCCGTGAGGATACGTGACTTAGAAAAACCCTAGGGATATCTTATTACTAGTAGTTAGCTTACTTACATGACTGTGATTGTGTATGACGGTGTAACAACCGAGTAGAAATAATAGTATACTGTTATAGATGTCGACAAGAGAAAGACCACGTGGAGACAGCAGTGGACGCGATGGCGAGACACCGGCGGAAGTTCCAGCAGTACCAGACCTAGCAGCAGCCATGACAGTCTTCGCACAGCAACTAGGAGCTCAACTTAAGGGAGCCATACCCCACCCGCCGCAGCCCAGGGGAACCAACTGGTTGAAGAGCGTTGCAGACGCGAGAGTACCAATTTATTCAGGGGAACCGGACCCCGCCGCACTGGAGAAATTCATAGCAGAGCACCAGAAGGCGTTCAAGGCTGTCAGAGTTCCAGAAGACCAGCAGGTCGACATCGCCGCATACAACCTGAAGGACGCAGCTGACGTTTGGTGGCAGTCTGTGGAGGGCCACCGTAGAGCTACACCGTACTTTGGATGGACAGCGTTTGTGGAAGTGTTGCGGGAGAAATTCTACCCCGAACACCTAAAGCAGAGGAAAAGGCAAGAGATTGAGACCTTAATCCAAGGGAGTCAAACAGTTGACCAGTACTACGCGCGGATCACCAGTTTGTTGAACTATATACCAGGAGTCGACTACTCCGACGCAGAAAGAAATAAGAGAAAGAGTACAGAAGGAGATGATGGTGGAGTAACCTCTGACAGATTCTGCAAGAAGGGGAAGAAATTCTTTGAAAAGAAGAAGGGGCGGAAGGATTTCCATGGTCAGAAGACAAAGGAGCAGGTCCCTCGTCTGACCGGCCCAGCTATTGACACTCAGCCACTAAGAACAACACCACCTAGAGGCAATAAGCCAACCCGACGTCACTATTATTGTAAACACTGTGGAAATGATCACCCAGGTGTAGATGCGCGGAAGGAAGGTGGAGTGACGCTATTGGCAAGAACGAAGGTCACAGGGAGTATGAATGCTTTTCCAATCCAGGAAGCAGAGTCTACAAGGGAGCTAAAGGTTCACAGAGAACACCAGCTAATGAGGAGGGCGGACCAAGAGGAGGCCGGGCACCATAAAACAACACCTATACTAGTGGACCGGCAGAACAGCCATCCTCATCCGGGAGTCGAAAGGGAAAGGAGATAGTTCCATGAAGAAATACCCTATACATAGTGGGAACTTCAGGCGCTGAGGCGAGCGCTCAGCGCGAAACCGGTAAGCCTAGAACTTAAACCTAATGCATGATGCATAAATGTGTGTTAATAGTATCAGTCAATGAGACTTATATGTGATTAGTAAGAATTAAACATTTAGAGAGGCCTAACTTAGGTAACCTCTCACCTAATGGGATATTTCGATATTTATTTTTCTTACCTATGAGACCGAGATCACCTGAGCCTATGAGCGAAGGTCGAGAGCATCCAAAGGCATAATGCCAAGTAATTTGACCCGGCATGATCCTACTCAAGAAATACTTAACTATAAGTGAACAAATAACTATTATAAATGAATGTAGAACTTGGGGATAAGCCTTGGAAGATTTTATATACCAGGATATGGGAGCGGATCAAAACTTAAATTATATATGATATGGGTAAGGATTGGAATCCACAGGCTAAGTTATATAGCGAAGTAAGAAAGGTAAATGGAGCACGAGCTCCTAGGATACCAGTTGAATCATTCCCCATAGGAGATGACATTGAGTTTTTTTTATAAAGTGATAAGAAAATGATGGATAAGGTGAACAAAATTATTTGGGAAGTCAGGAGACGCATTGATATATAGTGGAGAATCCAGATTAGTGTACCATAGGATTAAGAGTATTAAAAGTATTTGTAACACCCTGGATTTTTACCTCAAAACATATCTTATGAAAATACAAATCTAATGGCGCAAACGGCATCAAAAACGGACTTCAAACGAGTCCTAAAAGAGCAAAACAGTGCTGGTCCGAACTTGTGTCCGGACATGGTAAGTTCGGACACAAGCCGAAGAGAAATAGACTGCAGAAATCCAACCGTCCGAACTTGTGTCCGGACATTGATGTTCGGACACAAGTCGAGAGTGAGAAGGCCTGAAAACCAAAGGCGTCCGAACTTGTGTCCGGACGTTGATGTTCGGACACAAGTAAGTTTAAAAACTCCGAGAAAAAAAACGTGGCGTGTCCGAACATCGATGCTCGGACCAACGTTCGGACACACCAAAACAGAAAGCTCTAAAACATTCGGGGCCTGTCCGAACATCGATGTCCGGACGGACGTTCGGACAGGTCCTTCAGTGCAGTTTTTAAAACGTAACAGGAACCAAAAACCATCATAAACTCTTACATAAAACACAATAACAATATAAGGAACCTTTGAACAAATAAGACCATTGACAAATACTTAACACAAAGATCAACCTCAATAAAAGTAATTCATAAACAATAGTGAACTTAGTTAACTAAAACCAGAATGAACATAACCTTATCATAGCAGCGGATCTCAAAACGTCCAGGGCATTACCGCCACACCCAATTCCCATGGGTGCTCAGGCTAATGAACCAAATAACACTAAAAACAAAGTTACTCTCAAGTTACGCGGAAGCAAAATAAGTATTTATTGTATGAAAGCTGAGAACATAGCAACATCTTCTAAACACTGAATTTCAAAACGTCGCCTTATTAATATGTGGTCCCTAAACTATGTGATTCGCCTACCCGATCCCCACAGTTAGTCATCCATACCTGCGATCATAAAACATAGACAGAAACACAGAAAGGATCGCACAAATCAGGAAAACTGAGTAAATTCCACCTCAAACTGTAAAATACATTTTAGAACACATTTGCCTTTAACAATCAGATGAGAAGGTTACTGAACAGTTGAAGAATTTCCAGGAAAACATATCAATACCGAAACTGCAGTAGGGAGCTTTCAACAGGAAGTAATAACCACAATTCCAAACACGGGGTCACCTATGGGACCCCAAACAACAATTCCAGGACAGTCACCTATGGGACCGTCAAACAACCACCTCACCCTAAGTCCTTAAGTGTGCACACCCCCTATGAAACAGCAGTAACATAGAGTAGATCATAGAGCTTAACTGCAACGATGTGTGCAGCGCAAATAATAACAATAATGGGGAGCACATATGGGCTCCCAAACAACAGAATACAACCTGTGAAAGACTCCCAAAACCACAATTGAAACACCACAATCTCAATCCAATTCCTCAATTTCAAAACGTGGGGAATAATCCCAAATCCTCAAACCATAACCGAAATAAAAGCACAACGAACCCTTTTCCAATATTTGCAAAACCACAGTCAAAACCATTGAGCATAGAATTTACCTGGAACAACCAAATCCCTCAAGAACCCAACTGCTCCGGACTATTGGTAGCACTCGTCGACGATGTCGGCGTCTAGGTAACCAAAATTAACAATCAGAATCCGTCGAGCAATGAATAGATAACTAAGTAACTAAGTAGAATACATTACCCAACAAAGCTCCTAATTGGCACCAAGGGAAACGATCCAGCAAGGGTAGAATGAATAACGCCGAAGGTAGAATGAAGAACGTGAATTATAAGAACTCAAGGAAGAAGATGCGTGAATGAGTTTTTGGTAGAGCAGAAACGTAGAAGCGTCGTGGTGAAGGTCGTCATATAAATAAATAAATTATAGGAATAAAGGAAATTGAAATTGTTAAACAAGGTAATGATTTCTATTTTAACAAAAGAGTTAAATAATTACGAAATACAAATAACTCAGAAAAGGAAATCAAAACAAATACTTCACATTGTAAATTGTTTTTAAGAAACCTATACAACAACTTAACGTTGAGAAATATCGGGAAGGAAAATAAAATCTCTAACAACATTCTTTTAGAAATTCAGAAATAGTTTCCTAGTTTGAATATTGCTGAGAAAGTAGATCGTTGTAACAAGATGAGGATGGAGTAGAAAATCTAGGAAGATAATTAAATAACATTTACTTGGAAGTAGGAAGGAGATTGAAATAAATTAAATAAAGTAAAACAATAATACTAGCAAGGGAATTATAATTGCGTTAGAGAGAGTTCTAGAATACTAATAACAAAATATATATAAATTAACTTGAAGAAGTCAAAAGGGATTTGAACTCTGTAATTAGAGATAAATTACTAATAGGAAGTAAAATCAGATTTGAAGTCTAGAAATTAATTAAGTACAAAGAGAAAATCACTTTGAATTAGAACTCTATGTATTTAAAATGAATAAATGTGAGGAGGAAAGTTCTAGGAAGAGGAAATAAGTTAATATAGGAATATCGTTAGTTTCCCTGGGCCACTATATTACAAACTCGGACTTATTATTCTGACTATATATTATCGTATTCCTAACTTCAAATTCCCGGGTATTTCAGTATTAAACCGAGATTAACCTTGGGATACAGTGTGCGAGTTAGTACAGTGAGGAATAGTAAGTTAGTTTTGCTTGATCCGCCGAAGGGCGTTATCAATTGTCTAAACTTATAATAACTACAAAATATGACCTGCCTAAGTGACGAGCAGACGTCATGGAAAGGAATACATTAATTAATATAAAATACTTAAGACTACATGAATTATCAAAAGGGCTTGTTAGAGACCTATACGTAAAGAATAAACACTGAAATTTTATGGGATACCCAGGCACCGAGCTTACCGCTCAGTGCGAGACTACAAAATCTTACAATCTCTTATTAACTTCGCGAGAAAATAGTGCGAAACCTTGAAATATAACAATAGGGAAACAAAATCTCAAAAATATAGCTAAACATCCATCATGGATAAGCACAAGTTTTGAATACCTGAACAAATACCAAGGGTCTCAGTTAGTATTACTATAGTGACAATACTGGACTCTTAATTAATAAAGGAGAGAGAACAAACTTTGAATCTATATTTTCTAAAGTCAGGGAAATGACCTAATTAGCAAAATCAAATGCTATATATACATACAATTTGGAGGTCGTAAACCTAAAACATTGAAGAGTATTAATACATTCCAGAGGGCTAAGTAACATTAAATATACCTACCCTATTATGAGGAATATGTCCTACACTACCTTTATGGTTCTATGCGAGCATATGTCTTCTATGACAGCTCAATTTATGAATGCGAATAAAGAGCGCATGGAATCAAATAAGGTTAACCCCTATGTAATATAAATTTTTATATAAACATGGTAACGAGTAACTCTCCTTGACATTTACAGTGAAGGTAGTATAGGTTACATTAAGAGTTTGAATTAATATATACACTAAAAGTGAGTGGAAGTTATATTTAAAAATGGGAAACATACCCTTGACTTGTAACAAGTATTCTATACGTGAACTTCCCTACTGTTACATACAATTTCTATGAATCCTAGATCTTCTATTTGATATACCTAATCAACCTATTTTGAGAAGCCATTGAGCTTGTGGATTAACCACGTTTCTCAGATATAGAAACAAACAATAAGCTTTGATGGTTCGTTACCAAACCGTAGGATTCAAACTGGAAACCCTTAGTTTGATATGGTACTAATATTAAGAGATATATAACCTTGGGTGAACATATGGTTCACCTGATTTATGGAGTTTAGATGAAATAAGAAAAGCCAAGCTTTAAGGAGGAGGAAATAATACTTTATGGAACTGTAATTGTTGGGCGAGTTATTTAAACTTTTCCTTGGAGTCTTATCCCAAAATTAGCAATAATTAGGACTGTTTTTACTCCAAGTGATGATAACCAAAGTATAGGCAATAATCAAGCCTGATAAGTGAAATATTAGATAAGCCTTTTAAAGTGAGGAGAGTATTCTAAGGTATGCAAGTCCATGACGGAACTTATTACTTGTATGATGGATTTAAGAGTTGAAATGTTTGATTGATATAGTTATTAGACAGGACGAGCCTAGATGCTTCAATAAGAATTTACCTTTTATGCCAAGAGGAAAAATTGGCTTCCCCGCTTGATGATTTGATCAAAGAAATATGGTTCCGGGGATTAAGGAATACACTGGATTCAAGTATAGGTTATAACAGTTATTGGAATAGTTATATAGCGGTCAAGAGAAAATGTAGTACTCACCACGTCACAAAGTTTAATAAGATAAAATTTGGAAGATGACAATTATGTGATTGTTTGATATTGGACGTGGGGGGTCGAACTTGATCCTGGTCAGATCAAGGGAAAACCAAACACAAAATGGTGTGGAAGGATAGTTCAACACTGATGCTGACCCCGTCAGGGTTGGATGCTTCCTGAGACTCCTTAAAAGTGGTCACACATATTTCTGTAGTACGCAAGTATATATTCTTTAACCTAAGATAAATTTGACTAATAAGTACATGAGATACAGAAGGTGTAAATTAAGAGTTAAGTTGTCCAACTTACCCCGAGAAGATTAAATAGCTAAAACAACTCCGCATATGTCGGAAAAATAGTCAATTATGAGGGAGATACTAACCATTATTATCCCATGAACCATGCCAATAAATTCAATATGAGATCAAGAGACAATTATCTATAATAAAAGTATTACCAAGCTACCTTCTAAGTTATGGCCAAATTGCCATCTGGAAGGAAAGATCGACTTCCATGTCTTTCTTTATACATTCAAACCCAATATATTAAAATGGAAACCTACCTATAAACATGGTAGAATATAAAGAGTAAAAACATTAAACTAATACTCACATGAGTTGATTCGAACCGCAGGAACATGCTTAATTGAGAGGAAACTATACCTTGTTAGAAACCTTAACAGGAACCCTACTGTGGTACATCTGATGAACAGACAATAATAATTGTGTATATACCGATAATTGGTGAACCAATAATATCAAGAAATATTTCTATAATATACATAAGATGCACGGCTCAACCGTAGCTCATACTTTACATTGGAAATGAAAGCTGTATATGGCGAAAGTAAACTCAAATACCAGAATCACAAGATGATGACCTAAAAATAGGGATTATAAGTATGCCCAATATTAATACAAAGACACGAGCGCCGACGATTACAACTAAGAGGCGATTAATGGAAGTGTGTTATACACAAATAGTTTAAACACGCCATGAAATAATATTGGCTATGTACAAGATAATAGATCACCTTCACCCATACATACGGGATTCTGATATAAAAGCATATTAATGCACTATGGAACATGTCAGAGAATGCATAGATTTTTGGGGGCTATACCCCGTAAGCAGACAAAAGTCATATACTGATGTCCGTAGGAGAGATATCGAATAGCAGTAGGCGATCGAGTCTTCCTTAGAGTTTCACCTATGAAGGAAATTTTTAGATTTGGGCAGAAAGACAAGCTTAGCCGAAGCATGTAGGACCGTACCTTATTACGGAGCGAGTGGGCCCATTAGATTACAGGTTAGATTTACCTGTTGAGCTTAGGAGAGTGCACAATGTGTTCCACATTTCACAGCGAAAGCAGTTTGTGCCTCATCCATCACATATTTTAGAGCCCGAGACACTCGAGTTAGATCCTACACTTAGATATGAGGAGACCCCAATACGCATTTTTAGACTCCAAAACTAGGGAGACCAGGAACAAGACCATTAGAATGGTCAAGGTTCCTTGGTCAAACCATGACACTGAGGGGCGACATGGGCGTTAGAGGACTCCATGCGAGACAAGTATACGTCACCTTCTAATAGTTTTGTGTATACTTGTGGGGTACGTGGGCGTAACCCTTTTTAAGGGGGGTAGAGCACCACATGCGACTTGCATATCTGCAGTCTATATTGGTTTTGTGTATGGTTATTCGTGTTTGATTGTTGCGCATGTGTGCAATTGGTTCAATGGTTGTTGATATGTCCTATGTGACAATGGTTGGTTATCAATGGTGTGTCCTGTGAGACACTTGTATGGTTATTGTTGAGTCCTATGTGACACTTGAATAAGTTATGGTTGTATTCATGTAACACTTGGATGTTTATGAAGCACTTAATTACTTTACAGTATATTTATACTTATTCCTACAATCACACAAGAGATTCACTGCCAAGGGTTTACGCCTCTGCACTCTGTAGGACTGAGGATTTGGTATTGCACTTGTGCAGTGATGACCGAGTGGGATAGCTAGGAAGTTGGAACATGTATGGTTTTTACAGTATTTACCAAGTACTTATGCTATAATTACATGGATTATCATGAGTAAGGTTATGTACATGAACAAATTGCATAGACTTGGATTACAGACAGAACGTAGAAGTGTCAATATAGTATTGACACCCAATAGTGATAAGTATACATGGAATAGATAAGGAGGAACCTGATTCCATAGGATCAACAAGTATAAGTTATGACTTCGGGACGAAGTCCTTTTAAGGGGGGTAGACTGAAATATCCCTAACATTTAAATAATTAAATATAAGTAAATAAATATTATATGAGGAATTATAAATATTATTTGGGGGATTATAAAACCCTAAGAAAGTATATAAACACTTGGGCGTTAAAACGCACCTAAACTCCTTAAGGTCAAAAACGTGCGTTAAAGCCCGACCTTAAGATAAACAAGATATATAAGCTATAAAATTCACATGAAGTTAACCAAGGATCATTATATGATCTTCAGAACACAGGACTTCATCTAAAACTGAGTGAAAAATACAATATGCTCGGGAATTCCCTTAAAGGACCCTTAAGGCCCGAAAGTCCCGGAAATATCTTAATAAATAAAATAAAGCATTACACCTCATTCTAAATGCATTATAGTACCTTAATGAACATTTAAGATGAAGTTCTCAAGATAAATTCTCAGTTAAAGACAAAATACTCGGGAGAATTTCTTAACGCTCCTTTTTGCCCGGGTAGCCCGAGAATTGTGTTCTGAGTTGATATAACCCCATATAACTCAATGTAACACCCTAACATATTATTATTGACTATAAACAACATTTATAAACACTTAAAATACATAGCGACTACTTATTTCCCAGAAAATCCTTAAAGCACAAAAACGCACCTTCAGGTGTCACGAAAATGCGTTTTACGCAATTGCCTTGAAGTTTTTGAGGAGCCACGAGTTGATAAACTTAAAAGAGGATAAAATGAACATCTAAATCAATTGATGGCAGTACTAAATTCATAGTACAAGTGGGGGCGATTTCAGGATCAAAAAGGTACCTAAAATCCGCATTTTTACCTTAAAACTTTCATCTTTTACCATAATAAAAATGTACCAATTAAATGCTGGAACCTATTAAACATATTAGTATGGTCTTAGTAAAATATAGTGTAACAAAAATCAAATGAAAAATCTGTCCCATTTGACCTCCATGTTGGGCGAGATTAAGGCCATTTTTGGCTAGAATTTTACAAAAAGTTGTCTTATGCTAATGTGACTCACCTAGCATATATTATATGATAAGTAACAAATAATTCAGGCAATTTGGGAGCTCTCACCCATCGGTTACCTGCAGGAGAACAACACATTAGCTTAACTAGAAATAATGACTTTAATGTGCTAATCTAGTCACACTTACATGTTAAGCAACAAACAAATAAATCAAGTGGATTCCTTGGCATATAATTGCCGATTGAAATCAGTAGTGGGGAGTTGATTGACAATTAATTAATCTCATAAGACCATGACCTAACTTCCATAATTGCCATGTTGTAAATAAACAAAAACCTAGACTTACCTTCTAGCAATACCATTACCGTAAGCCTACATGGTGAGGAGCTGCTTAAGTGCTCCACAATTGCCGATCACCTTCTCCTGCAAGAATATACAAATTAGCAATACTAATCAATCTAATAAAGCCTAAACAATTGTCTAGTATTAAGTAATCTAATTAATTCTCTACCATTCCTTTTAGCCATAATACTACAATTATAGAAGATGCTTAATCCCACTATACCACCCAGCCGCATACCTAACAAGCTAAAGGATATTAGTAGCTAATTATGTAATAAAAATAAACATAAGCATAACATACTATTCAGCCTCATTCTTGCCTTATACTTACGTGAATGTCAATCTCATTTCCTTGCCCTCATTCACGAATAGGTAAGTATCTCCTCTTGCTCTCTCTTTTCTTCTTTCTTCCTAAGTTAATTCCTAAGTGTTAATAAACTCCATTAATGGTGTACTAGTTCCTAACACCATTTTAATGTAATTTCCTAGTTAATTCTATCAAGTCTTGAAGCAAGAAATCATCCTAGCAACCTTGCAAAAATCGCCAAGCTTAGGTGTTCTAAGGAGGCTTCTTGATTCAACAACAATACAAGGAACAACAAGATCAAGTTAAGGTATATTTTCATGTTGAAAATCTTAAGAAAATTCCTTAAGTAATTTTTGAAAGTTTAGGAACTTCTAAACATATGTTCTCTTCATTATTTCATGAAGGAAACTTGGATCTACAATCATCTCAAGGTGTATCAAAAATACCTTGTTAAATTCCTAAGGTAAACTCTTGTAAAATTCCTTCAAATATTATTTATAAATCCTTGTTAGGAGTCTAACAAATAGATCTCCTAAATATATGAAAGGTGGCCGAATTCTCTACATCAATATAACATTTGAGGAGCTTGGAAATTCAAGGAAAAATCAAGTACAAGAATTGTCTTGATTTAAGGGTAAGTTTATATAAGTAAGGTTTATTAAGTTTAAGTTTGATTTAAGCTTCAAACTTTAGTATAAAAATTTTGTATAACCTTTAAATAAGTTAGGACCGAAAACTATGGGTTATATTGTCAAGAAAATAATTTATAATATATAAGGTAAGGTTATTACCTTAAGGTATATTTTTGGGTCACACAAATTAATTATGTTACATATATATTAAAACCGAATGGTCTAGGGATTTTAATGCTCTATTTTGAGCTTATAATCATTCTAAGTCATTAACATAATTTTTAGAAGTGTTATATGGCTTATATACATTTGTATATACATATTATAAAGTTTAAATCAAGTTTTAAAACCATATGGTAAAATTTAATTAAAGCCGAGAGCAATATATGAGATTTGGTGAATTTTGAAATATATATAAGTGTATTAACTTATTTTATAAATTTTTGGAACATTAAAAATAGCTACAAGTATTTATATGGCTAGTTTAATAATTTATGTGGCTAAAATGTAAATTTTGAAAGGTTTTGGGTACTTAATATAATTACCGAGAATGAAAGGGTGAATTTGGTATATTTATAGTATAATATAAGATAGGAATTAATATTATGAATTTTGATGAATTTAAATAAGATTTTAAGTGTTAAAATAACACTTTATAAATTTTTGGGTCTATTTTGTAATTATGGAGAAGTCTAGAGTTAAAGCCGAATTACTTATGATTTTATGGGTATATTAAAGTATTAATTATGAAATTAAGTCTTGGTCAAAGTGTTGACCAAAAACTTTGGGTTAAAATGATTTATGACATAAAATATTAAGTTTATAAAAGTTTTGGGGTGAATATGTAATTTATGGAAGTATATATGAAGAATAGAATTTAGTATGGGGCGAAAATGTAAATTGAAGAAAGTTGTGGATTGTTTTGGTTATTTTGGTGAATTAAATATTAAAACTATAATTTATAGGTTAATATGTAACTTATATAAAGTTTTGGGATTAAAATGTAAATATAAGAAAGGTATATGTCAAGACCGAAAATTAATGAGGTCCTTTGGTAATTTATAAAAAATTAGAATATCCATTTTGGAATTACCGAAATATTAAGTGGCTAATTAGTAAATTAAAAAGGTAGTATGGTTAATTAGTAATTACAAAGGTTAATGTGGGTAATTAGTGAATTATAAAAGTTATAAGGTTATTTGGCAATTTATAGAAGTTAATATGATTGTTTTTACAATTTCCGAAAAATAATATGGGTATCTAGTAAATGATAATAGTATATGGTTGTTTGGAAAATTGTAAAAGTTAATGGGTTCAAATTACGATTACCGGAGGTTATATGTGGTTATTTAATAATTGATTAAGTTGTTGGGTATAAAATATGAATACCGAAATAATAAGGTTGGTATGGTAATTTAGTAAGGAAAGGAAGTAAAACTAGGTAATATAATGTATTATGGTATATTATGGAGTATAATATAAAGTTTATAAAATAATTGTGGTTAATAAAAATGACCAGGGGATATACTATAAAGAATAAGTAAAAATAATTATGGATGTATGATTAATGAAATAAGGATATATAGTACAGTGGGAATTCATTATCACATGTGAATATCACATAAAATAACGAACTGTTGAACTACCTAGAGCCACTGTAAAATAACAGGGGGAAATAAAAGAACATATAGAGTTAGTATACAACAAGAATAAACTCTACAGAGACAGTACTGTAATATTTAGTGGACGGTCATATTAATATTACCCGTTATTGTATGTATAAATAACAGCGTACGGGAAAGTGTTACTAGGGCGTGAACTGTCAAGCTAGCGGTTATCACGGTGAACGGTATGTTAATTGTGTGGTCTGAATGTCCTAAGGATTATCCTAAGGTCCAGACATTATGTGTTAATTGTTTAAGAGCGATATCTGTGATTTTATGTGAATGATATTGTATACTGTATTGCTCAACTTTGTTGCGTTTTATCTATACGCGAACGTCTTATGACTGGAAGTTTATACATCTAAACTGGGAAGACTAACTGACCTTTAGGTATTAATGAACCTAACTGATGGTCAACTGTTATAGTCTTAACTCACGGATTGGTTATTATGTCACTGACAAAAAGGGCTAACTTATAAAGAGAGGAATCCAGATCGTTTCGACTTTCTGGTTGCGCATTGTGATCACTACGAGAGACTTCAATGGAGAGTCACTCAAAGGAAATCCATCAGCCACATTCGGGGATGGCGGAAGGCACTGCCGTTGGTGCACAGGTTCGACCGGATCGGTCAATTAACCAGGGCCATAGGGTCAGCTGGTAAACATTTCCAATGGAACACAGGGGACATTCGTCCATTAATAAGTTATTAAGGTTTGACTTAACATGACACTTGTGGTGGAAAATAATTGGAAAAGGTTTAATGATTGGTTTAAAAGATAAGGGTCAAATGGATAACTAACAAGTACAAGTTTAATACGCGTATCTTGTTTGGTGATTGTTATGGGATATTAATGTGTGACTATTGATTATTGCTATGGATTATTGTTGTGTGGTTATTGGTGTTGTGTGCTATCGTACACTGATGTTTACAGGAGAGTCGTTATGTGATTGTTAAATGTTTACAGTTATTACTGTTATCGTTGTAAACCGGTATTTTATGTAATGAATCTAATATCAAGATGGCTAAAACGACTTAAGGAATCCAAATGATTTAAGACTACATTTAGCATACCAGCATTTCGATTGCTGAGCCCTTCAATGGGCCAAACATTCCAGGTTATTGAAGAAGACTCAAGCCGGAGTGCGGGACACGGGTGTAGCTGAAGTGTTTTCAACAAACACCGTTGGTTTTATTATGTATTGTGTTAAGAAGGTTGTTGTATTCAGTTAGTTGCTCATTTAGTTGGATTTGGGTTGTAATAATTAGAGAGCTCAGTATCTATTCATCACAGCGTGAGGAGTTGTATTGTTGGAAAGAGTAAGGTTGCTTTGTTGCTCACAAGGGTGAGTGACGGCGTGTAACACCAAGGTAGTTAGTTTTATTTTCCGCTGCGAATTATTATTTATTATGCTACAAATTGCGACGTCGTTACAGGCTTAGGATTAGGGGTGTTACAAAACTCAAAAGTCAAATTAAAGAACAAGGTATAGGGACAATTAGAAGGGAGAAATAACGAAAGGTGTAAACAAGAATAAAATCAAATTGATAAAAAACTTTAACACTGCACGAATTATAGGAATAACTTAAATATGCTGGACAGCATGCCGGGTAAAACCTATCCAGCATCGGACTTCCTCCGACTATGCCGGATATAAGATGTCCGGCATTGTGCACGGCACATTCAAATCTACAAACACTAAGCCGAAATGAATCAAGGAATAAAGGAATTTAAGAGTAGAAAATGTTGAATGTGCCGGGTAGGAGACATCCGGTCTTGTACCCGGCCTATTAAACCGAAAAACAAAATGAACAATTTAAAATAAAGAATCAAAGAATAACGAATAAAGAATAGGGCGTTTTACCGAATTTAGGACTTGGACTAATTCCAAGTCCCCGGCAACGGCGCCAATTTGCTAACAGAGATTTTAGTAGGAAAACTATATACATAAAAAGAATAAAATACTAAACTAAACCTACAACTCTACTACGGGTAGCAAATTAAACCGGTCGGAATATAGCATGAGCAAATTACGACCAAGAGTATCGAACCCAAGGGACTTATAGAAAATTAGTCCTAATCCGGGCAAAAGCCTATTCTATAATAACAAGGGGGAAAAGTAAATGTGATTCTAACTAAGAAAAACTAAATAAACTGACTTTGATTTGGGAAAATTATCAATGTAAGGGAAACGTAAAACCAATAATCAAGGGTGGCAAGTTTCAAAGAGGATTTGGTCTCGCAAAATGCATACGCCGGGTGTAATGCCGGACCTCCGCTACCCGGCAGATTCATGGCCTTGAATGTGCCGGACAACTTCCATCCGGCATGACATCCGGCATCGTACATTTCGTAAACAACACTTCCAGATTCAGCTCTGACAAAAGGAACTCAATATTCGTACTTGCATCGTGCATAGCTAATGCCGCGAATACAAACAGAATAATGGGAAATAAGAGATTAACCCTAAACCTTAGGTCTTGATGCCCCTCTTTCGGAACAACAAACTTAAAGATTACCAAAATCCAAATCTATCCTACTCTTGCTTGGGAAAGCCTTAAATAGGACTTAGAGATAAGAGAATAAATAGCTAATTCATTCTACTTTGCATGAAGATTAGAACTCAGGTTAAGAAACTTGAAAATTCCATAAATGGTCATAAGAGTTTTACAAGGAAATCTTCCCTAACCAAAAACCTAACAAGGATTCTGCATCACCATCCACACAACTACAAGAAGAGAATACAAAGTGGGAGAAGGGGATGTTAACAGCCTTAACCCGTCAAGGTCTTCTTCTTCTCTTGCGTGGATGGATCTGCAGACGTTCCTTGGACACCAACAGATGGAGTGGGGCGGAAATAGAGTGTGAATGGAGTGGATTTGGTATGTTGAAGTGTGTCAAATTGCCGCCTTTCTCGGCCTATTTATAGGCATCATATGTGTCTGTTGCCGGGCATCATGCCGGATCACCAGTAGCCGGCACACGTGATAAATGCGTCCAACTGTTAACGGTCGAAACCGCTAATTCCGCGCGAAACAGTACATATGACGGGTAGGAGATACCCGGCATCACACCCGGCACCCTTCTAATCACCAACGGTCAATAACTGCTATCGCTTGGTCAACCGTGGCGACTCTTTACTTATGCCGGATGGAATCTACCCGGCATCATGTCCAACAAGGCCTCTTTTCTGTTCTATGTTTATGCCATGCAGGATCTACCCGGCATTGAGTCCGGCTTCAATTGACCTTTTGCCTAGAAAATCATTCCTTGCACACAAAACTTATAAAAACATAAATCTGTACAAATAATATACTTTAACACATAATAAGCATAAATAACACATATATAACTCTATTTAGATAAATATAATACTAAATCTAATGCATAAAATATGATAAGTCTGCGGCTTATCAATGCTCCCTCATTCTCGGCCAATAGTACCCTAGCCTTAGGATTTTGTGAACTATTGCCCTTTCCCCCTGATGGTTTCCGCAGGTTCCCTCATGTAGTTCTTCCATGAGCCTTGTTCATTCTTCTATAGTGACACACTTAAGTGCTGGCCTTGCGAATGATCTTTTGTAGAGCTGTCCCTTTTCTAGGAAAAAAGATGCGGCCCTTTGTTTTGTTCTTGTCGCCTCTTTTTCATCTTGCGGCAAGCTTCCAGTTTGTATATATTCAACAATGGGCGTCATCCATGATACTATTGCCGTGTCCGACTCAATGGTGCACATTTGGACTTCTTTCAAACTTGAGTTAGCTTTTATTTCCATCCAGACTTTATTAGGCATTCTTTCGGCCATACTGGCCAATTTGGCCAACGCATCAGCTTCTACGTTTTTTGTTCGAGGAAGATGCCTCAACTCGCACTTCTGAAAGTTTGCCTTCATTTCTTGGACTTTGGCCCAGTATTTCCAGAGTTTCTCCTCTTTGACTTCATAACTGTTATCATTCTGTCGTGCCACCAACATTGAGTCTGAGTATATTTCCAATTCTGCATAGGAAATAAAGAAATAAGCCCCATTTCCCTCCCTTTTGGAGGTATAGGAAAAGTTTATAAGAACTTAAATAGAAATTGTTATTTTATTATAAAAAAACCTGTTGCCCCTAAGGCAGTGGCGATTTCCAAACCCTGTATGAGAGCCTCATACTCTGCTTCATTATTTGTTACCTCAAACTCCAGCCGGAACGCAAAGTTAAAAGTTCTCCCATTCGGTGTTTGGACCACTATTCCGGCACCAGCCCCAGTCTTGCATCGGGCCCCATCAACTAGGATGACATGTGGGGTTGTAGGCTCTCTTTGCTCTTGGGCAAAGGTTATTTCAGTTATGAACTCTGCCAAGGCCTGTGCTTTTATAGCTGTTCGAGGAAGGAAATGGATTTCGTACTGGGTGACTGGAAATAAGGCCAGAGTTTCTGAGACACGAAAACTAATGCAAATAAAAAAATTTCAATGTTGGTGTACCAGCTTTCTGCTGGGGTTAGAATTTTACCGGTATAATACACTGGTATTTCTTTTTTTCTTCTCCTTATTAGATTACGGACCGCCGCCTAATTCGTGGCAGATAGATAAAGGTACAAGTCCTGGCCAGGCGCGGGAACACCTAATTTAGGCAATTCTTTGAGCATTTCCTTGATCCTTTCAAAGGCCTCCATACATTCATTACCCCACTGGAATTTCCTATTTTTCCTTAGAACATTGAAGAATGGTATTGACTTTTCTTGGAGCTTTGAACAGAAACTTCCCAAGGCCGTGAGTCTTCCATTTAGTGCTTGCACATCTTTAATGTTTGTTGGTGGTAACAGATCAAGGATGGCCTGGGTTTTTTCGGGATCTACCTCGTTCCCTCTCTGCCCGACGATGAAGCCCAAAAACTTTCCCTTTGTAACCCCAAACACACATTTTTCCGGATTTAGCTTGATTTGGTATTTGTCTAGGGTGTTAAAGGTTTCTTCCAGATCTTTCATGTGCTGTTCCCACAAATTACTTCTTACCACAATATCATCAACGTATGCCTCCACATTTCCGGCTAGCTGCTACTCGAATATTTTATCTATTATCCTTTGGAAGGTTGCCCCTGCATTTTTTAAGCCGAAAGGCATCACCTTGTAGCAAAAGGTTCCGGCCGAGGTAAAGAAGGATGTTTTTTCCAAATCCTCTTCATTCATTTTTATTTGATTGTATCCTGAGAACGCATCCAAAAAGCTCAAGACACAACTTTGAGCAGTTGAGACGACCAATCTATCTATTGATGGTAGTGGATAGAAGTCTTTTGGACATGCTTTGTTTAGTTCCGTGAAATCCACACACATCCTCCATTTGCCATTTGATTTCTTAACCATTACAACGTTGGCCAACCATTTGGGGTAAGATACTTCTCTGATGAATCCGGCTTTGAGCAGCTTTTGTACCTCAGTGTGGGCCGCAAGGTCCCTTTCTTCTCCTATTATTCTTCTCCTTTTCCGGATGGCTGGGTGCTTCGGGTCTACCCGTAGGTCATGCCGGATAACGCTTGGGTCTATCCAGGCATCTCGTCTGTACTCCAGGCGAAAGTTGTTCTTCTTTTTTCCAGGTTTCTCATTAAGTGAATTTGTTATCCACTATCAAATGCATTCCCTATTTTTAAAAATTTAGAAGGGTCAGATGTAAGTGTACCTCTCTTGGTGAATCCTTAGAATTTTTACAAGCTTCTGTGCTTTGATCCGGCTCTGGTGGAAGGGGCAACTTTCCTTCGAACTCCTTATCTGACCCCACCATTTTGACCATTTCTCCTTCCGGCGGACTTTCCATGATGCGAACTTCGCAGACTCGAGCCATCTTTTGGCTCCCCCTTATGGTTACCATCTTTCCAGCTTTGGTTAAATACTTCATTTTTAGATGGTGAGTGTTGCATATGGCTTTGAAAGCGTTAATCCTTGGTCGACCAAGATACATGTTATATCCGAAAAGTCTTGGTACGATGAAAGCTGTAAGCTTTTCGGTTCTTCGTTCGTCTCCCTGCCCTAATGTTATGGTGAAGTCTATACTCCCCGAAGACCTGGTAGAAACGCCCCCAACAAAGCCCCCAAGGACGGTTGAGTATGGCTTAATTTTATCTTCTGATATTTCCAGTTTCTTAACTGCTTCGACCGATATGACGTTCGCCCCAGCGCCACTATCTATTAAGATTCCTTTCATCATCCTGTCATTTACTTGCGCCTGAATGACAAGTGGATCGTTGTGAGGGTATAATACCCCATCTTCATCTTCGTCTGTAAAGAAAATTGGGGAAAAATTTTCTCGCTTGGCAACCTTCCTTTCTGGGAGTTCTTGATGTACCGCATGAACATGCCTCTTTCTCTCATTTTGAGTCAATGGTCCTACCTCTGAAAAGAGACCTGTGAATTTGATTAAGAGGAAATGTTATTAGGCTTTTTATTCTTTTCGGAAAGAAATTACCGGAAGGTTTTTTTTTACAGCACATATTTTTCCTGAAAGTAAAAGACGTCAATTACATAATTTTGCTTTATTCTTGGCATGACAAAGCCTATCTTATTATACCTATTACTAAAAAACAAAAACCTCTTCACCCTCTCACAGACCTGTGATCATACCGACTGACTTGCCATGATCCAGTTCAGGGTGGACTTCTTCTTCCTGGCGTTTTCGAGAGAAAAATTGACTGCTGTGTTGAGAGGGATTTTGCTTGCCGTACTGTCTCTGTTGGCCTGCCGGCTGCTTTCCCTTGTTTCTCTTTTCTTCTTCAATGATTCTCAATTCCATGGCCAAGGTAGCACAATTTGCGGTTATGTGGCTCTTGTGGCCATGATACTCACAGAAGGCCACCGGAACCTCCCCTGGATGAGGTTTCTTTGGTGGTGGCAAGTACCTTTCCTTAACTGCCGCCGCATACCTGCCTGGATCGATCTGAAAGCAACCCTTGCGTTTTGATATTGAGGTCCTTGAGATGAAGACGGGATGGCAGAGGCCTTGTAATAGGGCTTGTAACTTGAGCCTCCACCGGATGAACTTCCTGATGAGTTGCCGGATGAGCTGTTCCCATTTTGTCCTCCCTTTTTATCACTAACAACCTTGAAGCTGTTTGCGAAGCCCCTTGCCTTGTTTTCTACCACCTCCAATTTTAGAAAATCATGAATCATTTTGGCTAACTCCCCATGAGTCTTCGGAGCTTTTGTTGCGATCTTTCCAGCGAGTCTTGGCTATGCTAATCCATTTCCAAAAGCTTTGATTAGAATTTTTTCATCTACGTCATCGATTTTCGCCACTTGCTTGTGAAAGCGCTCACTGAACTCTTTCACCGTCTCCCCTTTTCGCTGTTTGAGTTCCATTAGCTCTATTGTCTCTTTTTTGATTTTCTTGCTTGTGGCAAAATATTGCTAAAACTCTTCGGTCAATTGTTTGAAGCTCGAGATCGAATGTGGGGGTCTAGTTGAGATCCAACTGAGTGCTCTTT
Source organism: Limonium bicolor (assembly GCA_023374045.1). Lineage (NCBI taxonomy): Eukaryota > Viridiplantae > Streptophyta > Magnoliopsida > Caryophyllales > Plumbaginaceae > Limonium > Limonium bicolor. The sequence goes on from CM041781.1 coordinate 53,462,912, forward strand.
TAGACAACGTTCCCGGAAACAAGTTACAAAGAGCGAGAGAACTTATAACTTGTGTGTTCATTGCGAACATGAATCTCTTGATGTGAAGAGCGGGATCCCCCGTTCCATCGTATTTCTCAACTGCTGGAGCAACAAAGTGAGGAGGAAGTTTTGCTCTCCTAATCTTTTCGGAGAAGGGGTAAAAAGTCATGTCAATCGAGTCGTCCAACTTGGTCTCTTCACTGATGGTCAAAGTTTCCTCTGGTTGCTCCTTTTTCCGGCCATTGCTCGTCTCAGAACCGTGATTCTTGAGGAATTCAAGCGCTTCAGTCATATCCTCCCATTTCCTTTGATATTCCTCATCTCGCTGCATCAGTTCTTGCTGCAAGACTTCGTTCCCTTCTACTATTCTTTCATCAATGGTTCTAACCAAGCCTTTCAGCATCTCCTCCAAAGCTTGCTTGGAGATTGCATCATCGATTCCTGTTCTATTGTTTTCGGCCGCTCCTGTGTCATTGGCCTCGTCATTTGGTCGGGGTGTTTTTCTTGTTCTTGGAGCCATTTCCGCACGCGTATTCCCTTCGCTTGTATCTGCAAAAGACATAATCCCAAAATTTCAGAGTTTCGTTGTTCCCTATTCATGATTGGACTGCTACCGGTGGACTCGTGGTTGCCAAAAAAGATCTTGAGCTGTTCGTTTCCCCCAGACGGCGCCAAATGAAAAGGTAAGATAGTTCCCTTCCCTCGATTCCTCTACCTATCCTATAGTTTTACCTGGTTCCTGACACAGAGTAGTCTTTGAGAGAGAAGACTTTGTAAAGAAGGTGCTCAGATTGTATTGATATCTCAAGCGTGTCGTGCCTTATGGGGGTGTGCCCCTATTTATAATGTTTACATTACTAGATCAGAGGTTTCCAGCCTGTCACTATCTTCTCATTGCCAGGCTGGCATTCGTACATAAATGAGATGTCTAACTACCTATTGGCCGGAACGTGTTCCGGCCTAGCAATATTTCTTATTCTAACCTATCTCATCCGGTCACAGGCGACCGAATGCTTTACTTATTTTACCTTTACACTTTTCCCTCTTCAACAGCCAATTGAGTATAAGAGTATACACGGTAATAATTACGGGCCTTGAAGGCCAAGTGACAAGTACCTTCGCTGAAAGCAACCCTCGCGTTTTAGCGCACTTACTCGTTGTCTTTTGTTATGCAATGTATGCTTGTGAAATGTGTTGTTGTATTGAATGAACTATTTGGTGTTTACTCACGTTATTTACTGCTTTCATTATAAACTGTAAAATGATTCATCATGTAATTAACCTTGTGTCACGATGGCTAAAATGACCTAAGTGACCTAAAGGGTCTAGGACTGCACTTTAGCATATTCGGCGTTTTCACTGAGCCTATACCGCACCACATTATAGGGACTTGATCGAGTTATGAAGCCAGAGTGCGGGATCTCGGGTAGAGGACTTTTGTTTTTGTTATCGCACTTCTCGGACTTATGTTGTATTTTATTACATTATGGTTGTAAACTTAGGATTTGGTTTAGTTGCTCACTAGTCATTTATATTCGGATTATGGACCTAGTATTGTATATGATATTAGTGGAATATCTCGGATCATCACAGCGGTTATCGGTTCAATTAATATGTTAGATGTTTGCTTCTTTACCCATATGGGTGAGTAATGGCATGTGACACCCGAGTGAGAACAACTATACTTTACTTTCCGCTGTGATGCGTTTTTAATTATGCTACGAGTACTGTTATTACGAGGTTAACGAGAGGGGTGTTACATAGCCCTTATATGGGTTTTGGTGCAAGAGTTTTTGGAGGATGGACATTTGGATGCGGAGGTTTTTGGTGTCGTACACACTTGCTTGCCCTTGTTTGGTTTGTTGCTTCGATTAGGAGTTCTTTGTTGGGAGCCATAGTGTCCAGGGATTTGTTGCTTCGAGTAAGATACTATGATTTCACTCAGTTGAGAAGTAGAAAGAGTTTTAGGGTAGGAAATGATGGATGAATGGGTTGGGGAACCCATACTCCCTTATATACCCTCTATGCCAACAACTAGTACAACGGTTATCTCTGAATGCATTATTGTCTGCATTATGTAATATTTCTTTTACAGGCTCTTCGGAATGAAATATTGTCTTTAAGTGAGCCTTCTTATATTTCTCTACAATGTGTTGTGAAATCCACAGATCACTGGTTGCCTCTTGCTTATGAAGACAATAATAATGGCCTGTGTTATTTAATAGTCCTCTGGATGTTGTTCTGAATGCAGTACAGTCCTTTGGTGGGCAACCTCTTCTTGATGAAGACAATAATAGTGGCTTGTATTATTTAACATTTGTTTACAGCCTCTACAAATTAATATCATCATTTACAATTATGTAATGTCTGTCCCAAACACAATACTTATGCAAAAACACCAATGCTTTAGAAGATGAGCAAGGCAACATAAGGTCAACAACTATGATTACCGTTAAAATAAAATTACATTTTTTTTGGTGCTTGCTTAAAGCACGAATTGACTTAATTAGCAGGAGCTGAATAATAAACTTGCGTTGAAATGTATAGAAAATGCATTAACTGGAAGTTTGTGGTTCATATTCCACCAGCAGTTCAATTCTACCCATCACCCCCTTCTTAGACAGAAAGTTCCCTATCATCATACCAAGATCTTCATTGTTTGTGATACACTTCTCGATCCAGTATTGTTGAGGATGAAGAACCAGCATCTGTCTGAATGTTATTGACGTAACATGGAACTGCTGATCACCTTCGTCTAGGCTACACTCGACCAAAAATTTGAAGTAATTAATACCCATAGTGTTTGTGATTGTAAGACCGAATGTTCTTCCATTAGTATTTGGTACAAAATCAACACCAGAGTTGTAACACCCTACTTTTCCTAGCTCTAAATTTTATTACTTTTATTTCTATTTCTCATTTTATACAACAGAAGGCTTACAATGCTAATTGCGGTGCTACCGCCACACCCACACTCACTGTGGATGTTAAGGCTTATTACCACCACTATACCAAACTAAGTTGAAACTTTTAAACTCTTTTATATATGTTCAAAACTGAACTATAACCTTTAACAACTTATACATCCATAGACTAACATCTTCTTCTAAAACTCATCACTAGTTTACACAAGGAATTTAAGCCTATTACAACTGAACTTTATTGAAATGCTACATCGCCTTCTAACTTCAGTCTCTAGTCCTCTTTAGTTCCACTCCCTCATGCAACCATCTTAACCTGTACCCGTGGCCATTTCAAACAACACACAAAGGGGCCACATGGCACATGCCAGAAAACAAACGTCAGCAAAGCTGAGTAATTCTTCCCATAACATGTAAGAAACATTTAGCTTGTAAACTCTTTAAGAAATCATATGTAACATCACAAAAGAACCACAACAACATATTTCACTAGAAACCACAACAAATATTACCAAGGTACAATAGTATACTCTCTCATAATACCATGTAATAACTATAAGATTAACCAAATCACATCAGAACCTTGTTCACCACCTGTAAAATACATTTTATCTTTGTAAAACTCCAAGTATTAAATACCATAGCAACACAAATAAAAACCTAAAGCATAATAATAGCAAGATCCATCAAGGTCCACGACAAATACCAAGTTCCACCACAAGTACAACATCCAAGAAAATAATGGCCGTATGCCCGGATTTATAGAGTGCGACCTCTGCCAATGGCCGTATGCCCAGATTTATAGACTCTGACCTCTTTACCTCACCCCATGTCCCTAAGTGTGCATGTCAAGTCAAGATCCTTTAGTTTTGATGATAGCAAAACTTGTGTTGTCTATCTAATATGTTTGTCAAGGTTCATGATTTAGACAGACAGGTAAAAGAGTAGCTTAGCACGCAAGGTTGCAAGCGCACTCAGTTCACGACATGTGCCCAACCGGTCGGGCATTTGTCTGAGAGAGCTCACGCTAGAACTTCTAGCACATACAACAAGTCAGACACCGCACGAAGATATCTCTCATGCTTAAGAAGAAAATCAAAGACAAAAGACTGCAAGAGGATCGACACATTCAGACAGACTCATATACCAACATAATCAACTAGCACACGACAAGAACACAATTCATTAATGTGCAAATTGACAAGATAAGTAAAGGGCTACTTATTAGAACAATTGCATAGCCATAATGAAGACTAAAGGAGCATTAATGAGCATTTAATGAGCCAGACAGATGCAGGCAAGTGGGGCACACAAGTGGTGCTCGACCAATCGAGAGGGCTGCCGCCAACGTGATCAACCGTAAGACGACACGTAGTCCAAACACCTTCAGATCAAGTTGAAGACTTTCTGCAAGTCTAGTGTGGTTGTTATGTGAATAATAGAAGCTGAAGTCGACCCCTAGAGTCTAGAGATTTATAGGACGGTAGTTACATCCTAACTTATTGTATATATATACGTGAATTTATTTCATTTGAAAGCAAGCCTGTACAAGAGAGAAAAAGATAGAGATTATCTAGGCAAGTGTGGATAAGACTTAAGAGTGTAAGGGCTAGAGAGTTAGTGAGCTGGTTAGGACTGGTGTTGTGTGTCAACACTTTGTATTTGGTAGACTGATCAGTCAGGGAGCGGTTAGGGGACTGTAGGCCAACTGTTAGGAGAGGGTAGAGGACTTTGGGATAAAGTCCTAAACTGTCCCGGAGCCTGTGTGTGGGGCGAGGAAGATTGAGTGAATTTCTTGTGTGCAAATTCTCAATCGAAATGGAGTTTCCAGTTTAAGTTTATCTTGTGTCTTCTCCAAACTATCAAAGTTTCATTTAAGTCCATCATACGCCCACGACACGTCAGGGACGCGTCAGGAGCGCTTGCTGGTTTCAATTGGTATCAGAGCGAGTCTCTTCTAGAAAGCTAACTACTATGGAAGACGATCAAAATGTCTTACGCAAGCCTACTAGCGGTAGAAGAAGGTTCTGCACCAAATCGACCACCACTCTTCAATGGAGACAACTACACTCACTGGAAGATTAAAATGGAGTTTCACATCATGTCTGATGATCCAAGAATGTGGAGGGTGATAACACATGGAGAGTACACCTTCCAGAATGCTCAAGGACAAGACATATCTATCGACAACATGACGGATGATCAAATCAAGAAGCTGATATTCAATGCTCGAGCCGTAAGAATGCTACACTGTGCACTACTACCTGAGCAATACTCCAAGATAGCCTCAGCCAAAACAGCTCAAGAGATTTGGAAAACTCTTGAGGTCATGTATGAAGGGAATGATGAGGTAAAAAAACTTGCATTGAGTTGCTACTCACTCATTGGGATCTATTCAAGAAGGAAGAAAAGGAGAGCATTTCTGAAATGCATACAAGGTTCACCAAGCTGATCAACGAAATGTTGGTGCTTGGAAGAACTATCTCAAATGAGGATCAAATTCGGAAGTTCCTCAGATCTCTTCCTGCCTCCTTTGACAGCAAGGTCAATGCCATGCAAGAAGTTTGTGATCTCTCTAAGATGTCCTTGGCGGACATGTTAGGTTCCCTAATGGCATTCGAGTTGAAACTACAACAACGAAGCTCTGAAAGTTCAAAAGAAAAGGGAAAAGGCATAGCCCTACAAGTAGCTGAGAACTCCGAGACAGAAGAAGACAATGATGAGATGGTCCTCAACGCTATGAGGTACTTTTGAAAATTCATAAGAAACAACATAAGGAAAGGAAGAGAGCCCAAGGAGATTGACGAGCACCGCAAGAAGAACAATGATAAGTGTTTTGGATGCTCGAAGCGCGGGCATCACATCAAAGACTGTCCTCAACAATCACGAGAGGACAACAACAAGGTCAGGAAACCTGTCCGACGATCGTTCAACAAAGGGCCAAGAACAGAAGCATTTGTTACTACATGGGGAGACTCAGAGCTCAGCAACAACAATCAAACCTCAGATAGTGATTCCTCGGAGGACGAGAAGGCTCACCTATGCCTAGAAGAAGTTTGCTTGATGGCGCAAGATAAGGACACTTCAGAGTCAGAAGAAGAAGATCAAAACAAGGTAAACTACTCTAAACTTGGAAAGAAGATTCTAAAGGCTGAACTCCCTGGACTTATAAAATTTTCTCTTATATTAGTTTATCAACTTGAGGCTTTGGAAAATGAAAATAAGGAACATTTGGAGGAAGATGAGAAATTGGAGAAGAACTCAGACAAGGATAAAGTAGAAAATCTTATGAAAGCACTCATGAAATTGCAAATTGATTATAGTGAAATTCTTTCTGCTCATGAAAAGATGAAACTGGAAAAACAACCTGAAATCGATGAATTGATTGTTACACTTAGTGCAAAAGAAAAAGAACCAACATTCATAAAAAAACATGCGAAGCTAGAAGCTGTATCTAGGACACCCATATGAAGAAACAAACGACCAGTCGTGGAGGTTCTGCAACTTATGCAGACAACCCGGTCATCATGAAGCCAATTGCTATAAAACACGTTTTATGAGGCATTGGCAACTCAAGAAAATAGGACTAAAATGGTTAGTGAAAAATAATCCTAGAACAGTAGTTGATGGTGGAAACGGGTCCAACATTTCTATGGACCATAACCCCACACCACTAATGTGTTAAGTGCAGAATCGAGTGGGAATGGACCCCTGCTGGTACATCGACAGTGGGTGTTCTTAACACATGACAGGAGACAAAAAGAAGTTCTTCTCACTCGAACCAGGAAGCCGAGGAACCGTTTCCTTTGGCGACAACAAGAAAGGAAAAATCATAGGTGTAGGTAAGTGATAAATGTGAAACATATAGGGTTTTTAGGGTTTAATTACCTTATAATCTGCAACAATTTAGGCAATGTTTCCCACTTATTATGCGTTTTTCCTAAGAATGATGTTCTGATATGAATTGACACATTTTATGTGTTAAATGTAGGAAAAACCCATGGAAATGAAGATTTTACGTCATAAGGATTACAACGCAACAAACGGGGAACAAATCAGGAAAAAGAGGCAAAACTTGGCCACGTCCGGCCAACCTCACCCGGACGCAAATCCGGACGCCCATTAAAGGACACGTCCGGATCCGGACGCAAGCCGGATGTGACCCGAGATCCAGATCTGAAAGTTCTGTCTCATGTCCGGATCCGGACACAAAACTGGACGTAACCCGAGATTCAGATCCAAAAGTTCTGTCTCACGTCCGGATCCGGACACAGATCCGGACGTCACACAGAGACGAAAAATAAAAATGCATCGCGCTGATAATTAGGCTGTCGGTGCAATTATCAGCCGAAAGCAGAAGTTTAGCCCATGCCCAATTTGTTTAGCCGATGCCCATGCTCAATCACTCTTACCTAACTCACCACTAACCGATGTTTTTATTTCCAAAGCCTATTTAAACTCTCATTCTCCTCCTAATTCAATCGCACCAGACGCTCTAGTCTACACACTACAATCTCCTCCTCTCCCTCCATATTACTTCCTCATCCACGATCAATCCTTCATCTCCATTCACCAAATTTTCTCCATATTCATTCTCCCTCGGTTACAGACAGAAACCTGCTCACGGCGCTTCATTTAGCCACGTCTGGATCTACATCCGGATCCGGAATGACCCTCGGAAGCACGTCCGGATCGACGTCCGACCCCAGATAGCCGGACGTGACACAGACAAGAGTGGAAACTGCAGAATCGGTGACGGATTCTAAAATCAGTTTTTCTGCTAAATCCCTCTATCCTTATGCTGTTTATATTGAGCATTGTTATTATGTCTATGGCTGAGTAGTTACTTTTAATTTCGGTTTACTATGTATCTCTAGATTAATTATTTCTGAACCTTTGTGATTTTCTGCAGTACAATAGAATAAAGTTCTTTTCCCTTATGAATTCCAAAACTTTTTAATCTAATCAATTAATTGAGTTTATCAGTTTGTTAGCTTATAAGTGAGAACTGCGGCTATCAATTGACTACAGGGAAAGAACCAGTTAGTATAGAGATGGTAATTCCTCTAAACCACTACCTGACCATTAATCTAGACTATGCTTTAAGCAATTAGTAAACAGTGGATTCATAACGAGAGTTAGGATTCGGTCTTTGCTAATTAGAATTCATGGAGCGGGTGACCGAATACGAGTTATCCTTATTCTAGGGTTTTATTCAGAATTCTGTAGAAATCACTTAGGGAAAGAAATTACAGATCTAGAGAGAAGTAGTAAACCGGAATTTCCTTTATCAAACAAATTCAAATAAATTATTTACCTGTTATTTATTGCTTATTGAACTCTTTTAGAGCATTCACCATCACATACAAAAAACCCCCAATTTCCTGTTATTTTTATATTATTCTTGTTTTGTGTGTAAGTAGAAATTAAACTAGACACCGCCTCCTTTGGTTCGATACTCAGGGAATACTCCTAGATTTAAACTTGCTATAATCGACCGGTACACTTGCCGTTAGGTTAAACCCCCAACAACAATTTACCGTTAGGTTTTTACCCAACAATAAGGTTGGTATTACTTAAGATTATGTCATAGATAGTGTAAATTTTGTCAATGGTTTAAAATTTAACTTGCTTAGTGTTTCTCAAATATGTGACAAAGGCAATTCAGTTCACTTCTATCCTACACATTGTAGCATAGTAAGTCAGAACAATGGCAAAGAGTTGTTAAAGGGAAAAAGGTGGAAAAATGTTTATGTAACTAGTTTGGAGGATATTGACAATCCAAATCTTTCATGCTTGACTGCTTCAATAGATGACTCTACACTATAGCACAAAAGATTAAGGCATGTTAGCACTTCATTGTTAAGAAAGCTTGTCAAGAAACGGTTGGTAAGAGGTCTCCCTGAGATTAAAGAGTCTGAGATAAATCTTTGTGATGCTTGTGTTAGAAGCAAACAAACTAAGACTTCTTTTAAATCAATAAACTTAGTTAGTACATCCAAGTCACTTGAATTACTTTACATGGACTTATGTGGACCTATGAGAATCAAAAGTTTTGGAGGAAATTGGTATTTGTTTGTAATTGGTGATGATTACTCATTATTTGTTTGGACACTCTTTATTGCTTCCAAATACGAAGTCTTTGAGAAATTTCAAGTCTTTGCAGGAAAAGTCCAAGTACAACTCAACCACAAGATCAAGGCTCTTCGGCCTAGTCATGGGTCAGAGTTTGAGAATCAACAATTCATGGATATATGTAAACAACATGGAATCAATCACACAAATTCAGCTCCAAGAACACCCCAACAGAATGGTGTAGTTGAGCGTAAGAACAAAACACTACAAGAGGTAGCCAGGGCCATGTTATTGGGGAGCAATCTTCCTCAGGTATTCTGAGCAGAAGCAGTGGCGACCACATGCTACATCACAAATAGAACACTCATACGACCTAACCTCAACAAAGCTCCATATGAACTAATCAAGGGAAGAAAACCAAACATAAGTCACTTCAAGATCTTTGGTTGTGAAAGTTATGTCCACAATAATGAAAAGAATCCCTTATGGAAGTTTAATGCCAGAAGTGATGTGGCCATCTTCCTTGGGTAGTCTGAAAGGAGCCGGGCATACAAAGTATACAACAAAAGGACACTGAAGGTAGAAGAAAGTGTGCATGTGGTCTTTGATGAGGCTGATGTTCACAAGGTTAAGAAATCTAAAGAAGATGAAGAACTTGGATTTGATCTAGCTGATCAGGATCACACAGATAATCCCAAAGATGAATCACTGACTAATGAAAACTTGCCCGACAGGTCAGTGACAGGTCAACAACAGGTCGACGAAGGAAACAATGATGTCGAAGATCCTCTATCACCATCAACCATTCATCAATCTCGTACTTTGTACAAAGATCATCCATTGGAGAACATCATATTAGACATCTCTAAGGGAATTCAAACAAGAGCACAAACTCTAGATTTTCTAGCCTTCTCAACGACAGTCTCACCCATCGAGCCCAAGAACATCAAGGAAGCTCTTCGAGACTCAGACTAGATTAATGCAATGCAAGAAGAATTAAATCAGTTTGAAAGATGCAAAGTCTGGCATCTTGTGCATCGTCCTTCACATCAAGGCGTACGTGGCACAAAATGGGTCTTTGAAACAAGTTGAATGAGATGGGAGAAGTCGTTAGGAACAAAGCTCGTTTGGTAGCTCAAGGATATCGTCAACAAGAAGGGATATAATTCCAAGAAACCTTCACTCCAGTAGCAAGGATGGAGTCCATCAGATTACTAATTGCATTTTCTGCACCCAAAGGAATCAAACTCTTCCAACTTGACATCAAAAGTGCCTTCCTCAATGGGTACGTCAATAGGGAAATGTATGTTGAACAACCTCCAGGCTTTGAGACACAAGAAGGAAAGGACATGGTACTTAAGCTCGACAAAGCTCTTTATAGGCTCAAACAAGCTCCAAGATCATGGTATGATCGTCTATCATCCTATATTTAGAAAACCAATTCAAGAGAGGAAAGGTGGATAAAACCTTGTTTGTTTTCAACAACAAAAGGGATTTCTTAATTGTGCAAGTATATGTTGATGATATAATCTTTGGAGCCTCTGATGAGAAATATTGCAAGAAGTTTGAAGCTTTGATGAAAAAGGAATTTGAGATGAGTGATCTAGGAGAATTGAAGTTCTTTCTAGGACTTCAAGTTATGCAAAATGTCGAAGGGACTATCATATCCCAAGTGAAGTACGTAAAGGATTTGCTAAAGAGATTTGGAATGGAGGAGTGTAAAACGTTTGACACACCAATGGCAGTTGGCACAAAAATGAGCATCATGACTGGTGACTGAACGGTCGACCAGCGATCATACAGGGAGATGATTGGTTCTCTACTACATTTAACTGCTATTAGACCTGACATTATGTATAGTGTTTGCTTATGTGCCAGGTTTCAAGCAGATCCAATAGAAAGTCACCTCACAGCTGTGAAAAGAATCCAATGTTACTTAAAAGGAACCATGAATCTTGGTCTCTTTTATCCAAAATTCACTAACTGTGACATTGTAGGATTTTCAGATGCAGATTATGGAGGATCTATCACTGATAGAAAGAGCACGTCAGGAACAAATTATTTGTTGGGTCATACTTGATCGCATGGGGATCAATGAAACCACAAAGTGTTGAATCTCAGCGCTGAATCTAAATACATAGCTGCAGTAAGCTGTTGTGCTCAACTTCTGTGGCTTAAACAAAAAATTGGTGATTATGGCGTCAAAACAGGTACATTACCAATTATGTGTGATAATACAAGTGCCATCTCTATTTCCAAAAATCCTGTGCATCATTCTCGTACCAAGAATATTGACATTGACATCACTTTCTTAGAGATTGTTGTGAAAAGGAATTAGTTGGTTTAAAGTATATTTCTACTGAAGACCAACTAGCTGACATTTTTACTAAGCCATTAAGTAGAGAAAGATTCACCAAGATTGTTCATGATCTTGGAATGATATTCATTAATCACAATTAAACTGTCTTTTAATTCCCATGATCGGTCACCGACATGTGAGCAACACCTATAATATTGTCGTTCAGTAGTCAACGAATGGTTATGCATAAACAAAACATGTCAAATGACTATTTGAAACATATATGGCAGCATTTCCACAAAAGTAAGGATTGAATAGGGAGTATGCAACCATTAAAAACAGGAAAATTCTCAACGGATCGTTTACAACTGTCACGACCGCTGCCCGTTATGAATAGTACCATTAGGACATGTTAACGAGCAGACGAGGAGCGGTTGCTAACCGTTAATCAATATCTATAAAAGGGCGACGAGAGTTTTGCTCTTTCCACACTATTGCCCTCACTCTCTCTAATCTCTCAGTGCATTCAAAGTAATTTCTCTTCTTCCTTACAAACACTCTAGAGAGCTCTTGTGCGAAAAATTCCACGCCTCACAGTAACTCTAAGGATTCTCTAGCAAAAATTTAGTAAATTCCAGAAAATCCTTTGATCAACCATAGTTAAGTCAAAGACCTTTAGTTTTGATGATAGCAAACCTGTGGTGTTTATCTAACATGTTTTTCAAGCTTATCATTCAGATAAACAGGTGAATAAGTGGCTTAGCACGCAAGGTTGCAAGCGCACTCAAGTCATGAGTGGCTTAGCACGCAAGGTTGCAAGCGCACTCAGCCTACGACATGTGCCCAACCAGTTGGGCACCTGTGTTAAGACAAGGTCCTTTAGTTTTGATGATAGCAAAACTTGTATTGTCTATCTAATGCGTTTGTCAAGATTCATGATTCAGATAGACAGGTGAATAAGTGGCTTAGCATGCAAGGTTGCAAGCGCACTTAAGTCATGAGTGGCTTAGCACGCAAGGTTGCAAGCGCGCTCAATCCACGACATATGCCCTACCAGTCGGGCACCTGTCTATGAGAGCTCCGTAGAACTTCTAGCACAGAAAACCAGTCAGACAGCGCACGAAGATATCACTTATGCTTAAAGATGAAAATCAAAGACAGAAGACTACAAAGGATCGACACATTCAGTCAAGACACATACATCCACATGAGCAACTTGTTCAAGACAAGCTCGCGACAAAAGAAGAAGTTCATTAATGCACAAGATAACAAAGCTATAAAAGAACATCATTACATAGCCGTAATGAATTCATAAGAGGACATTTATGAGCATTTAATGAGCCAAACAGAATCAGGCAAGTGGGGCACACAAGTGGTGATCGACCTATCAAGAAGGCTGCCGCCAACTTGACCAACCATGAGGCGACACGTAGCTCAAGCCTCCAGATCAAGTTGAAGACTCTCTGCAAGTCTAGTGTGGTTGTTATGTGAATAATCGAAGTAGAAGTCGACTCCTAGAAGTCTAGGGATTAATAGGACGGTAGTTACATCCTAATAACCGTGTATATATACTTGCATTTATTCCATATGTAAGTAAGCCCTGTACGAGAAAAAAGATAGAGATAATCTGGGTAAGTGTGGATTAGACCGAGGAGTGTGTATAAGTGCTAGAGAGTTGGTGAGCTAGAGAGGAATGGGTAAGAGTATCAATACATTGGGTATTTGATAGGATGACAGGCCGGGGAACTATCGGTGAACCGTATGCCGATAGTCAGGATAGGGTTGACGACTTTAGGGGTAAAGTCGAAATTGTCCCGAGAGTCCATGTGTGGGGAAAGGGAGATTCCGTGAATTTCGTATGTGTAAATTCTCAATCGAAATGTGTTTTCCAGTTTAAAGTTATCTTTCGTCCCTTCCTAAATAATCAAGTTTTATTAGAGTCCACGATACGTCCACGACACGTCGGGGACGCATCAGGAGCGCTTGCTGATTTCAATTGTTATCAGAGCAGGTCTCTTCTAGAAAGATAACTGCTTTGAAAGACGATCAAGATGTCTCATGCAAGCATTCTAGCAGCAGAAAAAGGTTCTGCACCATATTGACCACCACTCTTCAATGAAGACAACTACACACTGGAAGAACAAGATGGAGTTTCATATCAAGTCTGACGATCCAAGAATGTGGAGGGTGATAACACATGGAGAGTACACCTTCCACAATCCTCCACGACAAGAAAAATCTATCGACAACATGACGGATGATCAAATCAAGAAGCTGGTATTCAACGCTCGAGTTGTAAGAATACTTCACTGTGCACTAATACCTGAACAATACTCCAAGATTGCTTCAGCTAAAACAGCCCAAGAGATTTGGAAAACTCGTGAGGTCACCTATTAAGGGAATGATGAGATCAAAAAGACTCGCATTGAGTTGCTACTCACTCACTGGGAGCTATTCAAGAAGGAAGAAAAAGAGAGCATTTCTAAAATGCATACAAGGTTCAATAAGCTGATCAACGAAGTGTTGGTGCTTGGAAGAACTATCTCTAACGAGGATCAAATTCGAAAGTTCCTCAGATCTCTTCCTGCCTCCTTTGACAGCAAAGTCAATTCCATGCAAGAAGTGCATGATCTCTCCAAGATATCTCTGGCAGACATGCTAGGATCTCTAATGGCTTTCGATTTTAACTACTACACAGGAACTTAGAAAGCTCATCAAGAGATAGATGGAAAGGCATAGCCCTTCAAGTAGCTGAAAATGTAAGGTCCGAGTCAGGAGACGACAATGATGAAATGGTCCTCTATGCTAAGAGGTACGTTCGAAAGTTCATAAGAAATAAAATGAGGAAAGGCAAGGAGTCCAAGGAGTCGGATGATCAGAGAAAGAGCAATGATAAGTGTTTTTGGTGTTTAAAATGCGGACATCATATCAAAGACTGCCCTCTGCGATCATGAGAGGACAACGACAGGGTCAAGAAGCCTGTCCGACGATCATTCAACAAAGGACCAAAGAAGGAAGCCTTTGTTGCCGCATAGGGAGATTCTGAACGGAGTGATGACAATCAAACCTCAGACAGTGACATCTCATAAGAGGAGAAGGCTCACCTATGCCTTGAAGAAGTGTGCTTAGTGGCACAAGGCAATGATGTCTCAGAATCAGAAGAAGAAGAACAACAACATAAGGTAAACTATTCTAAACTTAGAAGAAGAATTCAAAAAGCTAAACTTCTAGGACTTTGAAAGTTTTCTCTTATATTAGTTGATCACCTAGAGGCATTAGAAACTGAAAACGATGAACTTTTGGAAGAAAATGAAAATTTGAGAAAAACCTCGGATAAAAGCAAGGTAGATTATCTCATGAGGGCACTCATGAAATTACAAAGAGATTATAATGAAATTCTCTTCGTTCATGAAAAATTGAAGCATGAAAAACAACCTGAAATCGATGAATTGATTGTTGCTCTTAACACTAAAGAAAAGGAACTAGTTACCATCAAAGAAAAATATTGTAAGATAGATGCTGTTTCTAAGACACCCATGAGGAGAAGCAAACGACAGGTCGGATATCGGTCAGAGACCAGTCGTAGATATGTCTGCAGCTTATGCAGACAACCTGGTCATCATGAATCCAATGGCTATAAAACGAGTTTTATGAGGTATTGGCAACTCAAGAGAATAGGACTAAAATGGGTAGTAAAAAATGATCTTAGAACATTAAATGGTGGAAATGGATCCAACCTTTCTATGGACCCTAAGCCCACACCACTAACGTGTTAAGTGCAGAATCGAGTGAGAATGGACCCCTGCTGGTACATCGACAGTGGGTGCTCTAAACACATGACAGGAGACAAAAAGAAGTTCTTCTCACTCGAACCAGGACGCCAAGGAACCTTTTCCTTTGGCGACAACAAGAAAGGAAAAATCATTGGTGTAGGTAAGGTTGGTATTACATCTGATTATATCATAGATAGGGTAAATCTAGTTCATGGCTTAAAATTCAACTTGCTTAGTGTTTCTCAAATTTGTGACAAAGGAAATTCAGTTCACTTCTATCCTACACATTGTAGCATAGTAAGTCAGAACAATGGCAAAGAGTTGTTAAAGGGAAAAAGGTGGAAAAATGTTTACGTAACAAGCTTAGAGGATATTGACAGTCCAAATCTTCCATGCTTGACTGCTTCAATAGATGACTCTACACTATGGCACAAAAGACTAGGGTATGTTAGCACTTCTTTACTAAGAAAACTTGTCAAGAAACAGTTGGTAAGAGATCATCCTGAGATTAAAGAATCTGAGACCAATCTTTGTGATGCTTGTGTTAGAAGCAGACAGACTAAGACTTCTTTTAAATCAAAGAACTTAGTTAGTACATCCAAGCCACTTGAATTACTTCACATGGACTTATGTGGACCTATTAGAGTTAAAGGTTTTGGAGGAAATTGGTATATGTTTGTAATTGTTGATGATTACTCACGGTTTATTTGGACACTCTTTACTGCTTCCAAAGATGAAGTCTTTGAGAAATTTCAAGCCTTTGCAGGAAAAGTCCAAGTACAACTCAATCTCAAGATCAAAACTCTTCGGTCTGATCATGGGTAAGAGTTTGAGAATCAACAATTCATGGATATGTGTAAACAACATGGGGTTAGTAACACATATTCAGCACCAAGAACACCCCAACAGAATGGGGTAGTTGAGTGAGAGAACAGAACACTACAAGAGGTAGCCAGGGCCATGCTATTGGGGAGCAGTCTTCCTCAGGTCCTCTAGGCAGAAGCGGTGGCAACTGCATGCTACATCACAAATAGAACGCTCATACGACCTATCCTCAACAAAACTCCCTATGAGTTAATCAAGGGAAGAAAACCAAACATAAGTCACTTCAGGACATTCGGTTGCAAATGTTATGTCCACAACAATGAAAAGAGCCCCCTTGGAAAGTTTGATGCCAGAAGTGATGTGGCCATCTTCCTTGGATAATCTGAAAGAAGCCGGGCATACAAAGTATACGACAAAAGGACACTGAAGGTGGAGGAAAGTGTGCACGTAGTCTTTGATGAGGCTGTCATATACAAAGTCAAGGAATCTGATGAAGATAAAGAACTTGGATTCAATCTAGCTGATCAGGATCACATAGAAAATCCCAAAGATGAATCATCGACTGAAGAAAACTTGCCCGACAAGTCAGCGACAGGTCAACAATAGGTCGACGAAGGAAACAATGATGTCGAGGATCCTCTCTCTCCATCAACCATTCATCAATCTCGTGCTCTGTACAAAAATCATCCATTGGAAAATATCATATCAGACATATCCAAAGGAGCTCAGACAAGAGCACAAACTCAAGATCTTCTAGCCTTCTCAACGATAGTCTCACCCATCGAGCCCAAGAGCGTCAAGGAAGCTCTTCGAGACTTAGACTGGATCAATGCAATGCAAGAAGAACTAAACCAGTTTGAAAGATGCAAAGTCTGGCATCTTGTGCCTTATCCTACTCATCAAGGAGTACTTGGCACAAAATGGGTCTTTAGAAACAAGCTGAATGAAATGGGAGAAGTTGTCAGGAACAAAGCTCGTCTGGTAGCTCAAGGATATCGTCAACAAGAAGGAATAGACTTCCAAGAAACCTTCGCCAGTAGCAAGGATGAATCTATCTGCGTGGTCTGTTCTTATACTCATTGCATTGCTGACACAAAAGGAATCAAACTCTTCAAACTTGACGTCAAAAGTGCCTTCCTAAATGGGTACGTCAAAGAGAAAGTGTATGTTGAGCAACCTCCAGGTTTTGAGACACAAGAAGGAAAAGACATGGTACTTAAACTTGACAAATATCTTTACGGGCTCAACAAGCACCAAGATCATGGTATGATTGCCTGTCCTCCTATCTATTGGAAAACCACTTTAAAAGATGTAAAGTAGACAAAACTATATTTGTTTACAACAACAAAAAAGATTTCTTAATTGTGCAAGTAAATGTTGATGATATAATTTTCGAAGCCTATGATGAGAAATATTGCAAAAAGTTTGAAGCATTGATGAAAAAGGAATTTGAGATGAGTGATCTGGGAGAATTGAAGTTCTTCCTAGGACTTCAAGTAAAGCAAAATGATGAAGGGACCATCATATCCCAAGAGAAGTACATAAAAGATTTGCTGAAGAGATTTGGAATGGAGGAATGTAAGACGTTTTCACACCAATGGCAGTTGGCACTAAGATGGGCATCATGACTGGTGACCGACCGGTCGACCAGCGATCTTATAGAGTGATGATTGGTTCTCTACTATATTTAACTGGTAGTAGACCTAACATCATGTATAGTGTTTGCCTATGTACCAGGTTTCAAGCAGATCCAAGAGAAAGTTGCCTCACAGCTGTAAAAAGAATCCTACGTTACTTAAAAGGAACCATGAATCTTGGTCTTTTTTATCCTAAGTTCAATAACTGTAACGTTGTAGGATTTTCAGATGCAGACTATGAAGGATCTATCACCGATAGAAAGAGCACTTCAGGGACAACATTCTTTGTTGGGTCCTGTCTGATTGCATGGGGATCAAAGAAACAACAAAGTGCAGCAATCTCAACAGCTGAATCTGAGTACATTGCTGCGGCAAGTTGTTGTGCCCAACTCCTATGGCTTAAACAACAAATTGGAGACTATGGCGCCAAAACTGGTACTTTACCAATTATGTGTGATAATACAAGTGCCATCTTTATTTCCAAAAATCCTGTGCATCATTCTCGTACCAAACATATTGACATTATACATCACTTTCTTAGAGATTGTTGTGAAAAGGAATTAGTTGGTTTAAAGTATATTTCTACTGAAAACCAACTAGCTGACATCTTTACTAAGCCATTAAGTAGGGAAAGGTTTACTAAGATTGTTCATGATCTTGGAATGATATTCATTAATCATAGTTAAACTGACTTTTATTTCCCACGATTGGTCACCGACATGTGAGCAACACCTATTATATTGTTGTTCAGTAGTCAACGATCAGTTTAATGCATAAAAATCATGTCAAACGACTACTTGAAGCAGATATGTCATTTTCCACAAAGTGAGATTAGGTTAGAGATAGTCCAACGGATAGAAACAGGAAAACTTCTCAACGGATCACTGACAACCGTCACGACTGCTGCCCGTTATGAATAGTACCGTTAGGACATGTCAGCGAGCGGACAAAGAGCGGTCGCTGACCGTTACTCAATATCTATAAAAGGGCGATGAGAGTTTTACTCTTGTCATACTATTGCCCTCACTCACTCTAATATCTCTAAGCACTCATAGCATCTTCTATTCTCTCTCACAAAACTTCCTGCGAGATTTAAGTGCAAAGAACCTCGCCTCACAGCATCTCTAAAGATTTCTCTAGCAAAAGGTCATAAAACTCCATAAGTCTCTTCGAACAATTATGGCACCAAAATCTGCTCTCCGCTCCAAGAAGAAAGCTGTCCTCAAAACAAGTGGCCGATATGAGGCCGACAGGAGCTGCAACTGAATCACCGCCCTCTCACCTATCCGAAGAATTAGAAAATCAGCTTGTGCGTAGGGTAACTGATGAAGGAGAGGTGCACCAGGATGAAATTCTCTATATAAGCCACCACCTCCCTAAAACTCATCACTGCATCCAAGCCGAAATTCTAAAGCCCAAGATTCTTCCAACTCGTACCTCCATAGAAAAACAAACTATGTCCTCTCCTGCTCCATCACCTGCTATCGGCACCAAACACTCAAAAGTCAAAAATCCTGAAAACCAAGATCTCTCCACTACTACGACAAGTCACATAGCACTCAAAACTCATGCCTCCAAGCGAGCCAGAGCACAGGAGGAAACTCCTCAAAGTGCTCATTCAAAGCTTGAAGGAGCAACTCGCAAGTTGCACTTCACCGACGACGAGGAAGCAACTCCCTTAGAAGTCGTCAAACATGTCACTCGACAAACAGATGTAGAGGAAGTGCAAAGTGACGAAAAAGGTCAAGAAAAGGAGGTGACAGAACTTGACTCAGAAGTTGAAGCAAAACTCATCGAGGTGTTTGGAGAACCGGTCGTCGACAGGTCTACGACATCTCGTGATACTAGTCACGACGATGATAGCGATACGGAGTCCTCTCCAATCATACCAATGGTCAAACAACGACAGAAGGCATAGAAAGAGAAAGGGAAGCAAAAGTTGAATCTCTCGCCACATGGTCAAAAACTGGAAGAGCTCTTCCAAGCTAAGAAGAAAGCTACAAAGCCACAACCACCACAAGCACTCAAACATCTAAAGAAGCTCAAAGAGCTGAAGCCAACTATGTTTAGAGTAGAGAACGTCAACAACAAGTCCTGTCCCGTCTTACCAAAGACATTGGATTTGGTCTGGATGGAGCAAATGGGTCTTGGAAAGATTCAGGAGCTCTTGGAATTCCAAGGATGGGTAGACTTCTTTCAGGAGACTATCCCCGTCTACACTGAGCTGCATAAGGAGTATATGACGTATCTTGGACCACTTCAGGACAACGACAACGACGAATACCTCATCTCCACAATCTGCGGTGTCACCGTCAATATCACCAAGTCTTGGATCTGCAAGACTTTTGGTTTGGAACCAGAAGGACTCGTGGTTCCAACGGAACCCACCTGGAATGATTTGGGACACCGAGGAGGAAAAATGGTCCAGCTACTCAACCTTGGGGCTACAATGAAAAACTTCAATGCCATAGAAATGTTTATCCTTGACAGGGTGCTCTTTAGTATCCTCACCCACAACATCACCCCACGTAACCAACGCACTCATATCGTCAATGCAAGAGATGTGAGATTGCTCTATGCTATAAAGACCAAAGAGAAAATCGATCTTCCAACCATGATTCTGCTCACCTTAGAGGAGAGCAGATATGTCAACCAAGGTCTTGTGCATGGTGGAGTGGTGACAAAAGCGCTACAAGAAAACAGAGTGGACACCGACAGGTTCCACGAGTGCACGCGCACCGTTCAGGACAGCATATGTTCAAAAATGTTGTCCAAAATGGGGATAAAAACAAAGGGGGATAAGGTTGTGGTCATTCAAAAGCCTACCAAGAGTGAAGACTCTAAATCAGAGCCTCGCCCAACCATTAGAGCATCAGGTCTTAAACGAAAAAGAAGTCTCTCACCAGTCCACGACAGGTCGGGGACCAGTCTGGATACCTCAACTAGAGATGTTCTTTAGAAAGTGAGAGTCACTCTCACAGCTTGCAGGCCGTCTCCTCTGAACCAAGTGTTCATAACATGGTTCAGGGAGCAATAGACTTTATAGACTCCCACATTACCAGAGAGTTCTTAGCTCTAGGCTAAGATTTTGTTTTTCCCATTACTATTTTTATTTGCCTTTGACTATCTGTTTTAAAGTACCTTTTGATATCAATGAAAATGCAACTGGTTTTTGTATACTTGAATGCTTATGATGGGTACGAAATAATTTATTGCCTTGGCTGCTTCTTCCTTGATTAAAAAGTTCAAAATGATCTGAGATATTTAGTCCTATCCATTCCACTAATCCAATCTCGGACATTGACACCTAAAAAGCCTACAAACATAGCCCACAAGATATAGCACCTCATTAAATGCCACTCATCGACCAGTCGTTGACCATATCCAAACTGTCTATAAAAACTTGCTTACTCCATCCGCCACTCACACTCAGTCATACACATCTCATGAAATGGCTCAAACACCACAAAACTCATCTAGCTCAAATGAGCAAACCATTCACTCAACCATTCGCAAGTTTATGGCCACTAAACTTCCAAAGAAATACGTCGCCCAAAGTTATGTTCAACCAGACTCCGACTCCCTTACAGCTTGGTCTATCACCTCAAGTGTCACTCTATCACATACACGTTCTCCGCACTGCATAAAGTTCACCATAGAGTCTGATGAGCCCGACCTTTCTACCACTGCTGAATCACCTTTGATCAATCCAACCAAAGCCAAACCTTCTTGGATCAAAGCCGGTTTTTCGGAGGAAGATCCTATTGGCTCAGAAGATTATGAATGGGATACCCATCTACGTCACTCCATCTAGATTACCTTGATCATGTTTTGTAGTTTATACTCTATGGAATGTCAAGGCCTTTACAATATCTTACGTCGTGTAGTTGCTCCCTATTTTGCTGTATGGCAAAGGGGGAAAGAAAACCATATGTACTTGTGAGAGTCCTTGTGAAACCATGTCTATCATCCTTGTATTATGTATCATTTGAATGAAAACTTTATCTACTTCGGTCATAGTATAACATAAAAGCTGTCACTTACTGTGCATAAAAGCTGTCACTTATTGCTATCATTCGTTAAAGTTTTTCATTCTTAAAACCCTTAACAAACTCAGGGGGAATCTCTCAATTTTTTAATTGCCAAGTACATATGTGTATAGGTTGCCATCATCAAAAAGGGGGAAATTGTTAAGACAAGATCCTTTAGTTTTGATGATAGCAAACCTTGTATTGTCTATCTAATGCATTTGTCAAGATTCATGATTCAGATAGACAGGTGAATAAGTGGCTTAGACATGTGCCCTACCAGTCGGGCACCTGTCTACGAGAGTGCCGTAGAACTTCTAGCACAAATAACCAGTCAGACAGCGCATGAAAATATCTCTTATGCTTAAAGATGAAAATCAAAGGCAGAAGACTGTAAAGGATGGACATATTCAGTCAAAACATATACATCCACATGAGCAACTTGTTCAAGACAAGGTTGCGACAAAAGAAGAAGTTCATTAATGCACAAGATAACAAAGCTATAAAAGAACATCATTACATAGCCGTAATGAATTCAGAAGAGGGCCTTTATGAGCATTTAATGAGCCAAACAAAATCAGGCAAGTGGGGCACACAAGTGGTGATCGACCTATCAAGAAGGTTGCCGTCAACTTGACCACCCATGAGGCGACACGTAGCTCAAGCCTCCAGATCAAGTTGAAGACTCTCTACAAGTCTAGTGTGGTTGTTATGTGAATAATCGAAGTAGAAGTCGACTCCTAGAAGTCTAGGGATTAATAGGACAGTAGTTACATCCTAACAATTGTGTATATATACTTGCATTTATTCTATATGTAAGTAAGCCCTGTATGAGAGAAAAGATAGAGATAATCTGGGCAAGTGTGGATCAGACCTAGGAGTGTGTGTAAGTGCTAGAGAGTTTGTAAGCTAGAGAGGACTGGGTAAGAGGATCAATACATTGGGTATTTGATAGGACGACAGGTCGGGGAACGGTCGGTGAACCGTAGGCCGATGTCAGGAGAGTGTTAACGACTTTAGGGGTAAAGTCAAAACTGTCCCGGGAGTCCGTGTGTGGGGCAAGGGAGGTTGAGTGAATTTCGGGTGTGTAAATTATCAATCGAAATGTGTTTTCATGTTTAAAGTTATCTCTCGTCCCTTCCTAAACTATCAAGTTTTATTAGAGTAAACGATACGTCCACGACACGTCGGGGACGCATCAGGAGCACTTGCTGATTTCAACCTGTCTGTGAGAGCTCCGGAGAACTTCTAGTAACTCACAAGTAGTCAAGAACCACACTATCACATATCTCATACAACATACATCAAACAAGGATAACAAGGACTGAAATGTGTTAGTAACGTCGACAAACTCACTCAGATATGTCACACCCACACAAGTAACTAGCTCACGGAAAAAGGAGTAGCTCATTAATGTGTGAGATAACAAGATAACCAAAGGCTATTAATGAACATCAGTACATAGCTGTAATAATTCAGAAGAGAGCATTTATGAGCATTAATTAACCAGACAAGGTTAGACAAGTTGAAGTGTGCTAGTGGTGACCGACCACTTGGGAGACGCGCCACCAACTTGCCCATTCACATGGCAACATATGTGCTGATACCTCCTGAACAAGTTAGAAGATAATCTGCAGTAGAGTGCGGCTATTATAATAGGAGAAGAAGAAGTAATCTACTTCTAGAGTCTACAGATTCATAGGCCGTTAGTTACCCCTTGACTAACGTGTATATAAATGAGCATTTATGTCCTATGTAATTTGAGCTTGCGGAGATAAAAAGAAGAGATACAATCTGAGAAACTGTGAGTCAGACAAGAGTGTATGTAAGTATTAGAGAGTTGGTGAGCTAGTGAGGACTGGGTTTGAGTGTCAATACTTTGGGTATTTGATAGACCGACAGGTCAGGGAACGGTCGGTGAACTGTTGGCCGATAATCAGGTGAGGGTTAAGGTCTTTAGGGGTAAAGTCCAAACTGTCCCGAGAGTCCGTGTGTGGGGCGAGGGAGATTGAGTGAATTTCATGTGTGTAAATTATCAATCGAAATGGAGTTTCCAGTTTAAGTGTATCTCGTGTCTTTCCTTAAACTATCAAAGTTTATTAGAGTCAACGATACGTCTATGACCGGTCGGGGACGCATCAGGAGCACAAGCCCGTTTCATTTGGTATCAAAGCAGGTCTCTTCTAGAAAGCTAACTGCTTTGGGAGAGGATCAAAATGACTCATGCAAGCCTACTATCATCAGAAGAAGGTTCTGCACCAAATAGACCACCACTTTTTAATGGAGACAACTACACTCACTGGAAGAACAAAATGAAGTTTCATATCAAGTCCGATGATCCCAGGATGTGGAGGGTTATATCACGTGGTGAATATACCTTCCAAGATGCTCAAGGACAAGACATATTAGTAGACAACATGACGGATGATCAAATCAAGAAGTTGACTTTCAATTCACGAGCAGTAAGAATTCTACAATGCGCACTATTACCTGAACAATACTCCAAGGTAGCTTCAGCTAAAATGGCTCAAGAGATTTGGAAAACTCTTGAGGTCACATATGAAGGGAATGATGAGATCAAAAAGACTCGCATTGAGCTGTTGTTGACTCATTGGGAGCTATTCAAAAATGAAGAAAAGGAGAGCATCTCTGAAATGCACACAAAGGTTTACCAAGCTCATAAATGAAATGTTGGTACTTGGAAGAACCATCTCAAATGAGGATCAAATTTGGAAGTTCCTCAGATCTCTTCCTGCCTCCTTCGATAGCAAAGTCAATGCCATGCAAGAGGTACATGATCTCTCCAAGATGTCACTGGCAGACATGCTAGGATCTTTAATGGCTTTCGAGTTAAAACTGCAACAAAGGAACTCAGAACGTTCATCAAGAGATAGAGGAAAAGGCATAACCCTTCAAGTAGCTGAGAATGAATGATCCGAGTCAGGAGACGACAAAGATGAAATGGTCCTCTATGCTAAGAGGTAGTTTTGGAAGTTCATAAGAAATAAAATGAGGAAAGGCAAGGAGCCCAAAGAGTCTGATGATCAGAAGAAAAACAATGACAAATGTTTTAGGTGTTCAAGACGCGGACACCACATCAAAGACTGTCCTCAACAACCCCGAGAGGACAACGATAGGGTCAAGAAGCCTGTTTGACGATCATTCAACAAAGGGCCAAGGAAAGAAGCCTTCATTGCAGCATGGGGAGACTCCGAACTAAGCGACGACAACCAAACCTCAGATAGTGATATCTTAGAGGATGAGAAGGCTCATCTATGCCTTGAGAAATTTTTCCTAATGGCTCAAGACAATGACACATCAGAATCAGAATCAGAATCAGAAGGTCAAAACAAGGTAAACTACTCTAAACTCAAATAGAGAATTCTAAAAGCTGAACTTCTAGGACTTAGAAAGTTCTCTCTCATTCTAGTTGATCAACTAGAGGCATTTGAAATGAAACAAGGAAATCTTGGAGGAAAATGAAGAATTAAAGAAAAATTCAGACAAATACAAGGTAGATAACCTCATGAGGGCACTCATGAAATTTCAAATCGACTATAATGAAATTCTCTCTGCAAATGAAAAGTTAAAACTTGGAAAACAACCTGAAATCGATGAATTGATTATTGCGCTTAATGCAAAAGAAAAGGAACTAGCTACAGTCAAAGAAAATCATGCTAAGCTAGAAGTTGTTCCTAAGACACCCATGAGGAGAACCAAACGACAGGTCGGGTACCAGTCAGAGACCAGTCGTAGAGGTATCTGTCATCTGTGTAGACAACCTGGTCATCTTGAAGCCAAATGTTATAGAACACGATTCATGAGGCACTGGCAACTCAAAGGAATAGGCCTAAAATGGGTAGTCAAAAGTGATCCTAGAACAATGGTCGTTTGTGGAATTGGGTCCAACCCTTTTATGGACCCTAACCTCACACCACTAATGTGTTAAGTGCAGGATCGAGTAGGAATGGACCCCTGCTGGTACATTGACAGCGGGTTCTCTAAACGCATGACCGGAGACAAAATGAAGTTCTTCTCACTCGAATCAGGAAGCCATGGAACAGTTTCCTTTGGCGACAATAAGAAAGGAAAATCATCAGTGTAGGTAGGGTTGGTTTTACTTCAGATTATGTCATAGATAATGTCAATTTAGTTAGTGGTTTAAAATTCAATCTGCTTAGTGTATCTCAAATTTGTGATAAAGGGAAATCAGTTCATTTCTATTCTACACATTGTAGCATAGTAAATCAGAAAAATGGTAAGGAGTTGTTGAAGGGAAAAAGATGGAAAAACGTGTATGTAACTAGTCTAGAGGATATTGACAGTCCAAATCTTCCATGCTTGACTGCTTTAATAGATGACTCTACACTATGGCACAAAAGATTAAGGCATGTTAGTACTTCCTTGTTTAGAAAACTTGTCAAGAAACAATTGGTAAGAGGTCTCCCCGAGATTAAGTGATCTGAGACCAATCTTTGTGATACATGTGTTAGAAGAAAACAAACTAAGACTTCTTTCAAATCAAAGAACTTAGTTAGTACATCCAAGCCACTTGAATTACTTCACATGGACTTATGTGGACCTATGAAAATCAAAAGTATTGGAGGAAATTGGTACGTGTTTCTGATTGTTGATGATTACTCATGATTTGTTTGGACACTCGTTATTGCTTCCAAAGAAGAAGTCTTTGAGAAATTTCAAGTATTTACAGGAAAAGTCCAAGTACAACTCAACCACAAGATCAAGGCTCTTCGGCCAGATCATGGGTCAGAGTTTGAGAATCAACAATTCATGGATATGTTCAAACAACATGGAATAATCACACATATTTAGCACCAAGAACACCCCAACAGAATGGGGTAGTTGAGCGTAAGAACAGAACACTACAAGAGGTAGCCAGGGCCATATTATTGGGGAGCAGTCTTCCTCAGGTCTTCTGGGTGAAGTAGTGGCAACTGCATGCTACATCACCAATAGAACGCTCATACGACCTATCCCCAACAAAACTCCCTATGAGCTAATCAAGGGAAGAAAACCAAACGTAAGTCATCTCAGGGTCTTTGGCTGTAAATGCTATGTCCACAACATTGAAAAGAACCCTCTAGGAAAATTCGATGCCAGAAGTGATGTGGCTATCTTTCTTGGGTACTCTGAAAGGAGCCGGGCATACAAAGTTTACAACAAAAGGACACTGAAGGTGGAAGAAAGTGTGCATATGGTCTTTGATGAGGCTGATGCTCTCAAAGTCAAGAAAACTGAAGAAGATGAAGGACTTGGATTTGATCTAGCAGATCAGGATCACACAGATCATCCCAAAGATGAGTCACCGACTGAAGGAAAATTACCCAACAAGTCAGCGACAGGTCAACAACAGGTCATCGAAGGAACAATGATGTCGAAGATCTTCTATCACCGTCAACCATTCAACAATCTCTTGCCTTGTACAAAGATCATCCATTGGAGAACATCGTATCAGATATCTCCAAGGGAATTCAAACCAGAGCGCAAACTCGTGATCTCTTAGCCTTCTCAACGACAGTCTCTTCCATCGAACCCAAAGAGATTAAGGAAGCTCTTTAAGACTCAGATTGGATCAAGGAAATGCAAGAAGAGTTAAATCAGTTTGAAAGATGCAGAGTCTGGCATCTTGTGCCTCGACCTATTCATCAAGGAGTACTTGGCACAAAATGGGTCTTCAGAAACAAATTGAATGAGATTTGAGAAGTGGTTAGTGAAATGCCCCTAAATAATTAAACGTTATTTAAATATATAACTTACAACATTAAAGTATAAAACGATTATATACGTATATATGCACAACGTTACAAAGTTATAACGTTGTATATATAATTAGAACACTACTATAAATAATTGTACCCGTATAACGATGTAATTAAAAACGGGGCATAACGAAATAGTCGTATACATATATGTACATACAACTAATAACGTAACACGTTAATACAAGTCACTTATATGCAAGATATAGGCATAATAAGGCTGAAAATAAAAATAAAAATAAAAGAGCAACTATGCTCTAGCCGGGATTCGAACCTGAGACCTCTCGTACCTATCACGAAACCTTAACCAGTCGAGCTGAGCTCGTATTCGGTATAAACTACCCATGAACTGTAATTAGTAATCACCATACTTAAGTTACAGAAATGAGTGATGAAGCACCCGACATTCCCCTCTGTAATTGACACCTCAAACTCTACCATTTTAAACTTCTAGATCCGACATAGCAGATTATTCTACAATGTCTTGTAATCCCATGCAACAGAGGAGATTATTTTTGCCAAACGCCCATCCCTTGAGGATTCCCAAACGACTCAGCTACTGACTAACTGCCCATACCACCATGTTATAACCAGTTCTCATCTTCCCTCCTCCTTTCAGTACCTTCACCCTCTCCAACTTCCACCGAGAGCTGCTCCCAACGTCCCTGGTTGCTGCTCGAGGATTAGGTAAGTCTCCAAGACTACACACGATCACCCTTTTTCCTATGAGTTCCCTATCTCCAAGAGGTAACCGTGATCATGAATACCCAGCAGCAAAGACCGATATCGGGAGCTAGAGCAGTGGAGATCCGGTTGAAAAACAAGGGAGAAGGGAAGCCAGCCCCTTTACTTCTCAAGGTAAAACTGCATAAAACCAGCTTGAACTCCTCCGTTTCAGTATCAAACCCCAGCATGCACTCTCTTTGTTCACTGCTTCTTCACACGAGCTTCACCCCATTTCTTTCTTCTTCACTGTTATATCGGTTAAAATCACAGCTGATCTTGAACCACTTCCTTTTTCCTGTTTTCTTCACGTAGTAGACCAATGGGTAGGCCTCAGTACTTGGGGAAGGAGCAAGACCGAGTAGTCTCCCTTGTTGTACCATTCTCGTGGAAAAAAAAAAAAGGGGAAGCAAGGTAAAGACCATACCTATCTCAGTTTAGTCCAACTATGTTTTCCTCTCCGAGTTAGCATAAATCTGATCTCCGAGTAAACTTTCCAATGTAGTCAAGGTGACCACGGTGCTGTAAGTTCCTTATGCGCCAAGAACCAACCAAGGGAAACAACCAAGAGGTTTAAGTGGTGAGCTACCTCTGACTGAACCTTTGATCAAAAGAAAATGCATGCAAGATTAACAACTAAAAAGATAGAAACAGATTCATTTAGCATAGTTTCTGTTCTGTTACAGTTTAGGGGGCTAAACCATGCTGTTATGACTTGTCTCGAAATAAGAAACCTAAAAACACACTCATCGTGATAGCTAAGCAATTAGGAAAGGGATGAGGGTCTAATGGGTAAGCAAGAATGGCGAATCAGCAACATAGAGAAACACAAATCTCAGACGATTCTTATCAGTTTCAGGTTCTTGCTAGTTTTGACCTCAGATTTCTGTTTCAATTCCAGCTTTCTTACCAGTTCAGTTCTGGCTAGCTATGTGTCTGCAATAAGGTATTATTAGCTGAATGGGTAAGCAGTTGGTAGGAGGCGTAAGTTGATTTAGAAAACTGACAGAAAAAGAAACTGGAAGAACAAATGGCACTTCTGTTTAATTGCAGTTCAGGAACTTCTTGTTTCTGTGTAGTAATGTTTCAGAGAAGTAAAAAGGGCGGCAGTGAATAAGTTCAGGAACTTAAAACATTACCAAACCACTTGGCTAGGCATGTAGGTATTAGGAAAGAAAAAAAAAAGAGAACTGTAAGCCACTGTGAACAAACAGAAAAGAAACAGATGAGAGGATTTACCAGTTAGAGTGCAGTTTCTGTCATCTTAATCTTTCTGTAAAATAACTTTCAGGATTTAAAAACGGAGTGGTAAAACTATTAGAATCTGTTGGAACTTCAAAAAAAAAACTATCACTTCCTAAACTACCTAAACTGTATCGAGAGAAAACTGAGAAACAACACGTGAGTTAAAACAGAAAGGAGAATAGAAGAAGAAAAGAAGTAGGTAACAGACTTCAGTTTGTGGATTTTCCTTCTGTCTTAGTACTTTAAATGCCTTGGGTTGGTGGACTATCTAAACAGTTTAGAATGAGAGACTCTTAGAAAATAGAAAGAGAGCCAACCAGTCTTGCAATGCTGCCTCTGTAACAACAATAACTCAGATTTCTGTTTCGACTTCTTTTTCAAGTCTTCAGGTTCCTTCCAGTCAGTGTGGATTGTTATGTGTCTGTAACAAGCTCTTTGAGCTTTTGTTTGGGTTTTTAAAAAAAAAACTTGATAGGAATGTTTCAGTAACTGGGTAGGTTTTGGGAGAAGTGTAACCAGATAAAAGACAGACAGGGAAGGAAGCAATAACTCTTATCAGTTTCTGGTTGATTTCAGTCTCAGAAACTTTCTTTTCTGTATATAATTCTGTCAAGAGTTTAAACATCATAGTGGTGAATCTGTGTTGGAGGTTAGAACTGTACTCAGGTGCCTATTTAGATAGCTAATCAACCTAAGGGAAATCCAAATCAGAATCGTGAATAAAATGCAGTTTACTAGGGAAATTATCAGGTTATGGTTTCAGTTTTACATCTTTGACAGTTCTATCTGGTTTCCTGTTAAATGGATTTCAGAGATGTTGGCTTCACTGTCTTGAGTTGTTTTTAAATTTAAATCATTCCTAACACCATCATCTAGTATTATAGAAGCCTTAAGAAGTTAGGAACCCACTGAGAATCAGATAAAATGTAGTAGAACGGAAAAACAGATATCAGTTTCCATTGTCTGTTTATTTACCAGTTTCAGATCTTCAGGACTTCTGTTGTGTAGGTAATATTGGTGGCTCTAACTGAATGTCTTGATCTGTTTAAAAAGAAATTTGAACTATACTAAGGCCCCTAACTAAAAACATAGCAGACTGAGTAAATAGGAACCAAGATAAGGATCTGGAAAGGGGCATAGGAAAGCACTGGAGCATATCTCGGTTTCATTATTGTTGGAGAATAGCTTCAGGTTTCAACGTTGAGGTTTCTGCATCTGTAACAAGTGTTTAGGTTTTTTAGATGGGACGATAAGCTTATTGGAATATCTAAGTAACTGAGTAAGTAGTTAAGGGAAATCTAATCAGTTAAAAAGGAAAGAAAAACCCCGACAGGAAGGAAAACAGAAATCACAAATCAGCTTCTGTTTTAAATTCAGTTTGGACTTCAACTTCAGTTTTCTAGTCAGATCAGGTTCTAACTAATCCAGTATGTGTAACAAAGTTGCACTGGGTTTAGTTGAGTTAGAAATTTGATAGCACACCAAATTTACAGGGTCAACAGCTTAGGAAAGTTTGGGAATTCAAACACGTGAACAACAGGGAAGAATTGTATACCAGTCCCTGTCTGTTTGTTTCCTTCTTTCAGTCTCTGTTGTACTTGGGGTTCTGTGTGAGTTTGTTTCACTAGAGATAACAACAAGATGTTGGGGTTGTTAAAACATAAAACAATTTATTGAGTCATGTAGCTAAGACATAAACTCACTTGAGAAAGATTAACCAATATCACAAACTGAACTAAGCAACAGAAGGAAGTAATATCAAATTCTGTTTCAGTTCGATTCCTTCTCTTCTGTTTCAGATTCTTCCCAGTCAAGTATGGTTATATATGTCTCTGTAACAGATTGAAATGAAAGAGTAATAACACCATGAAATGGGTAACTAAACAGATGGGGAAAGAGGGAGTGAAAAAGGAAACCAAATCCGGGAATGAGAAACAAAACAGAAGGTGGAAAAGTTTAACAAACTTAGTACATCAGTGCTAGCTGTTTTCAGAAACGAGTAACTTTATGTATAAGTAAGTTCACAGGGGTGTTTAAGTAGTAATACAGTCCTAAGTCTAATAATCTGTAGCAGAAATTGTGGGATGGTGAGTTGAGATGTGAAAGGAAATTAGATGTACATATATACATGCAACCGATAATTAATCAAGTGTGAAAAGACCTTGGGTTATATTTTACCACAAGGTTTTGATACTATAAAATTTAATGCCTACAATATATTATAAGTTATGTGGTAGTTTTTGTGAGTAATGAAAATATATAATAAAGGAGCTCAAATGTGGCACATATGTATATTAATTTCAACACATTCCTAAGTTGCCAAAACCACGTGTTATAAAGTCTAGTGACACATAAAATATCGTAACACATAACGTTATGTAACAAATATAACACAAACAATATTATGTGGCTAAGGATATAGTTGTTCAACCGTCATGCTAAATGCATACATACATAGATAAACACGTACCAAGAAGTAAATTTATACACTATAGTTATAACGACATAAAATACTAAGGTTAGTATAAGACTTTGGTTGGTAAATAAACCCTAGTGAAGTATCGTAAGTGTATAACGTAAGGTTTCATGCTCTAATGTAAACCGAAAATTAACTCACACAACGAGTAAGGGGTCATCAAATATTAATAACGATACTTTAACTAGTAACAAATGTTAAGTCTGGGGACATAGTATTGGAATTTCAAACGTTATTCGGAAATACCGAATTGTGCTGTCATGTGGATTGACGCTTAGTGTTCCTTGTATTACTAGATCACATTTCCGACGTACGCGCTCGAAAGCTCTAGTGGTCTGCCCTGCACGAATCTAGACTACGGTGTACAGTATGTAAAGGAGTTTGATCCGAGTTGTCCTGAGGAATTCCTCGGGCTCGGATTTGTTTGATAACTTGTATGACTGTGTGTGAAGTGTATGTGTTTACTGCATTACTTATTTATGCACGAAATAATATTATGACCGACTATAGATCGGCTTATATAAAAACTACATATACGAGTTGTGTGACTGTGATTACCGTTGCCCGACCTAATACACTAAGTATACAAGTATGTAGTTATAACCTAAGTAACACACTTAGGAACGGGACACGACATTGTCGGTCCCTAGAGCTTCAACTCAAAGATAAAAACTACCTAGAATCATTCTAGGCATGCGTAAGACCCATAGGGCAGCCAACAAGTAAGTGATGTATTCCATGTTTAAAACTGTAACTGAATTACTAACTAACGAAGCTAACAGTGGAGTGTGAATGGAAGTGATGTGAACCTTAATCCAGACAGTCATTGGCTGCTGGTCGCGCGTAGAGATCTCTTGGGTTAACCTGTGTCGGGTTTTCCCTAGTTAATCCTGAACGAGCCTAGATAGATCGTCAGGCGGAGTGTGCTACCGTTGGCACCAGGCCCTTGGCCACCTAAATGGACGCCTTTACAAAGGGAAAGTGAATTAGTCCCAGAGTCTTCGGATGATCAGGGCAGTGAGCACCTTGTGTGTACGTGGGACTACTGTCCAAGTGAGTATATTCGGGATTGTCCTAACTGACACCCGACAGTGCTAACCAATTAAAGTAATATGAGGGCCCGGGGGGGCCAAGCTTTGTGACATGTGATGATGAAAATTAAGGTCAACGAATGACTTATTGATGCGGTTGTGATATACGATGTGTTGCTGTTCTGTGTATATCTGTGATGAATGTTACATGCTTGATTATGTTTTACAGTTCCTACAATATTCTGTAAACCGGCGTTGCATGTAATGAACCTAATAAAAAGACGGTTAATACGACCTAATTGACCATTAGGGTCCAGACTCGGCATACTAAGCGTTTATCGCTGAGCCTTTATGGCTTTATGCAGGTTGATGATGACGGACGAAGCCGGAGTGCGGGGCTGGGTAGTTAGGATGTTGTGGATTTTTGGATTATCATTCGTACCTCGTTTTGTATTAAGTTGTTCACTGAATTGTTTGTAAGACATGGAGTTATCTAGATGCTCACAGTAGTACATTTCGAGACTTAGATAGACAAGTAGGCGGTATCTCGTTGTCACCGCGGATTGTACTGTTATGTTTAATTTTGTTAAGATGTTGTACTGCTACATCACTCGTATGGGCGAGTGATGGCAAGTAACACCCATGTGAGTGCTATTACTGTAATTCCTTCCGCTGTGAGACGCCTTTAATTCCTGCTTGCGTGAGCGATTATTATGTCATGATTGAGAGGGGTGTTACAGTCAGTAACAAGGCTCGTCTGGTAGCTCAAGGATATCGTCAACAAGAAGGGATAGACTTCCAAGAAACCTTTGCTCCAATAGCAAGGATGGAGTCCATCAGATTACTAATTGCATTTGCTGCACACAAAGGAATCAAGCTCTTCCAACTTGACATCAAGAGTGCCATTCTCAATGGGTACATCAAAGAGGAAGTGTATGTTGAATAACCTCCAGGTTTTGAGACACAAGAAGGAAAAGACATGGTACTTAGCTGACAAACTCTTTATGGGCTCAAACACGCCCCAAGGTCATGGTATGACCGCCCTCTTGTTTTTATCTATTGGAAAACCATCAAAAGAGGTAAAGTAGACAAAACTCTGTTTGTTTACAAACAACAAAAGAGATTTCTTAATTGTGCCAGTATATGCTGATGATTATTTTTGGAGCTTCCGATGAAAAGTATTGAAAAGGTTTGAAGCATTGATGAAGAAAGAATTTGAGATGAGTGATCTAGGAGAACTGAAGTTTTTATTAGGACTTCAAGTCAAGCAGGGACATTGAAGGGATCATCACATCTCAGCAAAAGTACGTAAAAGATTTACTAAAGAGATTTGGAATGGAAGGATGCGAACCTTTTGACACATCAATGGCAGTTGGCACTAAGATGGGCATCATGACTGGTGACCACCGGTCCGACAGCAGTGTACAGGAAGATGTCGGTTTCTCGCTATATCTAACTGCTAGTAACCTGACATTAGTATAGCGTTTGCTTATGTGCCAGGTTTCAGCAGATCCTAGAGAGAGTTGCCTCACAGCCGTGAAAAGAATCCTACGTTATCTCAAAGGGTCCATGAATCTTGGTTTATTTTATCCCAGATTCACTAATTGTAACATTGTAGGATTTTCAAATGCAGATTATGGAGGATCCATCATTGATAGAAAAAGCACGTCGGGGACAACATTCTTTTTTGGATCAGTTTGATCGTATGGTGACCAAAGAAAACAACAAAGTGTAGCCATCTCTACTGTAGAATCAGAATACATAGTTGCAGCAAGCTGTTGTGCCCAACTCTATGGCTCAAACAACAATAGGTGACTACGGTGTCAAACAGGTACGTTACCTATCATGTGTGATAATACAAGTGCCATTTCTATTCCAAAAAATCCAATACTTCATTCTCGGACAAGCATATTGACATTAGACCATCACTTTCTTAGATGGATTGTTATGAAAATGAATTAGGTTGGTTTAAAGATGTTCTACTGAAGACAACTGCTGACATTTTACTAAACCATTGAGTAAAAGAAAGATTCAACAAGATTATTCGTGATCTTGGTATGATATTCATTGATCACAGTTAAATTATCTTTCAATCCCACGATCGGTCACCGACACGTGAGCAAACACCCTAAAACTAGTCGTTCAGCAGTCGATGAACGGTTTATGCATGAACAAAACATGTAAAAGGACTACTTGAAACAGGTAGTCATCTTTTCACAAAAGTAGGTTAGTATAGAGAGTTTACAACAAATAGAGAACAGGAAAA
This sequence comes from Limonium bicolor, assembly GCA_023374045.1. Classification (NCBI taxonomy): domain Eukaryota; kingdom Viridiplantae; phylum Streptophyta; class Magnoliopsida; order Caryophyllales; family Plumbaginaceae; genus Limonium; species Limonium bicolor. The sequence continues at coordinate 53,498,012 of CM041781.1, forward strand.
TCTCTACCAACGGACGTGACAACCATCACGGCGCTGCCCGTATTATAGTATAACCATTGGGACATGTCAGCGAGCGGACGAGGAGCGGTCGCCGACCGTTACTCGATATCTATAAAAGGGCGACGGGAGTTTTGCTCTTGTCACACTATTGCCCTCACTCTCTCTAATCTCTCTAAGCATTCAGAGAAATTTCTCTTCTCTCTTATAAACAATTTCGCGAGCTCAGTGCAAAAGAACCCTTGCCTCATAGCCGCTAAAGAACACCCGATCAAAAAGTTATAAAGTCCAGTACAAATCCTCTAAACCAAATGGCACCCAAAAATGCTCGTCGGTCAAATGCTAAGGAAGTCGTCAAAACAACAAGTGACTGACATACAGCCGACATAATCTCAAACTCGCCTGACTAAGGAAGAAGAAAATCAACTTACGGTAAAAGTGGTGCAAGAAGGCGAACTACTAGCCAGTGAGGTAGAGTATATAAGGACCCATATTCCTAAAACTTACCATCTCATTGAATCCGGTACCTTCAAACCTACTATTCTTCCTATCCCTGCTCCCACAGAAAAACCAAAAATGACTTCTTCTGCTCCTTCACCGAAAACCTCCAAAAACACCACAAAGCAATTCAAAGCCAAGAAACCCAAAGCTCCTAAAAACCAAGACCTCTTCACTGCTACAATGAGTTGTGAAACTCGCCAACTCGTGCCTCTAAGCAAGCCAAAATTCAACAAGAAGCTCCACAAAAGTCTCACTAGACACCGGAAAGAGCAACTCGTCAGTTACACTTCACCGATGAAGAGGAAGCATCCCCCTCAGCTATTGTGGAGGTGATTGTCCACCAACCAGAGATCGAAGAAGTTCAAAGTGACGACAAGTCACAAAAAGATGATTCAACAGAAGAGCAAGACCATGAGGAAGGTGTAACAACATCAGACTCAGAGGAGGAAGCTGAGCTCATCGCTTAGTATGGGGAACCTGTCGTCCACCGGTCCCCGACACCTCCCCGATCACCTCAAAGAAAGGATAGCGATACAGAGTCGATGTCACCAATCATACTCACGCTCGAGGAGCGTGAGCATCTAAGGAAAGCCAAAGGCAAGGGACCATTGGCATTATCACCACACACTCTAGAGATGGAGGAGCCTTCCCAAGCAAAGAGAGCTTTCGTCAAGTCCCAGTCATCCCAGTCCTTGAAGCGTTTGAAAAAGCTCAAGGAGCTAGAGCCAGCCTTGATCAAGGCTGAAAATGTCAACGACCGATCCTGTCCCGTCTTACCAAAGACGTTGGACAAAGAATGGATGGAAAATATGGGTCTTGGAGAGATCATCGAGCTGTTGAAGTTCTAAGGATGGGTAGACTTCTTCTAGGAGCCTATCCTCATCTACACTAAGATGCTCAAAGAACATATGCGACATCTAGGACCACTCCTAAGCGACGACGATGATAACTATCTCATCTCAACGGTCCAAGATGCTTAAATCACCATCTCCAAGTCCTGGATTTGCAAGACTTTTAACATAGAGCTACAAGGGCTGGATACTTCAGCTCGGGACGTTCTTCAGCGTGTAAGAGTCACTCTTACCGCTGTGCAGGCTGTCTTCACCAAACCAAGTGTTCATCACATGGTTCAAGGAGAAATATATTTTATGGATTCCCACATAGCCTGAGTGTTCTTCGTCTCTTAAAGACTTGAGTGATAACCGTGTGACCTAGTTCTAGGATTTGATTTTATTTTTCCATTAATACTTTGTCTCAACATTTGACTATCTGTTTCTAAGTAAATCTTTCGACATCAATGAAAATGCACTTGTTCTTTTGTCTATCTTGAATGATTATACTAGTTACTGAATAATTTATTGTATTGGTTGCGTCTTCCTTAATTAAAAAGTGCAAAATGATCAAAGATATTTAGTCCCATCCATTCCACTAATCCAATCTCCAAACTCACACCTAAAAAGCCTTCAAACATAGCCCACAAGACATAGCACCTCTTCAATTATCACTCACCGACCAGTCGTTGAGCATATCCTCGAGTATCTATAAATACTTGTGCACTTCATTTGCCACTCACAATCATTGTTTCACTTCTCACGAAATGGCTCAAACTCCACAAAGCTCATCTAGCTGAAATGAGCAAACAGTTCACTCCACCATTCGCAACTTTAGGTTCACTAAACACCCAAAGAAATACATCGCTCAAAGCTATGTTCAACCAGTCTCCGACTCACTCACAGCTTGGTCTATCACCTTCAGTGTCACTCGATCAAACACTCGTTCCCCTCACTGCATGGAATTCATAGTGGATTTTGATGAGTATGATCTTTCCTCCACAGCTGAATCACCATTGTCCACAACTTAGTTTTCGAAGGATGAACCTTATGGATTAGATGTCATAGAATGGGATCACCAAACCCGTCACTCTATCTAGATTATCTTGATCATGTTTATAGTTTGTACTCTATGGAATGTTATGGCCTTTACAATATCTTAAGTCGTGTAGTTGCTCCCTATTTTGCTGTATGGCAAAGGGGGAAAGAAAGAATATGTACTTATGACACTATGTCTATCTCCCCTATATTATGCAATATCTTAATGAAAACTTTTCTACTATGGTTATAGTATAACATAAAAGATGTCACTTATTGCAACTGTCACTTATTGCAATTTTCCTTACGCTATAACCCTTAACAAACTCAAAGGGCATTCCTCTTAGGGGGAATACCTCTCAAATTTTGAATCTTTAAGTTGTCAAAGTACATATTATTTTATCAGTTGCCATCATCAAAAAGGGGGAAATTGTTAAGTCAAAGACCTTTAGTTTTGATGATAGCAAACCTGTGGTGTTTATCTAACATGCTTGTCAAGCTTATCATTCAGATAAACAGGTGAATAAGTGGCTTAGCACGCAAGGTTGCAAGCGCACTCAAGTCATAAGTGGCTTAGCACACAAGGTTGCAAGCGCACTCAGCCTACCACATGTGCCCAACCAGTCGGGCACCTGTGTGCGAGAGCTCCGGAAAATTTCTAGTAACTCATAAGTAGTCAAGAACCTCACTATCACATATCTCATACATCATACATCAAACAAGGACAACAAGGACGGAAATGTGCTTGCAACGTCGACAAACTCACTCAGATATATCACACCCACACAAGCAACTAGCTCACGACAAAAGAAGTAGCTCATTAATGTGCGAGATAACAAGATAAGCAAAGGCTATTAATGAACATCATTACATAGCTGTAATAAATTCAGAATAGAGCATTTATGGGCATTAATTAACCAGACAAGGTCAGACAAGTTGAAGTGTGCTAGTGGTGACCGACCACTTGGGAGACGCGCCACCAACTTGCCCAATCACAAGGCAGCACGTGTGCTGATACCTCCAGAACAAGTTGGAAGATAATCTGTAGTAGAGTGCGGCTATTATAATAGGAGAAGAAGAAGTAATCTACTTCTAGAGTCTACAGATTCATAGTGTAGGATCAGATGGCTGACTCAAATCAACACAAGGTGTTAGTCTATGAGATGGTTTTACTCAATTGAACTTTGTATGAGAGAACACTTGAGACGTAGAAACACTTAGTCAAATTAATCAAGCTGAGTGTACGGAAGCAGTTGCTCAAGGTAGTAAAGTAAGATAGACTTAGTGGAGCTAAATGGATTAACACTCGAATGGTGGAAGGACTCTATGGAACTCAGCAAGATACACAACATAAGCTATTTTATTTTCTGGCCAAAACAAAATAACATACAATGCCCACTCAGTAGAAAAGATCTACTTCGTGGTTTTCACTCACTCACCCAATACAATCTCTGATCAGCTCGATGGTAAGTGTAGTAAAACTAGGATCTTCCTAGAAAGAGTCTATCTAGATGCACTAACTAATTTGGTACAAATTCTCTTTCTGAATTATAAAGGTAGCTCTCTCTCTAATCTCTGAAATGTTTTACTATTAAAAGCGCAGGTCATAAACTAACTATTACATGCCTATTTATACTGTTTCTAAGAGCAACGGCTCGAAGGAGTTAGTTCTGAAATTATCGGAACTAATTTAGTGGAATTGTGCTAAGGCGACTCACGCCAGATTTGGGCCGCAAACTCCGGAGTCGACTGGGTCAGTATTGTGACAATTGGAGCGTTGGCGTGTTGATGGATTTGCTCCTTAATATTCACAACAACATGAAAGAGTCTGTGGTGATTCTTCAGTTGCGCAAACTCTTTTTGAGTTTGGTATGGAACTTGTTCTTTGTGTTTTGTCAAAGACGAGTGACTCCCTCAAGGCGATTGACTATCTCTGTAACATCATTATGTCTCAACAGTTTCCTCCTTGTTGCTGATGATAGCAAACCTCCGTGAATCCCGATTGAGTCAATCCTGAAAAGACAAAAACACAAAGAACTAGGGGAACCGACCCTGTTGAAGTTCCCCCTTAATCGAAGCATAAAGAAGTTTCAAAGTCCAAAGACTCCACTGTGGTTCCCCCTTAATCGTTGAGAGACTCCAGGCAGATAATAGCACAATAAGAAAACAGATAGTAAGCATAGGCAGTAATGAGCATAGTCAAGCAGGCAGATAATCACGTATCCGCACAGTCCAGCAGCGAAAACTTAAAAGCAGTTCAAAACACAAAAGAGTTGCCCATACACCAGACGGGATTCACCGCTTCCCCCTTTTGATTTCATCAAAGGGAAGCCCTATCAGTCACATAGAGTCAGTCACAGTATTCATAAACAATCCAAAAACAGTGTTTAGAACTTAAAAACGACCCAAGTTCTAGCACCACACACACACACCATTAGGTTAGGGATCGGGAATCGGGTTAATCGCAGCTTGAAGGTCAAGGAGAGTGTCCTGCATCGCTTTCACAGCCGTCTCGAGTCCAGTGAGTCTCTCCAGCATCCTTGAGTTATTCTGGGCTAACTCTGCCACCTGAGTAAGAAGTCGCTCGACCTTCTCCAAAAGTTGAAGGAGTCTGTCTTTAGTGATTGTCTCTTGTGAAGTTGAAGGAGCATGCATCATCGGAGTTGACGGTGGAGGCAACAGCTGAGATTTGTCGATTGAAGTGACCCTGTTTAGATACCGGAGGTTGATGGTGTCTGCTTCCTCGATGTACTATGGCATTGATTTTGTCAGAGGTACCTGAAAGAATTTGAAGACCCGAGGGAGCCATAACACATAACCTAGGGAATGCTTGGGAGTATCGACGGACTGGGCCAGGCGATTCAGAATTAAGTAGGCCAAATTGAGAGGGTGACGGTTGAGAATGCAGTACATAATGGTCTGATCAAGACCATTGACCATGTGGTTACCTTCTTTTCTGGGAACAATGTTTTTAATGACCGAAATATGAAGAAGTTGGTGGAGTATGGAAAGATCACCTCTTGGGATTGGAGAACCCACTTTTCTTTTGGAAGAGAAAAAATGGTAGATATTGTTGTGTGGGACTCCGGGGATATCAGGAAGGACTCCTTTTTGATAGAACTTTAGACCTTTGGGAGGGACTCCGAGGAATTCAGAAAGTTTTTCAAGATCAAAGAAAATGGTGGTGGAATTGACGAAAGACTGTGCCGCACCATTTCGAATAACAATGTTTTAATAAAAATCGAGGGACTCTTATGGGTACCACTCGCAGACCTCATAAAACAGATATGTCCAACCCTGAGCCTTTAATAGTTTTACCAGATCTCCTATATGTGTAGACAGTGCCCAAGAGAAATCAAGAAATTTACCCTTAATGATATTGCGATCCGCAGCAGGATCAGATAACATGTAGTGTTGTGTGAAGGGGTCTATCTTGGCACTACGTCGTTGCGGCTTGGGAGGCTTCTGGTACCTTGTCAAAGTGGCGCCGGTGGAAGTGTCATGACTGTTTGCTTATAGCTCTAGGACCGGGGATGACTCACCCGAAGCAGAGGAGACTGGTTGGGCTTTTACAGAGGATCATAGGACACGTTTGGTTGTAGGTCTATTGGCTGTGGCTTTTCGTTTTCGGGTTTTAGGTTTAGGAGATGGTGGAGGAATTGGGGTTGCAGATTTTTCGTGTGATTGTTGTGGGGTGGGTGTTGGAGATTTTTTGGGTTGAGGGTTTGGTGGTTGTTGTGCAGGTTCGTCGGGTTTAGGGTTTTGCTGTTGAGGTGGCGGGGACGATGGTTTGGCTGGGGGATGGATAACTTGGATTAGTGTTATCTCCTCGGTGTTAGTTTCAAGAACCTCAGTCTGGGCTGCAGATGGAGGTGTGGGTTGTGAGGAGGTAGTGTGGGTGGAATGCGGTGGTGTGGCGGTTTTTGTGGGAGAGGGGGGAGGGGGGGGGGTTTGGGGTGGTGGGGGGGGGGTGTGGTGGTGGCGGTTTTTATGGGAGAATGGGTGGTGGCAGTGGCTGTGGGTGGATTAGGGGTGGCCATGGACTGAAGGTAGGCTTGGAGGTGAATCGGATCTTGGAAGATTTCAGTTGGGATATTGACGCCGTTGAAGTTAATGCCCGCCATTAATTTGAGTTGAGTGAGAAAAAAACATGGGTAAAAGGAGCTTGGGAGTGATGGAGGCTAGTTAAAGGCTGAGGGGGTTGATGGAAGATGCAGAGTTTTTCTGTTGTGTGTGTCAGGCGACATAATTCGGGTGCACGAGATCAAGGGCGAGGATTGGGCGGAACGGGTTTGGATTGATGACGTGTGTGTGTAGCGATAGAGACATAGAGTCGATCAAGCGTAACACAGTTCACAGATTTATTCACAAACAAGGACAGACTCAGAGACTTAAGGACATACCTGCTGACGATTGCGTTAGGAGCAAGGAGATGCGACCGTCTAGGTAGATGAAGTCAATCCAATTGCTTATCAAAGTGGCTCAAATCTTGCTGTAGACAGAGGTTTAGTGAAGATATCAGCAAGTTGATCTTCTGTGGAGACAAAGTCAGGATGAATTAACTTTTTCTTGACACAGTCCTTCAAGAAATGAAAGCGAATTTCAATGTGTTTGGTTATTGAGTGTTGGACTAGGTTTTTGGATATTTTGATTATGCTTTAATTATCACAGAAGATTAGAATTTGTTCTTGGGTAACGTGATAGTCTAGGAGTTGTTGTTTCATCCAAAGAAGTTGGGAGCAATAGGCCGCAACAGAGGCATACTCTGCCTCAGCTGTGGAGAGCGTAACAGAGTTTTATTTTTTGGAGGACCATGAAACTAGATAAAGACATAGGAACTGTGCATTACCTGAAGTACTCTTTCGATCTTGGAGTGAACCAGCCTAATCGGAGTCACTACAACCATATAAAGTAAAAGTAGGAGAGTGAGGATACCATAGATAGAATGTACTTGTACCTTTGAGGTATCGAAAGATACGTTTGACTGCTTTAAGGTGAGACTGCTTTGGCGCCGCCTGAAAGCGGGCACAAAGACAGACTACGTGGAGGATATTTGGGCGACTAGCAGTCAAATAGAGGAGAGACCCTATCATTCCTCTATACTATGTGGCATTGACACCGACTCCGTCGTCATCAAGATGAAGTTTAGCAGATGTGCAGCCGGGGGTTGACATGCTCTTGACATTTGTGAGATTGTACTTTTCAAGGAGTTCCTTAATGTACTTTTGTTGGTGGATTTTGATCCCCTCTTTACTCTTTCTTCATAAGATTAGCAAAATGTTCGCAGAGGGTGTTACTGGTTGAACCGAAAATAATATCATCAACAAAAGTCTGTACTAGAAGTAAATCATATGATGAGTGAAGAATGAACAATGTTTTGTCTACGTTACCTCTAGAGAAAACATTTTGCAAGAGATATGTAGAGAGTCTTTCATACCATGCTCATGGAGCTTGTTTGAGTCTGTAAAGATCCTTACAAAGTTTATAGACGTAGTCGGGATGGATAGAGTCTGTGAACCTTGGGTGTTGCTCGACGTAGACTTATCTATCATTATAGCCATTAAGGAAGGCCGTCTTGACGTCCATTTGATATAATGTAAAACCCTTGAATACAGCAAATGCAATTAACATGCGAATTGCTTCAAGACATGCTACTGGAGTGAAGGTTTCATCATAGTCAATCCCTTCTTCTTGATTGTAGCCTTTAACAACCAAACGAGCTTTATTCCTGAAAACTTGTCCTGCATCATCAAGTTTATTACGTAAGGCCCATCGAGTACCAATGGTTTATTGATGCGCGGGTTGAGGACTAATTCCCAGACAGCATGTCTTTGAAGGGAATTGAGTTCCTTTTGCATAGTAGTGACCCAGTCACTATCTAGAAGAGCCTCTTTTATATTTCATGGTTCAGTGCTGGAGAGGAAGGCACCAAAGGCACATAGGTTTTGCATAGCTTGAAAGCGTGTCTGAACACCTGAATGTGGGTTTGATATAATGTTTTCCGGAGGGTGAGCTGATTTTTATTGGAATTGTCGATGTGAAGCAGGAGGAGGTGTGTCGTTTTCGGGGGAGTCAAAATCCAAATTTTGAGGATGTAGTGTGTCAGAGTTATTGTCATTATCAGTGGTGTCTGAGGTATAACTTTCTTTTCCTGGGGAGTCTTCATGTGGGATAGACTGGGTATCTTGGAGTCTGCTTATAGGAATGGTGATGAAGTGGGGATCAGTGAGAAAATCGTCTGGAGCAAAGTCAAGTTGATCAGAAGATGAGCCAACATTGTGAGACTCATCGAACTTGACATGGGGGCTCTCTTCTAAACATTGAGTTCTCAAATTGATAACACGGTAAGCTTTGCTTTTATAACAGTAACCAAGAAATATGCATTCATCACTCTTGGGAGAGAACTTACCCAAGTTGTCCTTTCCATTGTTATGTATATAGCACTTACACCCGAGACGCCAGAGATGAATAAGATTTGGTTTGCGTTGACAGAGGAGTTCGTAAGGAGTCTTGTGAAGAAAAGGGTGGATCAAGGCGCGATTTAGTACATAGCATGCTGTGTTGATAGCCTCTGCCCAGTATGATGGAGCTAGTTGACTATCAATAAGCATGGTACGCGCCATCTCGACCAAGGTCCTATTTTTTCGTTCGACGACTCCGTTCTGCTCTAGAGTTCTTGCGGATGAAACTTGATGATCGACTCCGGTATCCCTGCATAACTCAACAAACGACTTGTTGCAAAATTCAGTGCCCTGGTTTGTTCTCAGGATTTTTAACGTAAATGATAATTTGTTGATAAACACTTTATGGAGTTTGGCAAACTCCGTAAAGATTTCATCCTTAGCAGACAGAAAGATGACCCAAGTCCATCTAGAATAATAATCAACTATGACCAGAATATACCTCTTACCACTTCTACTTTGAGTACGCATGGGGCCAACAAGATCCATGTGGAGTAGTTCTAACGGAGAGCTAGTAGAGGGAGTTAACTTACTTTTGAAGGACGGCCGAGTGTGTTTACCTTTAATACATGCTTCACAGACGGAGGCTGTATCAAAATTTGTATCGGGTAAACCAATCACCAAGTCCTTACTCTTGAGCTTATTCAGCAACCGGTGATTTACGTGACCAAGTCTGGTGTGCCACAGCAGTGAATTCTTGGAATGCACATTTAGACAGACTTGGTCATCTAGATTGATTGAGTTGAAGCACATTTTGTAGAGATTTCCTTCTTTGCATCTAATGGCTTTTAAAGAACCTGTACGCTCATCAAAAACCTTACAATCTGAAGATGAGAAAAGTACCAAATTGAATCTATCACAAATTTGAGAAATGCTTAACAGCCTGTGTTGAAGTCCAGTGACCAGATGGACTCCATCAACTTTAATTTTAGAGGAGTTACCTACAGAGCCAACTCCCACGATTTCGCCTTGGTTTTTGTTTCCAAAAGTAACCTTACGTGCTTTGTAGGATGAAAGCGAATTGAATTGATTTGGATCTCCAGTCATATGACGAGAGCATCCACTATCTAGGTACCAGCAGTCTTCATTCGCCTTCACCTACAAACACAAGATCATTTGTTAGTCTTGGGAACCCAGATGTACTTGGGTTCCCTTTTCAAACCAGATTTTTTAAACTCTTCTCTAGCTTCGAGAATTAGTCTGACTCATTTGAGATTAAACAAAAGATCTTTATTCAATTTATCGCAAGCATTGTCCCTATGTCCAAGACTCCCACAGTAACCGTAAATCTTAGTGGGAGGAAGGTTAAAGTATTTTTGTCGTCCTTTCCACCAAGAATCAAAATTTTATTTTTGTTGTTGGCGCTTGGGTTTGTTGTTGGATTTGGACATATTTTTTGGAATGTCTAATTTACCTTTATGCCACTTGGGCTTGGATTGAGTGGATCTAACTCCAGACCGCAGATTGACAATCTCTTCAGAGAGTTATTCTACTTTCTTTCGAAGATCATCACAATCTCGAATAACTTCCTTGATTTTGGAGTTAGCCCACTCAGGTAATTCAGAGGGAGTGACTTGTTTGATGAAATTAAATGGTTTGAGAGAGAGTGCATGCTCTTTTTCTTGCAGCTTTTGAGTGAGTTGTTTGACATAAGAGTTTAAAGAGATGACTTTGGATTCTGAAGCATTTAACTCATTTTGAAGAGAACAACATTTGTCGGTAAAGATAGTAAGATCATGCTTGAGAAAGTCAATCAGAGTGAGTGACTCTACTTGCTTGCTTTGGTTGGATTGACTAAGACTCTTGGTGTCGTCGAGTTCCTTTTGATGGGAATCAACACGGCGCCGTGAGTCTTGTAAGTCCAATCTAAGTGAGCAAGAGATTGTCTTATGTTCCTCAGCTTCATCTCTCAAAGCATACATGAGACCCTTTGAGATCTCGAGTCCTCAGTTAACTCAGAAATTTTGCTGGTAAGACTAGCTTTAAGAGAGTTAGTCTCAGAGACAATTTTAGCAATTAAAGTCATAAAGCCCATAGGAGATATACGATAAAGATCTATCTCAAGATGAGAGCGAGTTACCTTTGTCGGGGATCATGGACTCAGTTGGATCATGTGCCATGAGACATACTAGATCGCTTGACTCTGTGTCTTGATCGTCTGAGTCACCCCAACCGACGGTTGCCATCAGTGACCTCCATTGAGATTTTCCATACTTGTTTTTAAGTAACGGGTAGTCCTTCTTGAAATGTCTGGGTTTATTGCAGTTAAAACAGGTGACGGAGTTAAAGACTTGTTTGGAGGTATTTGAGAACGACCGACTCTATCGATTTGGTTGGTTATGCATGAATTTTCGAAATTCTTTACTATGAAGACGAAGTCTTCCATAGTCTCAGCCTCACTTTCTTCAACAATAATGTCCACCAACTCGGCCTTAGCTTGTCTGATTTGGGTATTAGCAACATAGGCACCTTCTTGACTGTACTGAGTCGATTTAACCTGCAAGGCTTGGTCATTCAAAGTAGTAGTTTTACTAGAAGAAGGAGAAGATATATTACCACACTTCTTTCGAACGTTCTTCTTGTACTTATCTACAAATTGTAGATAGGAACATAAGTCTTAGCAGCTCCATTTGGATAAGTCCTTGCATGATTTGGTGGAGATTACTGTCTCTGCCCACTCTTCTCTAAGACTGTCAAGCAGCTTCTGCAAGACACTCTCTTTATTCGGTAAGATGTCAACTTCCTGCAAAGTAGTTGTTAGTAAATAGAAACGATCATTGACTCACCGGGTTTTTCCAGAAAATTCTCATAGTCCATTCGAAGTTCTGGAGCTTTGCATTTCTTGACTTCATTGACTCCTTCGTGGGTAGCTTGAAGGAGAGTCCATATCTCGTTTGCAGACTTACAGTGATTGACTCTTCTTTGCTCTGGAATGGATAGGCATGTGTAGATTGCGCTAGATGCTTGTCGATTTAGAGCAGTCCATGTGGATCGATCTAAATTGACTACGAGATCTCCTCCAGTGACCATCTCCCAAAGTTCAGAGTTGACTGACTCAATGTGTTGTTCGATCTCATTTTTCCAATGATCGTATTTTGTGGAGGTTAGTCTAGGATGCTCGAAGTGCATTTTGTTGTTTTGATTGGTGAAGAGGTCTGCCATTGCTAGTTGATTGACAGTCAACCTAAACAAGGCTCTGATACCACGTGTAGGATCGGATGGCTGACTCAAACCAACTCAAGGTGTTAGTCTATGAGATGGTTTGACTCAATTAAACTTCGTATGTGAGAACACTTGAGACGTAGAAACACTTAGTCGAATTAATCGAGCTGAGTATGCGGAAGCAGTTGCTCAAGATAGTAAAGTAAGATAGACTTAGTGGAGCTAAATGGATTAACACTCGAAAGGTGGAGGGACTCTGTGGAAGAGTCTATCTAGATGCGCTAACTAATTTGGTACAAATTCTCTCTCTGAATTACAAAGGCAGCTCTCTCTAATCTTTGAAATGTTTTACTCTTAAAAGCGCAGGTCATAAACTAACTATTACATGCCTATTTATACTATTTCTAAGAGCAACGGCTCAAGGAGTTAGTTCCGAAATTATCAGAACTAATTTAGTGGAAGCATGCTAAGGCGACTCACGCCAGACTTGGGCCGCAAACTCCGAAGTCGACTGGGGCAGTATTATGACCGTTGGAGCGTTGGCGTGTTGACAGATTCGCTTCTTAATATTCGCAACGACATGAAAGAGTCTGTGGTGCTTCTTCAGTTGCGCAGACTCTTTTGTAGTTTGGTACGGAACTTGTTCTTTGTGTTTTGTCGAAGCGATTAACTATCTCTGCAACACCTTTATGTCTCAACACATAGGCCGTCAGTTACCCCTTAACAAACATGTATATAAATGAGCATTTATGTCCTATGTAATTTAAGCTTGCGGAGATAAAAAGAAGAGATACAATCTGAGCAAGTGTGAGTCAGACAAGAGTGTGTGTAAGTAATAGAGAGTTGGTGAGCTAGTGAGGACTGGGTTTGAGTGTCAATACTTTGGGTATTTGATTGACCGACAGGTCACGGAACGGTCGGTGAACCGTAGGCCGACAGTCAGGTGAGGGTTAAGGACTTCTGGGGTAAAGTCGAAACTATCCGGAGAGTCCGTGTGTGGGGCGAGGGAGATTGAGTGAATTCCGTGTGTGTAAATTCTCAATCGAAATGGAGTTTCCTGTTTAAGTTTTTCTCGTGTCTTCCCTTAAACTATCAAAGTTTATTAGAGTCAACGATACATCCACGACCAGTCGGGGATGCATCAGGAGTGCAAGCCAGTTTCAACCATGGCACCAAAATCTACTCTTCGTTCAAAGAAGAAAGTTGTCCTCAAGGAAGCTTCATCAATGCAAGTGACCAACAAGCGACCAACAGATTCACACATAGAATCGCCGCCCCCTCGCCTGTCTCAAGAACTAGAAGATCAACTTGTGCGAAGGGTGATAGACAAAGGCGAACTACAACAAGGAGAGGTACACTACATAAGCCTCTCTCTACCCAAGCTCCACCATCTTATTCAGGCCGAAGTTCTCAAACCACAAATGCTTTGCACTCCAACCCCAACCAAAGAACTAGAAATATCTTCTCCCGATCCTTCACCAAAAATCACCACCAAACATTCAAAGGCCAAAAAATCCCAAAATCCCATAGGATCACAATCTCTGCACTGCTACAATGAGTCGCGTAACTCGTGCAACTCGTGCCTCCAAATGAGCCAAAACCCAACAAGAAATTCCTCAAAAGGCCCACTCTACACCTAAAAGGGCGACTCGTAGGTTACAGTTAACCGACGAGAAGGACATCACTCCCTCAGACGTCGTCGAGGCTGTTGTTCAACAGATAGAAAGAGGAGGTACAGAGTGATGACAAGTCACAGAAGGAGGATACATCAGAAGAAAAAGGTCACGACGAAGGTATAAATGCCCAAGACTCCGAAGAAGAAGTGGAACTAAACGTTCAACCCACAATACCAGTCGAAGACCGGTCGCCGACACCTCAACAATCCAGTCATGAAGGTGCCAGTGACACAGAGTCCTCACCAATCATACCTACAGCCGAGCAATGATAGCAATCTAAAAAGGCTGAAGGGAAGCCAAAGTTGGTGCTCTCACCACATGGTCAAGCACTAGAAGAGCTCTTCCAAGCCAAGAAGGAGGCTGCGTAGCCACAACCACCTCAAGCTCTCAAGCGTTTGAAGAAGCTCAAAGAGTTGAAGCCAGTGATGTTCAGAGCAGAGAATGTCAACGACAAGTCCTTTCCCGTCTTACCAAAGATGTTGGACTTGGACTGGATGGAGCAAATGGGTCTCGGGAAGATTCAGGAGCTCTTGGAATTCCAAGGATGGGTGGACTTCTTTCAGGAGCCCATCCCCGTCTACATTGAGCTGCTCAAAGAGCATATGACGTATTTTGGACCGCTCCAGAGCGACAACAATGACGACTATCACATCTCCACAGTCCACGGCATCACCATCAACATTACCAAGTCTTGGATCTACAAGACTTTTGGTTTAGAACCAGAAGGACTAGTGGTTCCAAAACAAACCACCTGGAATGATTTGGGACACCAAGGAGGAAAAATGGTCCAACTATTCAACAAAGGGGCTACAGTGAAGAACTTCAACGCCATAGAGATGTCCATCCCCGACAGGGTGCTCTTCAGTCTACTCACCCGCAACATCACACCAAGGAATCAACGTACTCACATTGTGAATGTAAGGGACGTAAGAATGTTGTATGCCCTCAAGACCAAGGAGAAAATCGAGCTACCTGCAATGATATTGCTTACATTAGAAGAAAGTAGATTTGTGAACCAAGGTCTAGTACATGGGGGAGTGGTAACTAATGCGCTACAGGAAAACGGAGTGGACATCGACAGGTTCCACGAATACGCGTGGACCACTCAAGACAGCATCTGCTCAGAGATGTTGTCTAAGATGGGGATAAAAACAAAGGGGGATAAGCTCGTGGTTCCTCAGAAGCCCACCAAAAGTGAAGACTCCAAGTCAGAGGCCGGACCAAGTGCTCGGACATCCGTCCTCAAAAGGAAGCGAAGTCTCTCACCGGTCCACGACAGGTCGGGGACCAGTCTGGATACTTCAACTAGGGAGGTTCTAAAGAGTGTGAGAGTTACTCTCACTGCTGTGCAGGCCGTCTCCAGAGAACCAAGTGTTCATCACATGGTTCAAGGAGCTATAGACTTCATAGACTCCCACCTAGCCTGAGTGTTCTTCGTCTCTTAGAGAGTTGAGTGATAACCGTGAGAAAAACTAGTTCTAAGTTAGATTTTCCTTTTTCCTTTAAATATTTTTGCTGCCATTGGCTATCTGTTTCTAAGGTCAATATTTTGATATGAATGAAAATACAGCTGTCGCTTGTCAACTCGAATGATTATATTGGTTGCGAAATAATTTATTGTATTGGTTGCTTCTTCCTTGATTAAAAATTGCAAATTGATCAGAGATATTTCGTCCCATCCATTCCACTAATCCAATCTCCTAACTTGACACCTAAAAGGCCTACAAACATAGCCCACAAGACGTAGCACCTCATTTATTACCACTCACCGATCTGTTGTTCAGCATATCCAAGGTGTCTATAAATACTTGCTCACTTCATTTGCCATTCACAATCATCACTTCACATTTCATAAAATGGCACAAACTCCATAAAGCTCATCCAGTTCAAATGAACAAACAGTACACTCCACAATTCGTAAGTTCATGACTACCAGACACCCCAAGAAATATATCGCCCAAAGCCATGTCCAACCAGTTTCTGACTCACTTACAGCCTGGTCTATCACCTCAAGTGTAACTCAATCAAACACTCGTTCTCCCCACTGTATAGAGTTCATAGTAGATTATGATGAGTTAGATCTTTCTACCACAACCGAATCACCCTTGTTCGAGTCTAAAAAGTCTTAGATGAAAGCTTGTTTTTCGGAGGATGGAACTTATGGCCTAAATGTCCTTCAATGGGATCTCCAAACACGTTACTCTATCTAGATTTTCTCGATCATACTTGTAGTTTGTACTCTATGGAATGTTATGGCCTTTACAATATCTTAAATCGTGTAGTTTCTCCCTATTTTTGCTGTATGGCAAAGGGGGAAAGAAAATATATGTACTTGTGATAGTATGACTTTTTTCTTTGTGTCGTGTAATATCTTAGAGAAGAACTTTCTACCTATGGTTATAGTATAAATAAAAGCTGTCATCTTTTATCTTTTGTTTTGCTCAAGTTAATCTTCCAACCTTTAACAAACTCATGGGGAATCCTTCTTAGGGGGAATCTCTCGTATTTTTAAAATTGACAAGTACATATAATTTTGTATAGGTCACCATCCTCAAAAAGGGGGAAATTGTTAAGTCAAGATCCTTTAGTTTTGATGATAGCAAACCTTGTGTTGTCTATCTAATATGTTTGTCAAAATTCATGATTCAGATAGACAGGTAAAAGAGTGGCTTAGCACGCAAGGTTGCAAGAGCGCTCGGTTCACGACATGTGCCCAACCAGTCGGGCACCTGTCTGAGGGAGCTCACGCTAGAACTTCTAGCACATACAACAGGTCAGACACCGCACGAAGATATCTCTCATGCTTAAGAAGAAAATCAAAGGCAAAAGACTGCAAGAGGATCGACACATTCAGACAGACTCATATACCCACATAATCAACTAACACACGACAAGAACACAACTCATTAATGTGCAAATGGACAAGATAAGTAAAGGGCTACTTATCAGAACAATTGCATAGCCATAATGAAGACTAAAGGAGCATTAATGATCATTTAATGAGCCAGACAAAATCAGGCAAGTGGGGCACACAAGTGGTGCTCGACCAATCGAGAGGGCTGCCGCCAACGTGACCAATCGTAAGACGACACGTAGTCCAAACACCTTCAAATCAATTTGAAGACTTTCTGCAAGTCTAGTGTGGTTGTTATGTGAATAATAGAAGCAGAAGTCGACCCCTAGAGTCTTGGGATTTATAGGATGGTAGTTACATCCTAACTTACCGTATATATACGTTCATTTATTTCATATGCAAACATGCCTGTACAAGAGAGAAAAAGATAGAGATTATCTAGGCAAGTGTGGATCAGACTTAAGAGTGTAAGGGCTAGAGAGTTAGTGAGCTGGTTAGGACTGGTGTTGTGTGTCAACACTTTGTATTTAGTAGACTGATCAGTCGGGGAGCGGTTGGGGAACCGTAGGCCGACTGTCAGGAGAGGGTAGAGGACTTTGGGATAAAGTCCTAAACTTTCCCGGAGTCCATGTGTGGGGTGAGGGAGATTGAGTGAATTTCTTTTGTGCAAATTCTCAATCGAAATGGAGTTTCTAGTTTAAGTTTATCTCGTGTCTTCTCCTAACTATCAAAGTTTCATTTAAGTTCACGATACGTCCATGACACGTCGAGGAAGTTTCAGGAGCACTTGCACGTTTCAGTGCACACCCCATATGAGTCATCATCCCATAGAGTAGATCATGATGGCTTACCCACAATTCATTGGTAGTAGGGAAAAATCAGTGTTCGGCCTCCAAGGGCTCATAAACTTGTAATACCAAGTACCATAGTCATTACCAAGTGTTCAGGTTGTTCCACCACGTCCTTAACCTTATTATAATATCCACACAACATACCAAGAATAATCAAAGTACATAACCACCATTAACCAAATGAAAACCAAGATAAAACACATATAAAACACCTTTAAAATACCATAAAACCAAACCCATGTTTAACGTCTTACCTCTATGTAAATTTGACCCATATTTTTACCAGTTCAATAACAACATTGGATGAGTATTTATCCATGAAATAAAAGCAAGATACCTTCGAAAACCTCTTCATAGTTTTAGTAGAGACCAGAAAGGTCTTAAAGCATGTTTTTAGGTTTTATGTTACATTTAACTCATCAAAACTCAACTGGAGAACTTACCCACGAACTGGAATATTGTAGATTTATAAGTACTCATGGTTTTTAGCTTAAAACCCATAGAATATATTCACGAAAATCACACACCAAGCTGCCTCCAAGTTAAAGCACAAAAATCACAAAAATTGACATCAAGAATTCATGATTTTTACACCAAGTTTTCCAGATCCTCTCGCGGTCTATTATATATCAAAATTACCATTTAAGAGGCTAATTTCACGCCTTGAAAATAGTCAGAAGATAACTACAGCCTAAGCTATCGAAATCAACCCAAACAGAAATTGTCGCCAGAATTGACACATAAGGAAAGATGGTTGTACACAAGAACTACCTGGCTTCTTCTTTCCATAAATTTTGACCACGAATTAGGTACTTCAATAATATAACAGGGTACCCCCAATATATTCCAATAATTTGCCTAGGAACATCTCTAAAAACTCCTCACTTCTACACGGCTTCAGCACTGCCTAGGTTCCTTGGCTTCTGTGTTGGTGTTATGGGTTGGATGGCTTGTTCTACCTATTAATTCAAGTTTATTTGTGTTTAAGGAGGTTAAAGAAGTATACTTTTTAGTGTTATGAAGCCAAGTCGTGGCTGCTCTTTTGTAGGGAAAGGGAAGGTAACTTAAGACTAAAGTAAGGCTTAATATAATGACACATCATTAAACCACCTATCTACCTTTGTAACCCTTGATTTGAATAAGTAATGTGAACACATCTAAAGGCTAGGAAAAGCTAGAGGAGGTCGGCAGCTGCAGGAGTCATCATGAGCTGAAAATAAATCATGACAAGTAATGACATTAAATGGCATTAAGAGTGGCCGGTTTCCTAAGGCATGGTTTGGCCACCTCCTTACTAGGTTTAATTTGGTAATATGTCTTACTAATGTCACTACTAGAAATATGGCTATTCCTGACCATTTTTTACCGACCGATTGAAGTCGGTCAGTAAAAAAACACTTCAGGTTATAGCTCATTTAAGGCGCCACTTAAGGGTATAAAAGGAAGTAAGGTGTTTTAAGTGTAATTAAGAAACATGTTGTTGTTCTTTGACTTAAAACCTAACCAATGACCTCATAACACCTCTTAATTTCTTGATAGCTTGTGTGGATCCTACTGGACAGCATGTTAACCAATCATTTCATGACACCTCGTGCTTCCCGACACCTAGTGCTTAGGTTAACTAGGTTGCCACTTCATGCTTACTACCTACTAGATCACCATCTCATGCTTACCTCAACTAGGTCACCACCTCGTGCTTACCAAGTTGCTTAAGGTGTTTCTTAAGGAGAAAAGTAGCTATGAAGTGTAAAACTAATTATGGAGGTATTTTGGCTATTAGGGTATTACCGGGTCTCCTAGAATTTTCCAAGGTCTTCCTTCTCTGGTTACTAGGGTTTCCTAGCATTTTATTGAGTTTACAAGGCTTTTGTAAAGTTTTTGAGACCATTTCCATGATTTTTGGGACTTTCAAGACTTTCGGGAACTAAGGTTTCTAGCATTTCCGGGACTTCCGGGAATTAGGGTTTCTAGCGTTTCCGGGACTTCCGGGACTTTAGGGTTTTTCAATAACTTGGGTATTTCAAGAGTCATCAAAAGATGACATGTGATGTAGGTACAACAAGCATGGAATGAACATTGTCGAATGGGAATAGGAAGGAAGAAGGATGTAAGCAAGATATAACATTTACGTCAAGAGAGAGGAAGGAAATAATTTACCACTGAAATAACTTATATTGTGTATCTTTCTGAGTTCTACTGAGTCTTTCTATCTTTCGAGTATTCTTCAAATTAGTTCCCTTGAGTTTTATCACGTTTTGAGTTCGAGTAATTGCTTCCTTGCACTTAGTTCGACTGACTGTTCCCACATCATCAGTGTTTCCACATATCTAATTCGATTGAGTCAAACCATCTCACAGACTCACACCTTGAGTTGGTTTGAGTCAGTTGTCTGATCCTACATGTGGTATCAGAGCCTCGTTTAGCTGACATCAATTGAGAAGAAATGGTAGACCTCTTCGTAATCAAAACAACAAGATGCACTTCGAGCATCCCAGACTCACTTCCACGAATTACGACCATTGGAAAAATGAGATCGAGCAACACATAGAGTCAGTCAACTTTAAATTATGGGAGATACTCATTGGAGGAGATCTCGTAGTCAATCCACACCGATCTACTTGGACTGCGGTAGATTACAAAAGGTATGAGCTCAATCGACATGCATCTTGAGCCATCTATAAATGCCTGTCGATTCCAGAACAGAGAAGAGTCAATCATTGCAAGTCAGTAAATGAAATCTAGACTCTTCTCTAAGCAACCCACAAAGGAGTCACAAAACTCAAAAAATGCAAGGCACAAGAACTAAGAATGGACTACGAGAACTTTCTGCAAAAACCAGGTGAGTCGTTAGAAGATGTGCTTAAACGCTTTTATTTATTAACAACTATTGTGCAGGAAGTTAATATCCTACCGGCACTGCTGGAAAAAAAGAATAAACAACGCCCTTTTAAAAACGGTTATATTTGTAAATCGTTTTTTTTAGCATATTAAAGAACGATTATAAAGTAGGGCGTTGTATTTATGGTTTAGGCCGGACATTTTAAAAAACGCTTCACTTAAGAAGCGTTCTTTATTGTATCGTGCCCAAAGACAGAAAAAATGCTTGGGAAATAAGCGTTCTTTATATGAAACATATAAAGAACGCTTCATATAGAAAGAGTTTTTATGTCTCTGGAACGCTCAGCATAAAGAACGCTTCCTTTTAGAAGCGTTCTTGATGTTTTTTACTCTCAGCAGAAAAAAACGCTTCTTAAGTGAAGTGTTCCTTATGTTGCCTGAATAACACCCCACTTTCCTGAAAAATTTAATCTCTCCCGCGCTCACTATTACAACGACGTAAACCCTCTACCTCTCTCTCGACTGAGCACACGAAATACGTACCCCAGTACCGTCCGCTAGCTATTGCCATCGCCGCCACTTCTGTCGCCGCCACTGCCGTCGCCGTCCGTGCCGCCGCCGTTTTCCGGCCGTCTCTCGCGCCTGCTTCGCGTTGCTTTCTCCAGATATTTGTGCGCGCGCACACGCATCTTCCTTCTCTGATCATCGATCGACCCAAATATACATGCATGCCTGTTGCCTCTGTTTCGGTAATTCATCAAATCTGCGAAACAGGAACATATATATGTCTGCTCTTTCACTCTTATTAATTTTGCAACCTGCGATCGAACAGGAACATATATACATGCCCGTCACCTCCCTTCAGTAAGTTCTATTGATCATCTGCAGTAATTTTATAACCCAACTGGCGTAACATTGATCCATGCTCTATCGCCTCTATTCTTGATTCTGCTGGAGGTAATTTTGCTAACCAAACTGATCGATCAGGAACATATAACCCATGATGTGGTTGGGATTAATGTGTTCAATTATTAGGATTAAGTGTTTGGGATTAATTAATTTTGCAAACCAATTAAACTGTCGCTGAGTTGATTTTTGGTACTTGCTGGTTGTGTCCAAATGGACTTGAGATTAATGTGTTTATTAGGCGAAAAATATAATGTGTTGGGCATACAAATATAGCGATGTAGTTATGGTGAAATTTTACAAAACCAAACAGTCGATCAGGAACATACATGCTCTGTTTGAGATTAATGTGTTTATTAGGATTAAGTGTTAGGGATTAATTTTGCAAACCAAACTGTCGCCTCTTGTACATGCTCTATTGTGGTGAAACCCTATATTTTTAGGGGGGATTCTGTCGGATTTCCCAGAAAATTTTGTCAAACTATTGAATTATTGGATTTGTAATGTAATTATTGTTGTGTACAAACTATCTCCTGCAGGCATTGGTAGTACTTTTCATTGTCTCACACCTGATACGGGCTGATTGATTGAAGTCTAGCTTTTTCACATCAGGACTAAGTAGACAACTCATCATATTAGGTTAGTTTATAATTTTTCTCTAATTACTTCTTAATTGTTATAGTGTTTCTCTGAATAGCTATTAAATATACTCAAACATAGTCACCCGTCCGAGATATACCTACTAGAGGTATATCTTGGATAGTCCCCGTCGGGACTGTCCAATCACGTTTGATCTCACCTTCTAGGTTGTAACGACCCCAAACACCACCCTAGGAGTTAGGGACGTTACACGCCGCGTATCTATTACCTAATAACGCAAGGCTCTAACATACGATACCCAAAACAAAACAAAGTACACTTTTATTAACTAAAAATAGATTACAAGGTCTATCTGACATTACATACATAAGCCAAACTACATTACGTCACATAATCAAATTACAAAGGGCCTTAAGCCACAACTACAAATACAAAGCGAAGGACGATGCAAAAAGCAGAGCGGAGTCTTCAAAGGAAACTTAAACCTGCAAATCAGACGGAAATAAGGGTGAGCCAAACTATAGCTCAGCAGGTGATAAACTTCATCAGCTGAGCATGCTCAAAACATATACTGAACATAATCATATACTAATACATAAGCTTAGCAAATCAGACTGGAAGTTGTAACATAAATCAGATAGAGAATGAAACTTTCTCAAATCAGAGGAGTGACAAGCCAGAACCGAAATAGAAGTTTGTCCAATCAGAGCAAAGAAGCAGGAACTGAGCAAACCGAACAGAAGTCTTAAATCAGAACAAAGCAAACCACAAACTCAGAAGTTCATAACAGAAGCTCAATCAAAACAGAGGTGGGACACTAGACACCAGCTGACACATCAGAAGGACCCACATAACGTCCTATGGATCCGAAGATCCCACAACAGAAGTCGTAGAGACAGCTATGGACCCGTCGGTCACTAAACATCCAAGGGACCCTGAGAGATAGAACAGAAGGGAACCCAAGGGAATAACAGAAGGAATTCCTGCGCAGCATGCTACGGGACAGCCAGACCCGACTATCCAAGGCTCAGAAGCTAAACATCTAGGTCCCAAAACAGAAGCTTTACAAAACGAAGCAGAAGCCTTTAACAGAACAGAGCGGAGGGACGAAGCACATCAAACGGATCATAATCCTTATCAAAACAAAGGTCATATACTGACTAGCAAACACGAAAACTAAACAGAAGCGTTGAAGCTCAAACACTCTTTCAGAGCAAATCAGAGTTCAAAGGCTTATCTAAGACTTTCAAATTAAAGTACACATATACATGTGCTAAAACATATTAGATCAGATACTACTCGAAAAGAGGAATCCAACGCCGCAAACGGCACTCAAAACGGAGCTCAAACGAAGAAGTTATGCTAAAACAAAGGCCGGTCCGAACATGCGTCCGACCTTGCATGTTCGGACCTAATTCGAGAGTCTGAAAATCCTCCGGCGTATGATGTCCGAACTTCAATGTTCGGACACATGTTCGGACATACCGAAAACTGCAAAATCACTTACGGAAATCAGCCAGAACCAAGCCACAAATCCCCCACAAAACATACATAACTTATTATAGCAAATTAACCAATCGAAAACACATTTCCATGGGGTTTTAACGCATCAAACGCACATCAAAATCAACCAAAAACATCACCAAATCAAAGAGTTAAAACAATCATATACGAAGAACAAACAAAATCAGAAATCCCCATGGACGAACACACACAACCGAATCCATTCACCACCTACCTCACATCCGACGCTAAGCCATCTCTGTAGACTCTGCAATCTGCTCCACTCGAATCCTCGCTCAGAATCATGAACACTCGAACACATCGAAAAGAACCAACACCGGAAGGAGGAGCAAGGAACTTGAACGAGAAACAGAAACCCCCACTCAGAATTCCTAACTCGAGATTGACGGACTCGAATCACCAACGACGCTGCCAGCACTCTAGTTGATCGATTTACAGAGAGGAAGAATTGAGAGGAAGAAGCAAAGGGAAGGAGAAGGGATATGCACGCAGAGCGGGAGTTGAGAGGGGAATGTTAGAAACTGACGTGAGGGAAAGATCGTGAAATTAAATGAAGGGGGAAGGAAAATAAGAATGAGGTATATTAAAAAGGAAGTTTAATTTCTACTTATTTAATTAATAGCAAAAATAAAAAGGACCTTCCCTCTAACTTTGGATAATCAGCCATAAATGACATAATCCCACTAGAATGAAAAGAAGAATATTATTATCCTCCATTTACGGAACCGAAACGAAATAAGAGTAGAATGAAATTAAATAAAAAAAACTGGGGCATAACATAGGTAGTGAACAAGTTTATAAAAAACAGTTCATTTAAAAATTCGGTAGCTTTTCCCTTTTGTTCTTCGAGTGTATACATTCATATATACACTAGAAGAACAGAAGGGAAATGCTGCCGAAATTTTCAATGAATTGTTTTTTATAAACTTGTTTGCATGTGAGATTGAACGTGATTGGATGGGTTTAGGTTGTAAAATTTTTAAAAGTAACTGGACAAATATCTGCCAACATATGAACGATATCGATCAGTTGTAAAGTAATACATCGATCTTACAGAAAGAGACGGAGAATTAATAGATGTACAATGACAGACTTGACAACGATTACCTACAAGGGGTCGATAGGTTCTGTAAGATCCTAGTCAACAATCTTCAACCGAGGGATAAGGGATATATTTTGTGTACATGCATCGACTGCAAACATGACTTCAAGTATAGAGATATTGAGAAAATTAAGGACCATTTGATTCGTCGTGGGTTTACAAAAGATTACAAAGACATAGCATTATGGCATGGTCAGCATGCAGTGGATGTGCTTGACTATGATGCAGAAGCTTCAGTAGAACAATCAGAATTGGATGGCACTGAAAACTTTGGGGATGACACAGAAAACTTTGGGAATGATGATAACTGCACGATTAACGACGAGACAGAAGATGCGAACCTAGACACACTGTTGGAAGATGTAAAACAATACTTTACTAACAAACTGAGTACACATGAAAACTTTATGCAGTCATGTAAAGAACCACTGTATGCTGGATGTGATGCACTGACAGTGAACAAATTAAGTGTGACCTTGAAACTATTTAATGTCAAATCGAAACATGGATGGAGCGATGTAAGTTTCACGGAACTATTGCAAATTATTAAGGAGATACTACCAGCGGACAATGTCATACCTACAACTACTTATGAGGCAAAGAAGTTAATGTGTCCAATGGGTATGGAGTACAAGAAAATACATGCTAGTCCATCGGGGTGTATTTTTTTCTGGAAGGAGTATGAGCTACATGATTGTTGTCCTAAATGTGGTGAATCACGTTATGTAAAGAAAGATCATCAGGACGGTAACAAGACAAAGGTTAATTCCCCAGCGAAGGTGTTATGGTATTTGCCAATAATCCCAAGGTTTAGGCGGTTATTTGCAGTTCCGAAGGATGTTGAAAACCTTAGGTGGCATGCAACACATAGGGTGGACGATGGTAAATTAAGACATCCTGCTGATTCACCGCAATGGAGAAACATTGACATAATGTATCTTGAGTTTGGTATAGAATCAAGAAATTTAAGACTTGGCTTATGCACGGATGGAATGAACCCGTACGGCACTTTGAGTAGTGTACACAGTACTTGGCCTGTTCTGTTGACTGTATACAACCTCCCACCATGGTGGTGCATGAAGCCTAGGCATATTATTCTATCAATGTTGATATCAGGTCCAAAACAGCCGGGGAATAATATTGATGTGTTTCTGCAGCCGCTTATTGATGACTTGAAACTATTATGGAATAAGGGAGCAACAGTATATGATTCTTATGCAAAGGAAAACTTCACACTGCGTGCTATGCTGTTTTGTACGATAAACGACTTTCCAGCATACGGAAACCTATCTGGATATACAATCAAAGAAGCATTAGCGTGTCCTGTTTACGTTGATAACACATGCAATATCCGATTGAAATATAGTGGAAAAAATGTGTACATGGGTCATCGGAAATTATGATCCATTCCCATATGCCAAGCTTCAGGTATGTGTGAATTTTAGTGCTTTGTCGTTATTTATTTTTTTAATTAATCAAAAGTATGGATGTTGCAATGTGTGAATCAAATTTTTTTTGTTCGTTTATTAGGGAACCAAACCCTGTCGTCTTCTGCAGATCAATGAACACGGCACCTTTATGGTTGCATTAGGCACAATTCTACAGACTGATTCGGCGTCACTGTGTCATTTTAAGCGGGATCCGGCCTGGTACGTCCGTGTGTTCGTATACAGTGTCTGTCAAGGCTGTGATCACATTCCACTACCGATAGAGTGGAATGATTGGAGCACTGTCATTGAAGCACGTGGCTCACACAAGTACCTTGTAATCTGGTGGATTTATCTGATAGTACGGTAAGTAAAAGAACTTAAATTTGTTTACTAATTACCATTTCATATAAATGCAGTTTTGGGAATAGTTTTCCAACGTATACTAACTTGTCATTTCATAGACACCTGTTCCTATTGCTGACAAAGGTAAGTGAGTCAGTGCGTCGAAAGGAAAGGGACCATCAGGTCAACAGGATGATCACTACATCAGTCCACTTTGACACGATTTCATTCTTCTTCAAAATTTGGTTAATACACTAGGAAAGCGTCAGTAGGTCTTGTATAACTTGATACTTGGGAAGGGTGATGATTTCATTTAGTTCATCCTTAGGGTTCCGCCGTCTTTGTTCCACAGCGAAGAAGCCCAGGAGTTGCTGATCAGTATTACGATGTCAAGGAGCAGCTGCTTGGTGATATGCTGAACATCTCGGTGATTCAATCTTACTGCTTGTAAGTATCACATTTTTTCTCTCTCAAAGTTAATAGTAAGTTTTATGTATATATAATTTTAATTTAATGCCTTGGTCATCAAAGGCCCTTACTATCGAGGCTAGTGGCAAAGAAAATGGAAAATATGATCATCTTCTTATGTCCACAAATCATGTCTTCTGAGGAATCTATGAGAGACGGTGTTACGTGTCAGAGCAATATGTGCAATGCCATAATTGCGGTGGTTAACAGGAAAAGCCGATTTGTGCTCATACCATATCATCAGATGTAAGCGTGCTTGACCACCTTATGCTTTTGTCTTTATTGTTTTATGTTAACTCATATATATTTCGAAGTTGAAGTTGATTTGTTGTTGTTTGAACTTGTAGCAATCATTGGTTATTGTTAGTGGTGTGTACTTACTCATCATCCTGTATAGTGATTGACCCTATTGGTGGAATTAGGAGAAACATCGCCATTTCTATTCTGCTGACAAAGAAAGTAAATTGTGCATATTTTCATTTCAAAAATAAAATTTTATACTTTTTTATTACTTGTCACTTAAATGCTTGTTTTAATTAATTTTAGTGGTTTTAGAGATGGTATGGTCAGTGTCTGTGCTATGAATTTTCCTTTGGATATACAGTATATGAAAAAGGTAAAAAAACATTCTATTTACACATGCATACTTAAATATATTTTGTATATTAGTGTGTATATATAATAATATAATTTTATTCAAAATAGTGTCCCGGGCAACCAGATAGCAGCAGTTGTGGATATTTTGTGATGCGATACATGTACGACATCGTGTCCAAAATCGAGAAAATCATAAATGACATTGAAGTACGTATTATAAGTTTTGTATTTGAATTGGTAATTTAACTGTTTGTGCATGGTTGGATAAGTTTAAATGGTGTACTTAATTGCTTTTATAATTCTTGTGTGCAGCTTATTGACTTCTTTGCAAAACAAGGAGCTACTTATTCACCTGCTGATCTACAATTTGTCAAGGACCACATGTGCGCTTACTGGACGAAAGCAATTAATTATGAAGATGAACAGAAGTCATGAGTAGCGCGCTGCAGCTATTTCTTTTCTTTTTTGAAGTTGTCTGAACTGAACCAATTTGCATCTGTAAATGCAGTTTGTTGCATTATGTCAAGTACATTTGCATTGTGTTGAAAAATGCAGTTTCCTGCATTATCAAATTTTTACAAATTGCAGTACAACATAAGTACTTAGTAGCTTCCATCTGTGTTGGGATTTTAACTGTAATTAAATTTTGTCTCCATGTTTGGTACTAATACTGGCAAATCTCTGTTAATTTGGTACTAATACTGGTTGATTTGTTGCAATTGGCCTGGGATGCTGTAAATTTAATTCATAGATTTAATTTCTCTGTTACAGTTTGTTGTGATGGCTTCTACTGTGTTGAAAATGCAACAATGCATTGATCTATGATGTGATGATATCTGTAGCATTTGTTGGAATAGAGATTTCTGAAAATAAAAAATAAAAAAAGGAAGATATAAAGAACGCTTATCCATATAAGCGTTCTTTAAACTCTCCCGTCAACCATCATAAGAAACGCTTATATGTGATAAGCATTGTTTTTGTCTGAGCATAAAGAACACTTGTTAGGCTAAAGCTTTTTTTATGTTCCCATCGTTCTCGTATTATAAAGAACGCTTTGTAAATAAGCGTTCTTTAAAGATAGTATAAGGAAAGCTTTGAAAGCGTAATTTAAAATGTTTAATCATTTGCGTCGCTCGAATAAACTACGCTTTACAAACATTCTATATGCCAAATTTAAGCGTTGTTTATCCTTTTTTTTCCAGCAGTGCGGATAGAGATAGTGTCTTGCACAAGCTGCTTGACAGTCTCATAGAAGAGTGGGCAGAAACTATAATCTCCACCAAAGCTTGTAAAGATTTTCTAAATGGAGTTGTTAGGACTTGGGGTCTTATCAGCTCTACAGTCTGTAGATAAGTACAAGAAAAACGTCAGAAAGAAGTATGGTAATGCATCCTCTTCCTCTTCTGATCAATCTACTACTTTAAATGACCAAGCTTTACAGGTTAAGTCAACTTAGCATAGTCAAGAAGGTGCCTACATTGCTGATAATCAAATCAGACAAGAAAAGGCTGAGTTAGTGGATATTATAGTAGAAGAAAGTGAAGTTGAGACTATGGAAGACTTTGTCTTCTAAGTGAAGAATTTTCAAAAATTCATGCGTAGCCAGCCAAATCGACAGAGTCGGTCGTTCTCAAACTCCTTTACAAATCTTTAACTCTATCATCTATTTTAATTGCAATAAGCCTGGCCATTTCAAGAAGGACTGCCCTCTCCTCAAAAATCAGTTTGGAAAACCTCAAGGAAGATCACTGATGGCATCCGTTGGTTGGGGAGACTCGGACTCTGATGATCAAGATGCAGAATCAAGCTGCCTGATTTGTCTCATGGCACATGATCCCAACAATGAGGTAACTCGTTGTCATCTTGAAACAAATTTTATCGCATATCTCCTAAAGGTTTCTTAACTTTGATTGCTAAAATAGTTTCTAAGACTAACTCTCTTAAAGCTAATCTTAACAGAAAAATCTTTGAGTTGACTGTGGAACTCGAGGTTTCAAAAGGTCTTATGTATGCTTTGAGAGATGAAGTTGAGGAACACAAGACTATTTCTTGCTCCCTAAAATAGGATCTGCAAGACTTTCAGCGTCATGTTGACTCCCTTAGAAAGGAACTCGACAAAACCAAGAGTCTTACTAAATCCAACCAAAGGGAACAGGAGGAGTCACTCACTCAGATTGATTCTCTCAAAAGGGATCTCACCATTTTCACTGATAAATGTTGCTCTCTTCAGAATGAGTTAAATAATTCCGGATCTAAAGTCATTTCTTTAAAATCTTCTGTTAAATAACTCACTCAAAAGCTGAAAGAAAAAGAGCATGCTCTCTCTCTCTCTCTCAAACCAGTCAATTTCATCAAACAGGTCACTCCTTCTGAATTGCCTGAGTGGGCCAAGTCCAAGATCCAGGAAGCTAGTCAAGATCGAGATAATCTCCTAAAGGAAGTCGATAAACTTTCTCATGAGATAATCAATTTACGATCTGGAGCTGGATCCACTCAATCCAAGCCCAAGTGGCATAAAGGCAAATTCGATATCCCAAAAACATGTCTAAATCCAACAACAAACCTAAGCGCCAACAACAAAAAGAACATTTTGATTCTTGGTGGAAAGGACAACAAAAATATGTTAACCTTCCCCCAAACAAGATCTGTGGTTATTGTGGAATACTCGGACATCGAGATAGTGCCTGTGATAAATTGAATAGAGACCTTTCATTCAACATCAAACGAGTAAGATTAATTCTTAAAGCTCGTGAAAAATTGAAACAATCTGGTTCGAAAAGGGAACCCAAATATATGTGGGTTCCCAAGACTAACAAATGAATTCTGGTTTTGTAGGTAAAGACGAATGAAGACTGTTGGCACTTAGATAGTGGATGTTCTCGTCATATGATAGAAGTTCCTAATTAATTCAATTCGCTTTCATCCTACAAAGGAGGTAAGGTCACTTTTGGAAAAAACAACCAAGGTGAAATTGTAGGAGTTGGATCCGTAGGTAACCCCTCCAAGTTTAAGGTAGATGGAGTCCATCTGGTCACTGGACTTCAACATAGTCTGTTAAGAATTTCTCAAGTTTGTGATATATTTAATTTGGTACTTTTCTCATCTTTGGATTGTAAAGTTTTTTGTGAGCGTACAGGGTCTATAAAAGCCGTTGGACGTGGAGAAGGAAATCTTTACAAGATGTGCTTAAACTCAATCAACCCAGATGGTCAAGTCTGTCTAAATGTTCATTCCAAAAATCAACTTTTATGGCACACCAGACTCGATCATGTAAATCACCGGTTGTTGAATAAACTTAAGAGTAAGGACCTAGTTCTTGGTCTACTTGACACAAACTTTGATACAGACTTCGTCTGTGAAGCTTGTGTAAAAGGTAAACATATTCGGTCTTCCTATAAAAGTAAGTCAACTCTCTCTACTAGCTCCCCATTAGTATTGCTTCACATGGATCTTGTTGGTCCCATGCGCACTCAAATTAGAAGTGGTAAGAGGTACATCTTGGTTATAATCGATGATTATTCTAGATGGACCTGGGTTATTTTTCTGTTTGCTAAGGATGAAACCTTCATTGAGTTTGCTAAATTCATAAGGTTTTGGTCAACAAATTCTCATTTATGCTAAAAACCCTAAGAACTGACCAGGAAACTGAATTTTGCAACAAGTCTTTGGATGAGTTTTGCAGGGACAAAGGATTCGATCATCAAGTCTCATCTGCAAGAACTCTTGAGCAAAATGGAGTTGTGGAACATAAAAATAGGACCTTGGTTGGGATGGCACACACCATGCTTATTGACAGTCAACTGGCTCCGTCCTATTGGGCAGAGGCAGTTAATACAGCATGTTATGTGCTTAATCGTGCCTTGATCCACCCTTTCCTTCAAAAGACTCCCTATGAGCTCCTACGACAACGTAAACCAAATCTCATCCATCTCAAATGCTTTGGTTGTCGATGTTATATCCATAACAATGGTAAGGACAACTTGGGTAAGTTTTCTCCCAAGAGTGATGAAGGTATATTTCTTGGCTATTCCTCTAAAAGCAAAGCTTATCGTGTTATTAATTTAAGGACTTAGTGCTAAGAAGAAAGCCTTCATGTCAAGTTCGATGAGTTCAACAATGTTGGCTCATCTTCTGATGCACTTGACTTTGCCCCTAACGACTATCTCACAGATCAACATTTCATCACCGTCCCAATAAGCAGACTTCAGGATGCTCCATCCTCCCAACCTGAAAACACCCCAAGAAAAGACAACCATACCACAGATGACACTGAATCTGACCATACCTCTAACCCATTCAATCCTTAAGAACTGAATTTTGACTCTACTGAGCACGACACACCCTCCCCTACTCCACACAGAAGATTCCAACAGGCCTCCACACACCCGCCTAAAAACATTATTTCTGATCCGAATTCAGGTGTCTATACTCCACTTCAAGCCATGCAAAACTTATGTGCCTTTGGTGTCTTCCTTTCAAGTACTGAACCTAAAAATGTCAATAAAGCTTTGCTTGATAGCGACTAGGTCACTGTTATACAGGAGGAACTTAATTCTCTTCAATGACATGCTGTCTGGGAATTAGTTGCTCGACCCACGCATCAACAGACTATTGGCACTCGCTCGGTTTTTCGTAATAAGCTTGATGATGCAGGACAAGTTTACAGGAACAAAACTTGTTTGGTAGTATAGGGTTACAATCAAGAAGAAGGGATTGACTATGATGAAACCTTTGCACCAGAAGCCCGTCTTAAAGCAATTCGTGTGCTCATTGCATTTGCTGCATTCAAAGGTTTTATATTATATCAAATGGACGTCAAGACAACCTTTCTTCATGGCTATATTGATAAAGAAGTCTATGTCGAGCAACCCTCAGGGTTCATTGACTCAGTTCACCCCGACTATGTTTGTAAACTCTGTAAAGCCCTTTACAGACTCAAACAAGCTCCGCGTGCCTGGTATGAAAGACTCTCTTCATATCTCTTGCAAAATGATTTCTCCAGAGGTAATGTAGACAAAACACTATCCATAGTTCATTCATCCCATGACCTACTATTATTGCAAGTTTATGTTGATGATATTATTTATGGGTCTACAAGTAACACCCTCTACGAACATTTTGCTAACCTCATGAAGAAAAAGTTTTCTATGAATAAGTTAGGCGAACTTCAATTCTTTATAGGACTTTAAATTCAACAGGAAAAAGATGGGATCAAGATAACCAACAGAAGTACATCGAGGAACTCGTTGTGAAGTATAAACTTTCAAATGTCAAGAGCATGTCTACTCCTAGTTGAACAACGGCTAAACTACATCTTGATGATGACGGAGTTGGTGTCAATGCAACAGAATACAGAGGAATGATAGGGTACCTCATTTACTTGACTGCCAGTCGTCCAGACATTCTCCATTCAGTCTGTCTTTGTGCCCAATTTCAAGCAGCACCAAAACAGTATCACCTAAAGGCTGTCAAACGTATCTTTCGATACCTCAAAGGAACAAGTACACTCCATCTACGGTATCCTTGTTCCCTTACTTTTACTTTACCTGGTTTTAGTGATTCTGATTGGGCTGGTTCCCTATAAGACCAAAAGAGTACTTCAGGTAATGCACAATTCCTTGGTCTTTGCTTAGTTTCATAGTCCTCTAAAAAGCAAAACTCCGTTGCACTTTCCACAGCTGAGGCAGAGTATGTCTCTGCTGCAGCATGTTGCTGTCAACTCCTTTGCATGAAACAACAATTGCAAGACTACCACATCACCCAGGACCAAATTCCAATTTTCTGTGATAATAAAAGTACTATCAAGATTTCCAAAAATCCAGTTCAACATTCCAGAACCAAGCACATTGAAATTCGTTTCCATTTCTTGAAGGACTATGTTGTGAAAAAGCTAACCCAACTTGACTTTGTGCCTACTGAAGATTAACGAGTAGATATTTTTACTACACCACTCCCTTACAGCAAGGTTTAAAGCACTTTGATCCGCAATTGGAATGAATCCGTCCATGTAGGTGGTCGTATCTTCTTTCCCCTGGGCGCAGTTGTCAGAAAGTAATGTTTTTTGTTAAAATGAGTAAGTCAGTGTCTGTAAATAGTTCAATAGACTGTGTTGTGCTTGATCTCTTCGTAGTTTATCTCTACACTTTTTTTTGCACACGTCAGTGATCCAAATCAACCCCGTAATCTCATCCCTCGATTTTCGGCAAATTGTTTTTCCTTTTTTCGCGTGCCTCTCAATCTTACTAGCACATGCTAAACCTCTACATCTTCCGTCAGCCTACCATGCCTATAAACCACACCACAACATCCACTCGCTCAGTCTATCTTCTCCCACACAACTAAATCACTCCTCTTACCATGGAAGACATCGACTTCAATGGCATTAAGATCACCGCCGATATTTTCAACGACCCTCTATGCCTTCACGCCTTTCTTCAGCCTAGAGCCACCACCGCCACTCAAACCACCTCCACCTCACTTAGAAACCCTCACCCTCACCACCATCCTCACCATCAAAGGCCGCAACACCATCACCTCCACTCAAAATCTACTCGCCTCCACAACCAACACCACCATCTGTAGCCGCAACAGAGGTTCTAGAAACCGGCGTTGACAACGTTACTCCCATCCAAGTCCTCCCACCCCTTAACAATCCACCATCAACCCCGCCCTCAAACACTCCATCAAATCCTAACTCCCTCAAACCAGCAACATCCCCAACTTCCAATCCCTCTTCAAAAGAGAACCTTACTCTTGCGAAATCGGCAACCCCAACTCCACTAGTATCCCCAAACCCAAATTAAGAAAACGACCGTCAATAGCTCAACACCTTGCTCCTAAGAGAGTCCTCCGCTCTCGACAAAAGGCTGCTCCTGTGTTACCACCCACATTCTCCTCCGTGACCAGCGAGTCCTCCCCCATCTAAGCCAAGCAACCAGTCATAGCGGCAAGTCATGACACATCCACCGGCACCACATCTACCCGCTCCTACAGACCCAATCCAAAGGCATCAAGGCGCACCCGAAAGATTGACATCTTCCATCAGCGGTACATGATTGCAGACCCTACCTCAGATCAAAATCTTTTGAAGGGTAAATATTTTGACCTTTCTTGGGCCCTTTCCACTCACCTAGGAGAACTTGTTAGTATGCTAGAGGTTCAGGGCTAGACTCACCTTTTGTCTGAAGTTTCTGAATGGTTCTTGCAAGAGTCAGTCGACTTCTATCAGAACTTAGTCATTAGAAACGGGTCAGCTCAGTCTTTTGTCAATTCCACAACTATCTTCTTTGATATCAATAGACTGTCTGAAGTTCTTGCTGTTCCCAACACCGGTTTACAATTCTATGACCAAGGATCCCACCCAGATATCCCACGAGTCCCACCCACAAAAATCGATCATTTCTTCTCCTCAAAAAGAAAAGTGGGTTCTTCAATTCCTAGGGCAGACATCTCAGTCCTTCATCAACTCCTCCATATCGTAGTCATCAAAAACATCGTTCCCCGAAAGGAAGGAAATCAAACAGCTAACTCCCTTGATCTGTCAATTATGTACTGCATCCTCCATCGTCATCCCCTAAGCTTAGCCTTTTTAGTGCTGAACCATATGGGCCACTCAATTGAAACCCCGGGACACTCCCTAGGCTACACCTTCTGGCTCCCTAGGGTTTTTAAATTCTTTCAGGTTCCGCTGGAAAATTTGCAGCCAGAGTCCATCGAGGAGGTCGACACCATCAACCTCAAGCACCTCAACAAACTCACCTCCACCGACAAGACTCAATTGCTACCTCCATTGTAACACCCCTACTAACTCGGCTCCTTATTGTCATGTAATCGTCGTACTTAAACATTAAATCGCAACGGTAATAACAGACTGTCGTTCTAATGGTGTTACCGTCATCACTCGCCCATACGAGTGATAACGCGTTACATGATAATCAACATATGAAACGTATTCCCACAGTGACCACAAGAGATATATAGTAGTGCTTAAATAAACTAAAATATATACAACTTAAGTCCGTATTATACATAATTCCGTACACGTGAGCGTCTAAACGAATGTACACCTCGGTTCACAAAACCTGAGTCCAAAATAACCACTGTATCAGTCCGTACCAAAGTCTATCCAAAAGTCGCTAAACAATTGTCACGCCCCGCGTCGACAACCAGCTAGTCTCCTGAAAATAAACATGGTTGTGGTATGGAATCAACCCCTGCTGAGTATGTTATCACATGCCCCGTCATGCCTCCTCAAACCCCTCAATTAATTGGTCAAGAGCATGATATTCATTTACATGCAATATCGTTTTAACATTTAACTGTAAAACAAATAACAGTAATAACCATACAATAAACACAACCATTATCATGCATTTCACACAACATAAAACCACATAGTATAGCCAATGAACAACAAGGTGGAACAACGAGAATTATAAACGAGTATAACTTCTCGTCCTTGGCATACAAGCCAATACTGTTCGCCAAATGTATGAGCTAACAAGCTGTCGTAATTGTTCAGATATACCTAGTGACAACGTCTCGTTAAAACGACGTGTCTCTAAATTACCCATTTACTATGGCGGGTCACCCACGGTAGTAGCCACTCCAGCGGTAGAGTCTCCGACCAACGAACCGTTCTAGTTCGGGAAATTTCTTTGATACTTACGGACCCGTACGCGGACATCCTAGTATCATTTTTGTGATCACAGCGTGCACCAAGAGCCACATCCTCCTGGTTTTGTTCATCTATACCATCGCATCGCATTACCAATTTTCTAACACAGCAGACTAAGGTCGTTAGTCCAATCCGAAGTATGTAAACTCGGGATCCAGTGTTAGATACGAGAGCGGCGTTAGAAAAGGCCAATGCTCCGTAATTATTATCCTAATGCTACAACGTTTTTTTGTCGTTCCTTATATTACACATATAAGATAGCACCATAGCCGCTAGTTCATTTTATATATAGGTCCATATATACGAACCAATACTGTTATCGCAAAAACAGTAAATAATAAGCAGCTTAAATATACAGTTCATGCATATTTATTCACACATTCAGACATTCAATCTTATCACAGAATTCACAGAAGTCTGAACTGAGGAAGTCCTTAGAGACAATCAAGGACACGTAACAACATACCGTGCACCGGGATTATAAAACCGTGGAGTATGAATCAGCTAGATCTGATGCTCCTCGAGTCGTCTCTAACAGTCTAATAATACGTATAACACTACATATTAGTATCCTGTATAACAACATTACTCTACGGTACCCCGTACCGTCGCTAATCCCTCCCGGTTCATTCCCTGTTATTTATTAACAACGTTTGTCGGGTTTTCGGTTTAACTCGAGATTAGTTTATTTCATAAACGCTATATTACATGCATGGTTACGTCCTGGATTATTAATACACTTAACTTAAACGTTCGTTATCGCATGTAGTTTAATATACATTTGTATATTATATAGGTTGTTTCTATATTGCATGTATAATCTTTATCATATATTATACATCTTACCTTAGTATTTAGTTTCCTAAGGTTAGTTTTTCTCCAAGTGTAATGTTGTATAATCCATATTTAAAATACTTTGAATTATATAACTCCTTATTATTTCATGTACAACATAACATTAGAATTTCCTTAACTAATGTTTATGATTCTTTTCTTCTTATTTTATATCATTTTAATTATGATATTATATGGTTATTGAACCATATTTTATGTCTCACTCCATAACATATATTTATCTATATATATGTATTATGCGACCATTTATTATATGGTAATTCTTTATAATATATTCATTCTTCTTTAATGAATATTTCTTATATTATTGTAACACCCCCGAATAACCCAACAGTAGTCTGAACGGTGCGCCAAACGATATTACACAAAGTCTAAGCAGCGGATTCACATCCATCCGGGTGTCACAGACGTCAACCACCCACGTGGTTGACACAACAACACCATCAACAACAAGCTACGGTCTGAATGACTGGAATTAAAACCATAACCAAGTCCGAATACAAACGGGAAAATCCAAACCAAGTACCGAGAGTCTACATCATTAGTTCCTACTTAAATAACTCAACCCGAATCATACAACAAGGGTCTAGTGATACATAGTCCCAACCCATACATTAGAAAACATACTACTTAAAAGGTCTTGCCCATATGGACTACCCCCATGGTAGTCACCCTGCCTACTCTCCGCCATCGTCCAGATCCATACTTGTAAAAATAAAGGACTCAGCAAAACTATGCCGAGTAAGAACGTGTGTAGCCCGTATGTTACCGGGCCACACGACTACTTGGTCGAATATTATTAAGTCAATTTACATGCTATAATAAAGCAGTAAAACACACCACAGTACATCATAGTATCATACACACTTAAAGGTAGCAAAACATTAGCAACATCAACCAAGCACAACAAGTTGCTAGTATCACAACAGCAATCGTGTACATAATAAAACGTGTGCATAGGTATGTTATACTCATGATCCTCACTATGGGATCATTCGAGCATTGTGTGTTTTTATTTCTTTTCTCATGTTCCCATAATGTGTATTTCCTTTCTCTTTCTTTGCACCAGGTCGGGGGGGTATAGTTTAGATCCCGTGACCATATCATGTAGGTGTCAATCTTTCCTTGTTTCTTTAAGGGTTACTTGTGAATTCTCTTATCACCACAATTTGGAGAACGTCTTGTCCCTAGCTAATCCTCCATTCCCGGATAGCTCTTTCTCTCTCTGTTGTTTTTAAATGTTACTGGCCACTGCCCCGGATAGCAAGGGTCCGTCTCCCTATTCCTTTTCCATGTTACTAGCCTCTGCCCCGGATACAAAGGGTCCGTCTCCCTATGCCTCTTGATTCTGGTCTCTACCCCGGATACAAGGGTCTGTCTCCCTATCCCTTTTGATATCATTGGTCTCTACCCCGGATACGAAGGGTCCGTCTCCCTATTTATACTGTTGGTCTCTACTCCGGATACAAAGGGTCCGTCTCTCTATTCCTTTCTATATTTTTTGGTCTCTACCCCGGATACAAAGGGTCCGTCTCCCTATTCCTTTTTACATTATTGGTCTCTACCCCGGATACAATGGGTCCGTCTCCCTATTCCTTTTCAACAGGTATTGGCTTATCGCTATCATTGATAGTTCGACACCATATTGGGTGTCATTAGAGGTCCTCTATAGTTAAGAGGAGTTTTCTCTTTATGTAGTTCCTTTGTTTGTTTACGAAGTTCGTTGTGTTTCATCTCAAGGTTTCGTCAACGAGAAGGGACTACACTACTGTGTGCGCGCAAGCAATATGCACAATAATAGCAAGCGTATAAGCAAGGAAAATAAGCAATCCATTCACGTGCTTTACACAAGCTCACAACAGACAAATAAGCATTGTAAAACAAACATCCATTTTCATGCATTAGTCTTGTGGTCATAGTCAAACAAGGCACACAGCACACAAGCCGTGTAACACGGCAACATACGAACCACACATGTCCATACCTGGAATCAGAAGCAAGTAGTCTCACACACGGAGTCCCGGTTGGCGTTCGCTATGGCCCTAACGTTTATCACCACAACTTGTCAGTTTTATGATTTCATGCACAACTGTTGTGACATTTTTCCTAGCTTATTCTATATTAGCATGTGCAATTCTCTAGGTGGGCCTTTAGGTGCTTAGTTTATATCAACCCTTAGAACTTTCCAAGGATTAACCTTAGGCTTAATGTAACTCATATGACATTTACATAGTCAATTCTCACATTAACTACGTCCATTCTCTAGCTAACGTTCTAGAGTATTCTAAGCGCTAACATGTAACAAGTTTATCTAGGATGAGTTTCCATTGCGCCTAAGATGTATTCCTACCTTAGATAAATAGGTTAGCAATGTTTTTAATCCATTATCATAACAATAAAGTCTTTAAAATACTTCTAAGGCTCATTTATACAGAAACACCAAGGTTTAGAAAACTAAAACACAATTTTGGTGTCTAACCTTACCTAACCCCACATTAAAGGTATCAACTGAGGTTTAATCTTCCCAAAGTGTTTCACCCACTAAGATAGATATATTAGCAATATTTTGGGTTCACTTTTAGACCACCACAACACACTTAGCACTCCTATAACCTAGTTATACAGAAGCACAAGTTCCAGGAACAGAAACTACAACCTTCAGTGGAGCACTCTTTTTCATCTCAGTTTCTATAGATCATCTGGCACCTAAGTCATTCCCCATAGTGCTTGTAGGTTTACTCATGCGTATTAGGTGTGTTTAGGTTCATTAACTACCCAATAAAACATTTATACTCCATCTGTAAGTCACTTATATAGAGGCAAGATTTGCAGAAAAAGGAATTGGACAGAATCGGCACATTTCTGTTTGTTTCCTGCTTGCAGTTAATTAACCTGACTTCTACTCTCTCACATGTGTACAACTACTCAGTTCGCCCCTTAACCCATGTCCCGGGTAAGTTTTTAACCCACTACAACATTCCTAGAGCCTCTGCAACTCAGTTATACAGAAACTACAGTCTGCTGAAATCTGAAACCACATTTTACATTCCTCTCCTTGATTCTTATTTTTAGTTAGCTCAA
Source organism: Limonium bicolor (assembly GCA_023374045.1). NCBI lineage: Eukaryota > Viridiplantae > Streptophyta > Magnoliopsida > Caryophyllales > Plumbaginaceae > Limonium > Limonium bicolor. The sequence goes on from CM041781.1 coordinate 53,537,802, forward strand.
CTGATGGTTAGTCTTCTCAAAACACTTTGCTAACCTAGATGCAGTCATTGGCTATAGTTTGGGTTTATTTTTAAACCACCATCCCACCCTTGACTCTCCTGAAATTCAGTTATATTGAAACACAAATCAGAGAAAACTGAATCGCCAACTCTAAGCATACTCTAACTCAGCTTCTCCTTGCACTGCATTACATTGATTTCCTATCTTGCTCAAGTATCTCTAGACCTAATTAAGTGCATTAGCTTGGTTTTAAGTTCATTATCAGGCCAGCACAATTTTCATAACCCACCTGTATCACTGCTATACAGAGGCGCCCAAAATTCAGAAAACTGAAGACATAAATCTATGCATAACTTCTTCTTTTTTTTGGCTTAAACTGACTGATAACTTGTGAATGTATATATCATCTTAGTTCCCTCTTTTAGTGATGTATGTAGTTCATTGTTATACCACTACCACCCTCTCAACATATCTGAAACCAGTTATACAGAACTGGTGAACCGAAAAGAAACTGCAACCTAGAACTTAGTACCTTCTCTTCTATCTTTCTGTTCATCCTCTAATCTGGCTTCCAATGTTTCCAAAGTTACTTACTCAGTTAGGTGAGTGTAAGAAGCAAGTCCTAAGCTAAACCCCAGCCCAAGGAAACCCTGTACACAACTCTGTAAGTTCGTTATACACAACCTGTATTACTGCAGAGGAAAAAAAGAAAGCGTAAATACTGATATACCATATTATTTCTCCTACTTCTTTTCTTTGTTTTCTGTTTTGTTTTTCCTAGATTCTTCCACCTCATTGACTAATGGGATTAAGTGTGTTATAAGACTTTAGGATTCAAGCACAGACTCAAGGTAGACTAGACAATGTCCTCGAAAGTTCTTTTCACAGAAACCAGAAATCTGGAAACTGAAACCATGAACTGAAACACGTTTTCTTTCCTGTTGTTTCCTTCCTACTGATGCATTATTGCCTTCTGTTCTTTAATTTGATCTCAGTTTCCCCCAAGCTGTTTCCCCTTGGTTAAGTGGTTGTTCCACGATTCTATATTCAACAACAGACCCTAAGTCTCCTGGACAAACTCTCTAAGAAACTCTTTACACAGCAACTCAATCTGTAGAAACTGTGACATGCTCTGATATAGTTTTAGCCTCTTTTTGTTTTTCTGTTTTGTTATTAAGCTGTTTTCCAACCTCTCCCCCAAACAACATTGTTATATCTACTGGACTTACCTTTATTGAGACAAAAGGTTTCAGAAACTAACTAACAGAAACCTGCAACTGATGAAAATGAAAAAAAAACTGAAATTGTGACTGAACTTCTTGAATTCAGTTTGTTCACCGATTTGATTTCCTGTTTCTCCCCCAGTGTTGACACTCTTAGTTAAAACAATTAACAAGTTTCCACTGCATTCTCACCCCTATGTCACACTCATATATCTTCTGTGACTCAGTTATACAGAAGACAGAAATCAGAAAAAACTAAAGGCATGAACTAGTTTATTCTTCTTCTCTTAATGCATCAGATTGGGTTCTTTTTTTTTCACCCCTCCCAAGGTGTTCACGACTTAGCTAGGTGTATTGGGGACATACTAGTTGTATCTAAGTTCATAACTAAACCTACACAGCACTCACAATGTTTCTGGACTCGATTATACAGAGAAGGAGAAACTACAGAATTTGAAATAATGAGCAACTGAACTTGACAGGTTGCTTTGTTTTCAGATCATGGAATTAGTTTAGGAATAGCTCACCAATTTAAGATCTTAGCTGTCTCTCTTGTTGATGTTGGTACACTGTGAGACTTCCTGCACTCGGTTACTCGACAATGTCTGAGGAAAGATTCCTAGGTGTTAGGTCTGATAAACTTCACGAAACAGGTTGTGAAGAGCTGATTGAAGAGTTACCTGGTTATGTTTCTTTTTGAAACAGAGACGAGCTGTGGTTGGTGGGAACTTGATGCACTCTTCATGGTTTAAATTCCTAGGCGGAGTTAAGCAAAGATGGAGGAGGGAATGGGTTAGACAGTGAGAAATTTCTCGGCATAGAACAGAAAAGAATGAAAGGATTAAAACAACGATTTCCCTCTGAACTCATAATTTACCTTAGCAGTTCTTGGAGAGGATTTAACTTCAAGATCCTTTTCCCAGTACTCTATCAGTGGTTGGCGTGCAGGGCACTTGTAGGGGACAGGGAGAGAATTATAGGAGCTTGAGTATGGCGTGTCGGACCAGGACAACCAGAGGCAATTTACACAGAACCTGGGTTGTGTTTACCTTGCTAGTTTTCTGCACACGCAGAAACTGGTGCATGCCAGGAGAGGGAAGAGAGTGGTCTTGTATACTTACTGGTTAGGGGGAGGGGGTAATGGTTACAGCCCACCAGACAGTGGCGTGGAAGTTGCAACACTTCAACTCTGATGCACAACTTGTCACCTGAACTACTATCTCTGAAATCAAAAATGTCCTCGGTTGTGTGTTTGGGAGAGTAGTTTATTTACTGGTTGCTACTACAGAGAAGGTCAGGGAATACTTGCGGGTTTCAATAAAAGCAGTCTGTGGAAGTTTGGGGTGTTGACAACATTACACTGGAGAGGGAGAGCCTTGAAGACTGGAACACCGATTTCCAAGACATGGCACGTTCTGCTGCGTCATGGTGCGCTTCAGGTTCTCAGACAGAACCCTGGGGAATTCGATTGTCTGTTGTTGTTGTCTTTTTTTTCTTTCTTTCTTAATTCAGGTGAGGTTACAGCAAGGAATTCTGCTCTCATACCACAAGAGAATGGTGGCTATAAGCTTCAAGGGGATGATGCACGATCTGGAAGTGATGACAGCATACTTGTTAAGTTTCTCTTTATCGATTTCTAACCCCTAGATCTACTGAATCGGAAATGGTGAATAGCTGCTTGATTTTGCTTCTGAATTCTCCTACTTGGTTATACTAGACAGCACATGACATGAGAGTTTGGTCTTCCGAACTCCGATAAAGAAGGTAGAAGCCTGTCTCCATTGTGCTCCTGCTACACTGGTCTGTTGTTCCCTCGTTTTTTTTATTTTAAATAGAAACGATAGCAAGGGAGAGCGTGGGTTGTTAATTTAGTTACTAAAACTCAGAGCTCACTGATTACAAGGGTTAAACTGGAGTGCAGATTTTATTGTCGCAGCTTGTAGGTTGGGTATAAAAGCAGTAATGCTCCTGAGAATTAAGTCAAGTCCCAATAGCGCCTCATGTTTGTTTGTAGTTACTTTCGTAGCCTCACTACTAATTTGGATTCGTTGGTATTTGTTACTGAAATCAAGCATAGCTCATCCGGTTAAGACGTTCACTAGGCATACGAGAGGTACGGGGTTCGAACCTCTGTGGGAGCGTCTTTGCTCCTTTTTCTTTCTTTCTTTTTTGTATAAGTTATACTTGCTTATTTACATATGTAAGACCATATAATATACCTCGTTATATTTATTTATTTATTTGTTACAACGTTATGCGACTTTATCATTTTTATTACAACGTTACAATGTCGTAACGTTACGTACATGTAGTTTTCGTACAAGTACGTGACTATATTAATATATAACGTTGTCACGCTTTCGGACATGCGTATACTAAGTTTAATTGTTCATACTTAATTTTATGTTCGAACTATATAACTCGTTATTTACGGGTATATATATATATGTATATATTTTTCTCATGTTTATGATTTTATGTGATTAATTGTTCAGGGGTATTTTAATTATAAATATTACAACCCTTATAACATTATAAAACATATTATAAATTCTTATTCTAAAATACTCATTATTACCGAATAGCACTTATGTTCTCTATTATTTACAAAATCCACCACATTATTTATATAATGTTACATTATAGTTATATAACATATATTATGATATTTATATCATTAAATCATTTATAACCTATGGTTATAAAATGTTATAAAATACCAAACAGACCTATGCTGTTCGGTTTTTACTTATTTCACTTATACTTTCGTAAATTACAAAGTGACCCCAAATATTATTATATTGTTACACTTATAACATATACTTTATATTATAACCTTTAAACCTTAATATAATTATAACCTATGGTTTTAATTCTTTATAATATCCGAACAGACCCTATGGTCTGTTCTAATTTCATTCCACCTCTCAACTTTCTAAATTTACCAAATCACCCCATTTTATAACATATACTCTCTAGAGTAGATTACTCAGAACCACCTTGAGGATATGGGATATTAAAGTTAACCCCCTTGTATTTATCATAATTATTGGTAACCACCTCAAGGTTAAGGGATCTTTGACTACGAGCCCCCGAACTATAACTCTGTTATCAGAAAGATAACCACGTGTTGATCTATCAGCTAATCACATTAATAATACTAGGCTGGACAACAAAACTACTTAATCAACAGCATCTAACTCTCTCTCATCTCACTTTAGATGCATTTTCGTGGTAGGGTTGACATTTTTAGGAAAATAACAATGCTAATTAAGTAGTGTTTTTTGTCCAGCCTGACATTATTAATGTGATTAAGCTGATAGATCAACACATAGTTAACTTACTGACAACAGAGTTATAGTTTGGGGGCTCGTAGTCAAAGATACCTTAACCTCGAGGTGGTTACCAGTAATTATGATAAACACAAGGGGGTTAACTGTAATATCCTAAATCCTCAAGGGGGTTCTGAGTAATTTACTCAATATCATTATAACTGTATATTATACATATATCTTCTTAAAACCTCATATATTATTCCAAAAATTACCAAACTATACCAAAAGTTTATAAACATCATTCCTAACCCTTATACTCTCGGTTTTTACAATCTTACCCCATTTGTTACTCAAAATGTAACAATTTCATAAATACTATATATTATACTTATATAATTCATTCTAACTCCAAATTTAATCAAATAAATTCCTAAAAATTTCTAATAAACCAAGGTCTGTTCTAAACCCCATTTGGTACCCATAACTTTCGGAAATCACCATTTCACCCCAATATTTATATATCTTTTATAATTTAACAACTAACTTAATATAAGGTAGTATTTAATTCAATAAATTCCCAAATTTGGTCAAAGTCTCCTATATAGTCAACCTTGACTTCTGAATTCCATTTTGAGCCCAAACACTCGGTAATTACTACCTATACCCCAAACTTTCCTATTTTTACAATTTTGACACAAAACTTTATAAAATGTTATAATTTTTATTTAAATTCATTTAAAACCCTAAATTTCCTTTATTAATGCCGAAGGCTTCATATTTTACTAGTAATTACCGTTTGGCCCCAAACTTAATGCTATATGCATAAATTAAATTAAATAAGCTTTTAAACTTAAATTAAAATGGCCTAATGACATGGCCTTATTACAACTTTGCTTTATAACATAAAATTACACATAAATAGCTTAAAAATATTGTAAACTCTCGGCCTTACCACCTTTTCTTCCAATATTACTAATTCTTCCACATAATGTCTTAATTTTACCATTATGTTAATTAAATCACTTAAATGACTAGCTTATATTATCTATGTCATTTTTGGTCACACTTAGGTTAAAAACACATATTCTAACCACTCCACTCTCGGCACATATAATATATGAGCTTAGAAAACATATAAACATAAGATTAAGGAGTTTATACCTTGATTTAAGGTGCTTAAATACTTTATACACCCACGGCAGCTTGGAGGAGAAATCTGCTCAGCACTTTAACATGTTTTATACATCAAAACAAGATATGGTTACACTCCAAGCATGAGTTAACCATAAGGAACAATTTAATGTAAGATTTAAGGTAAACTTTATCTTAAAAGACAAGGCTATCACAAGGAACTTTCGGCGTATTTTCAGAACATCAAAGGGTGTTAAAATCACCATAAAATCATAGGGATTAACAAGATGACATCAAGGTGATAAGGTAATAGGTTTTACCTAGGCAAAATGCCTTAAAGAATGGATTTTGCTCTTGATTTCGGCCACTCTTGATCAAGGGGGTTAACACACTGAAACAACGTGATAATGGGGAGATAATGAGTGTATAAACTCAAGGAAATCAAGTAAAGAAAACCGGATGGAGTCATGAAAGTCTTAAGGTATGTTTTTACCTTAAAATGGAAATTTTGACCACCTTGGTCCATATTGTTGCTTCAGCCGAGAAAAGCCACTTAATCAAGGTTGAAAATACTGAGATTACACCATGGAAAGTGATAGATAATTATCTCCATGTGTAGGTGTTGAAGAAATGAAGAAAATGAGCTAAATCACGCCTTAAACCATTACCTTAGGTGGAAAGAGTTGGATTTCTCCTTGATTACTCAAGAACAAGGCTTGGGAGGATCTGAATGAGTAAGGCACTCGGCTGGAACAGGACAAGGGGAAAGAGAAAGGCTGAATTTATGTTTTAAGGAATGAAAAGTCATAAATGGAATAGTAAAATGATGATTCACCAAATTGGCTTGATATTTTACTTAAGGCTTGATGTGCTGTCCTCCTCCATTAATTCTTCCGCCTCCTTTAGTTAAATATGGGTCAAGTCTTGACCTTTGACTTGCCTTGGTCAGCATTACTTAAAAATGCACTATTTCGGTTACTATTCACAAATGAACGCCATATTTGTGATTTTTTGGAAATTATTTGAATTAGACCTTCTAATGTGCTACATTATAGTACATTAGTATAGCAAGGTGTAATCCAGCCCCTAACACCACTCAAAACCCACTTAGAAAGTCAATTTTCTCAAAAACGTGCTTTAAGGAGTTTTAGAACAATTTGTGTTTGAACATGTTTTTGAGCTTGGTTTCCTTTGAGAATAGTTTTATAGTGTTCCTTACTTAATTATAATACTTAGGAATCCATTTTGGATCCTAATTGAGGTCATACAATCTCTATGGTTTCTTAAAGCACATTTTTGGCTTTACCGATCTTAAGGCATGTTTTTGCCTTGTTGAGATCTTAGATTGTTCCACAATGGTATTAAGATGATTATTAGTCTTCTTATATCATTTAATTTAGTTTTTTAGGTTAGGGGTATTTCATCCATAGCCTCCCACGGCCATCCCTCAAGTCACAACAACAACAACATCTGTCGAATAAGACAGACTCCTTTGACTTAAAGAGAAACTCGATCGACTGATATTCCTGGCGGGAGAGTTGACGGCTAGAAATGCCAAGATGATGGAGAGACTTGCTGGCCTCGAGATGACCGTGTCGCCAATGCTGGATGAGTTGTTGGATTTGTTTGCTGCCATAAAGCCTAATCCTGAAGCCCAATAGCCTAAAAACTGACATGTGTGTGGGTAGTGTTAGAAGTTAGGATTGTTGTAAGTTCTAAAAACTTTTCTGTGAATTGTTTCTGCATACTCGACTAAATCTTTTGACTGCAAGCTTCCCTCTGATGAAAAAAAAAGGGGGAAGCGGTGAATCCTGTTTGGTGTACAGGTGACTCTGACTGCTTTTGGACTACTTTACTTTTTGGTGTTGGATAAAGTGGTTCTTGCTCTTTGCTATCTGTTTAAATGCTTAGTACTTATTTGTGTATTCCTGCGCTTGTACCTTACCTGAAGTTCACTCGACGGTTAAGGGGGAACATCAACGAAGTTACTAAATCAATTTCTTTTCTGGCTTCGATTAAGGGGAAACTTTGACAGGGTCAGTTCCTCTAGTACTTTGTGATTGTTTTTCATGATTGACTCGTTCGAGAGATTCACGAAGGTTTTGCTATCATCAGCAACAAGGGGAAAACTGTTGGAACATAAAGATGTTGCTGAGATAGTCAATCACTACAACCGAGCCAATCGCTCGCTGCAAAACACAACCAAGTCGCTTGCTGCAAAACACAACAGAGTTTGTACAAACCAAGAAGCAATAAAGACTTCCTTGAGCTGTTGTGACATTTAAGGAGCGATGGTATCAACTCCTAAAACGCTCCAATGGTTAGAAGACCACCCAAGTCACTTCCAAAGTTTTTGCCTGAAGACTGGCGCAACTCAACTCAATCCACGCTCCACTAAGTTGGTTCCAAAAATTCAAGAACTAAATCTCTACAACGGTTAACCAAGAGGTGTATAAATAGGGTTGTAATCATTAGTTAATCTCTACACTTTCAGAGAGATTTCTTTGAGAGAAGTTGTAAGAGAGATGCATTCTATTTTTGAGAGAGAAAACGTACCAAAGCTAGTTAGCGCACATAGATAGACTCATTTTAGGTAGGTCCTAGTTTCACTACACTTATCATTAAGCTGATCAATGATTGTGTTAGGTGAGTGAGTGAAATCCGGGAAGTAGATCTTATCTACTGAGCGGGCATTGTAAGTTGTTTTGTTTGACCAGGAAATGAAATAACTTATATTGTGTATCTTGCTGATTTCTACTGAGTCTTTCTATCTTTCGAGTATTCTAAATTAGTTCCCTTGAGTCTTTTCACGTTTCGAGTTCGTGTAGTTGCTTCCGCGCACTTAGTTCGACTGAGTGTTTCCACATCATCAGTGTTTCCACATATCTAATTCGATTGAGTCAAACCATCTCACAGACTCACACCTTGAGTTGGTTTAAGTCAGTTGTCCAATCCTACAACCACATTGTGAGAAATATAGAGAAAACAAGGGGTATTTATAGGGGACCACAACCCATGAATTAATCTTATCCTTTCCTTTTTGAAAGGAGCCTGACAAAAGCAACTTTAATTCAAATCTCTTCCCCATGTGGGATACTTTCTAATCCAGACTTATGTCTTCTACTTGACAACATTATTATCTCTGCCCCACAACTCATGAATTAATCTCAGCCTTTCCTTTTTGAAAGGAGCTTGACAAAAGTAGCTTTAATTCAAATCTCTACCCCATGTGGGGTACTTTATGACTCAAGACTTATGTCTTCTAGTGGGCAACATTTTTATCTCTGCTCCACAACCCACGAATTAATCTCAGCCTTTCCTTTTTGAAAGGAGCCTGACAAAAGCAACTTTAATTTTAATCTCTGCCCCATGTGGGGTACTTTCGGACTCAGACTTATGGCCAGCAAATAGCGGGTTCAACATTGTATACAGACCACAAAACTTCCAAGATACAGGAAAACCGCATACTATCTAATAGTCACAATGTAAATCGCTATAATGAGGTCGACCTAGTGTATGATCGAGGTCAAAGATTTTGGCTCACTGGCTATGAAAAGAAATGAGAGGAAGTGTAACACCCCTACTAAGTCGTCTCTTAATAATCCTATAGATGTCGCACAATATAATATCTCGCAGCGGTAAATAATAGACTGTCGCCCTAATGGTGTCACTGTTATCACTCGCCCATACGGGTGATAACGAATTACCTGATAATCAACTTGCGAAACGTATTCCCATAGTGACCACAAGAGATAGATAGTAGTACTTAAACAATTTAAAACAAATCCAACAACAACCAATTATTACAGATCGTGAGCATCTAAGTAAAATACACCTCGGTTAAACAACCCGAGTCCAAACAACCTTAGTATCACACCGTACCAAGTCTATCCAACAGTAAACACAACAGTCGCGCCCCGCGTCGACCCACCAGCTAGTCTCCTGCAATAAAAATGGTTTATGGTATGGAATCAGCCCCTGCTGAGTATGTTATCACATGCCCCGTCATGCCTCCTCAAACCCCTCAATTACTTGGTCGAGAGCATGGGATTCATTACATGCAATACCGTTTTAATATTTAAACTGTAAAACAATTAACAGTAATATCCATACAATACACAACCATCAACACATAGTATACCACAAGTATAACCAATGAACAACAAGCGAAACAACGAGAATAATAAACAAGTATTAATTCTCGTCCATGGTGTAGAAGCCAATATCGTTCGCCACTGTACAAGTCTCAATTGTATTAATTGTTCAGTTATACCTAGTGACAATGTCTCGTTAAAACAACATGTCTCTAATTGCCCATATATTATGGCGGGTCACCCACGGCAGTAGCCACTCCAGCGGTAGAGTCTCCGACCAACGAGCCATTCTAGCTCACGGGAAATTTTCTTGATACTTACGGACCCGTACGCGGACATCCTGGTATCGTTTTTGTGATCACAGCGCGCACCAAGAGCCACATCCTCTTGGCTTTATTATCTTCCTTTAATTAATTATACCATCGCATCGCATTACCATTTTTTTTTCTAACACAGCAGACTAAGGTCATTAGTCCAATCCGGAGTCTGTAAACTCGGGATCCAGTGTTAGATACGAGAGCGGCGTATAGAAAGGCCAATGCTCCGTATAAAAGTCTCTAGATAATATGTATATCTTATTATCCTAGTGCTACAACGTTTTACTGACGTTCCTTATATTTCATATAAGATAGCACCATAGCCGCTAGTTCGTTTTATATATAGGTTCATATATACGAACCAATACTGTTAACTCAACAACAGTAAATAATAAGCAGCTATAAATATACAGTTCAAGCATATTAATTTAACCATTCAGACAAACAATCTTATCACAGATCACACAGAAGTCTGAACTGAGGAAGCCCTCGGAGACAATCAGAGACACATAACAACATACCGTTCACCCTGATTGTATTACAGTGGAGTATGAATCACCAAGATCCTATGCTCCGTGTGTCGTCTCTAACAGTCTATACAATACATAATGCTACTGATTAGCATCCCGTATAACAATACAACTCTACGGTACCCCGTACCGTCACTAATAACTCCCGGTTAATCCCCCGTTATTAACTGTCAATGTTTGTCGGGTTTTCGGCTTAACTCGAGATTGGAAAAGTGTTACATTACATGCGTAGTCTTATCTCGTATATTAATATACTTATTGTTGGACTTTGTTATCGCATGTAACTTAATGTATATTTGTAGATCGTATAGTTTGTTTCTTTATTGCATGTATGATTCTTTGTCATGCACTATACATCTCACCTTAGTATTTATTTTTCTAAGGTTTGTCTCTTTTTCTTTTTTTTCCAAGTTCAATGTGGTATAATTCATATGTAAACAATATATTGAATATATAAATTCTTATTATCCCATGTATACTCTTAACATTAGAATTCCATATCTAATGTTTGTAATTCTTTTCCCCTTTATCATATGTCATTTTAATTATGAAAACACATGGTCATTAAACCATATTATATTTTTCCACCATAACATATATTTATTTATGTGTATGTATTTGTGGAACTATTTTCTATATGGTAAATCTTATAATATATATTCATTCTTTTTAATGAATATCTCTTATATTATAAATGTTATAACTCTTATAACATTAAAACCATATTATAAATTCCATTTTAAAATGTTAATATTTCCGAACAGCACCTATGTTCTTAAATATTTACAAAATCTACCACATAATTAATATAATGTTACATTATAGTTATATAACATATCTTATGTCATTTAAGTCATGAAAACAATTATGACCTATAGTTATATTTTGTTTATAAAATACCAAACAGCCCCTTATATTCTCGGCTTTTACTATACACCACTAAACTTCTATAAATCACAAATCTTCCCAATTTATAATACATAGTTTTCTAATTCCATTAAAACTATATATTATACATATATCTTTATAAAACCTTATATGTAATTCCAAAAATTACCAAACTATACCAAAAGGTTATAAATATTATTCCTAACCTTATACTTCCTCTAATTCTCGGTTTCTACACATATGTTACCCATTTGTAACAATGTTATAAAATACCATATATTATAGTTATATAATTCATATAAACCCCAAATTTAACCAAATAAACTTCTAAAAATTCCTAATAACTTAAGGATTGTTCTAAATTCTATTTAGTACCCCTAAGTCTCAGAAATTACATTATAGCCCCATCTTTTATAAATCTTTTACAATTCAATACTACCTTAATATAAGGTAGTATTTTAATTTCTTAAATTCTCCAAAATTGGTCAAAGTCTCCTATATAGTCAACTTTGACTTCTAATACCAAATGGGAACCAATTTTTCGGTAATCACTAATAATAACCTATACTTTTCTATTTTTACAATTTTGACACAAAACTTTATAAAAGGTTATAATTTTTATTAAATTCATTTAAAAACCCTAAACTCTTCTAAATTAAGCCCACGGCTTTCTAACTTTCAAGTAATTACGATTTGGCCCCAAACTTAATTATATAAGCATAAATTTAACTAAATAAGCTTATAAACTTAAATTAAAATGGCCTAATGACATGGCCTTATTACAACCTTGAACTTTCAAAATAAATTACACTTTAAATGTCTCAAAATATAGCATAAACTCACGGCCTCACCATGGTTTATTTATTTTTCCACATAATGTCATAATTTGACCATTATGTTAATTAAATCACTTAAATGACTAGCTTAATTTATCTTAGTCATTTTTTCCCATTTTTAGGTCAATATAACCCATATGTTAAACTCCACTCTCGGCACAATTTATATATGTGCTTAAAAATCATAAAAATCATAAGTTTAAGGTGTTTATACCTTGATCTCTCCTTGTATGAGCTCGGCAGCTTAGAGGTAAATTCACCACACTATTTAGACATGTTTAATACACCAAAATAAGATATGGTTATACTCCAAGCTTGAGCTTAACCATAAGGAATAATTAATGTAAGATTTAAGGCAAAAATCACCTTAAAATGCAAGGGAAGTTCCAATGGGTTTCGGCCTGTACCAAGCACACCTAATGGTGTTAAATTCACCATATCAACATAGGAAATAGCTAGACAACAACAAGCTGCTATGGTGATTGATTTTACCTTGGAAAAATGCCTTAAAAGAGAGTATTTCCTTTGGATCTCGGCCACCCTTGCTCCAAATGGCTAACCAACTGAATGAACATGTAAATATGAAGATTATGAGTGTATAAACTCATAAAAATCCAAATAATAAAACCGGATGTAGAGTGGAGAGGCTTAAGGTATGTTTTTACCTTAAAATGCAATTTTGAGCAACCTTGGCCCCTAGACTTGCTTCAGCCGAGTTTAGATGTTGTTCTAACCTTATAACACTGATAATGAGCCATAGGAATTGATGAGCCACGAAATCTAAGTGTAGGTAGTGAAGAGATGAAGAAAAAGAGCTAAAAATGACCTTAAAACCTTACCTTAAGAGCTTAGGAGTTAGATCTGCCTTCCATGCTCAAGAACAAGGCTTGAGAGGTTCTAGGAAGGGAGAGAGCTCGGCTGGAATGGATGGAATAGGACAAGGGACAAGGGAGTGATTGGAAAGAGTTGAAATAATTGAAAAAGGTAAGTATTTCAAAAGTAAATGGTATTAGGTAGCTAATTGTCAATCAATGTCTTGTGAGCTGTCCCCTCTCCTCCTTTCCTGCCGACTGCCATGGTGTCGAATGGGTCAATTAATTGACCATTGACCAAACTTGGTCAATATTGACTCAACGGGCCCCACTTTAGGGTTTTATTAATATTTTAATATTAAATTTGTAAAAATTTGTAAATTTCTGGAATTAAATTCCTAATATGATATAATGTGATAAAATATCATATTTAAAGGTAATTATAACCTTTAAGCCCATTAAAACCCAATTTAGAAGGCAATCTCACAAAAACGTGCTTTAAGGTGTTTTAGTGCACATTTTGTGTTGCAAGGTGCTTCTGAGCTTAGCTTTCTTTGATAATAGTTTTGTTGTGTTCCTTACTTCATTATAATACTTAGGAATCCACTTTGGATCCTATTTGAGGTCATACAATCTTTATGGTGCTTTAAAGCACATTTTGGCTTTACCGATCTTAAGGCGGGTTTTGCCTTGTTGAGATCTTTTAGATTGTTCCCCAATAGTATTTAGATGTTTATTAACCATCTTAGATCATTAATAGATCATTTAATTTAGTTTTAAAGGTTAGGGGTATTTCAGTCTACCCCCCTTAAAAAGGCTTCGTCCCGAAGTCCTTAATCATCTACAGTTCACCTAAGGAATCAAGTTCCACTAAGTAACCAAGCAGTCCATTGCTAGGGATTAACTCCCACTAGGTTCAGACCAAGTCAATTCATACAGCATATATCAAGTAGCCAAAACTCATGGTATAAACTCATTCATGTCACAGCACTAAACAAGGTGCACATCCAACTCATCAACCAAAAGTACTCAGCGGTACTATATATATATTCAACCAGGTGCACTGAGGCACATACATAAGATGTATCAAACATACAATCATCCAAACAAACACGTATGACGCAGCATACTACCAAAAACACACCACAAAAACAAGACCTAATGCACAACATGTGCGCAAGCCAAGTGGTGTCTACCCCCCTTAAAAAGGGTTTGACTACGAACCCGTACAAGTATCACAGCTACTACTCGAAGAGTGCTGGGTACTTCGCTCTCATGGAGTCTTCTAACTCCCATGTAGCCTCCTCCACCTCATGGTTCGACTAGAGAACCTTGACCATGCTAACGGTCTTGTTCCTAGTCTGCCTCGTCTTCGTATCTAGAATGCGGAGTGGTACTTCCTCATATCGTAGAGCGGGGTCCAACTCTAAAGTCTATGGTTGTAAAACGTGCGATGGATGGGGCACATACCTCTTCAACTGTGAAACGTGAAAGATGTCGTGCACCCTCCCGAGCTCTGCTGGTAAATCCAGTCTGTAGGCTAACGGGCCCACTCGCTCCCTAATCGCATAAGGTTCAACATACTTTGGGCTCAACTTGCCCTTCTGCCCAAACCGAAATATCCCCTTCATGGGTGACACTCTAAGGAATACCATAACGTCGGTAGTGAACTCAATGTCCCTCCTTCTGGTGTCTGCATATGATTTCTGCCGGTCCTGAGCTGCCCTCATGTTCTTACGAATCTATAGGACATCCTCCTTAATCTGCTCTAGGTACTCTGGTCCTAGAAGCGTAGTCTCGCTGGCCTCATCCCAGCATAAAGGAGTCCTACACGGTCTACCATAAAGTGCCTGAAATGGTGGCATCTGTATCGAGGAGTGGTAGCTGTTGTTGTAGGTGAACTCTATCAAGTGTAGACGCTCTAACCAGCTCCCCTGAAAATCTAAGGCACATGCTCTCAGCATGTCCTCCAGTGTCTGGATGGTCCTCTCACTCTGACCGTCGGTCTGTGGATGGAACACCGTACTAAGCTTCAACTTTGTACCCAAGGCTTCCTGAACCTGTCCCCAGAATCTGGACAAAAATCGAGGGTCCCTATCAGAAACAATAGTCTTTGGCACACCATGGTGCCGGATCACCTCCTTCTGGAACAAGTCCGCTAACTTCGGGACGTTCCAGGTATCCTTCATAGCAACAAACTTTGCCACCTTCGTCAGACGGTCCACAATGACCCAAATCGTGTTCAGTCCTCCCTTAGTCGGTGGGAGACCGACAACGAAATCCATCGAGATGTCCTCGAACTTCCAACAAGGAATAGGCATAGACTGTACTAAACCTCCGGGTCTCCTATGCTCAAACTTAACCTTCTGACAGGTCAAGCATCTAGCCACGTACTCAGCTACATCCTTCTTCATCCCGCTCCACCAGAAATGAACTTTCAAATCCTTATACATCTTCGACGAACCAGGGTGGACGGATAAGGGCGAGCAATGAGCCTCCTGGAGTATCTTCTCCTTCAGGTCAGGAGAGGACTCCGGAATACACAAACGGCCATTCAGTCGAATCATGCCACCATCACACAGTTCGAAATCATACTTCTGTCTTTCAAAACAACCCTCTGACATCTTTTGTCTGATGCTCTCCAAATACTGATCATTCTCCTGAGCAGCTCGTATCTCATCAATCATACTGCTGCTCGCTACTAGTGTAAACAATGAATGAGCTCTGCGGCTCAGGGCGTCGGCAACTACATTTGCTTTGCCCTCTTTATACCTCAGGTCTATGTCGTAGTCCTTCAAGAACTCGACCCATCTTCTCTGTCGCATGTCCAGCTCCTTCTGAGAGAAGAGATGCTGTAGACTCTTGTGATCAGAGTAGATAGTGACTGTCACACCATATAGATAATGTCGCCAGATCTTCAAAGCGAAGACTACTGCGCCTAACTCAAGGTCATGTGTGGGGTAATTCACCTCATGCTTCTTCAGCTGTCGGGATGCGTAAGCAACTACCTTCCCGTGCTGCATAAGCACACAGCCTAGACCGGTTCCAGAGGCATCACAATATACCTCGAACCCATCGGTGCCCTCAGGGATAGTAAGAACGGGCGCCGATGTCAGGAGATCCTTCAGCGTCTGAAAGGACTGCTCACATTCTGCAGACCATAAGAACTGGGATTCCTTCTTTATTAGATTTGTCATCGGTTTGGCCACCTTGGAGAAGTCCTTCACGAACCTTCGATAATAACCGGCCAAACCCAGAAAGCTACGGACGTCTGTGACTGTCTTCGGCCTTGGCCAACTCTTCACTGCCTCGATCTTAGCAGGATCTACAGATATGCCACTAGCTGATATAATGTGTCCTAGAAATGACACGCTGTCCAACCAGAACTCACACTTAGAGAGTTTGGCATACAGCTGGTTCTCTCTCATAATATTCAACACCTGTCTCAAATGTAACTCATGATCTTCCTTGGTCTTTGAATAGATCAGAATATCGTCGATAAAGACTACAACTGAACTATCAAGGTGCTCTCTAAAAAGGCGGTTCATCAAATCCATGAATATGGCTGGTGCATTCGTCAATCCGAATGGCATAACGGTGAACTCATAGTGTCCATACCGTGTCCTGAAAGCTGTCTTCTCAATGTCACCCTCTGCAATCCTAATCTGATGGTAGCCAGATCTGAGATCTATCTTCGAGAACACACTGGCTCCTCTCAGCTGATCAAATAAATCATCTATCTGTGGTAATGGGTACTTGTTCTTGACTGTAACCGCATTAAGCTCGCGGTAGTCGATGCAGAGTCGCATACTGCCGTCCTTTTTCTTGACGAACAGTACTGGAGCACCCCAAGGAGAAACACTAGGTCGAATGAATCCCTTGTCGAGGAGGTCCTCCAGCTGTAGCTTCAACTCCCTCATCTCAGTCGGTGCCATACGGTAGGGTGCCTTAGCAATGGGACCCGTACCTGGCAACAAGTCGACGGCGAACTCAACCTCGCGCACAGGCAGCAAGCCTGGCAGCTCATCAGGAAATAAGTCGGGAAAATCTACCACGACTGGAATGTCTGCGTCCGTCACGTCGCTCTGTCTCGTGTCCTGTACATAACAGAGGAAGGCTTGTCGGCCCTTCCTAACATCCTTCATCAGGGACAATGCTGACACGATCTTGACAGTCGGCTCTCTCCTCACACTGCGGTATGACACTGTCCTGCCGCTCGGCCCCTTCAGTAGTAGTCGATGCTCTGCACAATGAAGGTGGCCCCTATGCTTCTGTAGCCAATCCATGCCCACTATAATGTCAAAACCCAAGTTCTTGAACTCGATTAGATCGATGGGGAAGGTCTCAGTCATAATGCTGATTTCTAAACCTGTATACTATCTGGTGCAACCTACTTTCTCCTTCGAAGGAAGGGTGACTGAAAAGTCTGAAAGCTGTTCGGGGGTGGCTCCCAGCTTCTTAGCAAATGCCGAGGAAATAAAAGAATGCGAAGCCCCTGAGTCGAACAATACGGAAGCACTAACACCATCAACAGGAAAGGTACCTGATATCACCTCTCGTATTAGCATCGAGTCCCAATAAATCACTAATTTACTGTTGGTTGTAATTGTCATACCTGTGATGACATTACCGGACTCCTTGGCTTGCGCCATATCTAAGATGCAGATGGTACCCTCCTTTCCATTTTCGTAGCCTGGAGTTATGAATTAACGGTATCAACAACTGAACACATATACTTGAAGGTACAAAACTCTTATTTTATTCATCCACTGTATTATACAAAGTTACACACTTAGCTACTACTATTACATCAGTACTGTCTGAAGGTCAAATTTAAACGGCCAGGTCGGATGTGGGTATCATTCACTAGAGCTGGTGGTGCGGTATTGAGCTTAATGCTCTTAATACCATGATATACAAGCCTCGACTCTCCACCAAATACCAACACATCCCCAGACTTGAGGATGATCTTGCTTGCTAGATCCATCCTCTTCTGGTCTCCATACATGAACTCAGCATCATCGCCGATCGAGAATGACACAACCGGTATTTCTCTGGTGATGGACTCGGTCGTCTCATCACGGTCCTGGTGCATCCCAAGTTTTCCTCCCTGCTCGTAGTAGTTGATGATGCAAACGTCAGGTGTCATGTCGGGTAATGGATAAGTCTCACAGTCTAGAGTAATATCCATTACGTTTCTCACCAAGGTAAGGAAACTCTCAGGTATCCTAGGTATAGATACGCCAACTACCATCCTCACCTCTCGATAAACCCTAGCTTGTGGATCCCAATCTTTCCCTAAGCTCATCATGTGCAGTTTCATTCTAGAACCACTATTAAATACCGGGGTATAAAATCCTCATATGCCCTTACCCAAGGCTCTACACTAATTCGCTATGGCGATTTGCTCATCTAGGGTTAGGAACTCTCTGAGAAGTATCATGCCCGGTCTGACCACATGACACAACTCACTAGGGTACTCCCGTCTTTCTTCCACGGGTCTAGGTGATCTCTGTCTTGTAAGTGTGGGATAGAAGATATCGAAGTCTCCTAAGAGGTAAAAGGTTTCCTAGGTAAGTCGTTTATCTAAGCGGTAATTAAAAACACACATTCATGCTAAGGTAAAGCGTTTAACACTTAGTCATGCTCTCATACAGTGGTTAAGGTTTCAAATGCTAACCTTCACCGCGCAGGGTACTAGTGCCAGCGCCTGAAGCTCCCGCTGCATTCAGCATACGGTTGCCCGGCGGGTTCCTCTGGTTCTGGTTCTGCTGCTATGGCTGCTGATGCTGCTGCCCCCTCTGGGCTTGGGGCGCCGGCCCCCTCTGGCCACCTCGAGCTCCACCTCCTCCAGTACGTGCGCTCTGAGTCCCCTTCTGTGGGCGGTACGCTCGGCTCTCTGGATTAGCAAAGCACTCGAACGACCTGTGGCCCTTCTTTCCACAATGGTGGCAGTCCACCGCTTGCCCGGTGCAGTCGACACCCGGGTGGTCTTTACCACAGCGCTTGCAGTGAAAGTGGTGCTGGGGTGCAGAACCTATTATCATATCACACTCAGATTAATACAAGGATAGTAATGGATAGTGTAGTATATGACTCATTCACAAGGTTAGATCGCTTACCCTTAGGGGGTGCAGATCTAAGAGGCTGCACATCGTAGGTAGGCCCGGTCAGCATCGGGACCTTGTCCTTACCCTTTTGGCGGCCTGCTCCTTCTTCTTCTCCCTCCAGGAGAACTTCTTCTTCCTGTGATCGTCAAAGTGTCAGGAATAGCAGGTATAAAAGCAGGCAGTAAGTAAGTAATTTAAATGGATTAAATAACTTAAGGCGGTTCTGAAATACCCCAAAGTTACGAAAGTTTTTACGAGGAGATTTTACTAGGCATTAACGGCTTAGTAAAAAGTTAATCGTTCCTTAGAATTTTTACCTTTGTATAACCTTGACTTTTAATAGGCATTAATGGTCTAGTAAATAGATATTAACTCCTTAGAATTATAGCCTTCACAAAAGCTCAAGTTTTGGCCAAGAACTTACCTCAGTAAAAATCCGGTTTTTACCTCGGTCATTTTTGACACTAAAAAGAGGTATTAACTTATTAACCCCTTAAAGTACTCTTTAAGGTGAATTAAGCTAGATATCTTATATTATCTAAGGCTATTAGAAGTCCTAAATATTAGCCATGAGATGGTAGTAGTATAGAAGGTGAAATCTCTTGGCAAGGTAACTTGGAAATTTACCGAAGAAAGTTACCTAAGAAAGGTTGTTTTATATGATTCCAATTTGTAGTTTTTACCCATTATCTCTTCATGGTAATTACCTACCTTAGTTACCACATCAATCTACCAAGTTACATGTGTTGACAAAGCAAAAAAAAGAGAGATAAATGGCATACAAAATTCGTCCATACCCACCTCTCCCACCATTTCAGCACTACTTTCCAACACATCAAGTCTTTAGCTTATATAATTTCTTCCTTTAGCATCTTTGGGTCCCTTACATGTTAGATAACCTCCATTATCAGACATAGAACATGCCCATCACATAAAATATAAGAAGAGAAAGTAGCAGCAAGACAATCAAGTAGCCAGCCACATGTGCCATTACAACTTTTCATAAAGCACAAATTATCTTCTTTTGTTTTCCACCTCTTGTTCTACCTTACTTTAGCTATTTTATGAATTGGATTGAGCATCTTCTAAAGTCCCTTATGGTGGACTAATAATGTATTTAAGTGGAGGAATTAATGGAGCACTATAATGCTGTCTAAAGCAAGCATCATTGCAAAGAGACAAATCTGGCCAGAATTGATGTCTAGCACTCTAAGGCTTGTCTACTCCATATCTTCCCTATATAAACCATGAGCCACGACCTCTAACACTCACCCTTACTCTCTGGACATTCCCAAGTCCTTTTACTATCACTAAGAGAGCCTAGGGTCAAAGGAAAGTGCAAGGGAAGGTGAAGAAGTCACAAAAGACAGTTTCTGAGTTCGAGAAAGTTTGATCTAGTAAGCTTGTTCTTCGAACCTATCTTCAGGTAAAACCAATCCCAAATTAATCTTCATTGAATCCTCTTCATTTTGGGCTAAAACCCCATTCAAAAACCTTACCGAAAGCTCTTGTTATAAGGCAATAGATTTTTGTGCGCAAGGAAAGGCAATTTGAGGAGCCTTGTGGAGTTTGTGCCATCTAGCAAGTTGCCAAGGCTCTTTTGGGAGTTTGAGCCAATAATATTCAAGGTAAATCCATTGTCTATGATCCCTTCCAAGCTATACAATTTATTTGGGTTCGTAGGTACCCTAAATCTTGGTGAAAGTTAGACGTAAGGGGAAAAACGTGCTTTAAGATCCCCTAACTTTGGAGAAGTATTTAGAAGGCTAGACTAATCCATTTTTCTATTAATACCTATCAATCTGTAGGTATTTGAATCCTCTATCCAATGAACCTATTCGCTCTACTTTTCGACATCATTTGGATATTTAAATTCGCTACGCCTTAAGAGGTCGAACTGAGTATTTCAACCAACTAGCCTTAAAGGTGGAAAAACGTAATTTGTGATACCCTAACTTGTAACATGTGTTTAGGGAGTTTTACTCATCCAAATTTCTATTATTATATATCAATCTCTACTGATTTGAACCTTCTATCTATTGCACCTATTCGCTCTATCTTTAGAAGTCATTTGGTTAGCGAATTGGTCACATCTTTAAGAAGTCGAAATGAGTTCTAAGCTTTTTATGGTGACAAATATGTTTTGTGGTCTTATGACTATGGCCCAACTTGTTACTTATATTTTGGTTGTTTTAATCTTAAGTATATGAGTTGAAGTGATGCTTGGATGATACTCATTGAAAGTACCTTGGTGTTTTGATAAAACTTTACCTTTGTACTAAGTGGATCTTCTAAGTGGTGAAAGTGATTTAAGC
This sequence comes from Limonium bicolor, assembly GCA_023374045.1. Classification (NCBI taxonomy): domain Eukaryota; kingdom Viridiplantae; phylum Streptophyta; class Magnoliopsida; order Caryophyllales; family Plumbaginaceae; genus Limonium; species Limonium bicolor. The sequence goes on from CM041781.1 coordinate 53,559,333, forward strand.
CTTGTGCTTGTTTGTGTTCTTTATTTAAGAACTTGGTGGTTGAATTGATTTATTGTTCATTTGTGGAAAAGTATTATTGGATACTTGACTTATTCAAACTTGGTTTTATGAGAGATATAAATATATGATGATTGGGTACGTTTGCCCGTTTTAACTCTTGGTACGCCGCGGGCTCCTTGAGTTTGCGTCAGGATTTCTACTCTATAGTTTAAAGGTACTATAGGGGGTGTGCACATCTTTTAGGGTCCTTACGTGGTGGAAGGATAGGTTGGATCGCCTTTATGATCGGGATTTGTCCCACGTTATGAATTAAATGGTGAGAAAAGATTAACAGTGGTCTTGTTACCACAAGGTGATTTATGAACTCTTTACGTTCTGAACTTATTTTGCAGTTGTTAAATGCTTGAGTTGATGATGTATCTATATCTACTTTGATATCCTATTTTCTTGATCTTGACTTGGATTTACTCAGCGTTTTGCTGACGTTTTATGGCTTTGCCCTGCGGTCCCTTCTTTGTGTTGTTTTCCAATGACCGTAGATGAAGAATACTAGTGAAGCTTTGGAGCTGCACGAGAGCGTGGGGAAGACTTGGAGATTAGAGACTTCCACCTAGTTTGTTTAAGGTTTTCAGGAATGTTTATTATTCAGACTTTTATTTGGGTTTGGATTGTTGTAATAAGCCTAGGCACTCACAGAGGTTGTGAGTGTGGCGGTAACGCTCTTGTAAGACTTTTATTTGCTTCCGCGTTTTATTTGTGCACTCTGTCTATCACACCACGTGATAACAGTTGGTAGAAAATGGGGCGTTACAAAGTGGTATCAGAGCAAGGACGCTCTGATTAAAAAGAAACTAGGATCTAAAATGAACCTAGGATGGGGAAACTGGGACGTATGTGAGGATCGTCACTTTAGCTACTGTGATATCTGTGACTAACCTGCAGGGACATGGAACAGAATCAGGTATGTCCTACTGGGTGATTGCTTAAAAGTTCTAGAATTGTGTGATACCTTTGCTTACTAGAACAAGTAGAGGTTAAAAGTTAAACTAGAGTACCTAGGGTACTAAGAAAACCGATATTCTTAAATCTTCAAGATGGGAGGACGCATCCAAGAAATGGCCCAAGCTATGGCAGCAGCAATGGCCCAAATCCAAAACGAGGGGCACAATGGAGGGAACAACATCATGAGACAAATCGCTGCAATGAGGCCCGAGTACTACCATGGGGAGGAGGATCCCCAAAAACTAGAGAGCTGGATTCGACAGTTCGACAAGGTGTTCAAGGCAGCGAACTGCCAGCTGACAGAAGAGTGGGATGTGCTACCTACTACTTCAAGGAAGAGGCGGACCTATGGTGGGGAGCGGTACAAGATGTTCACGGCGAGCAACCAACTTCGGATGGGCCGAGTTGAAGGAGCTCATGGGACGCGGTTCTACCCTGACCTAAGGGAGAAGAAGCAACAAGAATTCTTGAACCTGCAACAACGGTCCATGACTGTGTCAGAATACAGGACCAAGTTTCTGGAGCTTGCAAGGTTCGCTCCATTCATGGTTCCAGACGAAGGGACCAAGGCCAGAAAGTTCAGGATAGGACTCAACTTCCGAATCCGTGAACTGATGGCAGGATTCAACTTCGAGACCATGCAGCAAGCATACGAGAAGGCTGCCAGCATTGAAATGATCCAAATCGAGAAGAGAGAGTTCCAGGAGGGAGCTAAGAAAAGACTTCATAAGGAAACAGAGAATGAGCCAGAAGCGAAGAAGCCAAACTATGGCCAAAAACAAAACCAGGGGAAAGGCAAGGCTCCTATGGCCCCGAACGGGAGGACTTTCTTCTGCAGGAAGTGCCAAAAGAACCACCCGGGAACAGACTGTGAAGGTAAACAAATTACTTGTTTTACTGCGGAAAGCTGGGACACAGGTCGTTCGAGTGTTTCCGAAACCCGGAGTCCAAATCCTTCAAAAGGGTATGCCCCCAAACAATTCAAACCAGAGCAACCCCAAGACAACCTACGGAGGTGGAGGAGGTCAGACCAGCAAACCTGCTGAGGGAACCAGTACAGGAAAACGGGCACGATGAACGTGATGAACGAGTCGGAGGCCCGTGCTCAAGGAAATGTGATCACAGGTACATTCCCTGTTCATGGACTTGAAGCATATATTTTATTCGACTCGGGTGCTACGTACTCTTTCGTATCTACTACATTTATGGAGAAGATAAATCTGCCTAGGAGTACTTGTTTGGACGTATGCGTGACTATACCCTCGGGGGAAAAGATTAGATGTTCGGAAGTAGTAGAAAACTTGAACATAACTATTAAGGAGGTAGAATTCCCAGTAGACTTGATAGTATTCAAGGGGCTAGAGTTCGACATTATATTGGGAATGGATTGGATGCAACGGTACAAGGCACGCCTAAACTGCTTCGAGCAGAAAATAATCCTGAAGGGTCCCTCAGGACAAAGGGTGTCATACAAGAGGGCGGCCAGACAGCCAGGAGCAAAGATCGTTTCGGCTATGACCATGGCGGCGGAGATCAGAAAAGGAAAACAGGTCTTCCTTTGTTATGTACAAGACACAAGAGGAGGAAGAGAACGAGCTCGCCAAGATTCCAGTTATTGCTGAGTACCGGACGTGTTCCAGAAGAAATACATGGAATGCCTCCAAGAAGGGAAGTTGAATTCTACATCGACTTGGTGCCGGGGACCGGACCTATTGCGAAGGCACCATACCGGATGGCGCCAATCGAGATGAGGAAGTTAAAGACCCAATTGGAAGAATTACTGGAGAAGGGCTACATCAGGCCAAGCGTATCGCCCTGGGGAGCACCTGTGTTATTCGTGAAGAAGAAAGACGGAAGTCTCCGTCTATGCATCGACTACCGAGAATTGAACAAGGTAACAGTGAAAAACAAGTACCCACTGCCCAGGATCGATGATTTATTCGACCAATTGAAGGGAGCAAGCATTTTCTCTAAGATAGACCTGAGGTCGGGATACCACCAGATCAGAGTGGCGGAGGAAGATATACCGAAGACAGCTTTTCGATCAAGATACGGCCATTACGAGTTTACAGTGATGCCATTCGGCTTGACCAATGCACCAGCAGTGTTCATGGATTTAATGAACAGGATATTCAGCCAGTATTTGGACAACTTCGTCGTTGTATTCATCGACGACATCCTGATATACTCCAAGGACCAAGAGGACCATGCGGAACACCTGAGGAAAGTGTTGGAAGTCCTAAGAGCACACAAGTTGTATGCCAAGCTGTCAAAATGCGAATTTTGGCTGAGGAAAGTTGCATTTTTAGGCCACATCATCACAAGTGAAGGTATTGCAGTAGATCCCTCAAAAATTGAAGCGGATAAAAAGTTGGCCTCGCCCTACGAATGTTACAGAAGTCAGAAGCTTCTTAGGACTCGCAGGCTATTATAGGAAGTTCGTGAAAGATTTCTCAAAGATTGCCAGACCCATGACGAACCTGATGAAAAAAGCAGAGTAGGATTCGAGTGGGATGATAGTTGCGAACAATCATTCCAGCAGCTGAAGGACAGGTTGACGTCAGCCCCAATATTGACTCTACCAGAAGGAACCAAGGGACTGGAGGTTTATTGCGACGCATCGAAGAACGGCTTGGGATGTGTCTTGATGCAGAATAAAAGGGTGATAGCCTATGCTTCAAGACAATTAAAGACGCACGAGCAAAACTACCCAACGCACGACCTGGAACTAGCAGCAGTAGTTTTTGCCTTGAAAATTTGGAGGCACTACTTGTACGGAGTCACCTGCAAGATATTCACGGATCACAAGAGCTTAAGGTACATATTCACTCAGAAGGAGCTGAATATGAGGCAAAGAAGGTGGTTAGAGTTTGTCAAGGACTACGACCTGGAGATCCAGTACTACGAAGGAAAAGCTAACCTCGTGGCAGATGCATTGAGTCGAAAGAGAAGTCATGCAGCTCAGGCTATGTGGATCCTTCCAGATGACTTATGCAGAGACTTTCGGAAGCTGAACATTGAGAAATTGATTAGAAGGACAAATCAAACAAATGGGTTATACCAGATGACGTCTCGCCAGACTTGTTCAAAGAAATCCGAGCAAAGCAAGTAGGCGATGAGAAGCTCGATCATATAAAGAAGAAAATGGCAGGAGGAGACGCTCCAGACTTCAAGCTACACGAGGATGGAAGCTTGAGATTCAAGGGACGATGGTGTATTCCCAAGAGTTGTGACGATATCAAAACCATGCTGATGAGGGAGGCACACCAAACCCCATATTCAGTACATCCAGGAGGAAATAAACTGTACAAAGACCTAAAACAACATTTTTGGTGGCCAGGGATGAAAAGAGAAATAGCTGAATTTGTGGCACGATGTCTCACTTGCCAAAAGGTGAAATTCGAGCACAGTCGACCAGGAGGACTAGTACAACCACTAGAAGTTCCGACTTGGAAATGGGATTCAATATCCATGGACTTCATAGTAGGACTACCACTGACAAGGTCGGGAATGAACCAGATCTGGGTTGTGGTCGACCGTTTGACTAAGACCGCCAGATTCATTCCAATGAAAGACACTTGGACGATGGAGAAGCTAGTTGATGCATACATCAAGGAGATCGTCAGATATCATGGAGTTCCTTCTAGCATCGTATCCGATAGAGACTCAAGATTCCTTAGTAGATTCTGGCAGAGTTTCCAGAAAGCAATGGGATCAAAGCTGAAACTAAGTACTGCATTCCACCCAGCGACAGACGGACAGACTGAAAGAACCATTCAGACGTTAGAAGACATGTTAAGATCCTGCATGATGGACTATCAGGGAGCATGGATTGACCACCTACACCTGATTGAATTCTCTTACAACAATAGCTATCACAGTAGTATAGGGATGGCACCGTATGAAGCACTGTACGGAAGGAAGTGTAGGACTCCATTGTGTTGGAACGACATCTCAGAAACGGTAACATTGGGCCCGGATATGATTGAAGAAATGGTCAGCCAAGTTCGACTGATTCAGCAGAGGATGAAAGCAGCTCAGGATCGACAAAAGTCCTATGCCGACTTAAAGAGGAAACCTTTAGAGTTTGAAGTTGGTGAAAAGGTATTTCTGAAAGTATCACCAACCAGAGGAGTAATGAGGTTCGGGAGGAGGGAAACTGAGCCCAAAATTCATTGGACCTTACGACATTCTGGAAAAAGTTGGATCCTTGGCATATCGTTTAGCATTACCTATGGAATTGGACAAGGTACATAATGTTTTTCACGTATCTCAACTGAAGAAGTACGTCCACGATCCTTCGCACGTCATTCAACCAGAGGCAGTGCAAATGGACCCATCTCTGACATACGAGGAGGTTCCAATCGAGATACTAGACTCCAAAGTCAGAGAAACCAGAACAAAAGCCATCAAGATGGTAAAAGTGCTTTGGAGGAACAACAAGGTAGAAGAAGCTACTTGGGAAACGGAAGACTCAATGAGGAAGAGATACCCCGAACTTTTTGGTGAGCCTTAAGTTTGGTATAGAAGTCACGGGGTCGTGACTTAAAATTTAAGGGAGGGTGAGTCCACTGACCTTTCCTTCGTGACTATCACTTAGTACAGGTATTACATGCTTATTATCAGGAAATTAATCTGCTATGAATGAAGTTGATATTTGAGAATGGATTAGCTACTGATAGCTTCGGTAGAAATTATAGAGATAAGAAACTTCGAGGGCGAAGTTTGTTTTTAAGGGGGGGTGAATGAAATACCCCAAAGTTACGAAAGTTTTTACGAGGAGATTTTACTAGGCATTAACGGCTTAGTAAAAGTTAATCGTTCCTTAGAATTTTTACCTTAGTATAACCTTGACTTTTACTAGGCATTAATGGTCTAGTAAATAGATATTCACTCCTTAGAATTATAGCCTTCACAAAAGCTCAAGTTTTGGCCAAGAACTTACCTCAGTAAAAATCCGGTTTTTACCTCGGTCATTTTTGACACTAAAAAGAGGTATTAACTTATTAACCCCTTAAAGTACTCTTTAAGGTGAATTAAGCTAGATATCTTATATTATTTAAGGCTATTAGAAGTCCTAAATATTAGCCATGAGATGGTAGTAGTATAGAAGGTGAAATCTCTTGGCAAGGTAACTTGGAAATTTACCGAAGAAAGTTACCTAAGAAAGGTTGTTTTATATGATTCCAATTTGTAGTTTTTACCCATTATCTCTTCATGGTAATTACCTACCTTGGTTACCACATCAATCTACCAAGTTACATGTGTTGACAAAGCAAAAAAAAGAGAGGTAAATGGCATACAAAATTCGTCCATACCCACCCTCCCACCATTTCAGCACTACTTTCCAACACATCAAGTCTTTAGCTTATATAATTTCTTCCTTTAGCATCTTTGGGTCCCTTACATGTTAGGTAACCTCCATTATCAGACATAGAACATGCCCATTACATAAAATATAAGAAGAGAAAGTAGCAGCAAGGCAATCAAGTAGCCAGCCACATGTGCCATTACAACTTTTCTTAAAGCACAAATTATCTCTTTTGTTTTCCACCTCTTGTTCTGCCTTACTTTAGCTAGTTTATGAATTGGATTGAGCATCTTCTAAAGTCCCTGATGGTGGACTAATAATGTATTCAAGTGGAGGAATTAATGGAGCACTATAATGCTGTCTAAAGCAAGCATCATTGCAAAGAGACAAATCTGGCCAGAATTGATGTCTAGCACTCTAAGGCTTGTCTACTCCATATCTTCCCTATATAAACCATGAGCCACGACCTCTAACACTCACCCTTACTCTCTGGACATTCCCAAGTCCTTTTACAATCACTAAGAGAGCCTAGGGTCAAAGGAAAGTGCAAGGGAAGGTGAAGAAGTCACAAAAGACAGTTTCTGAGTTCGAGAAAGTTTGATCTAGTAAGCTTGTTCTTCGAACCTATCTTCAGGTAAAACCAATCCCAAATTAATCTTCATTGAATCCTCTTCATTTTGGGCTAAAACCCCATTCAAAAACCTTACCGAAAGCTCTTGTTATAAGGCAATAGATTTCTGTGCGCAAGGAAAGGCAATTTGAGGAGCCTTGTGGAGTTTGTGCCATCTAGCAAGTTGCCAAGGCTCTTTTGGGAGTTTGAGCCAATAATATTCAAGGTAATTCCATTGTCTATGATCCCTTCCAAGCTATACAATTTATTTGGGTTCGTAGGTACCCTAAATCTTGGTGAAAGTTAGACGTAAGGGGGAAAAACGTGCTTTAAGATCCCCTAACTTGTGAGAAGGATTTAGAAGGCTATACATCCATTTTTCTATTAATACCTATCAATCTGTAGGATTTGAATCCTCTATCCAATGAACCTATTCGCTATTTTTCGACATCATTTGGATATTTAAATTCGCTACGCCTTAAGAGGTCGAACTGAATATTTCAACCAACTAGCCTTAAAGGTGGAAAAACGTAATTTGTGATACCCTAACTTGTAACATGTGTTTAGGGAGTTTTACTCATCCAAATTTCTATTATTATATATCAATCTCTACTGATTTGAACCTTCTATCTATTGCACCTATTCGCTCTATCTTTAGAAGTCATTTGGTTAGCGAATTGGTCACATCTTTAAGAAGTCGAAATGAGTTCTAAGCTTTTTATGGTGACAAATATGTTTTGTGGTCTTATGACTATGGCCCAACTTGTTACTTATATTTTGGTTGTTTTAATCTTAAGTATATGAGTTGAAGTGATGCTTGGATGATACTCATTGAAAGTACCTTGGTGTTTTGATAAAACTTTACCTTTGTACTAAGTGGATCTTCTAAGTGGTGAAAGTGATTTAAGCCTTGTGCTTGTTTGTGTTCTTTATTTAAGAACTTGGTGGTTGAATGATTTATTTTCATTTGTGGAAAAGTATTATTGGATACTTGACTTATTCAAACTTGGTTTTATGAGAGATATAAATATATGATGATTGGGTACGTTTGCCCGTTTTAACTCTTGGTACGCCGCGGGCTCCTTGAGTTTGCGTCAGGATTTCTACTCTATAGTTTAAAGGTACTATAGGGGGTGTGCACATCTTTTAGGGTCCTTACGTGGTGGAAGGATAGGTTGGATCGCCTTTATGATCGGGATTTGTCCCACGTTATGAATTAAATGGTGAGAAAAGATTAACAGTGGTCTTGTTACCACAAGGTGATTTATGAACTCTTTACGTTCTGAACTTATTTGCAGTTGTTAAATGCTTGAGTTGATGATGTATCTATATCTACTTTGATATCCTATTTTCTTGATCTTGACTTGGATTTACTCAGCGTTTTGCTGACGTTTTATGGCTTTGCCCTGCGGTCCCTTCTTTGTGGTTTTCCAATGACCGTAGATGAAGAATACTAGTGAAGCTTTGGAGCTGCACGAGAGCGTGGGGAAGACTTGGAGATTAGAGACTTCCACCTAGTTTGTTTAAGGTTTTCAGGAATGTTTATTATTCAGACTTTTATTTTGGGTTTGGATTGTTGTAATAAGCCTAGGCACTCACAGAGGTTGTGAGTGTGGCGGTAACTCTTGTAAGACTTTTATTTGCTTCCGCGTTTTATTTGTGCACTCTGTCTATCACACCACGTGATAACAGTTGGTAGAAAATGGGGTGTTTACCAAATTCTTACTTCCAGCCCTTATGCCTCCCCGCTTCCAGCCTCAGTCCTCCGCCTCTCTGGGGCCTTACGCTCCTGCCCCTGGCCGTCTTCCCGGCTGTTCACCACATCTCAGTCCGAGAAGCAGCGTCATAACATCCTGTAATGCATCAAGAGTTCCCCGAACTTGTAATAAATCAAACGTGAGTTATAAGGTATAACTGTCAATAAATTTTACCTGGACCGTAGGGTACAAGGTAGACACCCATGGCGGCCTTGATAGCATATTCGCAACCCGCTCTGAATTTCTCCCCTTCACCGCATCAGAATAAACAATACTGGGACAAGCCAAGAGCCCATAAAACAAGGAGTAGTACTGATCTATGTCATACTACCCTACCTCAGGGCCTCAAACTTCCTCCCTCCCTCTGCTTCAAATGAGCGGATAGTACTTCTCTCTCAACAATTCCACAAAACCCGTCCATCCAAAACCCCTCTATAGCAAGGTATGTGCCTTCACGGACCTCCACCCACGTACTGGGCAGCGTCCTTCAGATGAAAGGCTGCTATATCGACTCGGTGCTCAGCAGGCACATGTATGGCATCAAAGGCCTTCTCGTGCTCACAATGTATCTCTCCAGGACGTGGGGTCAGCAACTCCTCATAGGTAGGTACTCGCGTGTCAGCTACGCTCTTTAGCCAATTCGGCTCTCTAGGTGCGGGTAGGGTGGGACTACAGGTGGTGCAGGTGGTGCTCCTATCTGGATGCCTCCCATATGGGCTAGCTGAGCGAAGAGGCGGCTACCGTCTCAGCCACGCCCACGCTGGGGCCTCAGTAGGACCTCCTCCAGGCCCGCCGCCTCTTCCACCACCTCCTTGCCTCTGCCAGTCGAACGTCTCCCAGAAGACATCTGAAGAATTCAGAATCAAAGTCATCTCTTGGTATAAATACCAGACTTATCTCAACCATAAGTTCACATAGCCCTACAAGGCATAGAAACACATTGTCCCCGACAATCTCCTAACTCAATCTTACAAACTATCTCCTTGGTACTGGTGTGTGAATAACCTAAGCTCACGGTACTTAAACTACTATCTCTTGTAATCAGAGCGGTACTCCGCTCTGATACCACTTTTGTAACACCCCTACTAAGTCGTCTCCTAAGAATCTATAGAGTCGCACAATAATATCTCGCAGCGGTAACTAATAGATTTCGCGCCCTAATGGTGTCACTGTTAGCCACTCGCCCATACGGGTGATAACGATTACCTGATAACAACTTGGGAAACGTATTCCCACAGTGACCACAGAGATAGATAGTAGTACTTAACAAATATTAAAACAAATCCAACAACAACCAATTATTACAGACCGTGAGCATCTAAGTAAAATACACCTCGGTTAAACAACCCGAGTCCAACAACCTTAGTATCACACCGTACCAAGTCTATCCAACAGTAAAACAACAGTCGCTCCCCGCGTCAACCCACCAGATAGTCTCCTGCAATAAAAATGGTTTGTGGTATGGAATCAGCCCCTGCTGATATGTTATCACATGCCCCCGTCATGCCTCCTCAAACCCTCAATTACTGGGTCGAGAGCATGGATTCATTACATGCAATACCGTTTTAATATTTAAAACTGTAAAACATTAACAGTAATATCCATACAATACCACAACCATCACACATAGTATACCACAAGTATAACCAATGAAAACAAAGCGAAACAACGAGAATAATAAACAAGTATTAATTCTCGTCCATGGTGGTAGAAGCCAATATCGTTCGGCCACTGTACAAGTCTCAATTGTATTAATTGTTCAGTTTACCTAGTGACAATGTCTCGTTAAAAAAACACTGTCTCTAATTACCCATATTCTGTCTGGTCACCCACGGCAGTAGCCACTCCAGCGGTAGAGTCTCCGACCAACGAGCCATTATAGCTCACGGGAAATTTTCTTGATACATACGGACCCGTACGCGGACATCTGGTATCGTTTTTGTGATCACAGCGCGCACCAAGAGCCACATCCTCTTGGCTTTATTATCTTCCTTTAATTAATTATACCATCGCATCGCATTACCAATTTTTTTTCTAACACAGCAGACTAAGGTCATTAGTCCAATCCGGAGTCTGTAAACTCGGGATCCAGTGTTAGATACGAGAGCGGCGTATATTAAGGCCAATGCTCCGTATAAAAGTCTCGGATAATATGTATATCTTATTATCCTAGTGCTACAACATTTTACTGACGTTCCTTATATTTCATATAAGATAGCACCATAGCCGCTAGTTCGTTTTATATATAGGTTCATATATATGAACCAATACTGTTAACTCAACAACAGTAAATAATAAGCAGCTATAAATATACTGTTCATGCATATTAATTTAACCATTCAGACAAACAATCTTATCACAGATCACACAGAAGTCTGAACTGAGGAAGCCCTCAGAGACAATCAGAGACACATAACAACATACCGTTCACCCTGATTGTATTACGGTGGAGTATGAATCAGCAAGATCCTATGCTCCGTGTGTCGACTCTAACAGTCTATAAAATACATAATGCTACCGATTAGCATCCTGTATAACAATACAACTCTACGGTACCCCGTACCGTCACTAATAACTCCCGGTTAATCCCCCGTTATTAACTGTCAATGTTTGTCGGGTTTTCGGCTTAACTCGAGATTGGAAAAGTGTTACATTACATGCGTAGTCTTATCTCGTATACTAATATACTTATTATTGGACTTTGTTATCGCATGTAACTTAATGTATATTTGTAGATCGTATAGTTTGTTTCTTTATTGCATGTATGATTCTTGTCATGCACTATACATCTCACCTTAGTATTTATTTTTCTAAGGTTTGTCTCTTTTTTTTTTCCAAGTTCAATGTGGTATAATTCATATGTAAACAATACTTTGAATATAAATTCTTATTATCCCATGTATACTCTTAACATTATAATTCCATATCTAATGTTTGTAATTCTTTTCCCCTTTATCATATGTCATTTTAATTATGAAAACACATGGTCATTAAACCATATTATATTTTCCACCATAACATATATTTATTTATGTGTATGTATGTGGAACTATTTTCTATATGGTAAATCTTATAATATATATTCATTCTTTTTAATGAATATCTCTTATATTATAAATGTTAAACTCTTATAACATTAAAACCATATTACAAATTCCATTTTAAAATGTAATATTTCCGAACAGCCTATGTTCTTAAATATTTACAAAATCCACCACATAATTAATATAATGTTACATTATAGTTATATAACATATCTTATGACATTTAAGTCATGAAAACAATTATGACCTATAGTTTATTTGTTTATAAAATACCAAACAGCCCCTTATATTCTCGGCTTTTACTATACACCGCTAAACTTCTATAAATCACAAATCTTCCCAATTTATAATACATAGTTTTCTAATTCCATTAAAACTATTATACATATATCTTTATAAAACCTTAATGTAATTCCAAAAATTACCAATCTATACCAAAAGGTTTAAAATTATTCCTAACCTTATACTTCCTCTAATTCTCGGTTTCTACACATATGTTACCCATTTGTAGCAATGTTATAAAATACCATATATTATAGTTATATAATTCATATAAACCCCAAATTTAACCAAATAAACTTCTAAAAATTCCTAATAACTTAAGGATTATTCTAAATTCTATTTAGTACCCCTAAGTCTCGGAAATTACATTATAGCCCCATCTTTTATAAATCTTTTACAATTTAATACTACCTTAATATAAGGTAGTATTTTAATTTCTTAAATTCTCCAAAATTGGTCAAAGTCTCCTATATAGTCAACTTTGACTTCTAATACCAAATGGGAACCAATTTTTCGGTAATCACTAATAATAACCTATACTTTTCTATTTTTACAATTTTGACACAAAACTTTATAAAAGGTTATAATTTTTATTAAATTCATTTAAAAACCCTAAACTCTTCTAAATTAAGCCCACGACTTTCTAACTTTCCAGTAATTACGATTTGGCCCCAAACTTAATTATATAAGCATAAATTTAACTAAATAAGCTTATAAACTTAAATTAAAATGGCCTAATGACATGGCCTTATTACAACCTTGAACTTTCAAAATAAATTACACTTTAAATGTCTCAAAATATAGCATAAACTCACGGCCTCGCCATGGTTTATTTATTTTTCCACATAATGTCATAATTTGACCATTATGTTAATTAAATCACTTAAATGACGAGATTAATTTATCTTAGTCATTTTTTTCCCATTTTTAGGTCAATATAACCCATATGTTAAACTCCACTCTCGGCACAATTTATTATGTGCTTAAAATCATAAAATCATAAGTTTAAGGTGTTTATACCTTGATCTCTCCTTGTTTGAGATCGGAAGCTTAGAGGTAAATCACCACACTATTTAGACATGTTTAATACACCAAAATAAGATATGGTTATACTCAAGCTTGAGCTTAAATAAGGAATAATAATGTAAGTAAGGCAAAAATCATTAAAAATGCAAGGGAAGTTCCAATGGGTTTGGCCTGTACCAAGCACACCTAATGGTGTTAAATTCACCATATCAACATAGGAATAGCTAGACAACAACAAGCTGCTATGGTAATTGATTTTACCTTAGAAAAATGCCTTAAAAGAGGGTATTTCCTTTGGATCTCGGCTACACTTGCTCCAAATGGCTAACCAACTGAATGAACATGTAAATATGAAGATTATGAGTGTATAAACTCATAAAAATCCAAAGAAAAAACCAGATGTAGAGTGGAGGAGGTAAGGTTGTTTTACCTTAAAATGCAATTTTGAGCAACCTTGGCCCCTAGACTTGCTTCAGCCAAGTTTAGATGTTGTTCTAACGTTAGAACACTGAGAATGAGCCATAGGAATTGATGAGCCACGAAATCTAAGTGTAGGTAGTGAAGAGATGAAGAAAAAGAGCTAAAAATGACCTTAAAACCTTACCTTAAGAGCTTAGAGTTAGATCTGCCTTCCTGCTCAAGAACAAGGCTTGAGAGGTTCTAGGAAGGGAGAGAGCTGGCGGAATGGCTGGAATCGGACAAGGGACAAGGGAGTGATTGGAAAGAGTTGAAATAATTGAAAAAGGTAAGTTTTTCAAAAGTAAATGGTATTAGGTAGCTAATTGTCAATCAATGTCTTGTGAGCTGTCTCCTCTCCTCCTTGCCTGCCGACTGCCATGGTGTCAAAAGGGTCAATTAATTGACCATTGACCAAACTTGGTCAATATTGACTCAACGGGCCCCACTTTAGGGTTTTATTAATATTTTAATATTAAATTTGTAAAAAATTGTAAATTTCTGGAATTAAATTCCTAATATGATATAATGTGATAAAATATCATATTTAAAGGTAATTATAACCTTTAAGCCCATTAAAACCCAATTTAGAAGGCAATCTCACAAAAACGTGCTTTAAGGTGTTTTAGTGCACATTTTGTGTTGCAAGGTGCTTCTGAGCTTAGCTTTCTTTGATAATAGTTTTGTTGTGTTCCTTACTTCATTATAATACTTAGGAATCCAATTTGGATCCTATTTGAGGTCATACAATCTTTATGGTGCTTTAAAGCACATTTTGGCTTTACCGATCTTAAGGCGGGTTTTGCCTTGTTGAGATCTTTTAGATTGTTCCCCAATAGTATTTAGATGTTTATTAACCATCTTAGATCATTAATAGATCATTTAATTTAGTTTTAAAGGTTAGGGGTATTTCAGGAAGTACAAGGTTGATTTCGATGACATAAGCTATGAATGCGGGGAGTAGCAAGCATTCAAATACCCATCTCACGTGATGGCGGTATGTTGCAGAACCAGCATGATGTGGGAAAATTACGTGCATCCGGTGTACAAGCTAGAAACAATGATCGAGGAATACGGTGGTGGCCCGTTTACACCACTAGGTAATGAACACAACTGTCCAACATATACATGGGCGAAGGTGGTACCACAACCCGATGCTATTTGTACTGTCAAGGGAAGACCAAAGTATTCGAGGATTCAGAATGAAATGGATGACAACAACGAACGACTATAGCATGTAGACGTTGCCATCATTGTTTGCAAACAGGTCATAACAAGAAGAATTGCTAAAATAGAGGATACAACTGATTGTAGTTTTTTAGGTTTTAAATGAATAATAGTGCTCTTGCATAGACATGTTGTGCCTTTAACAAGTACAGAAAAAAAAATATATTTTTTCAAAAGCTGAATGAAGAGTGTTTTTATGTCCATAGTATAATAAATGTGTACTTTTATTGTAGTGTGAATTACTTGAAATCTATAAAATGTTTGGGTTAATACCAAAATAACGTTTTTAAAGAATATGCAAAATGCTGACTTTGGAGCCATTTTAATGTAGTGGTGTGGGTCCTGTGTGAGTTTAAAGCGGCTGTACCAAAGATATAAGATAAAAGTATGGGTGTTTAATTGTCGTCTTACAAAATTTCGTTTATTTTGGTGACCATTTAATTATCGGGCAAGCTCACTAAACATTGAAAACAACGACAACTCTAGTGCCATTTTAATTAAGTCATCTTGGTCCCGTATGAAGTTGTAGCTGTTGTGAATATATCATAGGACATGAATATAAGTAAACTAGCAGTGGAGGAAGGCATGCGATCACGAACTGTAACCTTAAGAGACAATTGATGAAGCCTACTGGCTGGCGGGACTCGTTGAGCAAGAAAGGTGTGCCAGCGCAAGAAAAAGACAAATATCTACCTTGGAAAGGAAAACGATCACCATCCAACAGCTCTGGCGTATTAACTTAAATAGTTGTAGATGTCTTTTCATATATTAAGCTATCTATAGCTACAGTCACGGAAGGAAATAAGCCAATTAGTTACTGGGCAATAAAAAAAATACTATTGAATTATGACAACGTTTAAGCACTCGACAACCTTACTAGGAAATTTTGAAAACCGAGAAAATGCTAACTCTGGTGTCATTTAAATGAAGTCATGTGGGTCCCATATGGTTCCGAAACTCTATTGATTTATAACTCGGGAACCGTTTAAGCATCGCACCAACGGTTCCAACATTGAAAAAAAAAATGGACGGATTTGACAAAGAAGCCGCCCCGGAAACAGGAGGGTTTCTGCAAACAGCCACGACCCGGGGCGGTTTCTGGCAAAAAAAAGGAAACCTCCTCGGTCCAGGGAGGTTTTTGATAAAAATAACCAGAAACCGGATCAGTGCTGGGCAGGTTCTGACAAACCGCCTCGGTCTAGAGCTGCTTATTTACAAGTCGTTGGTACATCCACGTAATATTCTGAAAAAAAAAACCACCATGTCTAATTTTTTCCTAAAATCGACATTTTCACGAAAATTTTCCTAATATCCAAATCAACAGAAACCGATTACAATATGACACATTCATCAACGCTGATCATGTGCCTATCGGCAACAGAGGCAACTTTCTTATTTTTACATGGCTAAGACAGTTTTTAATAGATTATTACAACAGCTTTCATAGTTAGGGGAATATTCCTCTAGCTTTATTTCAGAATCACACACATTTTCTTGGCATCAAACTACAAATATAGTTCAACGCCCATGGCCGGCCATTGGTTTCGCAGTTACCAAGTGTCTCAGAATTGTCGGATGAACTCATAGATTAACTCGTTAACCTCTTTTGCCTTTTCTTGTTGAATAAAGTGGTGTGCTCCTTCCATAATCACCACATCCTTCAACAAAGGCACAAACTTTTGCATTCCTCCCTTGGAAACATAGTCTTCAACCCCAGGCATATGATAGACTAAATCTTTATCACCGACTATGAATTTTGTAGGTACTTTGACCTGTGCTCCAGTCCATGGTGCCGTGATCTCCCAGTCCCTACAGAGAGGTAGACAAGTTATGTTTTATTTCACCATGGCACTGAACATTTTGTACATAAAAGATAGCACCAAGGAGTGTTCATCATCGACTAAACAAACCCAACTAAAAAAAGGCATACAGATCAAGGGCTCGGTAATAGTTGAACCCGCCGGTTAAGCCCTTGTGTTTAAACTGTTCCACAAAGTAAAGGAAATCCTCTTCTGCCATCCATTTGGGGAGAGCTGGGATATCTTTGTGCCATTCTCCTTTTGGAAAGAATAAAGGGCCTGCTTTCTCGTATGAGAAAAGTTTCTGGAGAAAGATCTTAGCTCCTCCAGCTTGTTCAACCTCTGCCTCCATCTCTCCAGGGACCTACATGAGAGTGCGTATTAAGGAACCTGATGGCATGTTTAAAAATAAACTATCAAGAAAATATAGGAATCTCACTAATATAAAGACAATGTCTGCTTGTGTATAAACTAGAAGATTATTGACATTTTGTTAAACAATATCAGGAATAGAAGCCCTTCTTTAACATAATGGGCAGGAGATAAAGAAAGCAGAAAAAAACCCACTAACCATCCAGGAGACAAGAAAACGGCTGAGAGTATACAAATACAATTCATCAATATCAAACTGATATCTCTGTTTACTAAACGTCTTGTCAGCGTTCCATCAGGGTTCGAAGTGGAAATTATTAACACCCCCACATGGCAAAACAAAAAATAAAAGAGAACACTATAGCATATAGTAAAAAAATATCAATCCGACTATCATACAACCGGTTATACGATGTTTACGTACATTCTCGAACAATCTTCACAATTAATTTGAACAACTATCATATAAAGTTGAACAACTTTCATAGTAATACATGTAACTTTTACATCAATATGAACAATCAATAAAAAAACTTGAAGAACGCTTGAATTCAAAATCAACATGTACGATGACATTAGAATTTACCAAAAATATCATCGGACTCCTAAAATTGGCAGTTATTAAACTCTCAAAAGGAACGAGATCTTAAACTTCAATTAAGACGTACACTTCCAGTAAAAACAACAATCAAAAGAATAAACTTCCCAACCTGAAATCTGCAGATGTAATAATCATCTCCATACGCAGCTCTGAGCGACTCAACCAGCTTTCTATTCGGATCCCTAGGCATGTACGGAGCGCTGAGATTCACCAACGCCCGAACCCTATCAGGCCTGAACAAGCAGAGTTGCCAAGCAACCAGAGCCCCCCAGTCATGCCCCACCACGAACACCTTATCACCGCCGAGAGCATCGATCAGCGCCACCATGTCCCCCACGGTGTGGCAGTAGGTGTAGGCAGCTGAGTCGGTTGGGGCGTCGGTTCCGCCGTACCCGCGCATGTCTGGTGCAACCGCACGGTAGCCGAGATCGGCTAGGGCTAGGATCTGGTGTCTCCAAGAAAACCAGAGCTCAGGGAATCCGTGGACGAATAGAATGATTGGGGCGTCATTTCTACCCTTCTCTGCTATGTGCATGTTTATACCGTTGATCTTCATAGTAAGGTGCTTTATTCCGTAATTGTCTTCCTTCACCTCCGCCATTATTGTCGGTCTGGTTCAAAATTTCTGTATCCACGACGTTCTTGCTGTCCCAGTTCAAATAGTTACCCGGCGTGGTTGGCAATAGTGTGAATGGCGTGCTGCTTCCGCGGTAAACAGCATTTTCAGTACTGTTCAGTAACCTGTACGGGGAGCTGCTACGCCTCATAAAGGTGGATCGCGTGGGTCCTGCACTATCCAATACAGTCAAATATAAAATAGTTAGGGAAATTTCATGAAATGCCACTATATTTTTACCTAATTTATGAAATGCCACTAAAAAAAAAGAAAGTCACGAAATGCCACTATATTTTCCGAAAAGTTCATGAAATGCCCCTCCGCCTGGATGGACGTTAACTTTCTGTCCAATGTCAGATTCTTTTTGGGAAATTTCATGAAATGCCACTATATTTTTGGCTAATTCATGAAATGGCACCAAAAAAAAGAAAGTCACGAAATGCCACTATATTTTTTGAAAAGTACATGAAATGCCACTATAGATAGATTAAAGACAAAAATACCCCTACTAGTTAACAAAATACTTTATAAAATGCCCCTAAGTGTTGAAAATTAATAAAAATTAATATCAAAATACAATAAAAATATAAAAAATTATAAAAAAATTATAAAAAATTATAAAAAATTATAAAAAATTATAAAAACCTATAAAAAATTATAAAAAATATAAAAAATATAAATAATTATAAAAAATTATAAAAAAATTATAAACTCTCAAAATTTGAAAAAATTTCATTTGTAAAAAATAAAAACTTTATTGAAAAAATTAAAAATTCGTATGTATATGTATATTAAAAAATGGACCTATGATCGTCTTATATAATTAATCAAGCGGCCGGTTTGGGTTTGGGTATATAGATTTGTTATTGCAATGTATCCTCCTTTTAGACATTTTTTATCTTTCGGTAAAGCTCATTTTAGACATTAGAATGCGAAGCATCCGTTGTAAAATTGTGTATTATATCATCCAGCTTATCAAATACTAAAAGAAAAGATAAATTGTCTTGACAGAAACGATGAAATTTGGCTTTCAAAACGTGAACGTGGAGGTATTTGCTGCTGATTGCAGATGAATGATATACTACTACTACTGCAATAGAATACAGGCTACCATGATTGTTAATTAGTCCATTACAGAGCATACGCTATTACATTTAATTTTTAATGATATTTAATTTTTTTCATTTTTAATTTTTTAATTTTTTAGTTTTTTATTTTTTTTTCAATTTTTTTATATTTTTCAATTTTTTTTTATAATTTTTTTATTTTTTTATAATTTTTTTTTTTTTATATTTTTTTATATTTTTTCTTTTTATTTTTTCTTTTTTTCATTTTTTATCCTTTTTTATTTTTTCTTTCTTTCTCTTCTTTCTCCTTATTTCCTTTTTTCTCCTTTTTTCTCCTTTTTTTCTCCGTTTTTCTCCTTTTTTTTCCTTCTTCTCCTTTTTTCTGCTTCTTTCTCCTTCTTTCTCCTTTTTTCTCTTTTTTTCTCTTTTTTCTCCTTTTTCTCCTTTTTTCTAAGTTTTTCTCATTTTTTTATCCTTTTTATTTTGCTCTTATTTTTTTCTTTTTCAACACTTAGGGGCATTTTATGAACTTTAAAAGTACTTTGTTAACTAGTAGGGGTTTTTTGTCTTTTTTCTATCTATAGTGGCATTTCATGTACTTTTCAGAAAATATAGTGACATTTCGTGACTTTCTTTTTTTTTAGTGGCATTTCATGAATTAGCCAAAAATATAGTGGCATTTCATGAAATTTCCCATTTTTTTGTAAAATGACCTTTTTGCCCCTAAAAATTTATGTCACTGTTCAACGGCTACTTTAGGGTTCCAACGGTCACTTTTCTGAAAAATTTTCGAAGTACATGAAATGCCACTACAACTTTTACGAAAGTACACGAGATGCCACTACAACGTTACGAAAGTACATGAAATGCCACTACTACTTTACGAAAGTACATGAAATGCCCCTGTAACACAAAAAACGGCTATTTTTCTGTTTCTAACGGCTAGTTCTTCATTCAGATCCCCTTTTGTGCTATAAAAACTCATTGTAGGGCTGTATAATGTCCATATCTCTCCCATACTCACCCATAACACATCAAACATGTATCCCCCCACATACACAACCACAATAGAAGGGAAATTTCAGAAATGCGTGGCGTGCAAGGAATGAGACTAGAAGAGCATGTTTCTCAAAGAACTGTTTCTAGGCATTTTTTTGGGTTTTATTTCACAAGGAATATTGTGATTTACGGCCATATGCTTCTTGTGTAATCATGTTAAGGTATTATTTAATTGTGCAAAAGAGAAGAAAAGTAAGGAACCCGATTTCTCAATCGTTAATCATGTAAAAAATAAATTAAAATAATTACAGGAATACCATATATACAGTGTTTGCCTTCTTGGTCTTTTGCTCATTAATCTGGTGTGGAACTGTGGATGTTCCACCGTTGCCACTAGTAATGACCATAAAGTAGGGTTATGTTCTGTAATTTAGAGTACTTATTCTATAATACAATGTGAATATTATTGGTACGTAGAAGCTTTGCGTATTAACTAATGTGCAAGTTTATAGTGATCTAACTGATTCTTCGCCGGTTTACGGAAAAAAACTGATTCTTGGCCAATGTTGGTGAATTACACCACTAACCGAGCTATATTTGTTGAACTTGTGTGGGATTTGTCTGTGATGTACTCTCGGGTTGAGAAGTTAAGTGGGGATCATATCGATCTTCCATAACCGGTGCCCATCATTTGAAGAACCCACAGTTCTAGCAATTATAGTAAGTGAATCCTGCTGAATTCCGGTTGTATGAAACTTTGAGAGTTGCTGGAACTCTACACTTGCAATTTATTTTTGAAATTTCCCTTCTATTGTGGTTGTGTATGTGGGGGGGGGGATACATGTTTGATGTGCTATGGGTGAGTATGGGAGAGATATGGACATTATACAGCCATACAATGAGTTTTTATAGCACAAAAGGGCATCTGAATGAAGAACTAGCCGTTAGAAACAGAAAAATAGCCGTTTTTTGTGTTACAGGGGCATTTCATGTACTTTCGTAAAGTAGTAGTGGCATTTCATGTACTTTCGTAACGTTGTAGTGGCATTTCGTGTACTTTCGTAAAAGTTGTAGTGGCATTTCATGTACTT
The DNA here is from genome assembly GCA_023374045.1 of Limonium bicolor. Taxonomy (NCBI): domain Eukaryota; kingdom Viridiplantae; phylum Streptophyta; class Magnoliopsida; order Caryophyllales; family Plumbaginaceae; genus Limonium; species Limonium bicolor. The sequence continues at coordinate 53,580,593 of CM041781.1, forward strand.
CGTAAATTTTTCAGAAAAGTGACCGTTGGAACCCTAAAGTAGCCGTTGAACAGTGACATAAATTTTTAGGGGCAAAAAGGTCATTTTACAAAAAAAATCTGACATTGGACAAAAAGTTAACGTCCATCCAGGCAGAGGGGCATTTCATGAACTTTTCGGAAAATATAGTGGCATTTCGTGACTTTCTTTTTTTTTAGTGGCATTTCATGAATTAGGCAAAAATATAGTGGCATTTCATGAAATTCCCAAATACTTATATCAAAACAGTTGTAAAAGCAACCGTGCGCTTCCGGAACATAGGATTGGGATTCAGGACCAGCATGGACCGGTTTTCGAGTTGTTACTGGGTGGTTTTAGTTCCAAAGGATATATTCGGTATTAGAATCCGTAGAAAACTGGTTTCGGTCGGGTTCTTGACCTAACTTCATATTAATACAAGACTATGTAATGAACACAACTGGCCAACATATACAGAGACGAAGGTGGTACCACAACCCGATGCTATTTGTATTGTCAGGGGAAGACCAAAGTATTTGAGGATTTAGAATGAAATGGATGACAACAATGAACCAACTATAGAACGTAGACGTTGCCGTCATTGTTTGCAAACAGGTCATAACAAGAAGAATAGCTAAAATAGAGGATACAACTGATTGTAGTTTTTTAGGTTTTAAATGATTAACCGTGCTTCTGCATAGACAGGTTGTGCCTTTAGCAAGTACAGAAAAAAATGTATATTTTTTCAAAAGCTGAATGAAGTGTGTTTTTATGTCCAGAGTATAATAAATGTGTACTTTTATTGTACGAATTACTTGAAATTTATAAAATGTTTTAGTTAATACCAAAATAATTTTTGTAAAGAATATACAAAACGCTGACTTTGGAGCCATTTTAATGTAGTGGTGTGGGTCCCGTGTGAGTTTAAAGCGGTTGTACCAAAGACATAGGATAAAAGTATGGGTGTTTAACTGCCATCTTACAAAATTTCATTTATTTCCGAGACCATTTAATTATCGGGCAAGCTCACTAAACATTGGAAAAAAAATGACAACTCTAGTGCCATTTCAATTAAGTCATCTTGGTCTCGTATGAAGTTGTAGTTGTTGTGAAAATATCATAGGACATGAATATAAGTAAACTAGTAGTGGAGGAAGGCATGCGATCAAGAAATGTAACCGTCAGAGACAATTGATGAAGCCTACTGGCTGGCGGGACTCGTTGAGCAAGAAAGGTGTGCCAGCGCAAGAAAAAGACAAATGTCTACCTTGGAAAGGAAAAAGATCACCATCCTACAGCTCTGGCGTATTAACTTAAATAGTTGTAGATATCTGTTCATATATTAAGCTATCTATAGCTACAAACCACGGAAGGAAATAAGCCAATCAGTTACTGGGTAATAAAACAAAATACTATTGATTTTGGACAATGTTTAAGCACCGGACAACCTTACCAGGAAATTTTGAAAACTGAGAAAACGCTAACTCTGGCCGTTTAATGAAGTCATGTAGGCCCCATATGGTTCTGAAGCTCTATTGATTTATAACTCGGGAACATTTTAAGCATCGCACCAACTGTTCAAACATTGAAAAAAAATATGGACGGATTTGACAAAGAAGCCACCTCGGAAGCAGGAGGGTTTCTGCAAATAGCCACGACCCGGGGCAGTTTCTGGCAAAAAAGAAAACGGGAAACCTCCTCAGTCCAGGGCAGTTTTTGACAAAATAGCCGGAAACAGGCTCAATGCTGGGGCGGGTTCTGACAAACCGCCTCGGTCCAGAGCTGCTTCTTTACAAGTCGTTGGTACATCCACGTAATATTGAGGGAAAAAACCACCACATGTAATTTTTTCTTGAAATCGGCATTTTCACGAAATTTTTCCTAATATCCAAATCAATAGAAACTGATTACAATATGACACATTCATCAACGCTAATCATGTGCCTATTGGCAACAGAGGCACCTTTCTTATTTTTACATGGCTAAAACAGTTTTTAGTAGATTATTGCAACAACTTTCATAGTTAGGGGATTCCTCAAGCTCTATTTCAGGATCACACACATTTTCTTGGCATCAAACTACAAATATAGTTCAACATGCCCATGGCCGGCCATTGGTTTTGTAGTTACCTGATAAGTGCAAAACATATAGATTTTTTAAGGTTTAATCACCTTATTAATTGCATCATTTTTAGTAATGTTTCTCACTTATCTTGAGTTTTTCCTATATTTATGTTGTTATATTAACTGATGTATTATATGTGTTAAAATGTAGGAAAAATACCAAATAAACACATATTCTATAAAGGATTACAGAGAGGCACGTGAGAAGCACACAGAGAGGTGTGTGTCTGCCCCACAACCGCATCATTCAAGGCGGACGAGACACAAGCCAGCAACCGCTTCAAACCGGGCGGACTACACATAGAGGCAACCGCCTCAGTGCATGCGGACATATTTACATACAACCGCCTAAAAACAGGCGGACAAGAGAGCTAGAGAGGAGACCGCCTAAAGCAAGGCGGACAAGATAGAGAGGAGACCGCCTAAGCACAAGCGGACGTGAGGACTTGAGAAGACCGCATGAATTTAAGCGGACATTTAGCGGACGCGTATAAATGTCCAGATCTGGAAACGGGTTATCTTCTTCGCGCCGACTGTCTCCAACTTGATTCCGCCATATCCTTTAGCAGTCGGCGCCTACCAGAAATCACTCACGCGTTTGTCTTGTCCCCTGCAATCAATGAGCTGCAATCAATGAACTGCAATCAATGAGCTCTGCCTGTTCTCCTTCCTCTATAAATACCACGCTCCATTTACCTTCTCCAGTGTCCTTCCGGAGGCTCCTTCCGTGGTTCCTTCCGGAGTTCCAATTCACCCCATCAATCCATCTTCGATCCACTACACTTTCATTCACTCGTTGATTCCATTTCTAATCTCCCGCTTCTCCATTTGTTTTCTTTTCATTTCACCACTCTCACCTCTAGTCTCACGTATTTAAATAGAAGACCAAACTATTTAATATGTTAGGCTAGAGTACGTATACTCTGGGAATAATTATTATGTATCTGTATTAATTATGCAATATGTTTTACTGGTTTTAATTTTAATGAAGTTTGTTACGATTAAAGGTTTTCTCACATCTTTTTAATAAATGTCATGAGTTTATTAAATTGCTTTACTAAGTCTATTTTGATCAGACCGGTGATAAATAGACAGGTTAATTAAGGCGTAAATCTGGAGAAAGCTTATTATGATTTAATGAGTTAGTATTTTCAGATGCAAATGTAATCCCTCAATACTCCTTTGCCGTCCACCGGTGGGTGCATGAGTTTTCATCGGACCTTGCACAACTGGCGCGAGTTCTTATGAGGCTATGACTTAGTCCTTAAGATAATTACAGGAATCTTGCCAAACAATTATAATTAAACCAGTAGACCTAGCATGGAAGAGCAGATATTATATTAATCTGAACCAGAGTCCCGTTTAGTTTCTTTGTTAATTTAGTTTATTTAATCTTTCCTTTTTATTTATAAAAACGAGTCAATTAATCCCCCCATTTTGTGACACGCTTAGGTACTATAATATGCACATTAGTCCCACGGTTCGATATCCGGTCGCTTACATTTCACTATACTACTGCGACCGGGATTTGTTTGCAGCCCGACGTTTATTTTGAGTTTTAGTTTCTTTTCTTTTAATTTTACACCAGTTTAACCACTCAGATATACACGTCTGCAAAATGGCGCCGTTGCCGGGGACTAGATTTATTCTAGTTCCTAAGCCCCGGATTATTCACCTGTTAATTATAAATATTTTGTTCTCTTTATTCTGTTAATATTATGTCCATAATATTTTGTTTATTGTTAATATTAATTATCTACTATATTTTTGTTAATATTAATTATCTAATAATCTGTTAATATTAATTGGACATCTGACTTTGGACATCTAACTACGGACATCTAACTTCTGACATCTAATTACTAACTCTTATATTATTGTCATTTAATTTCCATTGTCCTTCATTTAATTTTCTGTCATTTCTTTCCATTGTCTCTAACTACTAACCTTTACTAATCTGTCAACTATTTACTAACATTTAATTTTCTGTAAACTAACTCCTAACTTATAATTTTATAACATCTAACTATTGACTTATAACTTTATGTCATTTTTATTTCTAACTTATAATTTATGTCCATTTTTATTGTAATTATTTAATGTACATATTTTATTCTAATGTTACGAAACATGTTTCGTTAATTAAAAAAAAAAGAGTCACGAACAGGGCCATAACCGCACCGCACGAACAAACACCCTTGACCGCCTAATAACAAGCGGACGCCACACAGACTCCTCCGCCTAGCCTTGTCCGCCTCTATACACGCGGTCTCAATAGCCGCGTCCGCCTATCAACAGGCGGTCGTCCAAGCGGTTGCCCCTGAGCCGCTCCGCACCCTTGTCCGCCTCACTCCGAGCGGACGTCCAAGCGGACGTCCCTCTATACAGGAAAAAAAAACAAACTGAAGCGCTGTGTTTTCATAATACCGTTCTTCCCCAAACTTCCCCAATTCCTCAACTCAACCCGAAGACGACGGAGAAGAGCAGGCGCGCGACTCCAGCTCCCCCTCAAATCACCACAACTTCTTCAATTCTCCACCAAATCACTCAAGGTTAGTACCGAAATCTTCGTTTTTCAAATCTCTACGTTTCTATAGCTTCAAATCCACAAATGATGAACTACACAAGGAGAAATAAGAGACTGAAGTTTCGAAACCCTAGGTCGACCGTTTCGGAAATTTCGAGCTTAATTTGCGAATTTATACTCGAATTTGTCTTCTATTAATTATAGTATACATACACAAGGCTAAATCTTCACTTATTACACTTAAATTTGGTGTTTTTGATGAATTCCAATTTAGGTATGTGAGGGTTACGAGAATTGCTTGGTGAAATTTGCATTTTTCAATCTTATTTTGCCTTGTTTACTGAATGAATAATTATTATGATTATAGGAGGTTATATGTGGATTTATGCTGATAACGGTATTAAATTACCTTGCGTTTGACTGAATTAATTGTGGAGAATCGTAGAATTTTAGGGGAGGTTCTGTCGAATTTTCGATAGAAATTATGTTGTATAATTATTCTGTTTATATTTCACATTCTTTGTTCATCTTGTTTTTTATTTTGCTAATTTACTAAGTTGTTTATGTCAAATATTAATGTTCTGTTTGATATTAATTTTTATGTTGTTTATTAATGTTTATGTTGTTATTATTTGTTAATTTTTATGTTGTTGTTGTTGATTGATTTTTATGTTGTTGTTGTCTATTTAATTTTTATGCTGTTTCTTGTTTATTAATTTTTATGTTGTTATTGTCTATTAATTTTCATGTTATTATTACTCTGTTTAATATTTAATGTTAATTGTTATGCTGTTAATGTTTGTTTGCTTTTAATTTTAAAAATATATTAGTATGCCTCGTATACGTGGTGGCGACTGCCCCGGTGCATCTTCTTCTGCACCTCGTCTTCGGGACGACGGCTTTGTTTCAGCAGAGGCTCGTGCCTGGTACGATCTAGGCAAGGACTTTATTATGGAGAGGAGATTTGAGCCTGCGGTGCTAGAGGCTGCAGGGGTGGATACTCTGTTTGCCAGATTAGGACTTTCGATGGTCCTAAAGATAGGGTCGGGAGTCTTTTGTCCAGAGCTGGTTAGAGAGTTTTATGCTAATGCCCGGGCGGGCAATCTGAGCATTACCTCTTACGTACGCCATCACCCCGTGGAGATCACACCCTCGACATTCTCTTCTCTCCTACAGATCCCGGATGGTCCTGACGATATCCGAGGATTCACAGAGGAGCACTTGCAGAGGTCGAAGTCGAGGTGGCTTCAGGTTGTAGGTCGGAGGACCCGACATAGAGGGGATGAGGAGAAGGATGTCCTCCCTTTCGCGAGCTTCCCCACACTGCTTCAGAGGCTTCTCCTGGAGATCCTCAGTCATCAGATTCGCCCATCTGGGGCACACGATGCTTCTGATGAGGATTGTGCCTTATTAGACTACTTCCTAGGTCCATCTCCACCCGTTCAGCGCATCTCCTTCAGCCACATCATGTTCGGCCAGCTCCATAAGGTGGTCTCCTACCTGAGGACGAAGAAGAAGAAGATCACTCCCATTTTTCCCTTCTTCATCGGGTACCACCTTGTCGGTGTCCTCCCACTTCCAGCAGAGGTCAAGCGAGATTTAGAGCTCCGATCAGGAAAGCGCCCAGTCACACTGCAGACTGTGCGGAGCTGGGGCTTTATGCGCTTAGATGACGGTACTTGGGTCAGGGGTACCGCTGCCCGGTCTTCCACTGCATCTTCCACAGCAGCGGGGCCCTCTACGGGAGCTACACCCTCAGCTGATCCCGACCCACAGTCCGCTGACACTGCACAGGGAGAGGAGCCCTACGTGCCGACTACTGACGTGATGCAGATTCCTGCTCCTGTACCTATCTCGACAGATCTCCAGACTCAGTTCCAGGCCTTCCATCAGAGGTTTGAGAGCTTTGAGCAGTCCCAGCAGAGGATTCTGGCTGAGCAGGCACGGGTGATACAGCGCTTGGACAGGAGTGATGAGTTGCATGCACAGACGGCGCAGCAGAATGCACAGACAGCTCAGCTCATGCAGCATCTCCTTGCTCAGATAGGCCAGGGACCAGTGCAGCCTCCACCACCACCGCAGTGATTTTATTTTATTGTTTATCTTTATTTTATATTTCTCTGTTGTTTACTAACTTTTTGTAGACTATTACTGTTTGAACCTTGACTAACTTTTGTTATATTCAGGAAGGTAACAGTTCAGTTTACTTTATGTTTTTATTTTATGCAATGCTTTATTATTTATGCATTATTATTTATGGTTTGCCTTTTATTATTATTTTTGTGCAAATTTGAGTTCTGCTGGCTATATATGTTTTTCTTTTCAGAATAAATTCTATATCCAACATATAGCTGAACTCGCCTATGGGAGCAACCTCAGTTGCTCTAGGAATTTCGATACCTTCGGTTGAACACTTGCGCAAACTTAAGTGTGAGGAACGTCTCACCCCTACCTAAGCTTAAGTGTGAGGAAGGATACCTTCCTTAATCTACGATACAAGGGGAGTTTCAGTTCTTCCTTTATTATATTGATGTTCAACCTATATGAGTTTAATCCTTTATGATTCTGTCATATTTTGAAAGATCCTTTTCTTGAATTTAATTCTGAACAATGAGGACATTGCTCCTCTTAAGTGTGAGGAAGGAGAGACCTTTCCCTGAAAATATGACAGTTGTTCGATAATGCCACACTCGCTTTTTGCTACTCTAAACTGCCTATATAAAAAAAATGAAAAAAAATGAGATAAAATAATTGTAGAAGTGTCTGAAATTATGTCAAGTGACAACTGAAAGATGGTTTTATTTAAAGGAGTTTGTATAAAATTATTTTCCTTCAAAATACTCTATTTTCACTTAAAATATAATAGATCTGCTAATTGTAGAAACCAATTTAGTTTAGCTTGGGATTATGGAAATATGTGGAAAGTCAAGGAAAGAAAAGGATAAAGACAAGGTACTCCTCTGTTTATGAATTTTTCTAACCAAAAACAGGCCTCGTCTATCCGATTATTAAGTTCTTTGGGGTGCTTTAACACCTATCTACCTAAGGTCTCGTGATCTGGGATAGAAGACCCAACACCGCTACAAGGATAGAGAGAAAAGTCTGGGGTACAGAAAAATAATGCAATTTTTTTAAAAAAATGTGTGTTTTTGTATATACAATCTTCGCATTCAGAAAAAAAAGATGTAAATAATAAATTGCAATTTATGTTTATGAACATGAGTACGTGGTGTTGAAAGGTATTGCGAAATAAGGCATTACTTCACACCCCTTGTCATCCCGGGTTAGAGAATGAAATTGGTTGGAAATCCCAGGTTAATCTAACTTGTTTTATGCAGTCTAGTTTTTCTATGCTTTTATTAAATTGTTCTTCTTCACTGTTTATAAAAACCTACTTCTAAGAGCAGAATTATTCTTTCAATTGTCACTTTGTCTAAATTCCCTTCTACACTTATTTAATCTTGTTTTATTATTATGGCTTAGAGATAATTATATTCCTTATTTGCTTGAGGACAAGCAAAAGTCAAGTGTGAGGAAGTTTGATAAGTGCAAAACATATAGACTTTTTAAGGTTTAATCACCTTATTAATTGCATCATTTTTAGTAATGTTTCTCACTTATCTTGGGTTTTTCCTATATTTATGTTGTTATATTAACTGATGTATTATATGTGTTAAAATGTAGGAAAAATACCAAATAAACACATATTCTATAAAGGATTACAGAGAGGCACGTGAGAAGCACACAGAGAGGTGTGTGTCCGCCCCACAACCGCATCATTCAAGGCGGACGAGACACAAGCCAGCAACCGCTTCAAACCGGGCGGACTACACATAGAGGCAACCGCCTCAGTGCATGCGGACATATTTACATACAACCGCCTAAAAACAGGCGGACAAGAGAGCTAGAGAGGAGACCGCCTAAAGCCAGGAGGACAAGATAGAGAGGAGACCGCCTAAGCACAAGCGGACGTGAGGACTTGAGAAGACCGCATGAATTTAAGCGGACATTTAGCGGACGCGTATAAATGTCCAGATCTGGAAACGGGTTATCTTCTTCGCGCCGACTGTCTCCAACTTGATTCCGCCATATCCTTTAGCAGTCGGCGCCTACCAGAAATCACTCACGCGTTTGTCTTGTCCCCTGCAATCAATGAGCTGCAATCAATGAACTGCAATCAATGAGCTCTGCCTGTTCTCCTTCCTCTATAAATACCACACTCCATTTACCTTCTCCAGTGTCCTTCCGGAGGCTCCTTCCGTGGTTCCTTCCGGAGTTCCAATTCACCCCATCAATCCATCTTCGATCCACTACACTTTCATTCACTCGTTCATTCCATTTCTAATCTCCCGCTTCTCCATTTGTTTTCTTTTCATTTCACCACTCTCACCTCTAGTCTCACGTATTTAAATAGAAGACCAAACTATTTAATATGTTAGGCTAGAGTACGTATACTCTGGGAATAATTATTATGTATCTGTATTAATTATGCAATATGTTTTACTGGTTTTAATTTTAATGAAGTTTGTTACAATTAAAGGTTTTCTCGCATCTTTTTAATAAATGTCATGAGTTTATTAAATTGCTTTACTAAGTCTATTTTGATCAGACCGGTGATAAATAGACAGGTTAATTAAGGCGTAAATCTGGAGAAAGCTTATTATGATTTAATGAGTTAGTATTTTCAGATGCAAATGTAATCCCTCAATACTCCTTTGTCGTCCACCGGTGGGTGCATGAGTTTTCATCGGACCTTGCACAACTGGCGCGAGTTCTTATGAGGCTATGACTTAGTCCTTAAGATAATTACAGGAATCTTGCCAAACAATTATAATTAAACCAGTAGACCTAGCATGGAAGAGCAGATATTATATTAATCTGAACCAGAGTCCCGTTTAGTTTCTTTGTTAATTTAGTTTATTTAATCTTTCCTTTTTATTTATAAAAACGAGTCAATTAATCCCCCCTTTTTGTGACACGCTTAGGTACTATAATATGCACATTAGTCCCACGGTTTGATATCCGGTCGCTTACATTTCACTATACTACTGCGACCGGGATTTGTTTGCAGCCCGACGTTTATTTTGAGTTTTAATTTCTTTTCTTTTAATTTTACACCAGTTTAACCACTCAGATATACACGTCTGCATTACCAAGTGTCTCAAAATTGTCGGATGAACTCATAGATTAACTCGTTGACCTCTTTCGCCTTCTCTTGTTGAATAAAGTGGTGTGCTCCTTCCATAATCACCACATCCTTCAACAAAGGCACAAACTTTTGCATTCCTCCCTTGGTGCTTAAGTACTTAAGTATTAATACAAACTCCTCTCTTGAGCGGTGCCCGGGTTTAAATGCCCGATTGCCACCCTTACATATTGCTTCTTTACACTACGCCAGGGCATCTTTGTCCGGACGCAACTTATATAAAACTTTCTCTTCTACTTCGCTCCCGGGCGCTTGAGTTGATTGAAGAAGAAGCAGGTGAACATGGACATACGTCTTAGGACTTCTATCTTAGAATGTAGTAGTATTAATTTTCCTTTCATGTATTCTTGTAACCTCCCAATAGTTGTACTCTTTTTGTTAATAGAATTGTCCCAATTGTTTTTTACCTAATAAAGTTTTAATGAGGTAGCAAATTCATTTCATATTATTAAAATTCTCTTATTCTAAAATTGCAATTTCAATCATAAATTCTAATTATTTTTTACATCCTTTATCTTAATCAACACTAAGGGTGGCAATCGGGCATTTAAACCCGGGCACCGCTCAAGAGAGGAGTTTGTATTAATACTTAAGTACTTAAGCACCAATACCGTAGGCTCATTCATAGCTCAGACATAACTTGAGATAGAGATTTCAAATATTTATATTTAGATGAGAGTTGATATATTTTATTTGTCAAATACAGAAAAGAAATACATATATGTATAGATATATGTATGTATATGTACGTATAACGTATAATGTATAGTATATAATCTTTATGAGGGACTGGTCGTGACTTTGGTGGTAGGATAAGGACCTCTAGTATGTTGTTTTTTTTCTTTTGGTCTTGTTACTTGCTGAGACGCTAAGTTGTACTTTTCAGTGGTGGGCACTCTTTTTCCTCCTTGAGCTTTTTCCCAATAAGTTTTGCCTAAGGGGGATTTTAATGAGGCCTCTTTGATACCACTTTTCTTTTCTTAATAAAATGGCTTTGTGCCTCACTTATAAAAAAAAATATAATCATTACCACTCATCGTAATGTAATTATTTTACATATGGGCTGCATGACAAGAAGCAACCGGCGAAGTTGTATTGACAAAAATAAAACATAAAGCGGGATGATTTGTTAATTTGAACGCCGGCTTGCCAGGAGATAAGAAAAAGATCGGGCTGCTATTTTGAGAAAGGTGCACGCTGCCTATACTGGTATTTTGGGCTCCATCGAATTGGGAGACAGAATTGATAAAAAGAAAACAAAACAGAGGCGCGGACCATGATGCATGGCCGACAACTGTAAGACGTACTCTTCGACATACGGTGGATCAGCCCAAATGCCCAATCATGCTGGATCATTGGTAGTACGTGAAGAAAAAAGAGAACATGGGCCACACATGCAGGCTTTTATCAATAGAGTGCGCAGAAAAATATAAAAATCGGCGCAGACGACTGCAACCCTAGCCGACAAGACCACTGTTCTATTGCCTGCACACAGAAAATAATCGAAGAGAAGGATGAATTTAATCAGATGACTGTACAGCTATTATATTGAGATTACACGTATTTATAGTATAAAGGAAAGCAAGTAATTTCAGTAAAAATAGGATCTCTAACAGCTCCTAGAATAGATCCACCAAAGTAGATAACTATTACGACTCTGTATGTCCTAGAATTGGGGATACGGTTATTACCCCCGGCAAGCGCAACAACGGGACGTAGTTGAAGCTTGGAGCAAATATGTGAGACCCGTGCCTTGGGGAGTGGTTTGGTAAATATATCCGCAAGGTGGTCAGTTGTGGAAAGATAACTGATGCGAAGGTGTCCAGATTCGACCTGTTCACGAACGAAGTGGAAATCAAGTTTGATATGTTTTGACCGGGAATTGATGACTGGATTTTTAGTCATGAAAATGGCGCCGACATTGTCGCAGAGTATCTGCGGAGGAAGACGGAGAGGTACATGTAAGTCGTGAAGAAGTTGTTGGATCCACAGAAGCTCTGCAGTGGTGTAGGCAAGGGCCCGATATTCAGCTTCGGTACTGGAACGGGCGACTACTCGTTGTTTGCGGGACGTTCAGCTGATTAGATTGTGGCCGTGAAATATAGCAAAACCATATTGGGAGCGGTTGTCGTCAGAGTCGGTCATCCAGCTAGTATCGCAAAACGCTACCAAGGGTGCACTCGGGGAGGGTGTAAAATGAAGCGCATGATCGAGAGTGTCGTTGATGTAGCGAAGGATGCGTTTGACAGCTGTCCAATGTGTAGTTGTGGGTGCATGCATGAATTGACAGACACGATTCACAACAAACGTAATGTCGGGTTGAGTGATGGTAGCGTACTGAAGGGAGCCAACCACCTGTCGGTATAGAGTTGGGTCATGGAACGGTTCTCCTGCAAGGACGAGTGAGGTGGAGGGATTGGCAGGGGTAGATATGGGTTTGGAATTGATCATATGGGTGCAAGTAAGCACGTCATGAAGGTAACTTCGTTGAGAGAGATTGAGGCCGGTGGTAGTGTGATGGATTTGGAGACCAAGGAAATACGTTAAGGGGCCAAGATCTTTGAGAGAGAAGGAGCGATGTAGGTTATGAATGAACTCCTGGATACAATCGGCATTGTTGCCGGTGATGATGAGGTCATCCACATAGACTAAGTCGTAGATGGTTAGACGAGGTGTAGAGTGGACAAATAGTGATGTGTCGGACTGACACGCACGAAACCCATGGTGGACAAGATGGGTTTTGAGTTTATGGAACCAAGCACGTGGAGCTTGCTTGCGGCCGTATAAAGCTTTGTGGAGACAACACACATAGGAGGGATGATTAGGATGTTCAAAACCTGGAGGTTGGGCCATGTAGACTTCTTCAGAAAGATCACCATTTAAGAAGGCATTGTTGACGTCGAGCTGGCGAATGGGCCGGCCACGGGAAAGAGCAATGGAGAGGACTAGGCGAATGGTGGTGGGTTTAATGACCGGGTTGAAGGTTTCAAAGAAATTGATACCTGCATGTTGGCTGAATCCTTTTGCAACTAGTCTTGCTTTGTAGCGTTCTATGGTGCCGTCGAAGTGGCTTTTAGTCCTGAAAATCCACTTACACCCAACAATGGTCACGTGACGGGGGCGAGGAACAAGAGACCAGGTATTGTTGCGTATTAAGGCATCAATCTCGGCTGTCATAGCATGCTTCCAGTGATCGTACTGTAGTGCTTGTGTGGCGGTGGAGGGTTCAAAGTCAGAAGTAGGGGAATGTGTGGAAAGAAAAGTTTTGGGTTTGAGGGAGTTGGTGGACGCGCGATGATAAGCGAGAAATACATCTACTTTTAGGGCTTTAATTCTTCCTATTTTCATAGCAATTTATGTCGTATTTCTCACTTATCATATGATTTTCCTAGATTTATGTTTTGATATGAATTGATATATTTTATGTGTTAAATGTAGGAAAAAGCCATGTAAATGGATAGATAATCTCATGAGCTTTCTAACGCAACAAACGGCGAGTAAAACGGACTTATAACGAAGAATCTAGAGCCGGTCAAAAATCGCAAGACAAATACATATTGACATCACAAGAAGAGGCGGACAAGTCCGCTTGATTTCGCGCGGACAGCACACAGGAGGCGAGTCCGCCTGTTTAGGCGCGGACAGCACAGAGAAGTCCGCCTCCTTTCAAGCGGACACAACACAGAGGCGACCGCCTGCATTTGGCGCGGACAACACAGAGGCGCGAGCGGACGAGACCAATTCAGTGTTTTCTTCTCCGTTTTTCCTTCTTCCTTCGCGGCGCCGCACTCGAACTGATTAATTACAGACGGCGCCTACCTTAAAACACTCACGCGTGACGCCGCCTGCAATCAATTGCTGTAATCTCCGCGATCTGCTCACCAACTGCATCGTCCTCCGTTGTCTGCTTCTTATTTCTTCTGCCTATAAAAACCAACGCCCATCTCCATTCAAAGTTATCCCTTCTTTAATCCAAAGCCCACCACACTCGTTCGCCATCAGCTCTCCGGAGCACTCACTCACCACGTACAACCACATCCATTTCTCTTCTCTCCGTTTTCTCCATTTTAATTTGTTTGTCCACCACACCATATCACTACCATTTATTAGTATTATTATTACGGACGACGTCGATGCGGAAGCAGAGCTAGGATTCAGAGTCGACTTGCTAGCTGGAGTTTTCTCTATCCTTTCTCTTATTTTGTTAAAATGTTGTTTATATATAGTTATGTTTAATTAATAAATTCAAGCCCTCCCAGGTTTGGGATGCGAGTCTATTTTATATAATTATGTTATGTTAAGCTTTCCACTATGATTTTATCTAAAGTAGTAGTTTAATTCCAGTTCTTCATCTGCTTTAATTCTCTAATCAATTATTAAAGCAATACTTGTAGTTTTCTAATCAACACGCGAGAGCTGAGATAGTAAACAAGACATAGGAATTAAACCTGATTAACAGCTAGAAGCCTGATCCGGCCTATAGGTTAATTAGTCTCAAATAGAAGCTGTTCTTTATGCGATTGGTTGTGTCCGGATTAGAGCATTAGTCTGCTGCTAGTTCTAGCAACTGGTTAGGGTTCGTTAGATTTAGTCGTCAACGAATTACTTATAGTTTCTGAGTTTATTACTTAAGTGGTAAAGTTTATATTAATATAATTGATAAAATAGGTGAGCAGAACTAACCCGGGATGCTTTCTTAAAAGACAAAAATATTGTTTATATTATTTTGTTTTTGTTCAGGTTAGGATTTTCGATTATTTCTTCTCCTTAAAAAAAATGATAAAATCTGTTTACTAGAAGTCTCAGTAAATTTAATCCACTGTCAGTTATCCACAGCGAGGTCCCCAAGAGTACGACAACCCCACGAATCCACTATCCCGCAAAACGATTAGGTACACTGCCTATGTGGAAGAAGTAGTCACATATTTTTCCAACACGCGAGTGACCATAGGATGGCGATTTTGTGCCGCCGACCGATAGTGCTTGAGCGTGGTTTTGGCACGTAAGCTGGTGGTAGGTTGTAAGTAGGAAGGGGGGCGGGGGTATGTGGGGGAGGTGGGGTGACGACGGTGTGGGTAGGAGGAGATTGTGGGGGGGGGGGGGGGAGGTGATGGGGAAGACACAAGAGTGGTATGGGGTTGGAGAGGGGGTACGGGGACAGGAAAGGAGGGGGTGGAGTGGTGATAGCGGCCGCGTTTTAGAGAAGGGTGGGTGGAGTGAAGGTGGGCGGAGGGGTAGCGGGGGTGGGGGAGGGGTGGGGTTAGGAGGGGTGTAGGGGAAAATATCCTCATTGAACAGAACGTGGCGAAAGATATATATACGAGAGGTGGGCTTATGATAGCAGAGATAGCCCTTGTGGGTCGAGCTATAGCCGATGAACACTAGGTGGAAGATGAAACGAGGAAACAAGTCACTTAAGAACGGAGTCGTGTGGATGTGCCAAGCGACAGTGCCAGCCATGGAAAGAATTTTGTACGCCGGTGAGAGCCTGGGACATAGAGTGCGGAGTGGACGGGAGTCGAAGACAATAGAGGCCTTGTTCAACGTCCCCGTGGAGTAGAAGTTGGCCCTGTAAATTATTGATAAGACATTGGTGAGGCCAAAATTCAAAAAATATGTTATTATCGCGGGTGAGTTTGGAGACACTAAGGAGATTCCTGGTTAAGGAGGGGACAACAAGAATATTAGGGAGTATAAGATGAGGCAAGTGAGATGAGCCAGTATAAAAGATATGTAACTGAGTACCATTGCCTACTTGTAGTTTGTCGTCACCGGTATAAGCGTCTGATAGTGAGAGTTTGTGAACGTCAGGTGTGGCATGATCGGTGGCGCCCGTGTCAAAATACCAGGCGGGATCAACAACTGGGGAAGGGTTGTTATACGTGGCGATATTGGCTTGTTTTTGCTGGGGGCGAGGACGGTGAGGTGGTAGTCAACTTCGTTGGACCGTTGCCAGCAGTCGATGGCCTCATGACCGGTTTTGTTGCAAATTTGGCAGGTGGAGCGCCAGCAAGTGGAAGAACTCTAAGAGCGACCGAAAGGGGCACGAGAAGGAGGGCGACTGGCCATGTGCGCAGTCGGGGTGACGGGCGTCGCAGGCGGTGCCGGGAGAGGGAGAATGCCTGATTGGCGGGTATGATCATCCTCGAGACGAGCTTCTTCCTGAAGAAGTAAGCCAACGAGATCGTCAACGGTGAGGTCCTCGGTTTTCAGGAGGAAGGCGGCCGTGAAAGAACCATAGGAGGAGTCGAGGCCGGCGAGGAGATAGCCATTGAGGTCTGTGAGATACCCCGTAATTAAAAACAGTGATTATTAGGCTAGTTATATTTTTAAAGGCTTAATTACACTTAAATAAATATAAGGGAACAAATCCCGAAGAAAACGGACCTTTAAAATGGGTTAAAAGCATAAACGAACCTTAAAGCGCGTTTTTCGAGAAAACCGGGAAAACGTGACCTTAAGCGGGTCAAATAGACTCGTATCCATTTTGGTAAACCAAATAGTCATTAACAAACATTAATAAAGGTTGGGAACCAATAAAATTAATTAAACGAGAAAATTCCGGAAAACGGGTACCGGTTAGTAAAAACTGTAACAACCGAGAAGTTGTGGGGTGAGAATGTAAATAAGAAAAATTAATGTGTCCACTTTTGCAAATAAAAAGCAAAATTTGATTGTGTGTGTGTAAGGGGGGCGGCCAGCTCTCTCTCTCACACCCTCTTAATTCCCCTCTTATTTACTAAAAGACAAACAAATAAGTAAAAGCAAAAAAATAACCCTCTCTCTCCTATCCCCACTCCTCTCTCACGATTTCTCTCACCTCTCTATTCTCTCTTCTTCCTCCTTGCGCGATGGCTATGGGGATTTGAAGAACCTCACTCAACTCTCTCCTTCTCTCCTCTTGTCCAAGCTCAATCCTTGTCCAAATCCAACAAAAATTGTACCATTGAAATCCCCTTACCAAGGAGAACATCTTCCTCCTTTCAAAAATCAAAAACAACCAACTTCATCTCCATGGGTGTGCTGCATTTGGAGCTTGAGTACCACCATTAGAAACACCTTCACCTCCTTGCCATTTTGAGATAAAAATATTCTTGAAAACCTATCCTTTTCTAGCCCTTATTTGCAAAATGAAAATTCAAAGTAAGTCTTGCTTTGTTCCTTGCATTCCAGCCAATTTTGGCTTCTCTTGTGGGCTAGGAATCTTGCTCTCTTGCTAGACAAGAACTTCATCCATTGGTGGGAAGGTAATACTCTTTTCTAAACCCTAAAACATTTAAATTCTAGGGTTAGGTTAAAGTGAATGCTAAATGGGTGGTGTGTATTGGCATGGTGGCTGTAGCATTGTGTATTGTGTGAGGAAGAACAAGGAAGAAGGAAAGAAGGAAGAAGAAAGCAAGAAAGAAAAGAAAAACTAGAAACACAAGGTAATTACCTTTACCATGAGCTAGTTTTGTATGTAGCATTGTAACAGTTTTTGAGTAGTAAAATGAATGGTGTAATGAGTAAGGAGTAGTAAGTATGTTGTGGTATAATGAGTAATGGTATTGAAACAGTTTTAAAGTTTTTAAATTATGTTTAAAAGCTTGGGAAAACATGGGGTATTGAATGCGTATGTGCAGGAATTTTATGTTGTTGTAGTGAAGTTGAAATGTGAGTAAAATACATTGTATAAACAGGTTGTGTGAATGAGCATATGTGAGCTGAAATAATGTGTGGAGAATGTTAAAAATATAGGGGAGACTATGTCAAATTTTATCTAGGAATTTGAGGACTTAAGTGTTCAAGATGAGAAAACAACCTAGGTAGTGACTAGGTGAATGTGGAGAGTGTAATAGGAGTAGTTTAGTAGCTTGCAACAGATTTGGATATGAGATGGTAAGTGGGATGGAGTTAGGATGTGAACTAGTGTATCTAAGATGCTAAGAGTGGCATTAGTTAAGAGGGTATTGGAGGATAAGAGTTGAGGGAGAAATCTGTAGCATAGTGAAGAAAACAAAATCTGTAGCAAGTGAAGAGTAAAAATTGTTGTAGGTGTTTGAATGAAATGAGAAAAATTGTATAAGTGCAACTAGGATTGAGTAATGGGTTTGGTGAAATGAATTAAGGTGATTTAGAGGGCTTAATTAGTGTTAAATCATGTGGGGAAGTATTGGTAAAGATTGGGGAAGCAATGGGTAAAGAAATCAACTGAAAACAGATTTTAAAACTGAAGTACTGGGCCGGACCGAACTTAGGACTGAACTTGCAAGGTCGGTCGAGCCCAGAATTACAAAGACAGGAAACCTTCTGGAGTGGACCGAACTTGCGACCGGACTTGCAAGTTCGGTCAGACCAGAAAATTCTCCCGTCAGAAACCTCCTGGAATGGACCAAACTGGCGACCGGACTTGCAAGTTCGGTCGGCCAAAAAAAACTCCCGTAATGCAAGCTACTGGAATGGACCGACTTTGAGACCGGACTTGCAAGGTCGGTCGGGCTAAAATTTTCACGTACGAAACTTACTGGAATGGACCGACCTTAGGACCGGACTTGCAAGGTCGGTCGAGCCTGGAATTTTGCCGATAAGTAACACTGACTTCGACCGACCTTGGGACCGACCTTGGCAAGGTCGGTCGAGTCAAAACAAAAAAAAATGTTTTATTATATGATTATAGTAATCATATGTATATATATATGCCTATACACATATATGCATATGTATGTAGTAATACACCATTAATGAAGTAGTAATGGTAAGAAAGTAAGTAAATGAGTAAGGAAGCAAGTTTAAGAAGTAATAAGGAAAAGAATGGTTTTATAATGAAGTATGAATGTAAAGGAGTAGTAAGTATACATTAGGAGTATTAATGGAAGAGTAAGTTGGATCATTGATCATACAACTTCATGTATGTATAGGATCAAATAGTGAACATCGAAGGAACCGGTAGTACGAATACGACGGTGAACGGTATGATTTCTTCATGCCCTGTATCCTAACTTGGTTACCCGATTTGTGTGCTTATGTGATCACCAATAAGATAAATGCACGAATCGGACTTATATTGCACTTAACTGTGTTTGAACTATTTTGTTCTTGTTGTATCTTCTTGAACAATTAGTTTGTATAATTCATGAAATGTAAGAATGGAAATGAAAGGTATGTGTAAGTAATGTGTACTTGTGTATTGTATGAATGTATGGAAATGAAGTACTGACTTCTACTAATTCCTAACAATCTAACTCCTAACATGAGTAATGAGTAAATGGAATGAGTAGAAGTCCGATATAGTTTCGGCCACGCGTGAGGATAAGGAAACACAAGAGGTTGGATCCGAATCCGGGCTGTAATCTTTTCCATGGACCAATCCCCTTGAATGGGTAGCATCCTGGATTAGTGGGCCACCCTAAAGCCCGGTGGTGGGATGTAGTAATCCCTGCCCGGAGGTCATACCGACTTGACTGGAGTAAAGTAAGTAAGAAGTAAGTATTGTATGTGTATCGGTCTTGACTATCGTAAGTCATTGACCTTGAGTAAGAAGTATTGAACACCCGATTAACCCGGGTGTGTAATGAAGCTAACATGACTTCTGTATGGAATGGAGAATTGTATCTCCGTAATGCGGTGAGTATTCGGTAAGTAAGAATGAATGATTTGTATTGTAATCTTTGCATGTATTGAATGTATGTATGCCTTGTGAAATGAGTGTATTGAATTGTATTGTATAAAGCATGTATGTATGTATGAAACGAACCGCATGTACTCGACCAATTAGTTGGCGTACCCTCGCTAGCACGCGGGATATGCGGTTATCATATGCATAGCAGCGTAAGCTGACCCCCTAGGGGGAATGTTTTTATTCTACAGGTACCCGCGAGGCGTGATGGTCAAGTAAGGACCGGATTGAATTCTTTTTGGGGTAGTTAGTAGATTGGAATAGTGTACCGAGTTGTACACGGCTAAAGCCTTTTGAGTAGCCGGTGTACCATGTGGTACACCTTTTTGGATAATGAATTCATGATTGGATAAGAAGAGTAGATGTATAAACTCTTGATTTTTGGGAAACAGTCTTGGAATGTAATTCGTATACTTTAGATACTCGGTAATCGAATGTAAGTAAGTATTCGGTATTGTAAAGTAAGTAGTATGTATGCAGTTTATTCTAATCATCAGACCGATACGGTAAGTAGTAGTAGCCTTGTTAATCTTGGATGGTTAACGGCGTTGTATCACCCGCCGGAAGTAAGTAAGTATTCCGCTGCGAGTAAGGTAATTATGGGAATGATTAGAGGATAATGGAAGGATTAGCAGTAGGGGTGTTACAAAAAGTGGTATTAGAGCGAAGTCTCGCTCTGATGATTAGAATCCTAAGTGTAATGATTACCGAGTTAGGATTTCAACCGTTTTAAAACGGATACTTAGAAACCTAACTAGGAGCTACCGTTGTTAACAACGGATACCCTTGACCTCTGCAAAGACGATATCATTGTTTGAATCAAGATCATGAGGTCATGGTATCACATCATCTAATGTAATCCACACTTGTTCAGATGTCAAGACGAGGTCCAGGCCGACCCAGAGGAGGGGGCAACGAAGGACCAGGCTGTAACACCCTGGATTTTGCCTTAAAACATAGGTAATAAAATAACAAAGCTAACGGAAAACGGCTTCGAAAACGGACTCCAAACGAGCCCTAAAGGTGCAAAACAAGCCTGGTCCGAACTTGTGTCCGGACATGGGAAGTTCGGACACAAGCCGAGATAGTTAAACTGTGAAAATCCATCCGTCCGAACTTGTGCCGGACATTGATGTTCGGACACAAGTCGAGAGTTAAAAGGTTGAAAACCAAAGGCGTCCGAACTTGTGTCCGGACTTGGAAGTTCGGACACAAGTAAGTTTAAAAGTCGAGAATTTAACGCGTGTCCGAACATCGATGTTCGGACCAAAGTTCGGACACCAAAACAGAGAGCTTCTAAACATTCGGGGCCTGTCCGAACATGGATGTCCGGACGGACGTTCGGACAGGTCCTGATGGGCATCCTTTTAGCGAAAACAGAACCAATTAACATCAAAAAACCATAAAACTCAGCAATCAAAGAGAATCATTCCAATAACTTAGTACCCAATGATAGCAAAAAACCATCGCAAATATCTTATACAATAAGTAACTCTCCATCATCCAAGACTTCTTAAAGAATCAATCGAGTAAAACACTCAACTAAAGCAGCGGAATAGCAAAATCCAAAAGGCGTTACCGCCACACTCTAACAAAGAGTGCTCAGGCTTTAAACTACTAACCAAACCAAAACGTTTCCAAAACTTGTAAAACATAATAATTCCAAAACATAACTCAACTTGTTCCAAACGTAGCAATTATTCAGTCATCCTAAGCTATGTGACAGCGTCCCAATCCCCAATTCAGCCATGAGTACCTGCGATCATAAAACAACAATGGAAAACGCGAAGGGATCGCGCAAATCAGCGAAACTGAGTAAACATTGCCTCAACCTGTAAAATACATTTGAAACCCAATTTACATTTGTAAAACATAACTCACACCATAATGTTAACCAGTTTCACCAACACCAAACCACCATTAGAAAACATTTCGGGGGAGAACTTTCCAAGAATCAAATCAATGGTTTACACGGACGACCCCCAAATCGGGTCGCAATAATTAGAATCCCACCTCACTCTACGTCCTTAAGTGTGCACACCCCCCAGAAGGTAACTTATGACCCAAAGGAGTAGATCATTAGAGCTTAACTGCAAGTAATGTCTGCAGGCAAAATAATAAGAATATCCACGGGGTACATAGTACCAATAGTTACACGGAGCGCCACACACCAAATTTACACGGAGCACCAAAGGTACCAATCAATCCAATAACCAATTCAAAGAAAGTCTCCCAAAACGTTTAATCAAACCCTTTCGCAAAACATCACACCAGAATACACACGGGGAATAATTCCCAAACTTCCACAATCTCAAAACCACAGTAAATCCAAATCATCGATAATTCACAAAACACAGAGGTAAGAATGTTGAGCACAACATTTACCTGGATACGCTCACAGCCACGAATTACTCAGCAGGTCAGCAGTAGCGTTCGTCAGGGAATCGGGTCTAGAATACAAGTAGAACACAATCAGATACTACCCAAGACTAGCAAATTAATCACTAACCTTACCAACGGATTCCCCTTACCCTTCTACAAACCGGCACCAGAGAAGCGGCCTAACGACGATGGAGAATAAGAGCGTGAATTTGAGAAGGGTTGGAACTTAAGAAAGAGAGAAGAGTGGAGGCAGTAGGTTGAAGATGGAAGCGATCGTGATAGCGATCGTGGTATTAAATAGAAACAATATGGAAATAATTAAAGGATTAGTCTTTAACTAATAAATGTATTTAGTTAGTGAGAGGAAAATTTATAAGTAAAGTTGTAAAATAACTTGAAATGAGTTTTCAAATAAGTTCCCAATTTAAAAGCAATTGAATAACGTTAAAATCTTGGAAGGATCTAGATTCAGATTAAAGATATAATAAATATATTTGGTTAAAATAAATAGAAGAAGGCTGATCGTTGGGGAAGGATGAGAAATTATCTCAATAATCGATAAATAATATACTAGCTGAATAAATGTTAGGAAGAGGAAATTTTTAGGAGAAGTAAAATCAAATTTGTATTCTTGAACATAATAAGTTATTGAAGAACGTAATTATCCTATATATTGCTTCTCTGGGCCTTTATTATCTTACCAATAACATTCTCGACTATATACTAATTTAATCCTAAGCCAAAATTCACGGGTATTTCATCTCATCCCCCTTAAAAGAAAGCTTCGCCCTCGAAGCTAAGCCTAATGATATCCCAACCAAAGACTGACTGAAAGCTGAATCCGACTGAACTTGACATAAGTCTTAAACGGTTACCTGCTCGAAAAGCTGAGGGTATTTCTTCTTCATTTCCTCTTCGACCTCCCACGTCGCCTCCTCAGTCCCATGATTCGACCACAACACCTTAACCATCCGGGTGGACTTCGATCGGGTTTCTCTAGTCTTGGTGTCCAATACTTTAATGGGGTACTCCTCATAATAGGTTCTGCTCCAACTCCAGCACCTCAGGCTGTAGAACGTGGGACGGGTCGGGAACGTAACGCTTCAGCTGAGAGACATGAAAAACATTATGGACTCTCTCCATTCACCAGGTAGTGCCAATCTGTAGGCCACCTCTCCAATTCTCCAGGACCTCGTAAGGACCCACGAATTTGGGGCTTAATTTCCCCTTCTTCCCAAATCTGGTTACTCCTCTCACAGGAGACACCTTCAGGAAGAATCTATCACCAACTTCGAATTCAACCGGTCTCCTCTTTAAGTCGGCATAGGACTTCTGCCTGTCCTGGGCTGCTTTCATTCGGCTCTGGATGATTCGGACCTGCTCCATCGTCTCCTCTATCAGCTGGGGTCCCAATATCACTGTCTCACTGATGTCGCTCCAGCATAAAGGGGTTCTGCATTTCCTCCCATACAAGGCTTCATAGGGAGCCATCTTAATACTAGAGTGGTAACTGTTATTGTATGAGAACTCCACCAGGTGAAGTCTATCTGCCCAAGTCCCCTGAAAATCCATGACACATGCCCGAAGCATGTCCTCCAAGGTCTGGATAGTCCTCTCCGTCTGACCATCTGTCGCCGGGTGAAAAGCAGTGCTCAATTTCAATTTAGTACCCATAGCTTTCTGAAACTGCTGCCAGAAATGTGCTAGAATCTCGAGTCCCGATCAGATACTATCGTCTGAGGCACGCCATGGTATCTGACCACATTCTTATGTATGCATCCACTAGCTGGCTCATAGACCAAGTGCTCTTCATAGGTATGAATCGAGCGGACTTGGTGAGTCGATCCACGATCACCCATATCTGGTTGACTCCACCCTTCGTGGCGGTAGCCCACTACAAATCCATAGAAATAGAGTCCCACTTCCATTTGGGTACTTCCAAGGGCTGCAACAATCCTCCCATCCTCTTATGCTCGAACTTCACCTTCTGACAGGTGAGGCATTTAGACACAAATTCTGCTACCTCCCGCTTCATCTTCGGCTACCAGAACAGCTTCTTCAGGTCTTTGTACAATTTATCTCCGCCTGGGTGGACTGAATAGGGGGTATTATGAGCCTCCTTCATCAGTCTCTCCTTCACATCTGCACAACCTTGAGGGACGCACCAACGGCCTCTAAATCTCAGACTGCCATCAGCGTGGATTTCGAATCCTTCTGCCTTCCCTTCCTTTAACTTTTCTCTGATTCGTTCCAATTTAACATCATCCGGCTGTCCCTTGAGTATCTCCCCATAGATGTCGGAAGAGGCACTCATATGGTACAGCTTCACCTCGTGCTCTACTCCTCCAGACTCCATCACCTCCAAATTCAGCCTCTGAAACTCCCGAGCTAGCTCATCAGGAAGGACCCACATGGAATTCACTGAATGACTCCTCTTCCTGCTTAACGCATCTGCTACTAAGTTGGACTTCCCTTCATGATACAGAATCTCCAAATCATAGTCCTTAATCAGCTCTAGCCATCGTCTCTGCCTCATATTCAAATCCTTTTGGGTGAAAATATATTTGAGGCTTTTGTGGTCGGTGAAGATCTTGCACGAGACACCATAGAGGTAGTGTCTCCAGATCTTGAGTGCAAAAACCACGGCTGCTAACTCCAAGTCATGCGTCGGATATCTGGTCTCATACTCTTTCAACTGCCTCGACGCGTAAGCTATGACCTTCCCGTGCTGCATCAGGACGCACCCTAAGCCATATTTGGAAGCATCGCTGAAAACTTCGAACCCATCTGTCCCTGAGGCAAGGTCAGACTGGAGCTGTGGTCAGTCTCTCTTTCAACGTCTGGAACGCCTTCTCACAGTCGCTGTCCCACTGGAACTTGATCACTTTCTTCATAAGGTTGGTGAGAGGCTCGCTATCTTCGAAAAGTCCTTCACGAAACGTCTGTAATACCCTGCCAAGCCCAGAAAGCTTCGCACTTCAGTCAGGTTACTGGGCCTTGGCCATTCTTTTACAGCCTGAATCTTCGATGGGTCTACTGAGATGCCTTCACTAGTGATGACGTGGCCCAAAAATGCCACTCGGTCTAACCAGAAGTCACACTTGGACAGCTTCGCGTACAGCTGCTGCTCTCTCAATGTCTGCAATACTAGCCTCAAATGCTCCTCGTTCTCCGTTCGTCCTTGGAATATATAGGATGTCATCTATGAAAACCACCACGAACCGATCCAAATATGGGTGGAAGATACGGTTCATGAGGTCCATAAAGACAGCTGGGCGTTGGTAAGTCCAAAGGGCATCACCAAGAATTCAAAGTGCCCATACCTAGTCCGGAAGGCTGTCTTCGGGATGTCTCTCTCTGCCACTCTGAGCTGATGGTACCCTGACCTCAAATCGATCTTCGAGAAGGTCCCTGCCCCTTGCAGCTGGTCAAAGATCGTCTATCCTCGGCAAGGGGTATCTGTTCTTCACCGTGATCTGGTTCAGCTCCCTGTAGTCGATGCACAACCTCATACTCCCGTCTTTCTTCTTCACAAACAAGACCGGGGCTCCCCAAGGCGATACACTCGGGCGAATGTACCCCTTATCCAAAAGATCCTCCAACTGGGTCTTTAATTCTTTCAACTCTGAGGGTGCCATCCGGTAAGGAGCCTTCGAAATCGGTGCTGAGCCTGGCACAAGGTCGATGCTGAATTCCACTTCTCGGTCTGGCGGCATACCCGGAATCTCATTTGGGAACACGTCTGGAAATTCGCTTACTACTCGGATCTCCTTCCTTTCGTCTGGCTCCTGGCTCAGGTCTTGGACATAGCAAAGGTATGCTTGCTGTCCCTTCTTTACTTTGGAGAGAATTGTCATTGCTGATACGATCTTCACTCCGGGCTTCTCCTCCACATTTCTGTACGAGACTCTTCGTCCCGACGGTCCTCTGAGAATGATCTTCTGCTCGCTGCAGTCTATCCTTCCCTTGTATTTGCTCAGCCAATCCATCCCCAGGATTATATCAAAGTCGGTCAAGGCGAATTGGACCAAATCTATTACAAATTGCTCCCCTTTGATATCTATGCCTACGTTTTTCATTACGTTCTTACAAGTGATCACCCGTCCCGATGGTATGGATACAGCTATAGGGGAAGTCTCACAAATCTCCCTTCCCAATTTCCCAACTAGGCTATCAGATATGAAAGAATAAGTAGCCCCAGTATCAAAAAGAAACGCGCAGAGTACCAAGAACAGTAAAGGTACCTGCTAACACGTCTGCCTCGGCCTCGGCTTCGGCCCGACTCATCACATTGATCTTCCCTGGAGCCCGCTGCTGGTTGCCTCGGTACTCCCCTTGGCCTCTATTGCCACCATTGCCGCCCTCTCCATTACTACGCTGAGGAGCGTCCCCGCGCTGACTCTGATTCGGGCCTCTGCCCTGCTGGTCGGGCTGCCTGGATGAGCGGTCGCCACTGTAACTCTCTGCTGACTCCCTGGGGACTCTGAAGACACTCGAACAATCGGTGTCCCCGCCTTCCGCAACGAAAACAGGTGACCAAGTTCCCCTCACAATCTTTCCCTGGGTGATCCTTGTTGCACCTCTTGCAGTAGAAGTGCCTCTCGGTCTGTCTCTCCTCTCTGAGTCTGGTGCTGGGGCTGGTCACCTCGTCTCTGGTCACCCCTGTGATCTCCCCCATGTCTCGGCCTCCCTCTCTGCGGTCCGAGTAAGGCTTCCACCTCTTCTCCTGCTGATGATGTCTGTGGGACTGGTCCTCTCGTCCTCGGGGCTCATCTCCTCCTTCCATCTTCCTCTTATTACCAGCCAGGACCTCCTTCCTCTTCTGCTGCACCCTGTACAGGTTAGCAGCTTTCCCGTACGCATCTTGAAGCGTCGGGATAGTCAGCACACTGAGGGCCTCCTGCATACTCCAGTTTAGCCCACCCACAAACCTCTGCACCTTCGACGCCTCGTCGGGAACCATCGTAGGAGCGAACCTGGCCAGCTCCAGGAACTTCGAATGGTACTCCTTGACACTCAGAGACAACTGCTTGAGCTCTGAGAACTCCAAATACTTCTGCATTCTGACATGCTCGGGGTAGAAGCGCCTCCTCATGGCCTCCTTCAGGCCATCCCAACCAAAATCAGGTCCAGCTAGTAGCACATCTCTGTTGGCGGACCACCAGATGTCTGCCTCACTCTTGAAATAGTAAACTGCTGCGTTTACCCTCGGTCAGCTGGGCAATTGACTGCCTCAAAGATCTTGTCAAATTCCCTTATCCAGTCCTCAAGTAGCACCGGGTCCTCCTCTCCCTTGAAGGATGTGGGCTTCAGATGGGCAATTCTCTTAGTGTAGTCCTCCGGCACATTATCCCTCTGCCTGCCTCTGGACTATCTGTCCCAGGTTGAGAGCCAACTCCTGCAACTGCCTCATCGGGTCGTTGGTGGCCATCTGAGTTCGGCGACTCCTACTTCTGGTGTGGTATGGAAAACTCAGTCTGTCAGCCAGTCCTGCACTCCCTAGAGCTCTATGCGAACTCCTGATTACATATACTAAGCAAGGTAAGCCACATCCACCCATATCCCCATATATTAAGTCTCTACCCCATATTAGGAGTTAGCACATCTAATACCTCCAATACCAGTACACAACACTCAATCAGTTATGTCAACATCATCACAATCATGGTAGTACACAAACAGAGAATGAACTTCAATATCCATACAGTATAATATCACATACACAGCATCGCAGGCACCACAATTCCCCAAACGGCTTACCCACATTTTAGTTCCTTTGTAATCCAAGTTTTATCTTATTTACCAACAGCTCTGATACCACCTTGTAACACCCTGGATTTTGCCTTAAAACATAGGAATAAAATAACAAAGCTAACGGTGAAAACGGGCTCCAAACGAGCCCTAAAGGTGCAAAACAAGCTGGTCCGAACTTGTGTCCGGACATGGGAAGTTCGGACACAAGCGAGAAGTTAAACTGTGAAATCCATCCGTCCGAACTTGTGTCCGGACATTGATGTTCGGACACAAGTCGAGAGTTAAAAGGTCTGAAAACCAAAGGCGTCCGAACTTGTGTCCGGACTTGAAGTTCGGACACAAGTAAGTTTAAAAGTCCGAGAAATTTAACGTGGCGTGTCCGAACATCGATGTTCGGACCAAAGTTCGGACACACAAAACAGAGAGCTTAAACATTCGGGGCCTGTCCGAACATGGATGTCCGGACGGACGTTCGGACAGGTCCTGATGGGCATCCTTTAGCGAAACAGAACCAGTTAACATCAAAATAACCATAAAACTCAGCAATCAAAGAAGAATCATTCCAATAACTTAGTACCTCAAATGATAGCAAAAACCATCGCAAATCTCTTATAACAATAAGTCTCTCATCAAATCCAAGACTTCTTAAAGAATCGAGTAAAACACTCAACTATAGCAGCGGAATAGCAAAATCCAAAAGGCGTTACCGCCACACTCTAACAAAGAGTGCTCAGGCTTAAACTACTAACCAAAACCAAAACGTTTCCAAAACTTGTAAAACATAAATTCCAAAACATAACTCAACTTGTTCCAAACGTAGCAATTATTCAGTCATCCTAAGCTATGTGACAGCGTGTCCCAATCCCCAATTCAGCCATGAGTACCTGCGATCATAAAACAACAATGGAAAACGCGAAGGGATCGCGCAAATCAGCGAAACTGAGTAAACATTGCCTCAACCTGTAAAATACATTTGAAACCCAATTTACATTTAAAACATAACTCACACCATAATGTTAACCAGTTTCACCAACACCAAACCATTAGAAAACATTTCGGGGGAGAACTTTCCAAGAATCAAATCAATGGTTTACACGGACGACCCCAAATCGGGTCGCAATAATTAGAATCCCACCTCACTCTACGTCCTTAAGTGTGCACACCCCCCAGAAGGTAACTTATGACCCAAAGGAGTAGATCATTAGAGCTTAACTGCAAGTAATGTCTGCAGGCAAAATAATAAGAATATCCACGGGGTACACAGTACCAATAGTTACACGGAGCGCCAATAGGCACCAATAATTTACACGGAGCACCAAAGGTACCAATCAATCCAATAACCAATTCAAAGAAAGTCTCCCAAAACGTTTAATCAAACCCTTTCGCAAAACATCACCCAGAATACACACGGGGAATAATTCCCAAACTTCCACAATCTCAAAACCACAGTAATCCAAATCATCGATAATCACAAAACACAGAGGTAAGAATGTTGAGCACAACATTTACCTGGATACGCTCACAGCCACCGAATTACTCAGCAGGTCAGCAGTAGTCGTCAGGGAACTCGGGTCTAGAATACAAGTAGAACAATCAGATACTACCCAAAGACTAGCAAATTATCCTAACCTTACCAACGGATTCCCCTTACCCTTCTACAATCCGGCACCAGAGAAGCGGCCTAACGACGATGGAGAATAAGAGCGTGAATTTGAGAAGGGTTAGGCTTAAAGAAAGAGAGAGTGGAGGCAGTAGGTTGAAGATGGAAGCGATCGTGATAGCGATCGTGGTATTAAATAGAAACAATATGGAAATAATTAAAGGATTAGTCTTTAACTAATAAATGTATTTAGTTAGTGAGAGGAAAATTTATAAGTAAAGTTGTAAAATAACTTGAAATGAGTTTACAAATAAGTTCCCAATTTAAAAGCATTGAATAACGTTAAAATGGAAGGATCTAGATTCAAGATTAAAGAGATAATAAATATTATTTGTTAAAATAGAATAGAAGAAGGCTGATTTATCGTGGGGAATGAGAAGAATTATCTCAATAATCGATAAAAGAATAAATACATCGTAGCTGAATAAATAGTTAGGAAGAGGAAATTATTTTAGGAAGAAGTAAAATCAATTTGTATTCTTGGACATAATAAGTTGTTCGAAGCGAACGTAATATATCCACATATATATAGCTTCTCTGGCCCTTTACTGATCTTACCAATAACATTCTCGACTATATACTAATTTAATCCTAAGCCTAAATTCACGGGTATTTCACAGGCGCGCAGACGATAGCTGAGATCGCCGCCGCCATGGTAGCACAGATGCTACCGCAAGTAATCACCGATGTACAACAAACACAGCAAAACCAGCAGCAGCAACAACAGCAGCAGCAGCCCGACCCGCCTCAACCCCGAGAGACCAATTGGGTAAAGGCAGTCGCCGACCTTCGACCTCCATGCTTTAGAGGCGAGAGCGACCCCGCCAAGCTCGAGGCCTATCTCTCCGAGATGGAGACGGCCTTCGAGACACTTGAGACTCCCGCTGGAGTTCGAGTGTGAATAGCTGCGTACTACCTCAAAGACGCAGCTATTGACTGGTGGAAGCTCATTAAGGCCGAGCACGTAGCTGATCCCGCATTCGGTTGGGAAGCATTCACCTCTCTCCTCCGATCTAAGTACTATCCCGAGCTTGTCAAGACCAGGAAACGGCTTGAGCTCGATGCCCTGAAAATGACCGAGAAGATGACAGTTGATGAATATTACCGCACCTTCACCTCTCTTCTCAGACTTCTACCCGACCTTGGGTATACCGGCCAAGTCTTGGTCGACCGCTTCTACGGCGGATTGAGCCACCGACTCCGGTATGGCATGGGCTTCGCACGGTTTACCTCCCTTCAGGTAAACACCGTTGAACCCTTAAAAGCCATGAGTAATGTGAACTAGTATTCTCGTATGTAAGTGTAACCTAATGCCTAAGTAATTCAGGAGTGTTACCACGCTGCATCTCGAGTTGAGATCACCTGCCAGCTAAGAGATGAGGAGCAAGCGTTGAAGCGCAAGGTGAGCGGCAAGGGTAACCCCTCTGACGACCAAAACCAATCCAAACCTTGGAAGAAGAAGAAGGGGAAGTATTCCCATCAGAAGAACACCTCAGGAGACGGCGGTGCCCATACTGAGAAGGGCAAGGCAGCTGAGCCATTGCAGCTTGGCTACACCGCACCAGTGGCAGCGAAGCCACTGAGGTCTCAGCCCTACAAGGGTAAGAACCCGAAACCGAATTAGTACACTTGTGAAATCGTATATATATGGAGTATTGTAAGTATACCGAACCTTGCTAACTTAGAAGCTATAGGTTCTGGATTTGGCCAAGGCAAGAACCAATCTGATGGCCGCAGCTACATATGCCGAAACTGCAACAAGGATCATCCCGGCACAGATTGCCAAGGAAAGGAGATCCGCTGCTACACTTGCCAGAAGCCGGGGCACCGTGCTAATGCATGCCCAGAGAACTCTAAGCCCAAGGGCAACTATCAGGGCTACAAGCAGCGTGAAGGCAAGGAGGTTGCATCTGGCGATGCTCATGCCCAGTATACCTCACAGGGACAGGGATCCCGGGGTCCGCAGAAGGGCGCACCGCAGAGGCAGCCGACCTTACACATCATTGACCGTGATGGGACCGGGACTAAGTCCGGCCCAGGTAACTACCGTAACCTTTAATCCTTGAAGAGCATGACTAAGCATTAAAGTAATTGTATGAATGGGAGTATGAATGCGTAAGTACTTGAAGTATGAAATTGAGCATGAGTAAGTAACATGGAAGTAAGTATTGAGCATGAAATGAATTAGTAAGCCTAGAACTCACAATAGATGAAATTTACCACCTTAGGGAAATTCCTTATCTGTTACCCAATACCTTCGAACTCACCTCATGAAGAGACCGACATCGCCACTCACCACTTCAACAACGAGCAGTGTCAGGTCATCCGCCCAGGTATTTCTATTAAAAGGATACCTGACACCCGAAGCCCAGGTTTCAATCATCCGACGATGCAATGAGTTAGGAATGGGTCCAGGAGGATTTTATACACTCGAATTCCCCGGTGGAGCTACAATGAAGCTGAAAATGATGTGCTTGGGAAAGGATTGGAACCCTTATACCAAGACATACCAAACGACGCGAGCAGGAGACGGAGCAACACCTCCAGCAATACCCCCTGAGTACCGAACGCTTGTCACACAAGCTGTAGAAATCGCACAACAATGTGAAGATGAACCAATCCCTGCACTTGAAGCAGATCTACGTATTGTCAACTTCTATGAGAAAGAAGGACGACTTGGCTTACACCAAGACAAGGACGAGACAATGGAATCCCTTGAACTAGGAGTGCCCGTAGTGTCTTGGTCCAATGGTGATGACGCCGTATTCTTGTATAGCGAGCAGAAGCGTGCGGACCTTGCAGAGAAATTGGTATTGAGATCAGGAGATGTTCTAATCATGGGTGGAAAATCAAGGTTGCTGTATCACGGGATCCAGAAGATCAAGTTGAATACGGCACCACCGGCAATAATCAATGCCACACATATGAAACCAGGACGCTGAACCTTACCTTCAGAAAGTATTAATCTTGTAGTATCATGTAATCCGATAGTAACGTGTATTAGAGACACAGCATGTATGATGGTTGGTTAATCAATAAAAGCAGTGTTGGTTACTAAATTCCACTTGCGTTCCACCATCGTTACTTATAATCTTATGAATCAATAGGTCGTGGACTTGGTACCGAAGGTAACCTGAGTATCCTCACCGAAGAACAAGCCGGCAGAAGCGGCACCATTCTAACGGGAACATTCCCAGTGAACGGCATCGAAGCCTCAGTATTTTCGACTCTGGCGCCTCTCACACCTTTGTATCGCCATCATTCGCTACAAGGTTGGGGCTAGACGCAGATGAGCTACCAATTTCCTGGTTACTCTCCGTCGAAGGAGCGGGTAAAGTGTACTAAGTATTACCACACCGCCACCATTCAAATCAAAGGCGAAGCGTTCCCCATTTCCTTCATTGAATTCAACGGATTGGGATTCGACTTAATAATTGGAATGAACTGGTTGGAGCGGCACAAAGGACGGATCCTATGCGCCGAGCACCGATTGCTGCTCAAGAGTCCATCTGGGGTCACTGTTTCATACCGCCAGAGACCAAGGGAGCCTTCAACTACAGTCATCTCCGCTATGGCAATGTACCGGGAGCTCAGAAAAGGACATGAAGTGTATTTATGCCATGTGCAAGATCTGGAGAGAGATCCAGAATTCAGTGATGATGTAGCAGTAGTCTCAGAATTCCCTGACGTATTCCCGAAAGAGCTACCTGGTATGCCACCACAGAGAGTAGTAGAGTTCGAAATCGATCTCATACCTGGTACTGGTCCCATTGCTAGGGCACCATACCGCATGGCACCTGCAGAAATGACAGAGCTTAAAGAGCAACTACGTGATCTACTCGACAAAGGGTTTATACGCCCGAGCGTATCACCCTGGGGAGCACCGGTCCTCTTCGTGAAGAAGAAGGACGGTAGTCTCCGCCTCTGCATCGACTACCGTGAATTGAATGCAGTCACTGTAAAGAACAAGTATCCATTGCCACGCATCGACGACCGTTCGATCAGTTGAAGGGAGCTTCGGTCTTTTCTAAGATTGATCTCCGATCCGGATATCACCAAATTGCTATTAAAGAGCAAGATATTGAGAAAACAGCATTCCGAACAAGATATGGCCACTATGAATTCACGGTGATGCCATTGGGTTTGTCTAAAGCACCAGCCAAATTCATGGATTTGATGAATCGGTTATTCAGTGACCACCTGGACACTTCAGTAGTAGTATTCATCGACGACATCCTTGTGTATTCGAAGTCAGCAGAAGAACATGAAAACCACTTGAGAAGAGTACTTGAGACACTGTGCGAGAACCAGCTGTATGCGAAGTTCTCCAAATGCGAGTTTTGGCTAGATCAGGTATCATTCCTTGGTCATGTCATCTCGAGCGCGGGCATTTCAGTAGACCCATCCAAAATCGAAGCAGTACGATCATGGCCTAGACCTAAGACTGTTACCGACATCCGGAGCTTTCTTGGTTTAGCCGGTTACTACCGTAGGTTTGTAAAGGACTTCTCAAAAGTCGCTAAACCCATGACGTCATTGATGAAGAAAGATGCACCGTTTGTATGGACAGACGAGTGTGAGGTATCCTCCAGAGCCTAAAAGACTCAATGACCTCAGCTCCAATTCTCACACTTCCAGAGGGCACAAGGGATTTGAGGTGTATTGTGATGCATCGGGCAAGGGAATGGGATGCGTACTCATGCAGCATGGCAAGGTAGTAGCTTATGCTTCTCGCCAGCTGAAAAAGCATGAGGAGAATTACCCGACACATGACCTAGAGTTAGGAGCCGTTGTCTTTGCCTTACAGATATGGCGACACTATCTATGGGGTAAGCATCACCATCTACTCCGACCACAAAAGTTTGCAGTATGTATTTACCCAGAAAGAACTGAATCTAAGACAAAGGAGGTGGATGGAGTTCCTATCAGATTACGACATCAACCTCCAGTATAAAGAAGGGAAGGCAAACGTTGTAGCCGACGCCCTGAGTCGTCGAGCACACTCGCTCCATTCGCTACTCGCTTCTTCTTGGTTGACGAGGTGCGAGACGCTCAGTTGAGCGACCCTTACTTCACAGAGATCAGACAGAAAATCACAGATGGTACCTTTGAGAGCCGAAAGTACGACTTCAAATTGCATGAAGATGGTCTGATCCGATTGAATGGCAGATTATGCGTCCCCCGAAGCAATGCTGAGCTAAGGGATCGCATTCTGCGAGAGTCACATTGTTCGACATTGCATGTCCATCCGGGAGCCTCTAAAATGTACAAAGACATGAAGAGATACTTCTGGTGGTCAGGATTGAAATCCGACGTGACTGAGTATGTTCTGAGGTGTCTCACTTGCCAGAAAGTGAAGTTCGAGCACCGAAGACCGGGAGGAATGGTGCAATCCATGCCCATTCCGGAGTGGAAATTCCACGATATCTCTATGGATTTTGTTGTTGGACTCCCACCTGCTAGGGAAGGACTCAACATGATCTGGGTAGTAGTCGATCGTCTCACCAAGGTTGCCCGATTCATACCGATGAAGGACACCTGGAAGGTGGCGAAGCTCGCGGAACTATTCGACAAGGAGATCATCCGACACCACGGAGTCCCGAAAACTATAGTATCTGACCGCGACACCAGATTTCTTTCGAGATACTGGAGAGCAACACGGGAAGCGCTTGGTACTGAGCTGAAGCTTAGCACCGCCTTCCACCCACAGACCGACGGTCAGACAGAAAGGACCATCCAAACACTAGAGGATATGCTTAGGGCATGTGCCTTAGACTTCCAGGGGAGCTGGATTGAGAAGCTTCATCTTATTGAGTTTTCGTATAACAATAGCTATCATGCTTCGATTAAGATGTCACCATTCCAAGCTTTGTATGGTAGACCTTGCCGTACCTCGTTGTGTTGGGATGAGTCAAGCGAAGCGGTCATCATAGGATCGGAGTATTTAGAACAAGTACAAGCTGAAGTTAAGAAAATCCGAGCAAACATGAAAGCAGCCCAAGATAGACAGAAATCCTATACGGATGTGCGACGACGTGACCTTGAGTTCGCCGTGGGCGACCAAGTGTTCTTGCGTGTCTCACCTATGAAGGGTCTTTCGATTTGGCCAGAAGGGCAAGCTGAGCCCGAAATTTGTAGGCCCATATACCATTACTGAGAGGATTGGAGCCGTAGCTTATAGGCTAGCATTGCCTGAAGAATTGGGGCGTGTTCATGATGTCTTTCATGTATCAAAACTCAAGAAATACATAGCCGATCCCTCTCACGTATTAGAACCCGAACACTTATCCCTAGAGCCGACGATGAGATATGTCGAGACTCCATTGCGAATCCTTGATACGAAGACAAGAGACACTCACCATAAATCTGTACGAATGGTGAAGGTCTTGTGGTCTAACCACGATGTCGAGGAAGCGACTTGGGAATTAGAGGACGCCATGAAGGCGAAGTACCCGAATATGTTTGTAGACTAGATGTCTAGTATCTGTGTAGTACGGAGGGTATGGGGCGTACCCCTTTTAAGGGGGGTAGAGCCTTTTGCTTTTGTATTGCTTCGGGTTAGCATTGCATAGTATGTATTGTAATTGTATTTTGTTGGCACATGTAGTGCTAATTGTACTTATGGGCACAAGGTAGTGCTAGTAGTATTCAGTAAGTGGCACAATGAGTATGGTATGTGTATGGTATGTGTGTAATGAGTATTGCATTTGTGCTGTATGGTATGTGAACGGTATTGTGAAATGTATTGTGGAATGTGTGAATTGAATTGAGTATGGTGTATGGTATTTGAATTGTGTATGCTTGTAGTGTAAGAATTGTGAACACCTTATAAGGTGGTAGTAGAATACATTGTGGCAATTGGTTGCCAAATGAGTAGAATAGTAAACCGTAAACCTTGAGCAACTTTGAGGGCAAAGTTCCTTAAGGGGGGTAGATTGAAATACCCCGTAATTAAAAACAGTGATTAATTAGGCTAATTATATTTTTAAAGGCTTAATTACACTTAAATAAAAATGAGGGAACAAATCCCGAAGAAAACAGACCTTTAAAATGGGTTAAAAGCATAAACGAACCTTAAAGCGCGTTTTTCGAGGAAACCGGGAAAACGTGACCTTAAGCGGGTCAAATAGACTCGTAACCATTTTGGTCAACCAAATAGTCATTAAAAAACATTAATAAAGGTTGGGAACCAATAAAATTAATTAAACGAGAAAATTCCAGAAAACGGGTACCGGTTAGTAAAAACTGTAACAATCGAGAAGTTGTGGGGTGAGAATGTAAATAAGAAAAATTAATGTGTCCACTTTTGCAAATAAAAAGCAAAATTTGATTGTGTGTGTGTAAGGGGGGCGGCCAGCTCTCTCTCTCGCACCCCCTTAATTCCCTTCTTATTTACTAAAAGACAAACAAATAAGTAAAAGCAAAAAAATAACCCTCACTCTCCTATCCCCACTCCTCTCTCATGATTTCTCTCACCTCTCTATTCTCTCTTCTTCCTCCTTGGGCGATGGCTATGGGGATTTGAAGAACCTCACTCAACTCTCTCCTTCTCTCCTCTTGTCCAAGCTCAATCCTTGTCCAAATCCAACAAAAATTGTACCATTGAAATCCCCTCACCAAGGAGAACATCTTCCTCCTTTCAAAAATCAAAAACAACCAACTTCATCTCCATGGGTGTGCTGCATTTGGAGCTTGAGTACCACCATTAGAAACACCTTCACCTCCTTGCCATTTTGAGGTAAAATATTCTTGAAAACCTATCCTTTTCTAGCCCTTATTTGCAAAACGAAAATTCAAAGTAAGTCTTACTTTGTTCCTTGCATTCCAGCCGATTTTGGCTTCTCTTGTGGGCTAGGAATCTTGCTCTCTTGCTAGACAAGAACTTCATCCATTGGTGGGAAGGTAATACTCTTTTCTAAACCCTAAAACATTTGAATTCTAGGGTTAGGTTAAAGTGAATGCTAAATGGGTGGTGTCTATTGGTATGGTGGCTGTAGCATTGTGTTTGTGTGAGGAAGAACAAGGAAGAAGAAAAGAAGGAATAAGAAAGCAAGAAAGAAAAGAAAAACTAGAAACACAAGGTAATTACCTTTACCATGAGCTAGTTTTGTATGTAGCGTTGTAACAGTTTTTGAGTAGTAAAATGAATGGTGTAATGAGTAAGGAGTAGTAAGTATGTTGTGGTATAATGAGTAATGGTATTGAAACAGTTTTAAATTTTTTAAATTATGTTTAAAAGCTTGGGAAAACATGGGGTATTGAATGCGTATGTGCAGGAATTTTATGTTGTTGTAGTGAAGTTGAAATGTGAGTAAAATACATTGTATAAACAGGTTGTGTGAATGAGCATATGTGAGCTGAAATAATGTGTGGATAATGTTAAAAATATAGGGTAGACTAAGTCAAATTTTATCTAGGAATTTGAGGACTTAAGTGTTCAAGATGAGAAAACAACCTAGGTAGTGACTAGGTGTATGTGGAGAGTGTAATAGGAGTAGTTTAGTAGCTTGCAACAGATTTGGATATGAGATGGTAAGTGGGATGGAGTTAGGATGTGAACTAGTGTATCTAAGATGCTAAGAGTGGCATTAGTTAAGAGGGTATTGGAGGATAAGAGTTTAGGGAGAAATCTGTAGCATAGTGAAGAAAACAAAATCTGTAGCAAGTGAAGAGTAAAAATTGTTGTAGGTGTTTGAATGAAATGAGAAAAATTGTATAA
Source organism: Limonium bicolor (assembly GCA_023374045.1). Taxonomy (NCBI): domain Eukaryota; kingdom Viridiplantae; phylum Streptophyta; class Magnoliopsida; order Caryophyllales; family Plumbaginaceae; genus Limonium; species Limonium bicolor. The sequence goes on from CM041781.1 coordinate 53,618,616, forward strand.
GTGCAACTAGGATTGAGTAATGGGTTTGGTGAAATGAATTAAGGTGATTTAGAGGGCTTAATTAGTGCTAAATCATGTGAGGAAGTATTGGTAAAGATTGGGGAAGCAATGAGTAAAGAAATCAACTGAAAACAGATTTTAAAACTGAAGTACTGGGCCGGACCGAACTTAGGACCGAACTTGCAAGGTCGGTCGAGCCCAGAATTACAAAGACGGGAAACCTTCTGGAGTGGACCGAACTTGCGACCGGACTTGCAAGTTCGGTCGGACCAGAAAATTCTCCCGTCAGAAACCTCCTGGAATGGACCGAACTTGCGACCGGACTTGCAAGTTCGGTCGGCCAGAAAAAACTCCCGTAATGCAAGCTACTGGAATGGACCGACCTTGAGACCGGACTTGCAAGGTCGGTCGGGCTAAAATTTTACGAAACTTACTGGAATGGACCGACCTTGGGACCGGACTTGCAAGGTCGGTCGAGCCTGGAATTTTGCCGATAAGTAACACACTGACTTCGACCGACCTTGGGACCGACCTTGGCAAGGTCGGTCGAGTCAAAACAAAAAAAATGTTTTATTATATGATTATAGTAATCATATGTATATATATATATGCCTATACACATATATGCATATGTATGTAGTAATACACCATTAATGAAGTAGTAATGGTAATAAAGTAAGTAAATGAGTAAGGAAGGAAGTTTAAGAAGTAATAAGGAAAAAATGGTTTTATAATGAAGTATGAATGTAAAGGAGTAGTAAGTATACATTAGGAGTATTAATGGAAGAGTAAGTTGGATCATTGATCATACAACTTCATGTTTGTATAGGATCAAATAGTGAACATCGAAGGAACCGGTAGTACGAATACGACGGTGAACGGTATGATTTCTTCATGCCCTGTATCCTAACTTGGTTACGCCGATTTGTGTGCTTATGTGATCACCAATAAGATAAATGCACGAATCGGACTTATATTGCACTTAACTGTGTTTGAACTATTTTGTTCTTGTTGTATCTTCTTGAACAATTAGTTTGTATAATTCATGAAATGTAAGAATGGAAATGAAAGGTATGTGTAAGTAATGTGTACTTGTGTATTGTATCAATGTATGGAAATGAAGTACTGACTTCTACTAATTCCTAACAATCTAACTCCTAACATGAGTAATGAGTAAATGGAATGAGTAGAAGTCCGATATAGTTTCGGCCACACGTGAGGATAAGGAAACACAAGAGGTTGGATCCGAATCTTGGCTGTAATCTTTTCCATGGACCAATCCCCTTGAATGGGTAGCATCCTGGATTAGTGGGCCACCCTAAAGCCCAGTGGTGGGATGTAGTAATCCCTGCCCGGAGGTCATACCGACTTGACTGGAGTAAGTAAGTAAGAAGTAAGTATTGTATGTGTATCGGTCTTGACTATCGTAAGTCATTGACCTTGAGTAAGAAGTATTGAACACCCGATTAACCCGGGTGTGTAATGAAGCTAACATGACTTCTGTATGGAATGGAGAATTGTATCTCCGTAATGCGGTGAGTATTCGGTAAGTAAGAATGAATGATTTGTATTGTAATCTTTGCATGTATTGAATGTATGTATGCCTTGTGAAATGAGTGTATTGAATTGTATTGTATAAAGCATGTATGTATGTATGAAACGAACCGCATGTACTCGACCAATTAGTTGGCGTACCCTCGCTAGCACGCGGGGTATGCGGTTATCATATGCAGCGTAAGCTGACCCCCTAGGGGGAATGTTTTTATTCTACAGGTACCCGCGAGGCGTGATGGTCAAGTAAGGACCGGATTGAATTCTTTTTGGGGTAGTTAGTAGATTGGAATAGTGTACCGAGTTGTACACGGCTAAAGCCTTTTGAGTAGCCGGTGTACCATGTGGTACACCTTTTTGGATAATGAATTCATGATTGGATAAGAAGAGTAGATGTATAAACTCTTGATTTTTGGGAAACAGTCTTGGAATGTAATTCGTATACTTTAGATACTCGGTAATCGAATGTAAGTAAGTATTCGGTATTGTAAAGTAAGTAGTATGTATGCAGTTTATTCTAATCATCAGACCGATACGGTAAGTAGTAGTAGCCTTGTTAATCTTGGATGGTTAACGGCGTTGTATCACCCGCCGGAAGTAAGTAAGTATTCCGCTGCGAGTAAGGTAATTATGGGAATGATTAGAGGATAATGGAAGGATTAGCGGTAGGGGTGTTACAAAAAGTGGTATTAGAGCGAAGTCTCGCTCTGATGATTAGAATCCTAAGTGTAATGATTACCGAGTTAGGATTTCAACCGTTTTAAAACGGATACTTAGAAACCTAACTAGGAGCTACCGTTGTTAACAACGGATACCCTTGACCTCTGCAAAGACGATATCATTGTTTGAATCAAGATCATGAGGTCATGGTATCACATCATCTAATGTAATCCACACTTGTTCAGATGTCAAGACGAGGTCCAGGCCGACCCAGAGGAGGGGGCAACGAAGGACCAGGCTGTAACACCCTGGATTTTGCCTTAAAACATAGGTAATAAAATAACAAAGCTAACGGCGAAAACGGCTTCGAAAACGGGCTCCAAACGAGCCCTAAGGGTGCAAAACAAGCCTGGTCCGAACTTGTGTCCGGACATGGGAAGTTCGGACACAAGCCGAGATAGTTAAACTGTGAAAATCCATCCGTCCGAACTTGTGCCCGGACATTGATGTTCGGACACAAGTCGAGAGTAAAAAGGTTTGAAAACCAAAGGCGTCCGAACTTGTGTCCGGACTTTGAAGTTCGGACACAAGTCAAGTTTCAAAGTCGAGAATGCTTACGCGGCATGTCCGAACGTCGATGTTCGGACCAAAGTTCGGACATGCCAAAACAGAGAGCTTCTAAAGCATTCGGGGCCTGTCCGAACATGGATGTCCGGACGGACGTTCGGACAGGTCCTGATGGGCATCCTTTTAAGCGAAAACAGAACCAAGTTAGCATCAGAAATAGCCATAAAAACTCAGCAATCAAAGAAGAATCATTCCAATAACTTAGTACCCCAATGATAGCAAAAAAAAAACCAACGCAAAATCTCTTATACAATAAGTAACTCTCCATCATATCCAAACTTCTTAAAGAATCAATCGAGTAAAACACCTCAACTAAATAGCAGCGGAATAGCAAAATCCAAAAGGCGTTACCGCCACACTCTAACAAAGAGTGCTCAGGCTTTAAACTACTAACCAAATACCAAACGTTTCCAAAACTTGTAAAACATAATAATTCCAACACATAACCCAACTTGTTTCAACGTAGCAATTATTCAGTCGTCCTAAGCTATGTGACAGCGCGTCCCAATCCCCAATTCAACCATGAGTACCTGCGATCATAAAACAACAATGGAAAACGCGAAGGGATAGCGCAAATCAGCGAAACTGAGTAAACATTGCCTCAACCTGTAAAATACATTTCGAAACCCAATTTACATTTGCAAAACATAACTCACACCATAATGTTAACCAGTTTCACCAACACCAAACCACCATTAGTAAAACATTTCGGGGGAGAACTTTCCAAGAATCAAATCAATGGTTTACACGGACGACCCCCAAATCGGGTCGCAATAATTAGAATCCCACCTCACTCTACGTCCTTAAGTGTGCACACCCCCCAAGAAGGTAACTTATGACCCAAAGGAGTAGATCATTAGAGCTTAACTGCAAGTAATGTCTGCAGGCAAAATAATAAGAATATCCACGGGGTACACAGTACCAATGTTTACACGGAGCGCCAATCAGGCACCATTAATTTACACGGAGCACCAAAAGGTACCAATCAATCCAATAACCAATTCAAAGAAAGTCTCCCAAAACGTTTAATCAAACCCTTTCGCAAAACATCACACCAGAATACACACGGGGAAGTAAATCCCAAACTTCCACAATCTCAAAACCACAGTAAATCCAAATCATCGATAATCACAAAACACTGAGGTAAGAATGTTGAGCACAACATTTACCTGGATACGCTCACCGCCACAGAATTACTCAGCTAGGTCAGCAGTAACGTCCGTCAGGGAAGTCGGGGTCTAGAATACAAGTAGAACACAATCAGATACTACCCAAAGTCTAGCAAATTAATCATCTAACCTTACCAACGGATTCCCCTTACCCTTCTACCAATTCCGGCACCAGAGAAGCGGCCTAACGACGATGGAGAATAAGAGCGTGAATTTGAGAAGGGTTAGGAACTTAAAGAAAGAGAGAAGAGTGGAGGCAGTAGGTTGAAGATGGAAGCGATCGTGATATCGATCGTGGTATTAAATAGAAACAATATGGAAATAATTAGAGGATTAGTCTTTAACTAATAAATGTATTTAGTTTAGTGAGAGGAAAATTTATAAGTAAAAGTTGTAAAATAACTTGAAATGAGTTTACAAATAAGTTCCCAATTTAAAAGCATTGAATAACGTTAAAATCCTGGAAGGATCTAGATTCAAGATTAAAGAGATAACTAAATATTATTTGGTTAAAATAGAATAGAAGAAGGCTGATTTATCGTTGGGGAAGGATGAGAAGAATTATCTCAATAATCCGATAAAATAATAAATACCTCGTAGCTGAATAAATATGTTAGGAAGAGGAAATTATTTTAGGAAGAAGTAAAATCAATTTGTATTCTTGGACATAATAAGGTTGTTTGAAGCGAACGTAAATATATCCACATATATATAGCTTCTCTGGCCCTTTACTGATCTTACCAATAACATTCTCGACTATATACTAATTTAATCCTAAGCCAAAATTCACGAGTATTTCATCTCATCCCCCTTAAAAGAAAGCTTCGCCCTCGAAGCTAAGCCTAAATAATATCCCAACAGATAGACTGACTCTGAAAGCTGAAACCTACTGAACTTGACATAAGTCCTAAACGGTTACCTGCTCGAAAAGCTGAGGGTATTTCTTCTTCATTTCCTCTTCGACCTCCCACGTCGCCTCCTCAGTCCCATGATTCGACCACAACACCTTAACCATCCGAGTAGACTTCGATCGGGTTTCTCTGGTCTTGGTGTCCAATACTTTAATGGGGTACTCCTCATACGATAGGTTCTGCTCCAACTCCAGTACCTCAGGCTGTAGAACGTGGGACGGGTCGGGAACGTAACGCTTCAGCTGAGAGACATGAAAAACATTATTGACTCTCTCCAGTTCACCAGGTAGTGCCAATCTGTAGGCCACCTCTCCAATTCTCTCCAGGACCTCGTAAGGACCCACGAATTTGGGGCTCAATTTCCCCTTCTTCCCAAATCTGGTTACTCCTCTCACAGGAGACACCTTCAGGAAGACTCTATCACCAACTTCGAATTCAACCGGTCTCCTCTTTAAGTCGGCATAGGACTTCTGCCTGTCCTGGGCTGCTTTCATTCGGCTCTGAATGATTCGGACCTGCTCCATCGTCTCCTCTATCAGCTGGGGTCCCAATATCACTGTCTCACTGATGTCGCTCCAGCATAAAGGGGTTCTGCATTTCCTCCCATACAAGGCTTCATAGGGAGCCATCTTAATACTAGAGTGGTAGCTGTTATTGTACGAGAACTCCACCAGGTGAAGTCTATCTGCCCAAGTCCCCTGAAAATCCATGACACATGCCCGAAGCATGTCTTCCAAGGTCTGGATAGTCCTCTCCGTCTGACCATCTGTCGCCGGGTGAAAAGCAGTGCTCAATTTCAATTTAGTACCCATAGCTTTCTGAAACTGCTGCCAGAAGTGTGCTAGGAATCTCGAGTCCCGATCAGATACTATCGTCTGAGGCACGCCATAGTATCTGACCACATTCTTGATGTAAGCGTCCACTAGCTGGCTCATAGACCAAGTGCTCTTCATAGGTATGAACCGAGCGGACTTGGTGAGTCGATCCACGATCACCCATATCTGGTTGACTCCACCCTTCGTCAGCGGTAGCCCAACTACAAAGTCCATAGAAATAGAGTCCCACTTCCATTTGGGTACTTCCAAGGGCTGCAACAATCCTCCCATCCTCTTATGCTCGAACTTCACCTTCTGACAGGTGAGGCATTTAGACACAAATTCTGCTACCTCCCGCTTCATCTTCGGCTACCAGAACAGCTTCTTCAGGTCTTTGTACAATTTATCTCCGCCTGGGTGGACTGAATAGGGGGTATTATGAGCCTCCTTCATCAGTCTCTCCTTCACATCTGCACAACCTTGAGGAACGCACCAACGGTCTCTAAATCTCAGACTGCCATCAGCGTGGATTTCGAATCCTTCTGCCTTCCCTTCCTTTAACTTTTCTCTGATTCGTTCCAATTTAACATCATCCGGCTGTCCCTTGAGTATCTCCCCATAGATGTCGGAAGAGGCACTCATATGGTACAGCTTCACCTCGTGCTCTACTCCTCCAGACTCCATCACCTCCAAATTCAACTTCTGAAACTCCCGAGCTAGCTCATCAGGAAGGACCCACATGGAATTCACTGAATGACTCCTCTTCCTGCTTAACGCATCTGCTACTAAGTTGGACTTCCCTTCATGATAGAATCTCCAAATCATAGTCCTTAATCAGCTCTAGCCATCGTCTCTGCCTCATATTCAAATCCTTTTGGGTGAAAATATATTGAGGCTTTTGTGGTCGGTGAAGATCTTGCACGAGACACCATAGAGGTAGTGTCTCCAGATCTTGAGTGCAAAAACCACGGCTGCTAACTCCAAGTCATGCGTCGGATATCTGGTCTCATACTCTTTCAATTGCCTCGACGCGTAAGCTATGACCTTCCCGTGCTGCATCAGGACGCACCCTAAGCCATATTTGGAAGCATCGCTGAAAACTTCGAACCCATCTGTCCCTGAGGGCAAGGTCAGGACTGGAGCTGTGGTCAGTCTCTCTTTCAACGTCTGGAACGCCTTCTCACAGTCGCTGTCCCACTGAAACTTGATCACTTTCTTCATAAGATTGGTGAGAGGCCTCGCTATCTTCGAAAAGTCCTTCACGAAACGTCTGTAATACCCTGCCAAGCCTAGAAAGCTTCGCACTTCAGTCAGGTTACTGGGCCTTGGCCATTCTTTTACGGCCTGAATCTTCGAAGGGTCTACTGAGATGCCTTCATTAGTGATGACGTGGCCCAAAAATGCCACTCGGTCTAACCAGAAGTCACACTTGGACAATTTCGCGTACAGCTGCTGCTCTCTCAGTGTCTGCAATACTAGCCTCAAGTGCTCCTCATGTTCTCGTTCGTCCATGGAATATATGAGGATGTCATCTATGAAAACCACCACGAACCGATCCAAATATGGGTGGAAGATACGGTTCATGAGGTCCATAAAGACAGCTAGGGCGTTGGTAAGTCCAAAGGGCATCACCAAGAATTCAAAGTGCCCATACCTAGTCCGGAAGGCTGTCTTCGGGATGTCTCTTTCTGCCACTCTAAGATGATGGTACCCTGACCTCAAATCGATCTTCGAGAAGGTCCCTGCCCCTTGCAGCTGGTCAAAAAGGTCGTCTATCCTCGGCAAGGGGTATCTGTTCTTCACCGTGATCTGGTTCAGCTCCCTGTAGTCGATGCACAACCTCATACTCCCGTCTTTCTTCTTCACAAACAAGACCGGGGCTCCCCAAGGCGATACACTCGGGCGAATGTACCCCTTATCCAAAAGATCCTCCAACTGGGTCTTTAATTCTTTCAACTCTGAGGGTGCCATCCGGTAAGGAGCCTTCGAAATCGGTGCTGAGCCTGGCACAAGGTCGATGCTGAATTCCACTTCTCGGTCTGGCGGCATACCCGGAATCTCATTTGGGAACACGTCTGGAAATTCGCTTACTACTCTACTCTCCATACTTTCCTTATACTACTACCTCTACTCTACTCGGATCTCCTTCCTTTCGTCTGGCTCCTGGCTCAGGTCTTGGACATAGCAAAGGTATGCTTGCTGTCCCTTCTTTACTTTGGAGAGAATTGTCATTGCTGATACGAGCTTCACTCCGGGCTTCTCCTCCACATTTCTGTACGAGACTCTTCGTCCCGACGGTCCTCTGAGAATAATTTTCTGCTCGCTGCAGTCTATCCTTCCCTTGTATTTGCTCAACCAATCCATCCCCAGGATTATATCAAAGTCGGTCAAGGCGAATTGGATCAAATCTATTACAAATTGCTCCCCTTTGATGTCTATACCTACGTCTTTCATTACATTCTTACAAGTGATCACCCTTCCCGATGGTATAGATACAGCTATAGGGGAAGTCTCACAAATCTCTATTCCTAATTTCCCAACTAGGCTATCAGATATGAAGGAATAAGTAGCCCCAGTATCAAAAAGAGTACGCGCATGAGTACCAAGAACAGTAAAGGTACCTGCTAACACGTCTGCCTCGGCCTCGGCTTCGGCCCGACTCATCACATTGATCTTCCCTGGAGCCCGCTGCTGGTTGCCTCGGTACTCCCCTTGGCCTCTATTGCCACCATTGCCGCCCTCTCCATTACTACGCTGAGGAGCGTCCCCTCGCTGACTCTGATTCGGGCCTCTGCCCTGCTGGTCGGGCTGCCTGGATGAGCGGTCGCCACTGTAACTTCTCTGCTGACTGCCTCCCTGGGGACTCTGAAGACACTCGAACAATCGGTGTCCCCGCCTTCCGCAACGAAAGCAGGTGACCAAGTTCCCCTCACAATCTTTCCCTGGGTGATCTTTGTTGCACCTCTTGCAGTAGAAGTGCCTCTTCGGTCTGGTCTCTCCTCTCTGAGACTGGTGCTGGGGCTGGTCACCTCGTCTCTGGTCACCCCTGTGATCTCCCCCATGTCTCGGCCTCCCGTCTCTGCGGTCCGAGTAAGGCTTCCACCTCTTCTCCTGCTGATGATGTCTGTGGGACTGGTCCTCTCGTCCTCGGGACTCATCTCCTCCTTCCATCTTCCTCTTATTACCAGCCAGGACCTCCTTCCTCTTCTGCTGCACCCTGTACAGGTTAGCAGCTTTCCCGTACGCATCTTGGAGCGTTGGGATTGTCAGCACACTGAGGGTCTCCTGCAGACTCCAGTTTAGCCCACCCACAAACCTCTGTGCCTTCAACGCCTCGTCGGGAACCATCGTAGGAGCGAACCTGGCCAGCTCCAGGAACTTCGAATGGTACTCCTTGACACTCAGAGATAACTGCTTGAGCTCTGAAAACTCCAAATACTTCTGCATTCTGACATGCTCGGGGTAGAAGCGCCTCCTCATGGCCTTCTTCAGGCCATCCCAACCAAAATCAGGTCCAGCTAGTAGCATGTCTCTGTTGGCGGACCACCAGATGTCTGCCTCACTCTTGAAATAGTAAACTGCTGCGTTTACCCTTCGGTTTGCTGGGCAATTGACTGCCTCGAAAATCTTGTCAAATTCCCTTATCCAGTCTTCAAGTAGCACCGGGTCCTCCTCTCCCTTTAAGGGTGTGGGCTTCAGATGGGCAATTCTCTTAGCGTAGTCCTCCGGCACATTATCCCTCTGCGCGTGCCTCTGGACTATCTGTCCCAGGTTGAGAGCCAACTCCTGCAACTGCCTCATCGGGTCGTTGGCGGCCATCTGAGTTCGGCGACTCCTACTTCTGGTGTGGTATGGAAAACTCAGTCTGTCAGCCAGTCCTGCACTCCCTAGAGCTCTATGCGAACTCCTGATTACATATACTAAGCAAGGTAAGCAACATCCACCCATATCCCCATATATTAGGTCTCTACCCCATATTAGGAGTTAGCACATCTAATACCTCCAATACCAGTACACAACACTCAATCAGTTATGTCAACATCATCACAATCATGGTAGTACACAAACAGAGAATGAACTTCAATATCCATACAGTATAATATCACATACACAGCATCGCAGGCACCACAATTCCCCAAACGGCTTACCCCACACTTTAGTTCCTTTGTAATCCAAGTTTTATCTTATTTACCGAACACGGCTCTGATACCACCTTGTAACACCCTGGATTTTGCCTTAAAACATAGGTAATAAAATAACAAAGCTAACGGCGAAAACGGGCTCCAAACGAGCCCTAAGGGTGCAAAACAAGCCTGGTCCGAACTTGTGTCCGGACATGGGAAGTTCGGACACAAGCCGAGATAGTTAAACTGTGAAAATCCATCCGTCCGAACTTGTGCCCGGACATTGATGTTCGGACACAAGTCGAGAGTAAAAAGGTTTGAAAACCAAAGGCGTCCGAACTTGTGTCCGGACTTTGAAGTTCGGACACAAGTCAAGTTTCAAAGTCGAGAATGCTTACGCGGCATGTCCGAACGTCGATGTTCGGACCAAAGTTCGGACATGCCAAAACAGAGAGCTTCTAAAGCATTCGGGGCCTGTCCGAACATGGATGTCCGGAAGGACGTTCGGACAGGTCCTGATGGGCATCCTTTTAAGCGAAAACAGAACCAAGTTAGCATCAGAAATAGCCATAAAAACTCAGCAATCAAAGAAGAATCATTCCAATAACTTAGTACCCCAATGATAGCAAAAAAAAACCAACGCAAAATCTCTTATACAATAAGTAACTCTCCATCATATCCAAAACTTCTTAAAGAATCAATCGAGTAAAACACCTCAACTAAATAGCAGCGGAATAGCAAAATCCAAAAGGCGTTACCGCCACACTCTAACAAAGAGTGCTCAGGCTTTAAACTACTAACCAAATACCAAATTGTTTCCAAAACTTGTAAAACATAATAATTCCAACACATAACCCAACTTGTTTCAACGTAGCAATTATTCAGTCGTCCTAAGCTATGTGACAGCGCGTCCCAATCCCCAATTCAACCATGAGTACCTGCGATCATAAAACAACAATGGAAAACGCGAAGGGATCGCGCAAATCAGCGAAACTGAGTAAACATTGCCTCAACCTGTAAAATACATTTCGAAACCCAATTTACATTTGCAAAACATAACTCACACCATAATGTTAACCAGTTTCACCAACACCAAACCACCATTAGTAAAACATTTCGGGGGAGAACTTTCCAAGAATCAAATCAATGGTTTACACGGACGACCCCCAAATCGGGTCGCAATAATTAGAATCCCACCTCACTCTACGTCCTTAAGTGTGCACACCCCCCAAGAAGGTAACTTATGACCCAAAGGAGTAGATCATTAGAGCTTAACTGCAAGTAATGTCTGCAGGCAAAATAATAAGAATATCCACGGGGTACACAGTACCAATGTTTACACGGAGCGCCAATCAGGCACCATTAATTTACACGGAGCACCAAAAGGTACCAATCAATCCAATAACCAATTCAAAGAAAGTCTCCCAAAACGTTTAATCAAACCCTTTCGCAAAACATCACACCAGAATACACACGGGGAAGTAATTCCCAAACTTCCACAATCTCAAAACCACAGTAAATCCAAATCATCGATAATCACAAAACACTGAGGTAAGAATGTTGAGCACAACATTTACCTGGATACGCTCACCGCCACAGAATTACTCAGCTAGGTCAGCAGTAATGTCCGTCAGGGAAGTCGGGGTCTAGAATACAAGTAGAACACAATCAGATACTACCCAAAGACTAGCAAATTATTCATCTAACCTTACCAACGGATTCCCCTTACCCTTCTACCAATTCCGGCACCAGAGAAGCGGCCTAACGACGATGGAGAATAAGAGCGTGAATTTGAGAAGGGTTAGGAACTTAAAGAAAGAGAGAAGAGTGGAGGCAGTAGGTTGAAGATGGAAGCGATCGTGATAGCGATCGTGGTATTAAATAGAAACAATATGGAAATAATTAGAGGATTAGTCTTTAACTAATAAATGTATTTAGTTTAGTGAGAGGAAAATTTATAAGTAAAAGTTGTAAAATAACTTGAAATGAGTTTACAAATAAGTTCCCAATTTAAAAGCAATTGAATAACGTTAAAATCCTGGAAGGATCTAGATTCAAGATTAAAGAGATAACTAAATATTATTTGGTTAAAATAGAATAGAAGAAGGCTGATTTATCGTTGGGGAAGGATGAGAAGAATTATCTCAATAATCCGATAAAAGAATAAATACCTCGTAGCTGAATAAATACGTTAGGAAGAGGAAATTATTTTAGGAAGAAGTAAAATCAATTTGTATTCTTGGACATAATAAGGTTGTTCGAAGCGAACGTAAATATATCCACATATATATAGCTTCTCTGGCCCTTTACTGATCTTACCAATAACATTCTCGACTATATACTAATTTAATCCTAAGCCTAAATTCACGGGTATTTCACAGGCGCGCAGACGATAGCTGAGATCGCCGCCGCCATGGTAGCACAGATGCTACCGCAAGTAATCATCGATGTACAACAAACACAGCAAAACCAGCAGCAGCAACAACAGCAGCAGCAGCCCGACCCGCCTCAACCCCGAGAGACCAATTGGGTAAAGGCAGTCGCCGACCTTCGACCTCCATGCTTTAGAGGCGAGAGCGACCCCGCCAAGCTCGAGGCCTATCTCTCCGAGATGGAGACGGCCTTCGAGACACTTGAGACTCCCGCTGGAGTTCGAGTGTGAATAGCTGCGTACTACCTCAAAGACGCAGCTATTGACTGGTGGAAGCTCATTAAGGCCGAGCACGTAGCTGATCCCGCATTCGGTTGGGAAGCATTCACCTCTCTCCTCCGATCTAAGTACTATCCCGAGCTTGTCAAGACCAGGAAACGGCTTGAGCTCGATGCCCTGAAAATGACCGAGAAGATGACGGTTGATGAATATTACCGCACCTTCACCTCTCTTCTCTCTAGACTTCTACCCGACCTTGGGTATACCGGCCAAGTCTTGGTCGACCGCTTCTACGGCGGATTGAGCCACCGACTCCGGTATGGCATGGGCTTCGCACGGTTTACCTCCCTTCAGGTAAACACCGTTGAACCCTTAAAAGCCATGAGTAATGTGAACTAGTATTCTCGTATGTAAGTGTAACCTAATGCCTAAGTAATTCAGGAGTGTTACCACGCTGCATCTCGAGTTGAGATCACCTGCCAGCTAAGAGATGAGGAGCAAGCGTTGAAGCGCAAGGTGAGCGGCAAGGGTAACCCCTCTGACGACCAAAACCAATCCAAACCTTGGAAGAAGAAGAAGGGGAAGTATTCCCATCAGAAGAACACCTCAGGAGACGGCGGTGCCCATACTGAGAAGGGCAAGGCAGCTGAGCCATTGCAGCTTGGCTACACCGCACCAGTGGCAGCGAAGCCACTGAGGTCTCAGCCCTACAAGGGTAAGAACCCGAAACCGAATTAGTACACTTGTGAAATCGTATATATATGGAGTATTGTAAGTATACCGAACCTTGCTAACTTAGAAGCTATAGGTTCTGGATTTGGCCAAGGCAAGAACCAATCTGATGGCCGCAGCTACATATGCCGAAACTGCAACAAGGATCATCCCGGCACAGATTGCCAAGGAAAGGAGATCCGCTGCTACACTTGCCAGAAGCCGGGGCACCGTGCTAATGCATGCCCAGAGAACTCTAAGCCCAAGGGCAACTATCAGGGCTACAAGCAGCGTGAAGGCAAGGAGGTTGCATCTGGCGATGCTCATGCCCAGTATACCTCACAGGGACAGGGATCCCGGGGTCCGCAGAAGGGCGCACCGCAGAGGCAGCCGACCTTACACATCATTGACCGTGATGGGACCGGGACTAAGTCCGGCCCAGGTAACTACCGTAACCTTTAATCCTTGAAGAGCATGACTAAGCATTAAAGTAATTGTATGAATGGGAGTATGAATGCGTAAGTACTTGAAGTATGAAATTGAGCATGAGTAAGTAACATGGAAGTAAGTATTGAGCATGAAATGAATTAGTAAGCCTAGAACTCACAATAGATGAAATTTACCACCTTAGGGAAATTCCTTATCTGTTACCCAATACCTTCGAACTCACCTCATGAAGAGACCGACATCGCCACTCACCACTTCAACAACGAGCAGTGTCAGGTCATCCGCCCAGGTATGATTCTATTAAAAGGATACCTGACACCCGAAGCCCAGGTTTCAATCATCCGACGATGCAATGAGTTAGGAATGGGTCCAGGAGGATTTTATACACTCGAATTCCCCGGTGGAGCTACAATGAAGCTGAAAATGATGTGCTTGGGAAAGGATTGGAACCCTTATACCAAGACATACCAAACGACGCGAGCAGGAGACGGAGCAACACCTCCAGCAATACCCCCTGAGTACCGAACGCTTGTCACAAAGCTGTAGAAATCGCACAACAATGTGAAGATGAACCAATCCCTGCACTTGAAGCAGATCTACGTATTGTCAACTTCTATGAGAAAGAAGGACGACTTGGCTTACACCAAGACAAGGACGAGACAATGGAATCCCTTGAACTAGGAGTGCCCGTAGTGTCTTGGTCCAATGGTGATGACGCGTATTCTTGTATAGCGAGCAGAAGCGTGCGGACCTTGCAGAGAAATTGGTATTGAGATCAGGAGATGTTCTAATCATGGGTGGAAAATCAAGGTTGCTGTATCACGGGATCCAGAAGATCAAGTTGAATACGGCACCACCGGCAATAATCAATGCCACACACATGAAACCAGGACGCCTGAACCTTACCTTCAGAAAGTATTAATCTTGTAGTATCATGTAATCCGATAGTAACGTGTATTAGAGACACAGCATGTATGATGGTTGGTTAATCAATAAAAGCAGTGTTGGTTACTAAATTCCACTTGCGTTCCACCATCGTTACTTATAATCTTATGAATCAATAGGTCGTGGACTTGGTACCGAAGGTAACCTGAGTATCCTCACCGAAGAACAAGCCGGCAGAAGCGGCACCATTCTAACGGGAACATTCCCAGTGAACGGCATCGAAGCCTCAGTATTATTCGACTCCGGCGCCTCTCACACCTTTGTATCGCCATCATTCGCTACAAGGTTGGGGCTAGACGCAGATGAGCTACCAAATTTCCTGGTTACTCTCCCGTCGAAGGAGCGGGTAAAGTGTACTAAGTATTACCACACCGCCACCATTCAAATCAAAGGCGAAGCATTCCCCATTTCCTTCATTGAATTCAACGGATTGGGATTCGACTTAATAATTGGAATGAACTGGTTGGAGCCGCACAAAGGACGGATCCTACGGCCTACCGAGCACCGATTGCTGCTCAAGAGTCCATCTGGGGTCACTGTTTCATACCGCCAGAGACCAAGGGAGCCTTCAACTACAGTCATCTCCGCTATGGCAATGTACCGGGAGCTCAGAAAAGGACATGAAGTGTATTTATGCCATGTGCAAGATCTGGAGAGAGATCCAGAATTCAGTGATGATGTAGCAGTAGTCTCAGAATTCCCTGACGTATTCCCGAAAGAGCTACCTGGTATGCCACCACAGAGAGTAGTAGAGTTCGAAATCGATCTCATACCTGGTACTGGTCCCATTGCTAGGGCACCATACCGCATGGCACCTGCAGAAATGACAGAGCTTAAAGAGCAACTACGTGATCTACTCGACAAAGGGTTTATACGCCCGAGTGTATCACCCTGGGGAGCACCGGTCCTCTTCGTGAAGAAGAAGGACGGTAGTCTCCGCCTCTGCATCGACTACCGTGAATTGAATGCAGTCACTGTAAAGAACAAGTATCCATTGCCACGCATCGACGACCTGTTCGATCAGTTGAAGGGAGCTTCGGTCTTTTCTAAGATTGATCTCCGATCCGGATATCACCAAATTGCTATTAAAGAGCAAGATATTGAGAAAACAGCATTCCGAACAAGATATGGCCACTATGAATTCACGGTGATGCCATTGGGTTTGTCTAAAGCACCAGCCAAATTCATGGATTTGATGAATCGGTTATTCAGTGACCAGCTGGACACTTCAGTAGTAGTATTCATCGACGACATCCTTGTGTATTCGAAGTCAGCAGAAGAACATGAAAACCACTTGAGAAGAGTACTTGAGACACTGTGCGAGAACCAGCTGTATGCGAAGTTCTCCAAATGCGAGTTTTGGCTAGATCAGGTATCATTCCTTGGTCATGTCATCTCGAGCGCGGGCATTTCAGTAGACCCATCCAAAATCGAAGCAGTACGATCATGGCCTAGACCTAAGACTGTTACCGACATCTGGAGCTTTCTTGGTTTAGCCGGTTACTACCGTAGGTTTGTAAAGGACTTCTCAAAAGTCGCTAAACCCATGACGTCATTGATGAAGAAAGATGCACCGTTTGTATGGACAGACGAGTGTGAGGTATCCTTCCAGAGCCTAAAAGACTCAATGACCTCAGCTCCAATTCTCACACTTCCAGAGGGCACAGAGGGATTTGAGGTGTATTGTGATGCATCGGGCAAGGGAATGGGATGCGTACTCATGCAGCATGGCAAGGTAGTAGCTTATGCTTCTCGCCAGCTGAAAAAGCATGAGGAGAATTACCTGACACATGACCTAGAGTTAGGAGCCATTGTCTTTGCCTTACAGATATGGCGACACTATCTCTATGGGGTAAGCATCACCATCTACTCCGACCACAAAAGTTTGCAGTATGTATTTACCCAGAAAGAACTGAATCTAAGACAAAGGAGGTGGATGGAGTTCCTATCAGATTACGACATCAACCTCCAGTATAAAGAAGGGAAGGCAAACGTTGTAGCCGACGCCCTGAGTCGTCGAGCACACTCGCTCCATTCGCTACTCGCTTCTTCTAGCTTGGTTGACGAGGTGCGAGACGCTCAGTTGAGCGACCCTTACTTCACAGAGATCAGACAGAAAATCACAGATGGTACCTTTGAGAGCCGAAAGTACGACTTCAAATTGCATGAAGATGGTCTGATCCGATTGAATGGCAGATTATGCGTCCCCCGAAGCAATGCTGAGCTAAGGGATCGCATTCTGCGAGAGTCACATTGTTCGACATTGCATGTCCATCCGGGAGCCTCTAAAATGTACAAAGACATGAAGAGATACTTCTGGTGGTCAGGATTGAAATCCGACGTGACTGAGTATGTTCTGAGGTGTCTCACTTGCCAGAAAGTGAAGTTCGAGCACGAAGACCGGGAGGAATGGTGCAATCCATGCCCATTCCGGAGTGGAAATTCCACGATATCTCTATGGATTTTGTTGTTGGACTCCCACCTGCTAGGGAAGGACTCAACATGATCTGGGTAGTAGTCGATCGTCTCACCAAGGTTGCCCGATTCATACCGATGAAGGACACCTGGAAGGTGGCGAAGCTCGCGGAACTATTCGACAAGGAGATCATCCGACACCACGGAGTCCCGAAAACTATAGTATCTGACCGCGACACCAGATTTCTTTCAAGATACTGGAGAGCAACACGGGAAGCGCTTGGTACTGAGCTGAAGCTTAGCACCGCCTTCCACCCACAGACCGACGGTCAGACAGAAAGGACCATCCAAACACTAGAGGATATGCTTAGGGCATGTGCCTTAGACTTCCAGGGGAGCTGGATTGAGAAGCTTCATCTTATTGAGTTTTCGTATAACAATAGCTATCATGCTTCGATTAAGATGTCACCATTCCAAGCTTTGTATGGTAGACCTTGCCGTACCTCGTTGTGTTGGGATGAGTCAAGCGAAGCGGTCATCATAGGATCGGAGTATTTAGAACAAGTACAAGCTGAAGTTAAGAAAATCCGAGCAAACATGAAAGCAGCCCAAGATAGACAGAAATCCTATACGGATGTGCGACGACGTGACCTTGAGTTCGCCGTGGGCGACCAAGTGTTCTTGCGTGTCTCACCTATGAAGGGTGTCTTTCGATTTGGCCAGAAGGGCAAGCTGAGCCCGAAATTTGTAGGCCCATATACCATTACTGAGAGGATTGGAGCCGTAGCTTATAGGCTAGCATTGCCTGAAGAATTGGGGCGTGTTCATGATGTTTCATGTATCAAAACTCAAGAAATACATAGCCGATCCCTCTCACGTATTAGAACCCGAACACTTATCCCTAGAGCCGACGATGAGATATGTCGAGACTCCATTGCGAATCCTTGATACGAAGACAAGAGACACTCACCATAAATCTGTACGAATGGTGAAGGTCTTGTGGTCTAACCACGATGTCGAGGAAGCGACTTGGGAATTAGAGGACGCCATGAAGGCGAAGTACCCGAATATGTTTGTAGACTAGATGTCTAGTATCTGTGTAGTACGGAGGGTATGGGGCGTACCCCTTTTAAGGGGGGTAGAGCCTTTTGCTTTTGTATTGCTTCGGGTTAGCATTGCATAGTACGTATGTATTGTAATTGTATTTTGTTGGCACATGTAGTGCTAATTGTACTTATGGGCACAAGGTAGTGCTAGTAGTATTCAGTAAGTGGCACAATGAGTATGGTATGTGTATGGTATGTGTGTAATGAGTATTGCATTTGTGCTGTATGGTATGTGAACGGTATTGTGAAATGTATTGTAGAATGTGTGAATTGAATTGAGTATGGTGTATGGTATTTGAATTGTGTATGCTTGTAGTGTAAGAATTGTGAACACCTTATAAGGTGGTAGTAGAATACATTGTGGCAATTGGTTGCCAAATGAGTAGAATAGTAAACCGTAAACCTTGAGCAACTTTGAGGGCAAAGTTCCTTAAGGGGGGTAGATTGAAATACCCCGTAATTAAAAACAGTGATTAATTAGGCTAATTATATTTTTAAAGGCTTAATTACACTTAAATAAAAATGAGGGAACAAATCCCGAAGAAAACAGACCTTTAAAATGGGTTAAAAGCATAAACGAACCTTAAAGCGCGTTTTTCGAGGAAACCGGGAAAACGTGACCTTAAGCGGGTCAAATAGACTCGTAACCATTTTGGTCAACCAAATAGTCATTAAAAAACATTAATAAAGGTTGGGAACCAATAAAATTAATTAAACAAGAAAATTCCAGAAAACGGGTACCGGTTAGTAAAAACTGTAACAATCGAGAAGTTGTGGGGTGAGAATGTAAATAAGAAAAATTAATGTGTCCACTTTTGCAAAAAAAAGCAAAATTTGATTGTGTGGTGTAAG
Organism: Limonium bicolor; assembly: GCA_023374045.1. NCBI lineage: Eukaryota > Viridiplantae > Streptophyta > Magnoliopsida > Caryophyllales > Plumbaginaceae > Limonium > Limonium bicolor. The sequence goes on from CM041781.1 coordinate 53,637,599, forward strand.
GGGGGCGGCCAGCTCTCTCTCTCGCACCCCCTTAATTCCCTTCTTATTTACTAAAAGACAAACAAATAAGTAAAAGCAAAAAAATAACCCTCACTCTCCTATCCCCACTCCTCTCTCATGATTTCTCTCACCTCTCTATTCTCTCTTCTTCCTCCTTGGGCGATGGCTATGGGGATTTGAAGAACCTCACTCAACTCTCTCCTTCTCTCCTCTTGTCCAAGCTCAATCCTTGTCCAAATCCAACAAAAATTGTACCATTGAAATCCCCTCACCAAGGAGAACATCTTCCTCCTTTCAAAAATCGAAAACAACCAACTTCATCTCCATGGGTGTGCTGCATTTGGAGCTTGAGTACCACCATTAGAAACACCTTCACCTCCTTGCCATTTTGAGGTAAAAATATTCTTGAAAACCTATCCTTTTCTAGCCCTTATTTGCAAAACGAAAATTCAAAGTAAGTCTTACTTTATTCCTTGCATTCCAGCCGATTTTGGCTTCTCTTGTGGGCTAGGAATCTTGCTCTCTTGCTAGACAAGAACTTCATCCATTGGTGGGAAGGTAATACTCTTTTCTAAACCCTAAAACATTTGAATTCTAGGGTTAGGTTAAAGTGAATGCTAAATGGGTGGTGTCTATTGGTATGGTGGCTGTAGCATTGTGTATTGTGTGAGGAAGAACAAGGAAGAAGAAAAGAAGGAATAAGAAAGCAAGAAAGAAAAGAAAAACTAGAAACACAAGGTAATTACCTTTACCATGAGCTAGTTTTGTATGTAGCGTTGTAACAGTTTTTGAGTAGTAAAATGAATGGTGTAATGAGTAAGGAGTAGTAAGTATGTTGTGGTATAATGAGTAATGGTATTGAAACAGTTTTAAAGTTTTTAAATGATGTTTAAAAGCTTGGGAAAACATGGGGTATTGAATGCGTATGTGCAGGAATTTTATGTTGTTGTAGTGAAGTTGAAATGTGAGTAAAATACATTGTATAAACAGGTTGTGTGAATGAGCATATGTGAGCTGAAATAATGTGTGGATAATGTTAAAAATATAGGGTAGACTAGTCAAATTTTATCTAGGAATTTGAGGACTTAAGTGTTCAAGATGAGAAAACAACCTAGGTAGTGACTAGGTGTATGTGGAGAGTGTAATAGGAGTAGTTTAGTAGCTTGCAACAGATTTGGATATGAGATGGTAAGTGGGATGGAGTTAGGATGTGAACTAGTGTATCTAAGATGCTAAGAGTGGCATTAGTTAAGAGGGTATTGGAGGATAAGAGTTTAGGGAGAAATCTGTAGCATAGTGAAGAAAACAAAATCTGTAGCAAGTGAAGAGTAAAAATTGTTGTAGGTGTTTGAATGAAATGAGAAAAATTGTATAAGTGCAACTAGGATTGAGTAATGGGTTTGGTGAAATGAATTAAGGTGATTTAGAGGGCTTAATTAGTGCTAAATCATGTGGGAAGTATTGGTAAAGATTGGGGAAGCAATGAGTAAAGAAATCAACTGAAAACAGATTTTAAAACTGAAGTACTGGGCCGGACCGAACTTAGGACCGAACTTGCAAGGTCGGTCGAGCCCAGAATTACAAAGACGGGAAACCTTCTGGAGTGGACCGAACTTGCGACCGGACTTGCAAGTTCGGTCGGACCAGAAAATTCTCCCGTCAGAAACCTCCTGGAATGGACCGAACTTGCGACCGGACTTGCAAGTTCGGTCGGCCAAAAAAACTCCCGTAATGCAAGCTACTGGAATGGACCGACCTTGAGACCGGACTTGCAAGGTCGGTCGGGCTAAAATTTTACGAAACTTACTGGAATGGACCGACCTTGGGACCGGACTTGCAAGGTCGGTCGAGCCTGGAATTTTGCCGATAAGTAACACACTGACTTCGACCGACCTTGGGACCGACCTTGGCAAGGTCGGTCGAGTCAAAACAAAAAAAATGTTTTTTATATGATTATAGTAATCATATGTATATATATATGCCTACACATATATGCATATGTATGTAGTAATACACCATTAATGAAGTAGTAATGGTAATAAAGTAAGTAAATGAGTAAGGAAGCAAGTTTAAGAAGTAATAAGGAAAAGAATGGTTTTATAATGAAGTATGAATGTAAAGGAGTAGTAAGTATACATTAGGAGTATTAATGGAAGAGTAAGTTGGATCATTGATCATACAACTTCATGTTTGTATAGGATCAAATAGTGAACATCGAAGGAACCGGTAGTACGAATACGACGGTGAACGGTATGATTTCTTCATGCCCTGTATCCTAACTTGGTTACCCCGATTTGTGTGCTTATGTGATCACCAATAAGATAAATGCACGAATCGGACTTATATTGCACTTAACTGTGTTTGAACTATTTTGTTCTTGTTGTATCTTCTTGAACAATTAGTTTGTATAATTCATGAAATGTAAGAATGGAAATGAAAGGTATGTGTAAGTAATGTGTACTTGTGTATTGTATCAATGTATGGAAATGAAGTACTGACTTCTACTACTTCCTAACAATCTAACTCCTAACATGAGTAATGAGTAAATGGAATGAGTAGAAGTCCGATATAGTTTCGGCCACACGTGAGGATAAGGAAACACAAGAGGTTGGATCCGAATCTTGGCTGTAATCTTTTCCATGGACCAATCCCCTTGAATGGGTAGCATCCTGGATTAGTGGGCCACCCTAAAGCCCAGTGGTGGGATGTAGTAATCCCTGCCCGGAGGTCATACCGACTTGACTGGAGTAAAGTAAGTAAGAAGTAAGTATTGTATGTGTATCGGTCTTGACTATCGTAAGTCATTGACCTTGAGTAAGAAGTATTGAACACCCGATTAACCCGGGTGTGTAATGAAGCTAACATGACTTCTGTATGGAATGGAGAATTGTATCTCCGTAATGCGGTGAGTATTCGGTAAGTAAGAATGAATGATTTGTATTGTAATCTTTGCATGTATTGAATGTATGTATGCCTTGTGAAATGAGTGTATTGAATTGTATTGTATAAAGCATGTATGTATGTATGAAACGAACCGCATGTACTCGACCAATTAGTTGGCGTACCCTCGCTAGCACGCGGGGTATGCGGTTATCATATGCAGCGTAAGCTGACCCCCTAGGGGGAATGTTTTTATTCAACAGGTACCCGCGAGGCGTGATGGTCAAGTAAGGACCGGATTGAATTCTTTTTTTTGGGGTAGTTAGTAGATTGGAATAGTGTACCGAGTTGTACACGGCTAAAGCCTTTTGAGTAGCCGGTGTACCATGTGGTACACCTTTTTGGATAATGAATTCATGATTGGATAGGAAGAGTAGATGTATAAACTCTTGATTTTTGGGAAACAGTCTTGGAATGTAATTCGTATACTTTAGATACTCGGTAATCGAATGTAAGTAAGTATTCGGTATTGTAAAGTAAGTAGTATGTATGCAGTTTATTCTAATCATCAGACCGATACGGTAAGTAGTAGTAGCCTTGTTAATCTTGGATGGTTAACGGCGTTGTATCACCCGCCGGAAGTAAGTAAGTATTCCGCTGCGAGTAAGGTAATTATGGGAATGATTAGAGGATAATGGAAGGATTAGCGGTAGGGGTGTTACAGTCTTCATCAGAGATGGGAGAATAATTTTCAGCCAGGGCATCTGCGATGGTTCTCTTCTTTTTGATATATTCGAGCATGGTGAGGGAGCCCTTGGTTAATGTTTGGAGCTGCGATTTCATGGCCATACGTCGCGCTCTAGTGTACGCCTGGAACGTGTGGGCGATGGCAAGCCAGGCGTCATGAGAGGTGGTGGCGTGGGCAACAAGGGCGAGTGCGCGTTCAGACAAGGTGGATTTAATCCGGAGCAGAACAAATCGATCGTGTTTCTTCCATTGAGTATAATCAGAGTTGGTGGAGGAGGAACCGTCGGCAACGGTGATAGTCTTAGAGGGCGGATTGGGCTAAAGAACGTGGGACTCAAGGTCAAAAGTTTCCAGGGCAGAGAGAACTGTAGTACGCCAGAGGGAAAAATTCTCCCGGTCGAGTTTGATGCTGATAGAGGGGATTTGGAAATTTAGAGTGGAGGTGGAGAGTTCGGTGGAGGTGGTGGCAGAATGGAGCTGCTGATTGTTGGGCGAGGCGGAAGCCATGGTGAGTTGGGAAGGAGATGGGCGGAAGAGGTGGGGAAAAGAAACAGAGATTGCACCGTCGGGAGAGGGAAAAAAATTGACCGAAGGATTACTGAAGCTCTGATGCCTTGTAAATAATTGAAGAGAGGAATGAATTTCATCAGACGTGAAATACCCCTAAATTAATCTAAATTAATTTAGGGGATTTCTTTTATTAAACCCTAAATAATACTATTAAATATTAAATTATTATAAGGTATTATGAAAATTAATTTAGGGGATTTCTTTTATTAAATCCTAAATAATACAATTAAAACTAAGTTATTATATGGTATTGTGAATTTAATAATAAGATTTATAAGTCAATAAATCTTGGGAAAATTCCTAGACACTCCAATTATATTATAAAGATTGTAGAAATATTTGGAACATTAATTTGAATCATAAAAGTCAATATAAAATCATAGAAACCATAAAGCTTCTTAAGCCTTGCTAGGGTTGACTTTTTGAGAATGGTCAAACCAGCCCATGAAAACTGTACCAATAAAAAGGTTATGGAGAACCAAGAAGATTGATAATAAGAACGTTAAAAACGGATCATCCTAGCCAAAGTTATGATACAATGAAGTTTAGAGCCAAAATTTTGAAAACTGCTGACGTGGCTAGGGTTGCTGAATCAGCGCGCGCCTCGGGAGTAGTGCCACGTCAGTTGGCTGGATTATTCCACAAATTTCGCTAAGTATCGTAACCACCTTGTGCATATTGCCCTAACTTGTGACATCGATATCTCACCCGTCCTTAGGTATTTCTGAGTGCCGTTTTCTTCATTCTCTTCTCCTACATACCCTCTTTCTAACCATTACTCATACTCAACCTAAATCCTTCTACATCGACCAAAAATTTGATCTGAAGTTGCCTCCCTGAAAACTGCAACCCAGAATTCTAGAAAAACGAGATAATCAGGTAAACTTCGTCTCGTTATAACTTCTTCATCTCTCAATAAAAATTCACGTTCTTTAGCTTGTGTTGTATCTCTAATTCCTCTACAACTCTTCTGTTTACACCCAAGGCTAATTCCCAACCGTGTGCAAGAGTGAAGCGTCTAAAGTTTCCGATCCGTCATGCACATAAAATCATAGAAAAACGCAAGGTATAAACTCGTAACTTTCGGTTCAGATTTCTTTCTGTGTATTGCAAATTAGATTAAGATGTTGCTATCAATCTGTAGAGCTATATCTCCTCTTTCGAAGAAGCCCAAGAACATGTCATAACTCAATCTGTTCTGCAACTTATGGATCAGCAAAGTTCGACCCTTAACGACTCGTAAAAGTTGAAGCTTTCCAGGAAATCAGATTTGATTTCCTCGATTGGCGCACCTCCGGTAAGTTTCCGATCAATTCCTCCGACAATGTCATTCGTTTTTGCATTCCCGAACATACCCCCATATCAATTTTACCAATTACGTACTACATTGAGAGAATTTGTCAATTCGAAACCGGAACTAATAAGAACCCTAACTCGACGAACCCAAAATTGATTTCTCTGTATCGTGCACCATAGATCCTAAAATTGGTACCATTAGAATCGTTGTTAAATTTATAAGCCAATGAAACAAGAATAACTAAGTTTCGTTCTGTATATTGAGAGAAATCGACCGATCTCTGTTCGTAATATGTTAGGCTATCTGATGAACTCGCAAGATATGGACCGTCCGATCGTGGTTAAAGGGAACGGACGGTCGCGATTAGAGTAGAAGTAAATGATGTATTAACTTAGTTTAAATTGCAGGAAAATACTCTAACTTGCTGAATTTATTTAATTACCAAATTTTAACCATAGATTCCTTATACAATATAGTTTATTATGATGTAAATTATAATGGGTTTTGAGTTTTTAAACGTAAGTTATAATTTTTGTAAGTTTTGAGTATTATGAAATTATTTAGATAATTTAAAATGATATTTTAATGAAATAAAATTTTTATAATATGTCTAAAATATTCTAGTTACTATATTAAATTTAGGAATTTTTAGACAAGACAAAATGGGTCTAAAAATTGTGTTTATGAATTTTTCATAAGTTATCTTATAATATATAGTTTCTAATGTAACCAAAAATTAAAGTATAGTTGGTTAATGAACTTTATAGGTTGGGAATAACATAAGAAGACTAAACTTACATTAATACATAATGTTAATAAGTATTTTTAGGTGTAAACTTTTAAGTGAGAAAAATATGTATATATATATATAACTATATAAATAAAAGAAATAAATAGTAACTTAGGTTAAATCAAGGGATTAAATTAATCTACATTTATATTAATTATATAATATGGAATTTAATATACTTAATTGAAACTAAGGAAAATACTTTATTTTATAAACCATATATTAGATGTGGATATGTGTAAAAGCTAATAGAGGTAATTAAATACAATAAAACTACATAAATAATGTTTTAAATAAATCCTAATATTTATAGATAACAAAAAAATAATAAATAAAAGAAATAAAATACCTTATGGAAAATAGAATATGAAGGAATTAATAAGTTAAATTAAACCTATACATAATACTAATAAAAGAATATTATATGGGATGGTATTAAATTATGGTTATGAGATTCAGCTTAAAGAGTTACCTTTGATTTTCTAAGATTTATACAAATCATATTAAAATACATATATAATATTATTTGTCATCGACTAGAATGTAAATCGATAATTGGATTAGGTAATTAATAAGTTAAGACTTAGGAATATTTGTAATTTGATTACATAAGTTGTTACACCGATGGATCTTATTATATAATGAAATACTTTTACATCTAAATGTGAAGTGGATTAATAAGTCTGGATTTAATCATTTCATAACATTTATAGTATTGAATAATAACTTAATGTTTTAGGATAAAATCATTAAAAGGATTATGATATAAAACTATATTAAAACTATGATTTAGGAAATTAATCTAAATAATAATCTTTAAGTTCCTTAGAATTAGATAAGCCATATAAAATACGTTTATAACATTAGTTACTCGTATTCAGAATGTGAGTTTATAAATAAGTGTTGTAATTAATAGCTATAACTTATAAAAAGGTTTGTAAATATAAATTAGATACTTAAAACCGTTGAACCTTTATTTAGATGAAACTAAGTTACATAAGAGATTATATTAATCTACTTTACGACATTTGGAAATATTAGTATGTCTTTTGAATATAAGGTATGATGATTTTTCAGAATAGATGATCTTATTAAATAATTGACAATTTCACTTATGAATGAGAATTTAATTCTTAGATAAACTTAACCTTATGTTAAGATATAATGTTTATCCTAAAACATAATAAAGGAAAATAATTTATTAAGTTATTTCCTTGAACCCTTAGGTTTTGTAAACCATCTAAAGTGTATTTAAGACATAAGTTTATTAAAATTTAGTATAAAAGGATTATACATAGTCTATAGAGAGCATGTATGTAAAAATAAAACATTTAAGAAATTAAATGTAAGTAAGGATACGTAAAAGGTTATCTTAAACACCTTATTATTGATAAAAACAAATAATGTACCTTGTGAATACTAAATGTAAGCGTTCGATAAGTATGAGTTAATTATAAAGTAGTTATTTCAAGATGAAAAGTAATTTAACATCTTATGACAAGATTATTAGATGGTTGTAATAAAAGTCATTCTGAACTAAGGATAAGATAATTGAGTTTAGTATCTCAACTAAGTTATAATAAAATGTATCTACAACACTATGATTCCAATATACAGGATGTAGATCTTAATTAAGTTAAGGGGAAAACTTAATCATAATGGATTATCTAGTAGATATTGATAAAAATACATAATCATTACATTGTGAAATAATAGTATAGTATTCTAAGTTAAACCCATCATAGGTCATAATACGATGTTTGTCCTAAAGTAAGAATAAAGGTATTGAGCTTAAGAATTATTATTGAGATTCTAAGATTAATTGAGTAATATAAAATGCACTTATGATATAAAGGTCTCAAAAGTCTTGAATGTGAGAATTACAGTTAAGTATTAGTAAAGTGGATAAGAGTGGAACAATTAACAGGTGTTAATAAAATACATTCCTTGGTCTTTCAACCTTGAGCTGTACGACATTCTAAGATAAGTCAAAGGTTATACATGACATTTAAGTGAGGGCTTAAAAGACAATTGAGACTTAGAAATAAGTGTGAGGAATTTATTTAAGTTTAACTTAGGCTACAAGTTATTGATGATAGACTACCTTTAATATTCCTCAGAGTATTGTTGAATATTTGCACAAGTCGACTAGAACTGCTACAACATTAACCATGTAACCCCTCTCCATAATCACGTAATAATATCTCACGTAGCAATAAATAAAACGTCTTACAGCGGAAGATAAAACAACATACAAAACTCACTCGGGTGTCACCGGCCATTACTCGCCAATGCGAGCAACGAAGCCAACTATCTCCAACAACCAACATAAACAAACTGCTAACCGCCGTGATAACGAGAAAACTCCTATACATCATACTAAGTCCATACTCATAAACATCGACAAGTGAGCGTCTACCCAAACCTGAATATACATAACCTTACCATAATACAACTCCATGTGTGGTAATTAAAATAAACTCTAATTACCTTGTTCCCGCACTTCGGCTTCGGCGACAATCAACAACCTGCATGAGTGTAGTATCAGTGATAGACGCTGAGTATGCCGGGCCTGGACCCTATTGGTCACTTAGTCATTTTAACCATCTTATTATTATATTTGTTTCATGCTTTACCATTTTTCAGATATAATCAATACTGTAATAAACAGGTATAATATACATAATCCACCATCCAAAACATTCATAAACATTCAACCAACCATCCAATCCAAACATTCATTTAATATCCCAAACCACAATTATATATCGAACGTATCGAATAACTACAGTATAATGCACAATGTACAATCGCCGTAGCGTTCACCATCCATTGTTAATTTAATTTAATTTGGCCTTCAAGGCCCCATCCATATCCAACTGATTACAGTATAATGTACAATGTACAATCGCCGTAGCGTACATTTTCCACAATTAATTTATCTTGGCCTTTAAGGCCCCATCCAAACTATGTTTAATTAATACCAATTGGGCGTCATGTTAAGACAACCTTATAATCTCACCATGGACAGTAGTCCTCCCGTACACACAAAGGTGCTCATTTCGCCAGAGGTCCGGAGGCCCCTGACTATTCACTTAGTCTCGTAAGGCGTCCATATAAAAGGCCGTAGCCACCTGACCCACGATCCAGTTTGGGCTCGTTGGGTATAAACCTTGAGCGGAACCCGATCGGGTACCCCTCAGTGATCACAACTGCGCAATCAAGTAGTTCGTAAACTACCGGGATTCCTCACCTCAACTCATACCATCTCTTTCTCATAATGTTTAAGATCTGCTCTTAGTCTTATGGAGAATACAATTATTAATTAGCTGCCCAATGGGTCTCACGCATACCTAGAAGTAATCTAGGTTATATTCATGTTCGAGATCCATGCTCTAGAGACTGACAATGTCGTGACTCGTCCCTAAGTACTTTACTTAGGTTACCATATACTTAATATTAATACTATGGTATTATATCAAGTAACCGTCATGTTATCACATTAATGTATATGTATATTTATATAAGTCGATCTATAGTCGACGTAGTGTTAGTCCCGTAGGACGCTCGTGCATAAATAATTAATGCAGTAGCACACAAACACATACATGTATCCAAAACACTTAACACACAAGTGATATCAACCAAATCCGAGCCCAAGGAGCTTCCTTAGGACAACTCGGATCAAACCCCTTTACATACCGTTCACCAAGACCTAGGATGCGCAGTGTAGTCCACTAGCTCGTCAAGCGTCCTTGTCTGAAGTATGATCTAAACGGTATTAAAACTATAAGTCAGTCTCCATGATTAACTGCATCCGGTATCTCCGAATAACAAGTAACCCCGACAGTTCATCCCTATTTTCTACAGTTGTTTGTTACGGGTTTCTCTAAACCAGTCGGCTTTGTTACTTTAAAACTCGTATGTCAAAATATTTCAACTGTTAAGTTTAATTCATTATATTTCTTTAATCTCATCCACCATTAAACCTAGGTATATAACCTAAAGTTGCATGTATGCATGCATTATTATATTATATTGTATTATTTTCCCACCATCCATTATAATACATTGTATTATATTATCCATTATCTTAGCAAATTATATTTGCATCCAAAAACTTATACCTTATAGTTCGTAACTATTTTTCATGTAATGACCACCACCATTATATTATATGGTTTCCAACCATTATATATACTCATCCTTATATACATTATTCTTGTGTATGTATATATTTACCACGTAGGTAAATTCCGTGAGTTATAAAACTCTTTTCATTATATGTTACATTTTATCATCTTATTTTAGATGATTATTCCCATTAGTTGTATTATATTATACAACTTATATTAAGATTATTATCCTAATATTATGTAACATTTTATGTTGTAATATTTACAACTCCTAAGGTTTATTCCATAAATACCTTAGTTTATAAATCTCATTTATTTGTAATTTGTCACATTATTTAATGTGAATATCCTCACTTATATTAATTCCACCTAAACCATATAATTGTTATAACATTTATAACATTATAGACCTTAGTCTAAAATTCATTTTCCAACCTTTAATATTTCGGTACAGCCCTTGAATTTATTCAAATTCTATTTTGACCACATAACACTATGTAATGTTATACCATATACTAATATCATTTGATATGATATTTTTATTTCCTTTAACTTATAACCTATAGTTTTTATACAAAACTATTATATATTGCCGCATAGGCATATATATTAAACCTTATTCTTTTCCATGAACCATAGTTTCCGTTATTACAAAATCACCCCATTATTTATACCATGTTATATATACCATTTAATATAACATTTCTAACTTATAAAAAGGGTATAACCTATGGTTATATTTTTTGTAAAATTCCAAACAGACCCATATATGTTCTATAATTGCCATTTGGCCCAATTTATAACATATAGTTTAATAATTCATTAAAACTATATATTATACATATATCTTAATAAATACTCTTATATAATTCTAAAAATCACCAAATTTCACCAAAGGGTTATATTTACCCTTACTAACCCATATACTTTCGGTATTTACAATTCCACCACATATATTTCTCCAAAGTGTCATAATGACATAATAACTATATATTATACATATATAGTTTATTTTAATTCCAAAATCAACCCAATAAATTTCTAAAAATTCCTAATAGCCCATGGGTGTTTATAATATCATTATACACCCTTTATTTTCGATAATAACATATATACCACATATGTTATAAAATTGTTACACTGAAATACTTATCTTATAATAAAACCTTAAATAAGTTATTTAACTTATCTAATTTGGTCAAGACCTACCATATGGTCAAGGTTGACCACCTTAATATTTCCTTGACCATTAATAACCTTATATTACGGTTTGCACCCATACTTTTTAGAAATTACCATTTAACCACCAAAACTTTATAAAATCTTATAATTTTTATTTAAACTCTTTTTAACCTCAAACTTTCGGCTTAATTATTGTATAGCCCCCAAATTTAATTTAATTATGGTTTAGACCCTTATTATATGCGGTAATGCATATATATCACCTAAACTTAAATAAAACCTTATAAATGCATAAATAAAATGGCCTAAAGTACATGGCCTTATTACAAACATTGGCTTATAAAATAAATTACACATAAATGTCCAAAAATGCATTAAACTTTCGGCGTCTCCCATATCTTTCCATTAATTACCAATTTTCCACATAATGTCTTAAATTTGACAATTATGCTTGTTTAATTAGTTATAAAATTTACTAAACCATTCCTTAATCACCTAAGGTCAAAATAAGACCTTAATATACTCATTCACTCACTGCATATATGTATTAATATGTATAAACACATATTAATATACCAAATGTAGATTTAAGTGATTTATACCTTGTTTTTGCCTAGTTTAGGCCTTGTTTGGTTTCGGATGCCTAGGAATAAAATTTCCACAGCTTCTTTTACATGTTTTCCAACAGCAAATAAGACATAGTTAGTCTTCAAGCAAGATCTAACCATAAGAAGTGTTTTAATGTATATTTCAAGGTAAAATTTACCTTAGAATACCAAGGTAGCCAAGGGTTGTCTTCGGCCTAAATATACAGAAGGTAAAGAGCATCAAAAGAGCTACTAAACCAAGGCTTAAAATCGGTATAACTTAGATTCGAAAATGGCCAATTTTTACCTTGTTTAAAATGCCAAAAATGGTGTTTTTGGCTTGGATCTGGCTATACCTTGAAGCTCTTGATAGATCCACTGAATAAGTATGTTAAGAAGAAGATTATTAGGCTAGGAGAATAGGTTTTACAACCGGATCTAAAGAGAATCAAAAGATAAGTGCTTAAAGCACATTTTTGTACCTTAAGAACAAGATTGGGTTTCTCCACCTTCTTCCCTTGTTATGGACGATATTTGTCCTTTATTTAACCTCCAAAACAACCTAGATCCATGGATGGAAGTGGTTGATGCTTAGATCCACCGAAAGAGGAAAGATTCGTGAAGAAATTGAACATAAAATGACTAATTAAGCTTACCTAGGTAGCAAGGTGTTCTTCTATGTTCTTGGAGAGTTAGCCACGGTTTGAAGAATCCAAAGAGAGAGTGAGGAGGCCTTGTGTCGGCTGGGAAGCAAGGCAAATGAGAAAAGGTAGGTCAAATTGCCTTAAAACACATTTTCTTCTTTGTTTAATGTATTTGGTGATTGATGACTCACCAAAGGGGATGGGCATCGATAATTGGAGGGGCTGGAGCCTCTAAAATGGAGTCTCTCACGTGGAGGCTGAGTCATTTAAGCAGCCATAGTTGAATATATACATTATTGTATTATAAAGGTAAAAGTGGTCCCTTAAATCATGGAAAGGTGTTGGAACTCTGTTTCTTGTGTTGCAAGTGGCGAATTCAAACTCCCCCAACCTGTGACTGTCGACCTCATGCGGTCCAAGGGGTCAAACTTTGACCTCTTGACCATTCTTAGTCAATGTTGACTCAAACGGCCCCCTTTTAGGGTTTTTATATTTAATATTAAATTTGTAAAATTTGTAAATTTCTGGAATTAATTCCTAATATGATATAATATGATATATTATCATATTTAAAGGTAATTATAACCTTTAAGCCCATTAAAAACCAATTTAGAAGGCAATTACACAAAAACGTGCTTTAAGGAGTTTTAGCGCACATTTTGTGTCGCAAGGTGTTTCTGAGTTTGTTTTTCTTTGAGAACGGTTTTGTTGTGTTCCTTACATGATATTTGATCATGGTATCCAATTTTATATCATTTAGAGGTCATTAGACCTTTAAGGTTTCTTAGAGCACATTTTTACCCTTCTTGACCTTGAAGCATGTAAATGCTTGTTCTTTGTGTTGGGGTGTTGTCCAACAATTTTAATATGTTTAGTAATGTGTCAATAAGCTTAGGACAAATTTTTAGGTCCTAATAAGTTCATTTGGGTATTTATTTACCCTAAACAGTCAAAGGGTGCAATATCTTGCTTTGTGTTGACCACTGTTGTTCTCAGTTGACTTTTAAGGCATGTTTAGGCCTTAATTAATGTGATTAGATATTTAATCCATGTTTTATTAGTTTGGGGTATTTCAAACCAGGTACGATTTCTCGTACTCAGATACTTTTGCTAACGGACTTCATGGAATGTTTTGGAAAACGCTAACTGATCTTAAATGAATTTCAAAAGGAGTCTGTTTGTGTGACTAACTCAGCTTGATGTGACTAACTGAGCCTTGAATGTGAAACTTGTATAGTTATTGGTTCCTCTTATCTAGTTGTTTCATTAGATATTAACTGCCTAGGGTTTACGCTTCTGCACTCTGTAGGACTGAGTGTTTTGGTATTGCACTTGTGCAGTTAATAATCTAGTGGGAATATGGGAAAATGTCAATCTTGGTAACTTTTCTTTTGACTCTGGATATCGTTTCATCCATGAGTTGAGTCTTTTGTTGTGACGTGCGCGCGTCTTCATCGGTAACAGTGAGGGGTTGTATATCCCCTGTGCTAAAAGGACGTTGTAAACAGTGAGGGGCTGTATATCCCTTGTCCTAAAAGGACGTACTTGGCGTTAGGGGCCATCTCTCCCAATTGGTTTTATTCCACTCTTGAGTATGTTTGTCTATGGGAATCAACTTTCTGAGATGGTGGAGACATAAACTGTCTACCACGGGTTATGGATACTCATATCATTCCTAGTCCCTTGTGACTACCTAAGTCTTTCTCTTCTTAACCAGAATTGGTTCTAACATCAACAATGTGTGCTTACTAACTTTATGGTGTAATCTCTTAAGTGGATGACTTGGTTTTAAAGTGATTTATCTCTGTCTTTGCCTTATTCTCTTTTCTCTATATCTTGATTGCTTTAAAGTGTTTTTTTTTTCTGTTTTACTTTTAAGAGTTTGTTATCATGTTATTGTTTAAGTGAAGAGTTATGTTTTAATTTATTGTTTTAGAGAATTGTATCGTTCCATTCCAGGGAACTGACTCATCCATCCCGTATTAGAATTTGTAAAGTAGAGTAATTTGATATGTGTGTGTTTGTATGTACGAAGCGGGAGCATTTGTAAAGTATGATGAAATCTTTATTGATTCTCAATCGCATAACTGTATACAATCTGATGTTATCTATATATAGTGATCTAGATAAAATATGTAAAAGATAAAAGATAAAATAATGACTAAACAATAACCCTAATTACATGTGGGTTGATTAACTATATGGGCTTGAGTTAATGGGCCTAAATATTGCAATACCCCCCCCGCAAGCCGCAGGTAATGGCAATTGACAAGGCTTGTTATTGTTCTCGCATACCCATGCATTGTATCTGTTTCTTGTATGTCGCTCCCGGAAGAACTTTCGTCATCATGTCTGCCAATTGAGTAGTGGTATGTGTGTAACCTAAGTCGACAAGACCTTGTTGAATTTTTTCACGAACGAAATGACAGTCAATCTCAATATGCTTGGTTCGTTCATGAAAAACTGGATTACGTGCTATATGAATTGCTGACTGATTGTCACACTCAACCGGTACCGGTACAACATTAGTGACTCCAAGTTCAGACAAAAGACGAGTCAACCAGGTTAACTCTACGGTGACACGTCGTAGGGATCTATACTCTGCTTCTACACTTGAAAGGGAGACAGATCCTTGCTTTTTAGTCTTCCACGATATTGGACTATCTCCTAAAAAGATATAATACCCTGAAACTGACTTCTTGGTGTTTGGACAAGCCGCCCAATTTGAGTCACAATATGCCAAAAGGTCCAACTTTGGATGTGCCCCTGTTGTAAGCACTATCCCATAATTGATTGTGCCCTTAACATAACACAACGCATGAAGAACAGCCTCCATGTGTACGTCTGTGGGTTTTTGCATGAACTGACTTAGATTCTGAACAGTGAAACTAATGTCTGGTCGTGTATTGGATAAGTAATTCAGCTTACCCACAAGCCTTCTGTAGGATGTAGGGTCATGAAGTAGATTCCCTGATGCACTGATTATTGATCTATCTTTTGAGTGCTTTAAACCCTTGTTTTCCATATCTTTTACTTTGATTTATGCATTTAATTTCTTGTTTTCATGTTATTTTGGCTTAGGACGTGATTGGGAAGGAGTTTAGAGCTTTTGGAACAAAAAGAGGAAAATTTACACATGTCCGGATATGTGTCCTGACGGGAAGACGCGGACACATTCGCGGACACCTCCAGATCGAGTTTCCTCCTCTCTACAGTCATGTCCGCACGCGGACATAAATGCGGACGGAAACTCGGACAAACCAGATCCGCGAAGAATAAAAGTCGGGGTTATAATATTTTATCACACGCCGCCCCACTTTGCTAATCGTCCTTGAGTCACGTCCGCACGCGGACATAAATGCGGACGTGAATGCGGATGTAACACCCCATCCAACATTAACATACCTACATCAAACTGCAGCGGAAGAACATCCTCATCACATTACTTAACTTGGGTGTTACACGCCGTTAGCCACCCACGTGGCTAACAAGGCTAATACATACACAATGTACCGGTCTGATGGGCTAAATTCCCGAGCGACTATACATTGTTATTCCTTAACAACAACAACAATAACGACATACCTTGTTAACTATACCGAGTATATTTTAACTGGTTGCCGACAACATTATCGGTCTTACTACGCCTACTGTATATATATACACACTTAAATAAATACCCATGTACAATGACTACCCGTCCTACTCTCGAACGGCTTCCAGCACTTCGTACCTGAAATAGTAAAAGAAGAGAAAGGGGGTGGCCCCAAGGGGCCCCAGGGCTAGCACCTTGCTGGTATGGTAATCCCGCAGCCCACATGCTATCGGGCCACGCACAACTATTGTCGTCTTAACATGCAGTTGATTATATTTAAAACATACATGTAACAACAAACACACAACATTAAACATTTCGCCTCAATGGGCTCAACAATCGGATAATACATCCTACTTAACAAGTCACCCATGGTATTCATCATGCCTAGAGTGTTTCTCCTCCAACGGAGCTACTTCCTTAATAGACGACACATACCCTTAAATCGGGTTATCCTCAAACGCCTCTTATCACAAACTTGGAATCATTTCCATGATCCACACACTTCACATTTTACAACATTAACATACACTACGTAACAACACTTAACAACACTTTGCACGTTTCCATGTGCACAACATAACACCGCAATAAATATTGCATCACAACAAAACACACAACACAACGGGAATGGTTCTCATAGGAACCGACCCAAACATCACTAACACACTGGTGAGCCTAGAGATTGTTGCCAGTCTCATGATAAGCTCGTTACATAACTCGTTACCGTTTCGTTAAATGAACGGTTAACTTAACAAGGTGCCCCGGATATAGTGATCCAAGCACACCGAAACAACATAACAATAGTATGCCCCTGTGGCCCGACGTGAGTCAGTAATAGCCTTGGTTAAGCTAAAGGGTAGGTTGGGAACCAAATTGGAAAACAACCAATACATACAGAGAGGATCGAACCTGCTATGACAACGACCCCCATACTCACACGCGTGGCCGGAACAGACCGGACTCCTCACTCCCCCCGTTAGCACTTATTAGTAGTTCAACTTTGAACTTTATCAAACAAATCACAACATTGAGTTAAGTCTTGTCAGACATACACAAGGGAAGAGAGAGTCATACATCCACATACAAACATCACACACAAACATCACATAACCACTCACGCATAGCCGTGGTTAGAACGTTCCTTAAGTCGGAAACGTTATTACCGGATACCGTTCTCTTACGTTTACCTAATAGTGGTTAACTAGCCCTTCAAGCGCATTAGAGGTTACCGGTATCGGCACGTAAACATACAATAACAATAATGACTGTAAACTCGTTTCATGATTTATATCATAACGTGGCAAACATACAGAAAAACACATTGGCATACAAGCCGGTGTAATCCGTTAGGACACAGGTTGCAAGAAAACCATACCTGTCACCGGAGTCCACCTATCCTGCCCATTTATGTTCCTCGAGCAATTCTCGAACAACTGTTAACATCACATGTGTCTTTATTAACATTGGGGTAACAAGTTTGTTTATTTAGCGTCTAATGCTTAACTTTCCCTGTTAACTTAGTTACATAACTTAACATTTTTAACTTGTTTTACTCTCACATTTTAATACAACTTTTAACCCACTTAGGTGTCATTAAAACTCACCTTACATGTCCTCAACATCCTTTATAACATCATTACCTATCAATCCCCATCATTACACATCATTTCATAACCTTAAACAACATTTTTGGTCCGACCGACCCACCGACCGACCCACAACTGGGTCGGTCCATTACAGACCCCTTTTACTTCCTTACAAACATGACCGTCCGACCCACGTCCGACCCACCATTCTGGGTCGGTCCATGTGCGAACTTTTTCCTTCCTTTGAAAACTGACCGACCGACCCATGTCCGACCCACCCTTTTGGGTCGGACCATACCGAACACATTCTTAACATTTTACAGAGGCTCGACCGACCCACTAACTGGGTCGGCCCCTGGGTCGGTCGCCTCCTAAACTTACCCAAACTTTGTCAAATCTTCACCAAACTTCTCCTAAGGCCTCTTAATGTGTTCTAACATCATTTGGTACTTCAAACACCCTTAAAATATTCTTAAACACTCACAAAACTATTTTTCCTAATTCCTTAAACCTTTACTTATTTCCACAAAATTTCTAAACTTACAATGTTTTCTCCTTATGATTCCTAGGTGGCATTTCACCTATAATGACCACAAGACCAAGGTGTTTCCTCTACACCTTATCATCATCTCTCAAATTTCCTTTCTTACTAGCTAAATCTCCTTTTTTCACATCATACCTAAACATCACTTATTCCTTGAACATCAACATTACCTAACCTTAAACAAACTCTCCAAGACTTTACACATCCACTAAACACACATTGAATTCCTAGAATTCAAGGACAACACCTAAATCCTTGCATCATCTAAATCACCTTAATACATGTTTCTTCTCTAGTAATCATTCATTCACCTTTGACACTTCCTAGTTCACCAAAACTTCCTTAAAACACTTAGAACTCCTCACACATTTCTCCAAATTTGGCCATAGCTTCTCTTGTATTTACTCACATCCAAACACTTAGATTTTTACCTTATTTCATGCAAGGACACCTAAAATCCATCAAACACACTTTATACACAAACTTCACACATTAAGCACTACATCACAATATAGTGCATAACTTAAATTGCTTGGCACTTAGGCCCTTAAATAACATGGCTCTTAGGCCCTTAAATTGCATAATCCTTAAACACTGAATTTCCCACATTAATAATGCCTTTGACCTGCAAATACATACACCAAAACATATGTTCTTTACTAGTCTCCTTGAGAACATTTTGCTAGGTCACTCACCATTGGCTCCTTAGGTATTTTATCAAGCAATCAAGCTCATTTTCCTAAGGCATTAAACTACATTGAGATAGTTGTTTACCTCTTTTTCCTCACAAATTCTTTCTTGGTTCCTTGTGAAACCGGTGGGGTTTGTCCTTTTAAACTATTAAACATTATACAACAATAATGAGTATTCAAGCATTATGCTTCATCCTCATTGTAAACCCTAGTTACACATATTGTTTTAACACATTAAGGTAATTGTTTTACCTTGGAATTGGAAGAGAACTTGAACAAGTATCAAGAGAGGGCTCCTCCTAGCCCTTGGAAGATCCAAATGAAGCTAAAACAAGCAAGATAAATACACCATTGTGAGGTGAATTTTCGGACAACATGTAAACATGGAGGAAACTTGATTTTTCTTTGAGTTTCCTTACCTTGAAGCAAAGGAGAACAAGAATATGTGAAAAGGTGAGCTCAAGCTCCTCCCATGGTGGTTCTCTTGGCACCGAAATGGAGGGTTTTGAAGTTTTGAAGAGACAAGATTGTAGAGCTTGGCTTAACTAAGAGAATGGTGGTGTTTGTTTTTGATTTGGTTAAGTGAGCTAGGTTTTACAAGTGTTCAAAAATGAACTTCCATGGTGGTGGTGATATATTACCGAGAGAGAACAAGAAGAAGAGAGGAAGAAGGAGTGAAACCGTGTGAAATGGAGGAAAGGAAGGAAGAATGAAGATAGAACTTACTTTTGAGATATTTATATCTTAAAGCAAATAGTAACTATGAGTCACATTATTTACTTAACAAGTTAACATACTTGGTGACTCCTCACTACAAAAACCGGCCACCATTATGCCTAGGAGGGTGTTTTGGTCTTTGTTGACCAATTTAATCACTTATAACATTATATGTTACAAACTAGTTATAAAAGTCACTATTCACCTATAACAAGGCACATAGAAGTGAAATTTTTGATTTCCCACTAATATGGCCACCCAAATGTGATACTATATAGTACACATGTTAATTAAAGAGTAATGATGGACATTTAGCCATTCAAAACTCATTTACAAGACAATTTTTCAAAAACGTGCTTTAAGACTCCTTAAAGCACATTTTGTGTTTTAACTTGTTTTCAAGCTTGGTTTTCTTTAGTAATTGATTTAATATGTTCATTAACATATAAACAAGGTATAGGTATGACCATTAGGTCTTATACACATTCCTCCCAAGCTTAGAGCACATTTTTGCTCATATTGACTTTAAGGTATTACCTTGTGTTTTGTTTGGTTTCATTGTCTACCAAAGTTTCCTAAGGACTTGTTTAGCCTTATTAAATCATGATTAAATGTTATCAAGTCTTGGTAGGCTCTTTGGGTCCTAACCAAGTTCACTCATAGCTTAGAGCATTTTTGCTCAAACTGTGTCTTAACGCTTTATTGCATTTATTATGGTTTATATTGTTCACTGATGTTACTAAGGCACTTTTTAGCCTTTACATACCATAATTTGATATTTAACCACCTATCAAGGTTTGGGGTATTTCAATCTACCCCCCTTAAAGAACTTCGTCCTCGAAGTTCACACTTTTCACACATCCATAGATTAGAACAAGAATCACTTGGAAGTAAACTTCCTTAACCAAACACACTTTACATCACAACCTCGGACTTAATGGTCCGGGCAACACATTCACATTCACACATAACATAACATATCCAAATGATAACCTCGGACTCTATGGTCCGGGTATCTTAACAACATTTACACATACATAACAAGATTTGGACACATAGGTCCCGTAACATAATAGTCTTTAGACACGTAGGTCTATTTAACACCACACATTTAGACTCATAGGCCTTGATAGTATACACTTTAGGAAATCCAAGTCAACAACATTCATTACACATACCACACAACATGTCAGAGCATGTATAGCAATCAAAATATCCTTGATATACACTGTGATCCCGTAGAACACGGTCGCGATGGACACCTTCCGTCCCGTGCCTTTAGGAGGTTAAAACAATCACATAAGTTTTAAAATTTCCTTGTGAGGTTAAGTAAGAGAACTTTAATTACGTAAAGTATCCATCAACGTTTTATAAATACCAATTGAAAATCCTTTTGAAAACACACACAACTCCAAGTCCAACTTAAGCTCTTTGCTTCATTTCCTTAGCGTGGTTATTTGTGACCACTTATAGGGAGTTTCAAGAGTCATCCAACCCTGATGTGATCAGCATCATTGTTGAACTATCCTTCCACTCCAATTTGTGTTCGGTTTCCCTTGATCACATGCAAATCAAGTTCCACCTCCCACTTCATTTTCAAGCATCAAGTAAGTCACTCATTTCCAATTTTCTATCTTTCGAATCATTCTAGTCATGATCACAACATCTCCAAAGGATAGAACTCCGTCTATCAATTACCTCCATTCACTTTTAATCCTGTTGCCTAGGGAATCTTATTCTCACTAGGTTCTATGTCGGTATCATACCCTTTCATGCATCACTATAAAGTATATATATATATACACATATATTTTATCCAAAATACAACACACCTGATTTTACATTTATACACTGTCGGGGCTTTTGTTCCCCGGAGTTTATCTACTCCCCACACTTGTACATCACACACAACTGTTAACAAACACACACTTATCACAATGGTATTCGCATCATCTGTGCGCAATTACCACAATTAATCCATGAATGAATGTGTATGTTTACGTAACACACACACCAATCATCAAAACAAACAATAATTTTGTGCTATGCACAATATGAGTCACATACACTACGTACACTTGTACGGTAATATACACCAAGTGGTTTTGCGCTCTACCCCCCTTAAAAAGGGATTACGCCCACGTAATCAATCACTAAACATTTCTTAAATGCTCTGCCGTCGTGAAGTGTTTTAACTTCCACGCGGTCTATTACACAACGGATTCTGATTAGAGGATCTCAACCATATTGGCGGTTTAGTCCGTAAACCAAGATTCGCATTGGAGTTATAACTCATAACCGGTTTCGGTCCTGGCCTGTGAGGGCTTTTAGGCGTTAATAATTAGCCATCCACTCATATCGTTATTCTCGTTGTACATTTGAATCACTGGTTCACTAGTTTCTGCTGCGAAACTCTAATAACTGTAGAGCTTAATTGCTCCCTTTTGTTATTCTTATTGTATTGTACATCCCCAATTGTCACCTTTATCTTGGTAACAATGGTTTCTCAACCGACGCACGGTATCTCTTACCCTGAGCGGATTCGGTGAGTTTCACAATTTTCCATCCACTTCCATGATAATTTACTGTGTATACAGCTATGTATTTCACAATGATTGACTTGTTCCCTTCCGACTTACTGTCGGTTGAGATTGAGCTACTACCTAGTGTGTAGTGCTCTCTCAACTATTTACAACCTTCGTGGTATATTCCATACCGCTATTTGGCAGTTAGTGCTACTGTAGTCACTTACTGTTAATCATGTCTCCACATTTGGTTTTGTACAAGTATTCTTTTATTTGCGGCCTTGCATTTCCTATGCATCGGCCATTACAACATTATTCACAATTAACATATTTCTAATTCCTAGCTATCCCACTCGATCATTACTGCGCAAGTGCAATACCAAAACACTCAGTCATACAGAGTGCAGAGGCGTAAACTCTCGACAGTAAATCCCTTATGCGACTCGCCATGGAATTCACACTGTCCTTCACTGAGACTCTTATCCCGTAACTGGTTCGACCTACCATATTATCATCAACAACACTTATACAACGGTCGCTTACTGCGCACCGTGCTCTCACTTATTGTAAACACTAACTCACATCGTATTTACTGTCACATTTACTTCCACACATAAACTTACATTATTCACATTATGGTTCATCCCTCCTTTGGATGACTACTGAATGCTCCTTGAGCATCGATCATTCGAATCACAAGCCGGCATTATTCAGCTCGGTGTTTCACCTTATACACATACTACAGCTAATTACTCTCTTTCATTAATAACATCGTCCACCCTTAACACATTTCTTGAACTTGATCCACATGACTACCGCTCTGCGGTCTCACAATATCGAGAGGTATCCCCACTCTTAATGCAGTGGTTCGTTTACCACTCTATTCACTTATACAACATAAACTTCTGCCATCAATCGAATTTATATAACCTATCTTGCTTATGGCTTATAAGCCTTATTTGCCTTGAGCTGGGCTCATTGTAGGCTGTCCACACACATGTCTCCTCTGTACTACATTACATGGTTTGAATGTTATATTGAGCTCCATGACAAGGTCGTTGCATTCCGTTTCCTTTCATGGATGCCCCTTAGGATTGTCAGTCCGTCTCCTGACAACTTATGTCTAAACTGGTGTTAGTTTCAACCCTTGTGTTTCTGTCATGCATTTTGTTCAACAATTGTTGATGTGAACACCCTTCAAGGATTGCTCCTGGGTGTTGTTAAGTTATGCCTTTACATCTGGCTCACACTTATTGGTACATTCCGTAGCTACGCCTTTCGCGTTCTTTACCGGTTATTATCTTCTTCTGTGAAGATTAACACTTCCTGGTAGTGTAGGTACTCATTCTGAGAGTTTCATCCCGTTTGTTGCACATCAATGTGTCCACATCAGGCATCTGCTTGCCATGTAGGGGGTCACCATTTCAGCTATCATGTTTATCCCTTAGGCTTATCAAGACATTCGCACTCCTTGACTTTTTACATTCCCTTGAAATAAACTCACTAGTTCCTTTAGTCCTTTTAACTTAACTGGGTTCCTTAACTTCAACTATTCCTGGTAATCCTTAGCTCTTGTTCGTTTATACTGCTGACCGTAGACGGAGTCGACTACTTCCCGTGTTTCGGACTCTACTCGTATACATATGGGGTATCTTACTGATACATTGATACTTACCCAACTAACCCATGAGTAGGTCTGTCAGGCCCACATGCTCCTATCGGAGTGCGGTGTCCCACAACACAGTTGGTACACTGTAGTGTCCGTCACACGCCTAGGTGAAGTATTCTGTTGTCAGCTCCCTTATATTGTCCCGTGACAATGTTCATTCCTTGCTTCCCGAACTTAATCAAGGGAAGGTTTATCCACTGTTGTATCCTTGTCAACTGTCCTTGGTTTTACTGGTTTGGTTTAAAAGAAGGTTGGAAAGAAGTGTTGGTTTTGAAAGGAATCTGGTTTTGAAAAGAAAAGGGTTTGAATAAATCTGGGTTGAAAGAAAAAATTTTCATGGTTTCACAACATCTTCTTACCTTAACCATGTCTAGCTTCTTGCTGACTGGTGTACTTACAATCACAGAGGTTAGGCTATTAAGCCCTTCCATGGTCATAGTGGTCTCGTTTAACTTTATGGTACTTTACTAAGTACTTCGTAGTGGTTATAAATTTTCCCGAATAGCCCTGTTATAGCAGCACTTGCTATTGGCAAGTGCGCCATGCTAACTGGCTATCAGTTTAACACATACGGTTGTGGTATTGTTTTTACCCGCATGTCATCAGTGGCCTTGTTGGCCCTCACTGATCTTACTGCCTTGTCAGTAACCTTCTAGGTGACTACTCACTGTATTCACATAATAATCATTAACTAGGGTATTTCCCATTCTGGAGACCCCCTTTTATTTAGCATTGTTTTCCCTTTGTAGCCCGTTCACGCATTTGGGCATACGTTGTAGTCCCTTGTCGGTTGGTAACCGTGGGTGTGTTATTTATCAACTGTGGTCCCGTAGACACTCGTCTCGGGTTTTTTAATCCACTTCTTGCCTGTTGCACGGTTGGTGCGTTGCAAGCTGGTTGTACTCGACTGCTCTGCATGTCGACCCATGTTGCCGGAAATTCTATTCTCCAATATACAAGATCCTTCACCTTGCTATGAATGCGGTTAACACTGTTTAGATGAAACCGTCTCCGGGATTCCCAGTTTCCGGGATCTACCATATGACAGGTTCTCCGTACCCTAAAGGTATATAATAACAGCAGATCGGGTATTCCGAGTATGAGAGTGGACTTCCATCTCTCTGGCGTTGTTTCCCCAAGTTATATACAGGGATTGTGGAGGGTGGGAAGGACATATTGTAGGTTTCCAGTAGCCACTGGTAGTTCTATAACTCAGCGTATCTCTCGCGATAGCACTCAACCCTTAACCCAAAGTACTTAAATCCTAACTCGGTACTTCCTAAGCTCGGTAACTCAGTCTCAGAGCGATACTTCGCTCTGATACCACTTTTTGTAACACCCCATCCAACATTAACATACCTACATCAAACTGCAGCGGGAAGAACATCCTCATCACATTACTTAACTTGTTGTGTACACGCCGTTAGCCACCCACGTGGCTAACAGGCTAATACATACACAATGTACCGGTCTGATGGGCAAATTCCCGAGCGACTATACATTGTTATTCCTTTACACTAACAACAACAATAACGACATTTACACCTTGTTAATATACGAGTATTAAACTGGGTGCCGACAACATTATCGGTCTTACTACGCCTACTGTATATGTATATACACACTTAAATAAATACCATGTACAATGACTACCCGTCCTACTCTCGAACGGCTTCCAGCACTTCGTACCTGAAATAGTAAAAGAAGAGAAAGGGTGGGCCCAAGGGGTCAGCACCTTTGCTGGTATGGTAATCCGCAGCCCCACTGCTATCGGGCCACGCACAACTACTGTCGTCTTAACATGCAGTTGATTATATTTAAACATACATGTAACAACAAACACACAACATTAAACATTTCGCCTCAATGGGCTCAACAATCGGATAAATACATCCTATTAACAAGTCCCCATGGTATTCATCAATGCCTAGAGTGTTTCTCCTCCAACGGAGCGATACTTCCTTAATAGACGACACTACCCTTAAATCGGGTTATCCTCAAATGCCTCTTATCACAAACTTGGAATATTTCCATGATCCACACACTTCACATTTTACAACATAACATACACTAGTAACAACACTTAACAACACTTTGCACGTTTCCATGTGCACAACATAACACGCAATAAAATATTGCATCACAACAAAACACAACACAACGGGAATGGTTCTCATAGGAACCGACCCAAACATCACTAAACACACTGGTGAGCCTAGAGATTGTTGCCAGTCTCATGATAAGCTCGTACATAACTCGTTACCGTTTCGTTAAATGAACGGTTAACTTAACACAAGGTGCCCCGGATATAGTGATCCAAGCACACCGAAACAAACATAACAATAGATGCCTGTGGCCCGACGTTGAGTCAGTAGTAATGCCTTGGTTAAGCTAAAGGGTAGGTTGGGAACCAAATTGGAAAACAACCAATACATACAGAGAGGATCGAACCTGCTATGACAACGACCCCCATACTCACACGCTGGCCGGAACAGACCGGACTCCTCACTCCCCCCGTTAGCACTTATTAGTAGTTCAACTTTGAACTTTATCAAACAAATCACAACATTGAGTTAAGTCTTGTCAGACATTACACAAGGGAAGAGAGAGTCATACATCCAATACAAACATCACACACAAACATCACATAACCAACTCACGCATAGCCGTGGTTAGAAACGTTCCTTAAGTCGGAGGAAACGTTATTACCGGATACCGTTCTCTTACGTTTACCTAATAGTGGGTTACTAGCCCTTCAAGCGCATTAGAGGTTACCGGTTATCGGCACGTAAACATACAATAACAATAATGACTGTAAATCGTTTCATGATTTATATCATAACGTGGCAAACATACAGAACAACACATTGGATACAAGCCGGTGTAATCCGTTAGGACAAGGTTGCAAGAAAACCATACCTGTCACCGGAGTCCACCTATCCTGCCCATTTATGTTCCTCGAGCAATTCTCGAAAACAACTGTTAACATCACATGTGTCTTTATTAACATGGGGTAACAAGTTTGTTTATTTAGCGTCTAATGCTTAACTTTCCCTGTTAACTTAGTTACATAACTTAACTTTTTAACTTGTTTACTCACATTTTATACAACTTTAACCCACTTAGGGTCATTAAAACTCACCTACATGTCCTCAACATCCTTATAAACATCATTACCTATCAATCCCCATCATTACACATCATTTCATAACCTTAAACAACATTTTTGGTCCGACCGACCCCACCGACCGACCCACAACTGGGTCGGTCATTACAGACCCTTTTTACTTCCTTACAACAACATGACAGTCCGACCCACGTCCGACCCACCATCTGGGTCGGTCCATGTGCGAACTTTTTTCTTCCTTGAAAACTGACCGACGACCATGTCCGACCCACCCTTTTGGGTCAGGACCACTCACGAACACATTCTTAACATTTTACAGAGGCTCGACCGACCCAATAACTGGGTCGGCCCCTGGGTCGGTCGCCTCCTAAACTTACCCAAACTTTGTCAAATCTTCACCAAACTTCTCCTAAGCCTCTTAATGTGTTCTAACATCATTTGGTACTTCAAACACACCCTTAAAATATTCTTAAACACTCACAAAACTATTTTTCCTAATTCCTTAAACCTTTACTTATTTCCACAAAATTTCTACACTTACAATGTTTTCTCCTTATGATTCCTAGGTGGCATTTCACCTATAATGACCACAAGACCAAGGTGTTTCCTCTACACCTTATCATCATCTCTCAAATTTCCTTTCTTACTAGCTAAATCTCCTTTTTCACATCATACCTAAACATCACTTATTCCTTGAACATCAACATTACCTAACCTTAACAAACTTCTCCAAGACTTTCACACATCCACTAAACACACATTGAATTCCTAGAATTTCAAGGACAACACCTAAATCCTTGCATCAATCTAAATCACCTTAATACATGTTTTCTTCTCAAGTAAACATTCATTCACCTTTGACACTTCCTAGTTCACCAAACTTCCTTAAAACACTTAGAACTCCTCACACATTTCTCCAAATTTGGCCATAGTTCTCTTGTATTTACTCACATCCAAACACTTAGATTTTTACCTTATTTCATGCAAGGACACCTAAAATCCATCAAACACACTTTATACAAACTTCACACATTAAGCACTACATCACAATATAGTGCATAACTTAAATTGCTTGGCACTTAGGCCCTTAAATAACATGGCTCTTAGGCCCTTAAATTGCATAATCCTTAAACACTGAATTTCCCACATTAATAATGCCTTTGACCTGCAAATACATACACCAAAACATATGTTCTTTTACTAGTCTCCTTGAGAACATTTGCTAGGTCACTCACCATTGGCTCCTTAGGTTTTTATCAAGCAATTCAAGCTCATTTTCCTAAGCATTTAAACTACATTGAGATAGTTTGTTTGTTACCTCTTTTCCTCACAAATTTCTTTCTTGTTCCTTGTGAAACGGTGGGGTACTTGATCCCTTTTAAACTAAACATTATACAAACAATAGAATGAGTATTCAAGCATTATGCTTCTCCTCATTGTAAACCCTAGTTACACATATTGTTTTAACACATTAAGGTAATGTTTTACCTTGGAATTGGAAGAGAACTTGAACAAGTATCAAGAGAGGGCTCCTCCTAGCCCTTGGAAGATCCAAATGAAGCTAAAACAAGCAAGATAAATACACCATTGTGAGGTGAATTTTCGGACAACATGTAAACATGGAGGAAACTTGATTTTTCTTTGAGTTTCCTTACCTTGAAGCAAAGGAGAACAGAATATGTGAAAAGGTGAGCTCAAGCTCCTCCCATGGTGGTTTCTCTTGGCACCGAAATGGAGGGTTTGAAGTTTTGAAGAGACAGATTGTAGAGCTTGGCTTAACTAAGAGAATGGTGGTGTTTGTTTTTGATTTGGTTAAGTGAGCTAGGTTTTACAAGTGTTCAAAAATGAACTTCCATGGTGGTGGTGATATATTACCGAGAGAGAACAAGAAGAAGAGAGGAAGAAGGAGTTGAAACCGTGTGAAATGGAGGAAAGGAAGGAAGAATGAGAAGATAGAACTTACTTTTGAGATATTTATATCTTAAAGCAATAGTAACTATGAGTCACATTTATTTACTTAACAAGTTAACATACTTGGTGACTCCTCACTACAAAAACCGGCCACCATTATGCCTAGAGGGTGTTTTGGTCTTTGTGACCAATTTAATCACTTATAACATTATATGTTACAAACTAGTTATAAAAGTCACTATTCACCTATAACAAGGCACATAGAAGTGAAATTTTTGATTTCCCACTAATATGGCCACCCAAATGTGATATATAGTACACATGTTAATTAAAGAGTAATGATGGACATTTAGCCATTCAAAACTCATTTACAAGACATTTTTCAAAAACGTGCTTTAAGACTCCTTAAAGCACATTTTGTGTTTTTAATTGTTTTCAAGCTTGGTTTTCTTTAGTAATTGATTTAATATGTTCATTAACATATAAATAAGGTATAGGTATGACCATTAGGTCTTATACACATTCATCCCAAGCTTAGAGCACATTTTTGCTCATATTCACTTTAAGGTACCTTGTGTTTTTTTGGTTTCTTTGTCTACCAAAGTTTCCTAAGGACTTGTTAGCCTTATTAAATCATGATTAATGTTATCAGTCTTGGTAGGCTTTGGGTCCTAACCAAGTTCACTCATAGCTTAGAGCATGTTTTTGCTCAAACTGTGTCTTAACGCTTTATTGCATTTATTATGGTTTATATTGTTCACTGATGTTACTAAGGCACTTTTTAGCCTTTACATACCATAATTTGATATTTAACCCACCTATCAAGGTTTGGGGTATTTCAGCGGACGTCACACAGGCGACAATTCTGAAGCGCCGTTTGCAAAGGAAAGTTTAACATAATTTACACTCCCGAAAAACCGTCGCCCCGCCATTCACAATAATATCCCTTAATCACTCTTATCACTATCATTATCAAATTCAAGAACCCATGCTCCACGATCAGCTTTCTTCCTTTCCAACACATTTACACCACCGGTTATACTCTGCTTGTTCTAAATAGAAACCAAATCATCCATCTTGGGGACATTCAGTACGTGGTGTTTCCACACCACTACTACTACACCTCCATCCATCTCACTCAATTAATCCTCCATTCCATTTCATCCACAACATCACCACCATACAACACCTCACTCACCTTCATGATCCATTCATCCATTTTCCATTCACACCCATTATTCAACCGATAAATCGACATATTATCAGTCCAAATAACAAGGCAATATCAGGATTTCAGATAAGATGATTTCTTATTCTGTCTATTTATTTATTATGTCGGTTTAGAGGATTTACTCTGGGGGGATGGTTTATTTCAGTTTGTTTTAATTATGTAATTTATATTTTCTAGTTTTAATTTATTACGGATTGTTACAATTAATGTCATTCTTGCGCTTTTTAATAAATGTCAAGAGTTTATTAAATTGCTTTACTAAATCTATTTTCATCCGACCAAGTGATAAATAGATCAGTTAAATTAATGTGTATATCTGTGGAATTATTAATTGGATTAATTAATTATTCCTGCAGACGCAAATTATTATTCCTCGCACTTAATCCGTTTACATGTGTTTCTGCTTAAACCTAGACTAGGTCCTGCATTTCTGGTAAATGAGTTCTTCTGAGACTATGATTTAGCTCTTAAGAAAATATTAGGAATTTTGCCAATCTATCTTTAATTAACCAGTAGACATAATTAATCAAACGGTTTTAACCTTCAGAGTCCCGCTCATCCATATCATCTATCACTTTATTTTATCTGTTATTTATTTTCCTGATTTTTATTTTAATTATTTCATTCGTGATATTTATTTAAATCCAAAAACAAAAACAACCCCTTTTGAATTACCCATTGCCTTAGGCTAGACTTACTTTATCAAGTCCCGTGGATTGACACCCGGTCGCTTCTAAATTGCTATACTACTGCGACCGGGATTTTTGCAACCCGACGGTCTATTGATTTATTACTTTCTAGGATTATTTCTTAGCTTTTAATATATCAATTTAACCGTTTGCAAAATGGCGCCGTTGCCGGGGACTTGACTTTGTCTAGTCCCTGAGCCTTGGTTAATTCATTTGTTGTATTATAATATTTTGTTTCTTCTATTTTTATTTTTCTGTTTTTATTTTTGTTTCTAATATTCTGTTTGCTAATTTTTGTTTCGTAATTCAGTCTTATTATTATTTACCAGTTATTTTTGTTGTTTATTGTACTACTATTGTTTCTGTCATTTAACTATTGCAGCAATTTACTTTTCGTTTTATTTATAGTTATTTAATATTCCAGTTATTTATTTTATTTTATTTGTCATTTTAATTTCCAGCTATTTATTTTTCTGTTATTTAAATTCTGTCATTTAAATTCCAGTTATTTATTTATCGTCATTTAAATTTCCTAGTCATTTAATTTTTGTCATTTAATTTTCAGCAATTTAAATTTCAGCAATTTTATTTTTGTTATTTAATTTCTGTTTCTTTATTTAATTGTTATTTAACTTCCAGTTATTTAATTTCTGTCATTTAAATTACTGTCATTTAAATTCCCTCGTCATTTAAATCCCTGCAATTTATTTCTGTCCTTTTATATTGCATTAATTTTCATTTTATTTAACTCAAAAAAAAAAAATGTGTGTGGCAAAGGATTTGATTGACAATTATTTTTGTTATTAGTTATTTCTAACTAATAATGGCAAGTGAGGAGGAATTCGATTGGGATTCCTATTATTCCCAAGATTTATATTGCTCACATTGTTCGGGACCTCATGAGATCGAAAATTGTCTTGAATTTCAAGAGCTATTGTGGTTAGAGGATCAACCAGACTACCTGCAGAATATAGGTGTTCCACAACACAATACAATCATAAACAATGTTGTCGAACAACCTGAAGGAGAAGATTTCGACATGAACAAACTAAAGTTCTTTGCTGATTTGGAAGACACAATTGCGGAGTTAAAAACTCAGCTAGTTCTAATATTGCAAAAACCAAGGAGCAAAGCAGTTCATGACGAAGTACACCGTACTGCAGACGGTTTTCTTTCCTCCTTCTCCTTACTCTACCTAGAAGACGAGGATGCTTACATCCTCGAATTTGAGAATAAAGAACCACCACCACTTTATCAGTATCAAAACCTTTTCGCGCCTCACTTAAGGAGGAAGATGTTTACATCCTCCAATTTGAGGAAGAACAACAATCAACACCTGGTCCTCTGCTTGAGACCTGTTACCGTCAATACCTCCTCAAGAACCAGGTCTTATGGAGCATTTATTTTCCTATTTTATTTGTTGAGGTAACACTTTGTTTTGATCCAGGTGGTTCAATCCTGATTACTGGCCGCTTCATATCCCCGTTGGCACCACTGTCAACTTTTATTTTCGATCCTGGATAATGAAGTGAGAGTCTAGCCAGAGACTTTAACTCCGGGCAGCTTGGTGGGAGGCAACCCACCGGTTTGTATTTCTTTTCAATTTCTTGGTTTAGTTGTTTATTTTAATCTTTTGTTTTTATTTTGTGGTGTGTTAACAGATGTTGTGCATATTACAAGAGCCTCGGCTCTTGTTTTCTACTAATGGTATTGTCTGTTTCCACTTGAGTTCTTTTGGCCTTGCAGATTCAAAAATTCTCAACTCACTAAATTTGTTCTTGGCTGAACTCAAGTATGGGGAAATCGGGAAGCATTACTCCTTAAAAGATCAGGGAGCAACTCTTACACCCTCACTCTTTGCTTTCTGTATTTTGAATGCTTAATTTGATCTTGCCTGATTTATTGCTTATTTGTGTTTAAATTAGTTAGCCTTTATCAAGTCTTTTGTGATATTTTTGAGTGATTTATAGTTTTAATATGTTAACTTATAAATTATTTTATATATATATATAAAAAAAGAGAGAGATTTTCAACGTGTCCGGAATTGAGTCTACGGAGAGTCACTGATAAGTCAGGAATTGACCTATTTCTAAGGGTCTTTTTGAGACCCTATTGTCATCATTTACTGCTAAATTCCTGTCTTATCAGTAATTTTTGTTTTTATTGCAATTGTCTTTTATGGTTTTTTGTGTGCTTTTTCAGGTATTTAATCTCAATAGAAACATTTTCATGTCATTGTTGGAGATCTTAGTTTTTCAAACAAGCTAAAGGAGTCAAGAAAATTCTTCATCGGACCAACTTCAAGCTTGGTCGGGACCTAACTATGGAGCCTAGTCCTGGACTACAACGTGCATCAATATCGCATTGAAGACTATGTGTGGTCCGGTACTGGGGGAAGAATGAAGACCCGGACCACAATGGACTCGTATCTCGTATTAAAATCATGGTCCGGGACTTGTTGATTCAGGAGTAAAGACCCGGACCACTCAAGAAGGCCACTCTCGCCCATTTTTAATGTTATGGTCGGGACTTATACAGGACCTAAGTCCCGGACCAAGGGCTTCATCAGACGTCTTCAGAGCGCGATTGAAAAGAAGAGATTCTTCTTATTATACGCGCCGCCCCATAATCCAATGTCTGTACTTCCTTTCCAGATTAACCACCGCCCCATACCTCATAATCCATCTTTCCACTGATTAATCCGTTCTTTCCAGCTTCATCCACCAACAAAAGCACCATCGTACTCACCCGAGAGTACTATAATAGAGTGCTAATCTTTCTCATTCACACACAGTCCTCGGGACAACAATCTCTCCTCCATAAATCCTCCACATTCACATTTCCATCCAGTACGTAGTTATTACTACTACTACTAATCATCTCCATCCATTAATCCCCACCTCCATTACGAAAACACCATTCACTCCTCCACACAATATCATCACACAACCTATTAATATCCCATTTCCACCGGAAGATAGAAGACCAAGCAGGAGAAGAGAAGGAAGAATTGCTCAACACCTTCATAACATGGCCTTCTTCTATCCCTCTCTTAATTTTACTTATCATTATGCTTGAGTAATTCTATTAGCACTTTGGGATGGGGGTATGAACTTAAATCCCCCATCTATGTGTAAAACCTACACTTTATTTATTGTGGTTGTTTTCTCTCTTTTATTTCATTAATGTTATAACCTGATTCATTTATAGCATTTGTTGGTGATTTCCAACAACATATGATTTTGAGTTGGGAGTTGTGACCGAAAAAGAGAGGAACCTTAGATTATGGCTAGCTTGATAGTTGGTGAAATTTAAGGCTATTAATATGGACTTTTATTAATGCTATCTAGTGATTGAACTCTACTTGATTAGAGAGTTAGAAGCAAGCTAGGTAGATTTGGTTTATTCATGATTTGAAGGACCTTTACATTAGTCCAGATAGACAAACCTGAGTGAAGTGGGTTTATATATTGGGGTGAATTAGGGGATTACAACCATCCTAAAGGGTTCCATTCCAATTCATTACATTCACATTTTATTTACTGCTCTTTTTTTCTTCTCTGAACCAAAACCAAACACTTGCCTTCGGCTAAACCCCCTTATTTACTGTTTGTAACCGAATACCGAAGCTAGGGAGATCGATATACCAATTTCCTAGTGGAACGACATCTTTACTACTACTACGACTAGGGTTCACTTGCCCTTTTTCCGTGCTTTCAAACACCACCTTAAAACATCAACAAGTTTTTGGCGCCGCCGTCGGGGAATGATAGTCCCTATCATTTTTCCCCAGATTCGGTAATTCGGTTTCATTTATTTGAGTTTCTCTAAACTCTTATTTTTCTTTTTCCTGTGCATGCCAAGTACTCGAACTAGCAACTCTCCTATCTCCTAGTCCAAGGTCCGAGCCTGAAAGATCATTTAGGAGAATCAGAAGGAATTTATTCAATCACACCATGGCCGACGATCACCACAGCCAGAGATAGAAGAACCCACCACATCCAACACCGACCTCTCAAGGACTACCACCGGCCGAACACCGAAGGAAGAGCATCAGCAATAGTTCTTCCAACCTTGACACCGAACGAAGCTTCTCAATGGGCCTTCAAAACCCATTTTATCACTGCAATTCGGGAGCAAGGAAAATTCAGTGGGGCAAATCCGGATGATGCTCCAAATCACTTGAGCCTCTTCTTGGAATTCTGCAACTCATTCGGCAAAACGGGCAATCTGAACGAGAGGATCCGGCTACAACTCTTTCCACATTCACTATCCGACTCAGCTCTAAGATGGTATCGAAGCCTCCCGTCAAGATCTATCCAAACATGGGAGCAAATGGCTAGCAAGTTTCTTGCCAAGTACTATCCCACAAGCAGGACGAGGCAACTAATCGGCGAAATAAACACCTTCTGCCAAGAACCAGGCGAGACTTTATACGATGCTTGGGACCGGTTCAAGGAGATGCTATTGAACTGCTCACACCATGGCCTAGACGACCAATCACTATGCTTGTCATTTTTCAACGGGCTCGACGACACCAACCGCCTTCTTGTAAACTCCTCTGCAGGAGGAAGTTTTGACAAAGTCTCCTGAAGAAGGAATGGAGCTCTTAGAGACAATGACGAGTGACACAAGACAATGGTCCAGAGCAAAGGGGAGAGCACCAAGAGCAGCCGGCCTTCTTCATGTACAACCCACCGATCATCTCTCAGCACAGATCTCATCTCTCACGAAGATGGTAGAGAAGCTAGCTACCGCACAAACCGAAATTGTCAAGACAATAGCTTCTTCATCTTCCAGCCAAACCTCAGAGGGATGTGCCATTTGTGCGGGTCCTCACGACACTAGATGCTGTGAGGGAGAGATAACCAACAGGAGGATGTAAACTTCATCGGCAACCAAGCATACAACAACAACAACGCGCCATGGAGAAACCATCCAAACTTTTCGTGGAGAACCGACCAAGGCCAAGGAGGACAGAGACAAACTTACAACAACTCTCAAGGGTACAGACCCCAACAACCCAACAACTTCAAACCTTCAACAAGGGTATAGACCACAAGGAGCCCCTCCGGGTTTCCAAAATCAAAAACAACAAGAGCCACAATCTTCTGCCCCCAGCGGGACTTCAAGGTTAGAGAACCTAATGGCTGACTTTATCATCGCTACAAAGACCAAGTTTTCAGAACAAGAGGCTTTCAACAAAAGCATTGAAACCCAGCTTAGTCAATATCTCAGCAAGTCCCGAAGACCACCGGGCACCCTTCCAAGTCAACCAAATCCCAATCCAAGGGAAGAAGCTAAAGCAATAACCTTGAGAAGCGGCCGGGATCTTCAACCCTCCTACCCACCAGACAACCAAGAGATCCAAAATGAAAGTCAAGATCATCAAGAAGAAGAACAAGAGATTGTTGAGGAAGTTCCTCCTCAACCGAAAGACACTCCCAAGGAGAAAGAGGCTCCTGAATCATCTTCTCCTTCTACTCTTGCTAGACCTCCACTTCCTCTTCCATTCCCAAATAGACTTAAAAAGAGAAACTTAGATGAACAATTTGGGAAGTTTTTAAGCATCTTTAACAAACTGACAATCAATCTTCCTTTTGCAGATGCGCAGAAACAAATGCCGATCTACGCCAAGTTCATGAAAGACATCCTAGCGAATAAAAGAGCAACACTTGGAACGGAGACGGTGCAGCTCACTGAAGAGATCTCGGCAGTCCTACTACGGAACCCTCCTCCAAAACTTGGAGATCCTGGTTTGCCTATAATCCCTTGCTCTATCGGTAATATAAATTGTGGTAGTGGATTGTGTGATTTAGGTGCAAGCATAAATCTCATGCCTCTTTCAATTTTCAATAAACTTGGGATTGGTGAATGTGAACCCACTGCCATGCAATTGCAACTAGCTGATAGGTCTCTAGTCTTCCCAAAAGGGAAAGTCGAGGATTTGGTAGTGACCGTAGGGACATTTGTTTTTCCGGCAGATTTTATTGTCATCGATATGGAGGAGGATGCTAGAGTCCCGCTAATTTTAGGTCGTCCTTTCTTAAGAACTGCTAGGACTCTGATAGATGTGGAAAGTGGAAAAATTATCTTAAGATTCCATGATGAGAAACTTGAATTTGACATGTCCAAGGTAGTAAAGAAACCCGCACATGCGGAAGCTGCTTTCACTATAGATATTGTTGAATCTCTTTTACAAGATAATTACTCTAATTGTTTTTAGTGTGATACTTTGACTACTGCTCTGACTAATCCTTGTGGAGACCGGGAGGATGAACCAGAAGTAAAAGAGATGGTGGCTGAATTAGACAGGAGGTCTATGCCTTATCGATCATACTACCCACCACCGGAGCCCTTGGAACGGACTGCACAAAAGCTCCTCACCTCGATTGAGAAGCCACCTACCATAGAATTGAAGCCTCTTCCCTCTCATCTAAAATATGTCTACCTAACTAACCCCTGTGATCTTCCTGTCATTATTCTTCTTCTCTCACAGGTACACAGGAGGACAGTTTGTTGAAAGTGCTTCGAGCCACAAGAGAGCCATCGGGTGGTCCATTTCTGATATAAAGGGTATCAATCCTAACTTCTGCACTCATCGAATCTTCATGGAGGATAGCTTCAAACCACTAGTTCAACCACAAAGGAGGCTGAATCCGAACATGAAAGAAGTTGTCAAAAAGGAGTGCTTAAACTACTGGACTCCGACATCATCTACCCCATTTCTGATAGCAAGTGGGTAAGTCCGGTGCAAGTGGTGCCAAAGAAGGGAGGAACCACGGTAGTACCTAATGAAAGGGGTGAGTTAGTCCCCCAACGAACCACTACAGGGTGGAGAGTCTGTATAGACTACAGAAAGCTCAATGCCGCCACAAGAAAGGATCATTTCCCCTTGCCATTCATTGATCAGATGCTCGAAAGGCTGGCAGGTCAAGATTACTACTGTTTCCTTGATGGTTATTCGGGATACTTTCAAATCCCCATAGCCCCTGAAGATCAAGAAAGACAACCTTCACCTGCCCGTATGGAACTTTTACCTACCGAAGGATGCCATTTGGTCTATGCAATGCACCTGCCACATTCCAAAGGTGCATGATGGCCATATTCTCAGAATTCTTGGAGAAAAGCATCGAAGTGTTCATGGATGATTTCTCAGTTTTCGGGCTCACATTTGAAACTGTTTAGCAAACTTGGATGCCATACTGACACGATGTGAAGAGACAAATTTGGTGCTCAACTGGGAGAAGTGCCACTTCATGGTCAGGGAAGGGATTGTCCTTGGACATAAATCTCCTCCAAAGGCATAGAAGTCGATAAGCCAAGGTAGAAGTTATCGAGAAGCCCCACCAAACTCAGTCAAAGACATTAGAAGCTTCCTCGGGCATGCCGGATTCTACAGGAGGTTTATAAAGGATTTCTCAAAAATCTCTAAACCACTTTGTGACCTCCTAGTCAAGGATACCAATTTGACTTCACCCAGGAATGCCTTGAATCCTTTAATACCTTGAAGGAATGCCTCATCTCAGCCCCTATTGTGGTGTCACCGGATTGGAATCTTCCTTTCGAAATCATGTGCGACGCCAGTGACTACGCAGTTGGGGCGGCTCTGTGTCAGAAGAGAGACAAGGTGTTGAGAACCATTTATTATGCTAGCAAGACCTTGAACGACGCCCAGAAGAACTACTCTACAACCGAAAAGGAACTTCTGGCAATCGTCTTTGCACTAGATAAGTTCCGCTCTTATCTCTTGGGTAGCAAGGTAATTGAACATACCGACCATTCAGCTCTCAAATATCTCTTCACCAAAGAGGACGCCAAACCAAGACTCTTGCGATGGATTCTGTTGTTGCAAGAATTTGAAATCGAAGTTAGAGATAAACCAGGCACTCAAAATGTTGTTGCTGATCACTTGTCTTGTAACACCCTGGATTTTACCTCAAAACATAGCTTATGAAAATACAAACCTAATGGCGCAAACGGCATCGAAAACGGACTTCAAACGAGTCCTAGAAGGGCAAATCAGCGTTAGTCCGAACTTGTGTCCGGACATGGAAAGTTCGGACACATGCCGAAGAGAAATAGACTGCGAAAACCCAAAAGTCCGAACTTGTGTCCGGACTTTGAAGTTCGGACATAAGTCGAGAGTTAAAAGGGCTGAAAACCAAAGGCGTCCGAACTTGTGTCCGGACTTTGAAGTTCGGACACAAGTAAGTTTGAAAAGTCCGAGAAACTAACGTGGCGTGTCCGAACATTGGTCCGAGCTTACAAGTTCGGACCTAAGTCGAGACTTGTAAGTCGACCTCGTCCTCGCATGCTGTCCGAACTTTGAAGTTCGGACAGAAGGTCGGACACCACCAACCAGAGAAAACTTCTTAAGCTCTTCGGGGCCTGTCCGAACATGGATGTCCGGACGACGTTCGGACAGGTCCCTGTATGCAGTTAAAACAGCAGAACAGAGACTAAAAATAAACCAAAACTTATACCAACCCATATTAAGATCAGTATGAAAGGAACATGAGGATTAAACAACACTTATACCATAGATAACAGCGGAAGACTTTCTCAAAATCCAAGGTGCTACCGCCACATCCAAACCCTGGGATGCTCAGGCTATTAAATCACAAAACATCACAAAACATTAACCCAATATCATAAACCATTTGTGCAGAAACTTAAACTGTAATCGTCAACTAAACATTATTAAGGAATCCAAAACGATGTGCTCCAAAACTCATAAAACAACTAAAGTCTCAAAACAACTCAAACTTCCTAATACTAGGTCGTAGCGCATTCCCCATTCCCCAAGTCAGCAATCGGTACCTGCGATCAGAAAACAACAATAAAAGCACGAAGGGATCGCGCAAATCAATGAAACTGAGTAAATTTCATCTCATCACGTAAAATACATTTTAGAAACCCCTTTGAATTTGATAAACGAATCATTCGAGTTGTAAACCAGTAAACCATTTCCACACTCTGATGTCTATAAATCAGTAAAACCATTCGGGGAGTCTTCAACTGGAGTATCCATAAAACAACCAACAGTCACAGCGGACCGAAATATCAAATACCCTCACCCTAAGTCCTTAAGTGTGCACACCCCCTATGAATCATCAGTCCATAGAGTAGATCATAGAGCTTAACTGCAGTCATTGTATGCAGCGCAAATATATATAAACAATTCAGTGTAATCAATTCATGCTCACGGTGCAGAGAACCAACATGGTGAGTCAGGGAGCACCACGAACCCCAAAGTAATCAGAAACCAGTGAAGAACTCCCAAAACAAAACCATCATCAAATTCACAGTGAAGTTTCTCAAAACACCATTCGCGACAGAAGGCAATCCACAACAAAACCAACAATGAGCACAGAATTTACCTGATTGCTCTCTCGACTCAGGAAGACACCCAACAGATTCACCAATGACGTTCGTCGTCGACACCAACGTCTAGGTTAGAAAATCACAATCAGCAGACCTCAAACAAATGAATAAACCAACACTCAAACTATGCTACTACTTTACCCGTTAGACTCTAGTTGGCACCAGGGAAGGGTTCTGATCAAACACCAGCAGGAGCGTGAATTGAGAGTTGGGAAGGAGAGAGTAATAGCGGCGTGAAGAAGATGAAGAACGATCAATAAGATCGTGGTTTAAATAAGTAAATCAGAGAATTAGGGATTATCAATATAAGTTAAATAAATTGTATTTTGTAAAGACGTAGAGGAATTAATTTAAATCTTGTAAACAATTTTAAAGGAACACCTAATAACTAATAGTGTAATTACTTTCTAAATACATTGACGTTGAGAAACCTCGGGAGGAAGAAACAAAACAACCCGTTAATAAATAAAGACATAATCCTTTAATTCAAAATAGAAAAGAGATTTATTTGACTGTTGCAGAAGATAAGGATGAGGAGTAAAATATCTTAGAAGTTAATTAGTAAAAAAT
This sequence comes from Limonium bicolor, assembly GCA_023374045.1. NCBI lineage: Eukaryota > Viridiplantae > Streptophyta > Magnoliopsida > Caryophyllales > Plumbaginaceae > Limonium > Limonium bicolor. The sequence continues at coordinate 53,678,678 of CM041781.1, forward strand.
ACTAGTAAGGAAATAAATCAGAAATAGATCAATATAGATAAATAGTTTAAGGGCTAATGGAAGAAAACAATTACGTTTAAAAAGATGAGTCACCAAACCGATAACAATTACTGGGAGAGAAAAAAAGAGTCAAATAAACAACAAATATATTAAATAGCCAAACTGGAATTGAACTCCGGATATTTAAAATTAACAAGCTAGAAAGAAGATTCTAGATTGGTATTTTAGGATTTAAATCACCTAACGAATTTAGAAGAAAGATTTAGAATATGACTAACAGTCACCATAGCAAAACGTTACAATGAATTGTGAACATTAAAAGGAGAAGGTAGATAGACATTTTAAATTCCCTGGGCCATCTTAACGCTAATCCCGGACCTATTATTCACCTTATATACTATAGTATTCTTATCTTGGAAATTCCGGGTATTTCATCTCATCCCCCTTAAAAGAAAGCTTCGCCCTCGAAGCTAAAACTCATCCCTAAGACGAAAACAGCAGAACTGGGTACTGACTTAAATGGTTACCTGGTCGAAAAGCTGTGGGTACTTTTTCCTCATCTCCTCCTCTACCTCCCACGTAGCTTCTTCAGTTCCATGATTGGACCACAGAACTTTGACCATGCGGGTTGACTTCGATCGGGTCTCCCTGGTCTTGGTGTCCATTACTCTAATGGGGTACTCCTCGTAAGATAGATTCTGCCCTAGTTCCAAGACCTCCGGCTGCAGCACATGCGAAGGGTCGGGAATGTACCTCCTCAACTGGGACACGTGGAACACGTTGTGAACTTTCTCCAGCTCACAAGGAAGTGCCAAGCGATAGGCGACCTTCCCAATCCTCTCCAAAACCTCATAGGGTCCTACGTACTTGGGACTAAGCTTCCCCTTCTTGCCAAATCTGGTCACTCCGCGCACAGGAGATACCTTCAGAAAAACTCTGTCTCCCACCTCAAATTCCACCGGTCTACGCTTGAGATCAGCATAGGACTTCTGCCTGTCCTGAGCTGCCTTCATCCGACTCTGAATTACCCGGACCTGCTCCATAGTCTCCTCTATCAATTGTGGTCCCAAAACCACCGTTTCGCTTATGTCACTCCAACATAGTGGGGTCCTGCACTTCCTCCCATATAGAGCTTCGTAGGGAGCCATCTTGATACTAGCGTGATAGCTGTTGTTGTAAGAGAATTCCACCAAATGCAGCATATCAGCCCAAGAACCCTGAAATCCATCACACATGCCCGAAGCATGTCCTCTAGGGTCTGAATGGTCCTCTCAGTCTGACCATCAGTAGCAGGGTGAAAGGCGGTACTCAAACTCAGCTTAGTGCCCATCGCCTTCTGAAATTGCTGCCAAAAGTGAGCCAGAAATCTCGAGTCTCGGTCCGAAATGATAGTCTCAGGCACCCCATGATACCTTACCACATTCTTGATGTAGGCATCCACCAGCTGACTCATGGACCACGTCTTCTTCATAGGTATGAACCGTGCAGACTTGGTAAGTCGGTCCACAATCACCCAAATCTGATCAACTCCTCCTCTCGCCGGTGGTAAGCCCATCACGAAATCCATGGAAATGGAGTCCCACTTCCACTTCGGAACGTCCAGCGGCTGCAACAAACCTCCCATCCTCTTGTGCTCGAATTTGACCTTCTGACAGGTAAGGCACTTCGATACATACTCTGCCACTTCCCGCTTCATCTTAGGCCACCAGAACATCCTCTTCAAATCCTTATACAATTTGTCACCGCCAGGATGGACCGAATAGGGGGTATTATGGGCCTCCCTCATCAGTCTCTCCTTTACTTCGGCACACCCCTGAGGCACACACCATCGGCCTCTAAACCTCAGGCTACCGTCACCGTGGATCTCGAACCCCTCGGCTCTCCCTTCCTTCATTTCTCCTTGATACGCTCCAACTTCACGTCCCCAGGCTGTCCCTTGAGGATCTCCCCATAGATGTCGGAAGAGACACTCATGTGGTACAGCTTCACTTCATGCTCCACTCCTCCAGATTCCATCACCTCTAAATTTAACCTCTGAAATTCACGAGCTAACTCATCAGGAAGGACCCACATTGAGTTCACTGAGTGGCTCCTCTTTCTGCTCAGGGCATCTGCTACTAGATTGGACTTCCCTTCGTGATACAGAATCTCTAGGTCATAGTCTTTGATCAGTTCTAGCCACCTCCTCTGCCTCATATTGAGCTCTTTCTGCGTGAAGATGTACTTAAGACTTTTGTGGTCGGTGTAGATCTTGCAGGAAACACCGTACAGGTAGTGCCTCCAAATCTTAAGGGCGAAAACCACTGCTGCCAACTCCAGATCGTGCGTCGGGTATCGGGTCTCATACTCCTTCAGCTGCCTCGATGCATAAGCAATCACTTTCCCCTTCTGCATCAACACACATCCCAGACCATACTTGGAGGCGTCACTGAACACCTCGAAGCCCTCAGTCCCTGAAGGTAGGGTTAACACTGGGGCCGTGGTTAACCTTCCCTTCAGTTCCCGAAATGCTGCTTCACATTCATCGTTCCACTGAAATTTGACCACCTTCTTCATCAGGTTGGTGAGTGGTCTGGCAATCTTCGAGAAGTCTTTCACGAATCTCCTGTAGTATCCTGCCAAACCCAGGAAACTACGCACCTCAGTCAGGTTGCTCGGTCTCGGCCATTCCTTCACCGCTTGTATTTTGGCTGGGTCCACCGCTATTCCCTCCTTGGTAACAATGTGGCCCAAGAATGCCACTCGATCTAGCCAAAAGTCACACTTGGACAATTTGGCATACAACTGCTGTTCTCTCAGAATCTGCAGAACCAATCTCAAGTGCTCCTTATGCTCTTCCTCATCCTTGGAGTAGATGAGGATATCGTCTATGAATACCACTACAAACCGGTCTAGATAGGGATTGAAGATCCGGTTCATGAGGTCCATGAAAACTGCCGGCGCATTCGTCAATCCAAAAGGCATCACCAGGAACTCAAAATGCCCATATCTGGTCCTGAAGGCCGTCTTCGGGATATCCTTCTCTGCAACACGCAACTGGTGGTACCCTGACCTCAGGTCTATCTTGGAGAAGACTCCTGCACCCTGAAGCTGGTCGAAAAGATCGTCGATTCTGGGCAAGGGATACCGGTTCTTCACAGTAATCTGGTTCAGCTCCCGGTAATCTATACACAGCCTCATGCTCCCGTCCTTCTTCTTTACGAACAAGACAGGAGCTCCCCATGGCGATACACTCGGCCGGATATACCCCTTCTCCAAGAGGTCCTCTAACTGAACCTTCAATTCTTCAGCTCTGACGGCGCCATACGGTATGGGGCTTTGGAGATAGGCGCTGCTCCTGGCACTAGATCGACGCTGAATTCCACCTCCCTGTCTGGCGGCATGCCTGGGATCTCCTCAGGGAAAACGTCTGGAAACTCGTCCACCCCCGGATTTCTTCTAGTTTGCTTGGCTTCCGGCTCAGGTCCTGGACATGACAAAGGTACGCCTGTTGTCCCTTCCTCACCTGGGAGAGAATTGACATTGCTGAACGATCTTCACCCCGGGCTTTTCTCTTCATTTCGGTAGGACACCCTCTGCCCTTTCGGTCCCTTCAGAACAATCTTCTGTTCCCACAATCAATCTTCCCCTTATACTTACTCAGCCAGTCCATCCCCAAGATGACGTCGAAGTCAGGGAGGGTAAATTGGATCAGGTCAATTACAAAGGTCTCCCCTCCTATGTCTACCCCCACATTTTCAGTACATCATTACAAGAGATAATTCGCCCTGAGGGTATGGATACCGCTACGGTAGGAGTTTTGCTAGCTACTAGCCCCAATTTCTTAACAAAATTCTCAGCAATAAAGGAATATGATGCTCCAGTGTCAAACAAAATACGAGCAGGGGTACCACAAACAGAAAAGGTACCTGCCAGCACGTCGGCTCCAGCCTCGGCCTCAGCTCGGCTCATGACATTAATCTTTCCAGGGGTCCTGTGGTTGTCTCGGTTCTCTCCATTTCCACCTCCGCCATTACCACGGGGGGGTCTCTGTGCTGATTCTGGCCCTGGTACTGCTCTCTGCCCCTGGGCTGGGAATCTGTCTGTCTGTAGGTCCGATCACCGCCTCCTCTTCTCTGATTATCCCCTGGAGGGTTCTTGAAGCATTCAAACACCCTGTGGCCCTTCTTGCCACACCGGAAGCACGTGACAAAATTCCCCTCGCAGTCTTTCCCTGGATGATCTTACGCATCTGTTACAGTGGAAGTGCCTCTCCGGCCCTTGCTCCGTCTTCTGGCCTTGGTGCTGGTGTCGATCGCCCCACCTCTGGGTCTGCCTCTGGTTTCCCTCAAACCTTCGCCTCTCATCAGAATGGGGCCTCCACCTCTTCTCCTGGTTTGGTCTCTGGGGTCTATCATCACGTCCCCGGGAGTCCTCCCCCTCATCTGCCTTCCTCTTCTGGCCCGCTTGGACCTCCCTTCTCTTCTGCTGCACTGTAAAGGTTGGCAGCCTTACCATACGCGTCCTGGAGGGTCGGGATGGCCAAGACACTCAGGGCCTCTTGGAGGCTCCAGTTGAGTCCCCCCACGAACCGCTGCACCTTCGAGGCTTCATCCGGGACCATGGTAGGTGCGAATCTTGCTAACTCCAGAAATTTTGAGTGATAGTCCTTCACACTCTTGGACAGCTGCTTTAACTCCGAAAACTCCAGGTACTTCTGCATGCGCACATGCTCGGGGTAGAAGCGCCTCCTCATCGCTTGCTTCAGCGCCTCCCATCCAAAATTAGGCTCAGCTCGTAGCATATCTCGGTTGGCCGTCCACCAGATGTCGGCCTCCCCCTTGAAGTAGTACACCGCCCCGTTGACCTTCCTGTCCTCTGGGCAGTTGACCGCATCAAAAATCTTGTCAAACTCCCGGATCCAGTCTTCAAGTAGGACCGGGTCCTCTTCTCCAGCAAAAGCGGTCGGCTTCAGGTGCGCTATCCTCTTGGTATAATCCTCAGGTGCATTGTCTCGCTGTGCCTGTCGCTGCACAATCTGCCCCAAGTTCAAGGCCAGCTCTTGGAGTTGTCTCATTGGATCGTTGGCGGCCATTGCAGTCCTTCGACTTTGGCTTCTGGTATTATAGGAGAAATTGAGTTGGTGTGCCAGTCCTACAAGCTTGAGCTCAGGCGATCTCCTGATTACGACGTACAGGAATAAAGATCTCTATTTCTATAGCCCCTTTCAAACTCATTCCACAAGTTTTACCAGTCTATACCATATATAATACCTAGTATACAGTTCAACATACATATGTAGCCACATCCAAATAAACAATTTGCATACTCCGCGTACGCAGATGTATAAGATTATCAAGGAATTCCATTGGTTAGTATAACCTTCCAAATATCACCAAGATCAGCCAAAGTATCTTCACAATCTCACACACAATTCAGCATATATAGATTCCCCAATCGGCTTATCCCCATATTTTAATCCAATTTAAATCACCTTTGATCTTATTTCAAAAACACGGCTCTGATACCACCTTGTAACACCCTGGATTTTACCTCAAAACATAGCTTATGAAAATACAAACCTAATGGCGCAAACGGCATCGAAAACGGACTTCAAACGAGTCCTAGAAGGGCAAATCAGCGTTAGTCCGAACTTGTGTCCGGACATGGAAAGTTCGGACACAAGCCGAAGAGAAATAGACTGCGAAAAACCAAAAGTCCGAACTTGTGTCCGGACTTTGAAGTTCGGACATAAGTCGAGAGTTAAAAGGGCTGAAAACCAAAGGCGTCCGAACTTGTGTCCGGACTTTGAAGTTCGGACACAAGTAAGTTTGAAAAGTCCGAGAAACTAACGTGGCGTGTCCGAACATTGGTCCGAGCTTACAAGTTCGGACCTAAGTCGAGACTTGTAAGTCGACCTCGTCCTCGCATGCTGTCCGAACTTTGAAGTTCGGACAGAAGGTCGGACACCACCAAACAGAGAAAACTTCTTAAGCTCTTCGGGGCCTGTCCGAACATGGATGTCCGGACGGACGTTCGGACAGGTCCCTGTATGCAGTTAAAACAGCAGAACAGAGACTAAAAATAAACCAAAACTTATACCCCCATTAAGATCAGTATGAAAGGAACATGAGGATTAAACAACACTTATACCATAGATAATAGCGGAAGACTTTCTCAAAATCCAAGGTGCTACCGCCACATCCAAACCCTGGGATGCTCAGGCTATTAAATCACAAAACATCACAAAACATTAACCCAATATCATAAACCATTTGTGCAGAAACTTAAACTGTAATCGTCAACTAAACATTATTAAGGAATCCAAAACGATGTGCTCCAAAACTTATAAAACAACAAAGTCTCAAAACAACTCAAACTTCCTAATACTAGGTCGTAGCGCATTCCCCATTCCCCAAGTCAGCAATCGGTACCTGCGATCAGAAAACAACAATAAAAGCACGAAGGGATCGCGCAAATCAGTGAAACTGAGTAAATTCCATCTCATCACGTAAAATACATTTTAGAAATCCCTTTGAATTTGATAAACGAATCATTCGAGTTGTAAACCAGTAAACCATTCCACACTCGATGTCTATAAATCAGTAAAACCATTCGGGGAGTCTTCAACTGGAGTATCCATAAACAACCAACAGTCACAGCGGACCGAAATATCAAATACCCTCACCCTAAGTCCTTAAGTGTGCACACCCCCTATGAATCATCAGTCCATAGAGTAGATCATAGAGCTTAACTGCAGTCATTGTATGCAGCGCAAATATATATAAACAATTCAGTGTAATCAATTCATGCTCACGGTGCAGAGAACCAACATGGTGAGTCAGGGAGCACCACGAACCCCAAAGTAATCAGAAACCAGTGAAGAACTCCCAAAACAAAACCATCATCAAATTCACAGTGAAGTTTCTCAAAACACCATTCGCGACAGAAGGCAATCCACAACCAAAACCAACAATGAGCACAGAATTTACCTGATTGCTCTCTCGACTCAGGAAGACACCCAACAGATTCACCAATGACGTTCGTCGTCGACACCAACGTCTAGGTTAGAACAGATCACAATCAGCAGACCTCGAATACAAATGAATAAACCAACACTCAAACTATGCTACTACTTTACCCGTTAGACTCTAGTTGGCACCAGGGAAGGGTTCTGATCAAACACCAGCAGGAGCGTGAATTGAGAGTTGGGAAGGAGAGAGTAATAGCGGCGTGAAGAAGATGAAGAACGATCAATAAGATCGTGGTTTAAATAAGTAAATCAGAGAATTAGGGATTATCAATATAAGTTAAATAAATTGTATTTTGTAAAGACGTAGAGGAATTAATTTAAATCTTGTAAACAATTTTAAAGGAACACCTAATAACTAATAGTGTAATTACTTTCTAAATACATTGACGTTGAGAAACCTCAGGAGGAAGAAACAAAACAACCCGTTAATAAATAAAGACATAATCCTTTAATTCAAAATAGAAAAGAGATTTATTTGACTGTTGCAGAAGATAAGGATGAGGAGTAAAATATCTTAGAAGTTAATTAGTAAACAAATACTAGTAAGGAAATAAATCAGAAATAGATCAATATAGATAAATAGTTTAAGGGCTAAGTGGAAGAAAACAATTACGTTTAAAAAGATGAGTCACCAAACCGATAACAATTACTGGGAGAAATAAAAGAGTCAAATAAACAACAAATATATTAAATAGCCAAACTGGAATTGAACTCCGGATATTTAAAATTAACAAGCTAGAAAGAAGATTCTAGATTGGTATTTTAGGATTTAAATCACCTAACGAATTTAGAAGAAAGATTTAGAAATATGACTACAGTCACCATAGCAAAACGTTACAATGAATTGTGAACATTAAAAGGAGAAGGTAGATTTAGGAATGGACATTGTTAAATTCCCTGGGCCATCTTAACGCTAATCCCGGACCTATTATTCACCTTATATACTATAGTATTCTTATCTTGGAAATTTCCGGGTATTTCATGTCTCGTTTGGAGACACCAGAAGAAAATGCTCCTATAAATGAACTTTTTCCAGATGAAACAGTATTCACCATTGGAGAGACCGGAGATCCATGGTTTGCCGACATTGCAAACTACTTGGTAAGAGGAGTAATACCATTTGAGCTTACATACCAGCAGAGGAAGAAATTCTTCGCTGACGTCAGACACTACTTTTGGGATGACCCTTACCTCTTCCGAGTCTGTGCCGATGGAATGATCAGAAGATGTGTACCACAAAATGAAGTTCACAACATTCTCAACCACTGCCACTCTCTCGAAGCAGGAGGACACCACGGACCAGCGAGGACAGCGGCCAAGGTACTACAGTCCGGATTCTTCTGGAAAACACTTCATAAAGACTGTCATGCCTATGTAGCCGCTTGTGACCGTTGCCAGATGCTGGGGAACATATCCCGAAAGCATGAGATGCCATTAAATGTGATGATCGAGGTTGAACCCTTCGATCTATGGGGCATCGACTTCATGGGTCCTTTTCCCTCCTCTCACTCCAATCTCTTCATCTTGGTGGCAGTTGACTATGTCACCAAATGGGTGGAAGCCATTGCATCCCCCACCAATGATGCCAAGGTGGTAACTAAGTTCTTAAAGAAAAACATCTTCACAAGATTTGGGGTTCCTCGAGCAATTCTCAGTGATGGGGGATCTCACTTCTGCAATAAACAATTCGATGCATTAATGGAAAAATATGGAGTGAGACATAAAGTATCCCTACCTTACCACCCTCAAACCAATGGACAAAGCCGAGGTAACCAACAGAGAATTGAAATGGATACTACAAAAGACCGTGAACTCATCCAGGAAAGATTGGTCTTTAAAACTCGACGATGCACTATGGGCTTACCGAACAGCATACAAGACCCCCATAGGGATGTCTCCATACCGTCTTGTCTTCGGAAAGGCTTGCCACTTACCCGTCGAGTTAGAACACAAATCCTATTGGGCTGTGAAGGCCCTGAACTTCGACCTAAAGAGTGCCGCTGACAAAAGAAAGTTTCAACTCACCGAACTAGAAGAATTCCAGGAAAATGCCTATGAGAACAACCGCATCTACAAGGAAAAGACTAAGAGATGGCACGACAAAATGATCCTGAAGCGGGAGTTCCATGAGGGAGATCGAGTGTTGCTCTACAACTCAAGATTAAAACTCTTTCCGGGAAAACTAAAATCACATTGGTCTGGACCATTTACCATCACCAAAGTGACTCCATATGGTGCAATCGAGCTCAAAAACATTAAGGGAGAAACATTTATGGTCAATGGGTCAAGGTTGAAACACTACCTCGGAGGAAACATCGGGAAGGTTGATGAACATCCTCTTTACTTACAAGAAAATCAGGTTTGATCTAACCTCACATGGTCTAGCCAAAGACCGAAAAGACGGGCAGCTCATTGGGAGGCAACCCAATCTTTTTACATTTATCTTCTTTCTTTTAGTTTTGACTCATGTTCTTATGTGTGCTAATTACTTTATTAGCTATTTCTCTTTGGTTGTTTGTTGTTAAAATGCAGGGTTGATGAAGGACGAAAAACAGAGAAAGGAAAGACATTCCTTCGGTGCACTAAACAGGGTGGTCCGGGACTTCAACCACATCCTAAATCCCGGACCCAGTAGCACTGCAATTTTCGACACATTTTGATATGTGGTCCGGGACTTCATTCCCAACCTAAGTCCCGGACTCACAATGGCGAGAATTTCCGAGAAAAAAGACGTTGTCCGGGACCTTGTCACTACCCTAAGTCCCGGACCAAGAGCAACGCAGATTCTCGACCTATTTCAATACGTAGGTCCGGGACTTCATTCCCAACCTAAGTCCCGGACCAACAAAGCTAAAAAAAAAAAACGGAACAAAACTCGTCGTCCTCATTCGTCTTCAACCTCCATCCTGCAATCCCTAACTCCCGACATTTTTCCCCACATTCTAAACTCTCAACCCTAACTCCCTCTCTCGAACTCGTCGCGCCACACCAGCATCACCACCATTGATAGCCACCACCGCATTCACTCCCTCTGTCGCAAGCCCGAATCCTCACCACCTCACAGACATCTCCATTCGCTCTCGACACACTCCCTCGCCGTCCAGTCGCCCTCGCACCCAAACCAGCCACCTCCGCCTTTCCCCCATCTCCTACTCCACACCGTCTCCATCTCCAGAGCCGACATCGCCCTCGCATTCCCCATCTCCATTCCTCTGTCGCCACTACACTCTCGCAGCCCACCCCTCTCGAATTCGACCACCGCACCACCCAAGCACCGCACCGCATTCACTCCTCTCCTCCAGTTCGACGTCGCCATCCCAACACCACACTTCCACCCTCACCCCCGCCTTCGCCATCCACAGCCCACGCCTTCCCATCTCCGACTCCATTGCAACCCTCAACGCCCCTCTATCCTTCGCCACCCACATCCCCGACTACCACACTCCCTCTCTCGCTCTCGACGTCGCCACCACACCACCATCGCACCACCACTTCATTCCAGCCAAACCACTAACCTCTGCGCACACCACCACCAATCACCAACCCGCACACACCACTCTCCCTCTCTGTTACAACTGTCAACCGACCACACCAAACACGTCACTAATCCAATTTAATTTCAAATGGCACCCAAAAGAGCTCGACGCGCCAACACTGCCAGGGCTTCTTCTTCATCAGCCGCTCCACCACTTCGGGTCCAAGAAACTGAGCTTTCCGAATTCGTTTCTCGAGCTGCGTGGGATTGGTTCCGGGCCAAAGAACGCAAAATTATCTACGAAAGGTCAGTTTGCCCAACCTTAATCACTGAGTTCAATTTGGAACATATATTTGGAGCAAAGAACTGGTTATGTCTGTTGACCCGGGGAGGGGAATTCTACCCCCGTTTGGTGAGACTATTCTATGCTAATGCCACGGTGAGCGAGAACGGCAGAGTTATTAAGTCCAATGTTAAGGGGAAGGAGATAAAAGTGAGTAGCTCGGGTATTCGAGATGCCCTGCAATTACCGGTTAGGACTAGAAACCCGACTGACGAGGACAGGGAAAATCAAGAACTACGTGAGCGTCAGGCCAAGGAACACTATCTGAATCTGATTGTGAATGATCCAGCAGTCCAAAACCGCCAGAGGCGGAACCAAAGGGACAAGCAGGTGATTACGGGTGACAAACTACCCACACCGTTGGAGCGTCTGATCTTGGGGATCATCATGTACAATGTCCGACCCAGGGAGTGTGCGGACCTGAATGTAATTGACTGCTATGTCCTGCGCTACCTATTGGATGATGAGCTTGCGCGGGTAGCTTACCCCATTGCTCTGCATGGGATCATCTTTCAGTCAATGCTTCGGATTGTTGACACAGACAGCAGTGGCTCTCTTCCCTTTCCCCACCTATTGCAGTCTTTCTTCGATGACGCCGGGGTAGATTGCTCAAATGAAGAACCCCAATACCCCCGGTCTTCCATTGACACGACGATGATGCGCTTCTATCAGTGGGAGAAGGTGGATGGGCAGTGGGTGAAGCGCCGACGCGCTGCACGAGCCCCCCGAGTTGCTGAGGCTGCTGATGAGGCTGAGGTTGCTGATGAGGGTGCTGCTGCTGCTGGCGGTGAGATCCCAGATTTCCAGATTCCTGCTGATCCGGCCCCGGGGTATGACGCGATGCTACAGGAGTTCAGAGACTGGAGAGGGACTGCTACAGCCTACTTTGACGGCTTTCAGAGTCAGCTGGCTGGGTATGGTGAGAGGCTCACATCTTTAGAGACCCGTCATACTGAGTACGAGGCTCGACAGGCTGCTCAGTTTGCTGAGTACCAGGCTCAGCAGGCTGCTCAGTTTGCTGAGTACCAGGCCCAGCAGGATGCCCGATTCCAGGCTTATGATGAGCGTTTCTCCCAGTTAGAGTCTTGGCGCATGCCCCGGCGGTAGTGCACGAGTTGGTCTATGCTCCAGACCTACATCCATCTCCCTATCTTTTATTGCTCTTATGGATTTCTCACCTGACTATGACAATTGTGCTCTTTTGATGTCTTTTAGATTCTAGGTTGCTACTTATGGTACCTTTTCTTTTCACTTTGGATTGTTGTTGTTATTTGGGTATTTCTGCTACTTCAAACTACTTTGTTGTGCATCTCCTCTGTTGTTGCTATGCAATGTCTTTTGCTTCTAGATATTCAAACAGGGCTGCCATCTTCTGTGTGCGATATCGAAAGAATACAAAGGAGACTCTGCCGAAATTTTTCCAACGCCCCTTAAGTCTCCCGTTCCTTGTCCTAAGTGTGGGGACGTCATCTTCACCGCTTATTCAGGGGAGTCCTATTCTTTATTTTGCACTATACTCATATTCTCGTAGCAATGAGGACATTGCTATTTTCTCAGTGTGGGGAAGTAGTATGGGGTTGCACTTCTAAATTGTTTGTTTTCTGTGGCTCCTGACAGTACTTATTCTCCCTTCACTAACCTTTGATGAGACCCCCCCACAAAAATTTTTAAATCGACATACTTGGTTCTCACTTGTGGGAAGATGCATCAGTCGAGAATAACGTACGAGTAGCGAAATTTTTTTTTGAAATTTAATCTGAAATTTCGGTCATAAGAACTTCGGTTATACTGCTTGGATTGTGAGTTTTGATTAAAATTTTCATCTATTTCCTTCAAATAAAAGGTGAGACCATTGTGTGACTATTATGTTTGAACTAACTTGGGGCTTTGGGAAAGATTTGGAATGAATGGAAGGAAAGGACAAAGGCAAGGTACTCCCCTAATCTACTCTGAACCAGAACAGGCCTCTCCCATTCGGTAATTAAGCTCTTGGAGTGCCTCATCACTCATCTACCTAAGATCAACTGATCTGGGATAGAAGGCCCAACACCGCTACAAGGATGGGGAGAAAAAGTCTGAGGGGATGAAATGAATAATGCTTACTCAGAAAAATTGGAAGGAAAGTTCTTTCATGCTAAACAGTTTGTTGCAAATTCTTCCTTGATTATGAGTATGTGGCAATGAAAGGTAATGTGGAATATGACATTACTTCTTGCCCCTTGTCGTCCAATGAATTGTGGAAAGAAAAAGGAAAGAAAAGCCCCGAGTACAGTTTGGATTAAACAGTTATCATGATAATCTCATGCATTTGTCAGAAAACCCTAGCTTCACTGTTTAAGAAAACTTGCTGTACTAATCGCTGTTTCTTTTGACTGTCTTTCAGCATTAGATTTCCTTGAACATTTTCCTGACCTGATAAATCCCCGCTTTTGAAAATCTGGTACATCTTGCTTGCAGTAATTGCTTGAGGACAAGCAAAGGTTAAGTGTGGGGACGTTGATAAGTCAGGAATTTACCTATTTCTAAGGGTCTTTTTGAGACCCTATTGTCATCATTTACTGCTAAATTCCTGTCTTATAAGTAATTTTATGTTTTTATTGCAATTGTCTTCTTTTATGGTTTTTTGTGTGCTTTTTCAGGTATTTAATCTCAATAGAAACATTTTCATGTCATTGTTGGAGATCTTAGTTTTTCAAACAAGCTAAAGGAGTCAAGAAAATTCTTCATCGGACCAACTTCAAGCTTGGTCCGGGACCTAACTATGGAGCCTAGTCCCGGACTACAACGTGCATCAAATCTCGCATTGAAGACTATGTGTGGTCCGGTACTTGGGGGAAGAATGAAGACCCGGACCACAATGTGACTCGTATCTCGTATTAAAATTCATGGTCCGGGACTTGATTCAGGAGTAAAGACCCGGACCACTCAAGAAGGCCACTCTCGACCCATTTTAATGTTATGGTCCGGGACTTTATACAGGACCTAAGTCCCGGACCAAAGGGCTTCATCAGACGTCTTCAGCGCGCGATTGAAAAGAAGAGATTCTCTTCTTATTATACTGCGCCGCCCCATAACTCCAATGTCTGTACTTCCTTTCCAGATTAACCACCGCCCCATACCTCAATAATCCATCTTTCCCACTGATTAATCCGTTCTTTCCAGCTTCATCCACCAACAAAAGCACCATCGTACTCACCCGAGAGTACTATAAATAGAGTGCTAATCTTTCTCATTCAACACACAGTCCTCGGGACAACAATCTCTCCCTCCATAAATCCTCCACATTCACATTTCCATCTAGTACGTAGTAGTATTACTACTACTACTAATCATCTCCATCCCATTATATCCACCACCTCCATTACGTAAAACACCATTCACTCCTCCACACAATATTCATCCACACACACCTCCATTAATCATCCCATTTCCACCGGAAGATAGAAGACCAAGCAGGAGAAGAGAAGGAAGAATTGCTCAACCACCTTCATAAACATGGCTTCTTCTATCCCTCTCTTAATTTTACTTATCATTATGCTTGAGTAATTCTATTAGCACTTTGGGATGGGGGTATGAACTTAAATCCCCCATCTATGTTGTAAAACCTACACTTTATTTATTGTGGTTGTTTTCTCTCTTTTATTTCATTAATGTTATAACCTGATCATTTATAGCATTTGTGGTGATTTCCAACAACATATGATTTTGAGTCAGGAGTTGTGACCGAAAAAAGAGAGGAACCTTAGATTATGGCTAGCTTGATTAGTTGGTGAAATTTAAGGCTATTAATATGGACTTTTTATTAATGCTATCTAGTGATTTGAACTCTACTTGATTAGAGAGTTAGAAGCAAGCTAGGTAAGATTTGGTTTATTCATGATTTGAAGGACCTTTACATTAGTCCAGATAGACAACCTGAGTGAAGTGGGTTTACTAATATAATTGGGGTGAATTTAGGGGATTACAACCATCCTAAAGGTGCTTTCCATTCCAATTCATTACATCACATTTTATTTACTGCTCTTATTTTTATAATTCATCTCTGAACCAAAACCAATACACTTGCCTTCGGCTAAACCCCCTTTATTTACTGTTTTGTAACCGAATACCGAAGCTAGGGAGATCGATATACCAATTTCCTAGTGGAACGACATCTTTACTACTACTACGACTAGGGTTCACTTGCCCTTTTTCCGTGCTTTCAATAACACCACCTTAAAACTATCAACAGTCACGCGGACACGTTATAAAACCACAATGTCCGCATTGCGGACGCTTACACGGACGCAATTTTTCGATTTTAAAGCTTTGTCCGTTAACGGACTCCTATGCGGAAAATTACAACCAGTGTTGTCCGCATACGCGGACGCCTACACGGACGCGACTCAATTCGCGATTTCATCTTCTTCCTTTCTTCCTTCTCCGATTACTTCTTCTTCCTTATTTTGACCACGAACCCAGAAATCGAAAATTGATTTTCCTCGCCTTCACTACCACCACCACAGCCCGACACCAGCCAACCTCCTCCAATTCAAAAACCTAGAACACTGCAACATTACAAGAAATTCAACCCTCAGTTTCAGTCGTCGATTACCACCGTGGTGCCTACTCCCTTCTTCTTCTTCCTCACCAACGCTACCACCACGAATCTTCACCAGCGCCGGTGCCACCAGGAGTCCACGCCCGCAGCTCCGACAAACAAGGCAACCAGATCCCCGTCATCCCCAAACAATTGCACAGGTTTTTCAAATCGAAATTTTTTCTTCCTCTTCGAACTGTCTCGGTGCGAAACAAGCAGATGCAAATGTTGATTTGCAAAAATCAAGAGATTAGATGTGGTTTAGGTCGTTTATGTTGTTAAATTGGATGATTGGTGTGCGCAATCTGTAGAACATTTGTGAAATTTGTGTGTTCAGGCGAGTTCTGTATGTTGCGAAATTTTTTTAGGGTTCTTGAGCTGTCCGGACTTGCGTTCGCGCCAGCCCATCCGGACACAAGTCCGGACATGTTGAAATTTTGCAAAATTTTGGAATTTTATTTCTGGATTTGCACCTTAATGTTTGATGTTATTTAAACTTAGTATTATGACTGTTCGGCCCTACATTGCCTTGCTCGCTAGCAATAATGAACTTTTGAGAATATCAATTACTATGGCTCGGGTTTGTCAGTTTGTGTGTTCTTTGCCTTTCAATATTGCATCTTTATTATTGAATTTTAATCTCCCTTCTGACAAACAACAAATAGATGGCTCGTACTAGAGGTGGGATTACACGCTCGGAGTCCTCTTCGCGACGCCCACGACGCGATGATACATCAGATGCACCACCTTCCCTGCGTGAGGATGGGTTTATCTCTACCACTGCCCGTGCCTGGTTCGACCAGGGCGGGAAATTTGTTATGGAGAGGCGTATAGCATCAGAGGTGATTAACTCCACAGAGATACATCCTGTCTTTGAGAGACACGGGATCGCCACAGTACTGAGGATGGGCGAGGGCCTTTTCGCTCCTGACCTAGTCCGGGAGTTCTATGCGAACGCCCAGGCGCACGATACGCTGAATGTCATCACTTCTTATGTGCGCCACCATCCGGTAGAGATCACACACACCTCATTCAGCACCGTCTTTATGCTTCCGGATAACCAGGAAGCCCATGTAGATATGAGTGAGGAGCTACTGAGGTCCACTCGGACTAGATGGGTCCAGGAGGTTGGTCAGACGTCGAGACACTGGGGAGAGGAGACTAAGGGTGTCATCCCCTGCACCAGCCTCTCATCGCTCATGCAGAGGCTGGTAGTTGAGCTCCTCAGCAATCAGATCCGGCCTCGTGCTGGAAATGATGTCACTGACGAGGACTGTGTACTTATCGACTACTTCCTCGCACCGCCTCCCGAGCCACAGTGACGGATCTCGGTACCGTACATCATGTTCCACCAGCTGCACAAGGTGGTCACCTACTTGAGAGCGAAGAAGAAGAAGATCACGCCTATCTTTCCCTTCTTCATCCACCACCTCCTCGCCAGTACACTACCTGACGACGTCTTCACCGGGGTCGACGTGCGAGGGCGAGAGCCCAATCTCTTTACAGACGGTGAAGAGATGGGGCTTTATACGATTAGAGGATGGGAGCTGGGTACGCGGCAGCTCTGGCCTAGGGGCTACTGCTTCATGCTCGACTTCGGGCTCTGCACCGACAGCCACTACTACCATGCAGCCACCTACTGCCCCAGTCATGAGCATTCCACCTGAGCTGCAGACCACGATGGATACCCTCCTACAGCAGCAGCAGACGATACAGCAGAGACAGGAGCAGATGGCAGACGATATTGGCGAGCTGCGGCAGACCCAGGACCGGATTACCCAGCGCCTAGAGCGCAGCAACGAGGTCCAGAGTCGGACAGCTCTACTCATCGAGAGACTCATGGGCTAGCTACCGCCGGGACCATCACAGTGATCATCTATTTATTGTTTTGTTTCTTTTATTTATTTCAGTTGTTATTTATTTTAGTTTGCACTCTTTTGATGTTTTTACCTTTATTTTATTTTATTTTTTTATTTTGAAGGGTATACGGTGTCGTAAACCGTACAGACTAACTTGCAGTGTTTAAATGTTAAATTTCTATTCTACTTTCCTCTAATGCTATGTTGTGCAGTCTCTTCTATTTTAACACTCGACACTCATGCACTCGAGGGGACATATAGCACGACAAATAAACCTCAACTGCGCACGAACTTACGATTTGGCTGGAACATTGGGGAGTACTCTTTTTACATTTTGTTATCTCTACATACTTACCAATGTTCTATGTTATACTGCATGCTTACTTGGGGTTCGATTTCCACACAATGAGGACATTGCTCTTATCAAGTGTGGGGGGGAATTAAGAGTAGAAAAATCAATCTGAATATGCAAGTTGGGTTTTAAATGTCACACTTGTCTTTATTTGCCTAATTGCTTTCGAGAAAATCACTTCTTCAAACAGATTTAGAAATCAAGGCATGTTGACTACCTCAAGAATCCTTCTGCTTTAGGGTGTTTGTATATCTAATTTTATTCAAAATTAATCTATTTTCACAGAAATTTGATGGATTAGTTGATTATGGAAACTGAATTAGTTTAGCTTGGGATTCTTGGAAATGATTTGAAAGTTTGGAATGAAAAGGATAAGGCGAGGTACTCCGCAGTTTATAAATTTTTCTAAACCAAAAACAGGCCTCGTCTATCCGGTTATTAAGTCCTCTGGGGTGCCTTAACACCTATCTACCTAAGGTCTCGTGATCTGGGATAGAAGACCCAACACCACTACAAGGATAGAGAGAAAAGTCTGGGGTACAGAAAAATAATGCAATAAAAAAATGTTTGTTTTGTATATACATTTTTGCATTCAAAAAAAATGAAAGCAATAAATTGCAGTTTTTATTTATAAACATGAGTACGTAGTGTTGAAAGGTATTGCGGAATAAGGCATTACTTCACACCCCTTGTCATCCAAAGGTTAGAGGAAAGAAATAGTGGAAGATCCTAAGTTAATCTAGTTCCAGATTTTGTATTCTGACTTCTCCATGCTTTTAAAAATCCTTCTTTTTCACTGACTACGAAAACCTACATCCAGAAGCAGAATTATTCTTTTGATCGTCATCATTGCTTGCTTTCTGTCTATATCTGTTTAACTCTGCGTTTCAATGCTACAGCCTGGAAGATAGTTTTATTCTCTATTTTGCTTGAGGACAAGCAAAAGATAAAGTGTGGGGGAATTTGATGCACTGATTATTGATCTATATTTTGAGTGCTTTAAACCCTTGTTTTCCATATCTTTTACTTTGATTTATGCATTTAATTTCTTGTTTTCATGTTATTTTGGCTTAGGACGTGATTGGGAAGGAGTTTAGAGCTTTTGGAACAAAAAGAGGAAAATTTACACATGTCCGGATATGTGTCCTGACGGGAAGACGCGGACACATTCGCGGACACCTCCAGATCGAGTTTCCTCCTCTCTACAGTCACGTCCGCACGCGGACAGAAATGCGGACGGAAACTTGGACAAACCAGATCCGTGAAGAATAAAAGTCGGGGTTATAATATTTTATCACACGCCGCCCCACTTTGCTAATCGTCCTTGAGTCACGTCCGCAAAGCGGACACATTCACGGACAGGCCCTTTGAGTCACGTCCGCACGCGGACATAAATGCGGACGTGAATGCGGACGTCACACAGGCGACAATTCTGAAGCGCCGTTTGCAAAAGGAGAAAGTTTAACATAATTTACACTCCCGAAAAACCGTCGCCCCGCCATTCACAATAATATCCCTTAATCACTCTTATCACTATCATTATCAAATTCAAGAACCCATGCTCCACGATCAGCTTTCTTCCTTTCCAACACATTTACACCACCGGTTATACCTCTGCTTGTTCTATAAATAGAACACCAAATCATCCATCTTGGGGACATTCAGTACGTGGTGTTTCCACACCACTACTACTACACCTCCATCCATCTCACTCATATTAATCCTCCATTCCATTTCATCCACAACATCACCACCATACAACACCTCACTCACCTTCATAATCCATTCATCCATTTTCCACTCACACCCATTATTCAACCGATAAATCGACATATTATCAGTCCAAATAACAAGGCAATATCAGGATTTCAGATAAGATGATTTCTTATTCTGTCTATTTATTTATTATGTCGGATTAGAGGATTTACTCTGGGGGTGGTTTATTTCAGTTTGTTTTAATTGTGTAATTTATATTTTCTGGTTTTAATTAATTACGGATTGTTACAATTAATGTCATTCTTGCGCTTTTTAATAAACGTCATGAGTTTATTAAATTGCTTTACTAAATCTGTTTTGATCCGACCAAGTGATAAATAGATCGGTTAAATTAATCTGTATATCTGTGGAATTATTAATTGGATTAATTAATTATTCCTGCAGACGCAAATTATTATTCCTCGTACTTAATCCGTTTACATGTGTTTCTACTTAAACCTAGACTAGGTCCTGCATTTCTGGTAAATGAGTTCTTCTGAGACTATGATTTAGCTCTTAAGAAAATATTAGGAATTTTGCCAATCTATCTTTAATTAACCAGTAGACATAATTAATCAAACAGTTTTAACCTGAACCCAGAGTCCCGCTCATCCATATCATCATTACTTTATTTTATCTGTTATTTATTTTCCTGATTGTTATTTTAATTATTTCATTCGTGATATTTATTTAAATCCAAAAACAAAAACAACCCCCTTTGAATTACCCATTGCCTTAGGCTAGACTTACTTTATCAAGTCCCGTGGATTGACACCTGGTCGCTTCTAAATTGCTATACTACTGCGACCGGGATTTTTGCAACCCGACGGTCTATTGATTTATTACTTTCTAGGATTATTTCTTAGCTTTTATTATATCAATTTAACCGTTTGCATTCCCATCATCAACTAACAGGGGTTTCCCCACTATCATGGGGCCTTGTGTAACCCTTTTGTGTTGGCAACCATATTCCTCTGTGAGATCCATGCAATATTTGCGTTGAGATAAAATATAACCTGTTTGAGTTCGAATAAACTTTATTCCCAAGAAATAATGCAGAGATCCCAAATCCATGATCTTGAAATTATGATCAAGAGCACTCTTTATGTGTTCAATTTCTTCTTGCTTAGGTCCTACAAGCAAGATGTCATCCACATAAATAGCCATGAAGATTCTTCATTCTCAGTATCTTTGAAAAATAGAGAATAATCATTCCTAGATTGGGTGAAGTGAAGCGTTCTCAGAAAACTAGCTAACTTAGAAAACCACTGTCGCGAGGCTTGTTTAAGGCCATACAATGACTTCTTGAGCAAGCATGCCTTGTTATCTCCATCAACCTCGAGACCATTTGGAATTCTCATAAATACATCTTCATCAAGATCTCCATTTAAGAAGGCATTATTCACGTCAAGCTAATTAATAACCCACCCTTTTGTAAGGGCTACAACAATCAAGGCTCGAATTGTTGTGAGTTTAACAACGGGTGAAAAAGTCTCATTATAATCCAATCCATGTTGTTGTGTGAAACCCTTGGCAACCAGCCTTGCCTTATATCTTTCCAGAGACCCATCAGATTTTAATTTAACCTTATACACCCACTTGCAACCTATTACCTTCTTTCCACGTGGCTAAGTAACAACATCCCAGGTGTTATTTTTCTTTAGGGCTTGTAACTCTTCATTCATAGCCCTCTGCCAATGTTCATGAGTAGAAGCTTCTTTGTAACTATTAGGCTCTTTCATGTCAAAATCATGACTGACCTGAGTGCTAGACAATAGAACAATACTCGTGCTTAGCCTTATGTCAGTGAGACTGACACAATCTTGAAGCAGGCTACCTGAAGCTTCATGATGTCTATAAACCCTTGCATCTAGTACTTCTTAGAAAACAAAGTTACAAACATAATCACTCAAATAACTAGGTTTATGACTCTCCCTTCCTGAGCGTCGAACGGAAGTACTTTGAGTGACTGTCTCATCAGTTATGGGTGGCTCCTTACCTTGGACAGGTAGTTGTGTTTCTTCGTCAGCAAGGATAGCATGATAAACATCTGTGTGAGAAACTCGCCGGTCTTGTATATGAGAATAATCCTTAATATCTCCTCTGTAAGGGAAAATATCTGCATGAAACTTTATATCTCGATTCACCTCAACAACCTGACTTTCAATTCTTAACACTTTGTGACCTTTCTTCCTTGGGTCTTCTCCAAGATAAACACAAGCTTCTCCCCTCGGGCTGAATTTTCCATCCTTGTTATTGATAATTGTTTTGTAACATAAACATCCAAACGGTTTTATGTCTTGTATGCGACTTTCTTTCCATACAAACTTTCAAACGAAGTCATGCCTCCAAGAACCTTTGTAGTAAGTCTATTAATCAGATAAGTAGCATGCAATATGCATTCACCCCAGTAACTCAGAGGTGTGTTTGACTGAAAATACAAGGCTCACGCGGTTTCAAGAAGATACCTGTGTTTTCTTTCGACCACTGCATTTTGTTGAGGTGTGTGTGCACATGTGGTTTGATGTATGATACCCTTCTTAGAGAAATAGCTTTTACCTTCATTGGAACTTCCAAGTTCCTTAGCATTATCAGATCGGATTACCTTGACTTGAGTCCAAAACTGCCGCTCTATCATGTTAAGGAAATTGACAATCACTTCCCAAGCTTCATTTTTCTGTTTAATAAGTTGTACCCATGTAGTCCTTGTGAAATCATCTACAAGACAGACGAAATATCTGCAACCATTACGGGTTTCAACCTCGAAAGGTCCTCATACATCGATGTGTATTAACTCGAACGCCCTCTTTGTCTTGATAGACAAATCACTAAAAGGAAGCCGTTGTGCTCTACTTTTATAACATATGTCACAAGCATAACCAACAGAAAAATCGGACTCTTTTATTAGCTTCATAACAACCAATTTCTGAAACGGCACATGGCCAAGTCTAATATGCAAATCCTTAGCTCTAAAACTGACAATAGAATTCTGGCCCAATCCTGACTTTTCTATGTTGGTACAGGCTGTGACCTGGCCCAAAATCGTCTTTACACCACCGGCCTGGCCCAAACTCGTCTCTAATCCACTGTCTGCGTCTTTCAGGTCCACTCTCACTTCGGTAGGCTCCAAGACATAAAGCCCGTTGATGCTCCGGTCCAGTTTCTTAATCTTCCCTGTAGAGGGGACCTGAAGAAAACATCGGTCCTCGTCAAAAACTAGGGCACAATTGAGCTGCTCTGTTAATTTCCTTACCGAAATCAGATTGAATTTGAAATTCGGAACAAATAATACTCCTCTAAACCGAATCTCATTTCCCAGTCTTATTTCACCTACTAATCTCACTGTTTGAGATCTGCCGTCTGGTAAGACCACTGATCTCTCTTCTTTCAATCTCCGCAAGTTCTGGAAGTAGCTCTCCACTCCAGTAATGTGATCAGTAGATCCCGAGTCTACTATCCACTTTCGAAAATATGGTGAGAATTCAAGAGACAATAAGTAGATTTACCTGAAAAGTCACAATAGCTTGAATCCTCTGATTTTGTTCCTGAATTGACTGAGCGAATCAGCTCCGTAATCTGCTGTATCTGCTTCGCTGTGAACCCATCATCTTAGGCTTTTGTTCATTTTGTTCTTCTATTTTTACGCTGTTGGCGTAAACTTTCTTCTTTCGAGCGAGCACCGTCTCCCTCCCATGAAGATGGTAACAATCACTCTCCAAGTGCCCTGATTTTTTGCAATAATTGCATTTTTTATTCTGGAAACAGATTTCGGATGTGTGACCACCCTTCTTACAAAAACTGCAAACAATTTTCTTTTTGTCGATTTCACCCCTGCTATTAGGGTTCTTCGAGTTTTCTGTAATCGCAGACTTGTGCGTGTAAAAGGACATCGATTCCTCTGTGACCGACTTTGCTCCCCTCTGTTCTTCCTCCTGCATCACCAAAGAAAAGGCTTTCTCCAAACTCGGCGGCTTTTGCATAGCCAGAATCTGTCCCCTAATCGATAGGTAATTTCGATTTAGTCCCATTAGAAAATGGACTAATTTATCTTCATCTGAGGCTGTCTTTATGGATTTATTGATTCCGCATGTACATCCATTGCACGAGCATTTCTGTGGTGGCCGGGCTTGTTCAAGCTCACCCCATACCTTTTTCAATTTATTAAAGTATATGGCAACTGAATCTTCTCCCTGCTTTGTTTCACCGAGATCCCGTTTCAAACCATGGACGACTGCGAGATTGCTATGTTGATAGCGCTCATAGAGGGTATCCCAAACTTCTTTGGGATCATCGCAATACCGCACAACATCAAGGACGTCTGGAGTAATTGAGTTCTTGATCCAAGAAACAACCAAGGAGCAAGACCTCACCCAAGCAGCGTGACGAATGGTATCGCTTTCTTCAGGTTCTTTAATCTTTCCAATTACGAACCTGTATTTGTTTTTTGACTTCAACGCTGTTACCATATCGAATTTCCACCCAGAAAACCCTTTCCATCAAACTTTGGAACCAAAGTAATCCCAGGGTTTTCTGCAGCGTGCACGTAGAGGGGATCATTGATGTCAATGGAGGTGTTGCTGGCCGACGGTGAAGGCTCCACCAGAGGTTCTTTATCCTTGTCTTTGTTCGACATGTTCGCCAGAAATCAAACCCATAAGATCGTATCAAATCTCCCTGAAGCTCATGATACCATATTAGAATTTGTAAAGTAGAGTAATTTGATATGTGTGTGTGTTTGTATGTACGAAGCAGAAGCATTTGTAAAGTATGATGAAATCTTTATTGATTCTCAATCGCATAACTGTATACAATCTGATGTTATCTATATATAGTGATCTAGATAAAATATGTAAAAAATAAAAGATAAAATAATGAATAAACAATAACCTTAATTACATGTGGGCTGATTAACTATATGGGCTTGAGTTAATGGGCCTAAATATTCCAATATCCCGGGGTGGGCTGCTTAGTTTCATTTTGCAGGTACGGATTGTTTATACAGGTGTCCACGAAGAGCATGAGTGATTGAGATGGGGATTAGGAATTGTGGAGAGTTATTCTATTTTACTTGTAGTTATGTTTATGTTGTTTTTCTCGAGTTCAGACCGTAGCTTTTGTAATTTTATAAGTTGTAATTGGTGAGGTTTGGTGTCGGGTGTTTGGAACCCGATGGTCTGTAAAGGCCATAGTATTTTATTTTCCGCTGCATTTATGTTATAGGGGCGTTATAAGACGACTGTGCAGCTATTACATTGAGATTACACTTATTTATAGTACAAAGGAAAGCAACTAATTTCCGTAAAAATAGGATCTCTAACAACTCCTAGAATAGATCCACCAAAGTAGATAACTACTACGACTCTATATGTCCTAGAATTGGGGATACGGTTATTACACACTATTATTCGATTGACATAGAATACGCCGCCACCCTGCTACTCTTCCGATCTCCTGCACTTACCATCCACCATCATCGATCAATCCACCATCCATACCATCCCTATATCCTCACTCACCCACATGGAATATTGTCTCCATTCGCATAACATCGCCGACCACCATCAGTTCATGCCCGTCATACCCTCGCCGAATTCGCACACCACCATCCACTTTGCAATCATCATCACCACATACCTTGTCAGCATCCGTCGATCATATTTGACCACACACGAGGGGTGGGCACAATAGAAGTAGTTCGACGCGAAAAGGAAAACAGAAACGAGCACAATCGACAGCATTAGTAAAACCGTAGTGAATCTTTGGAACTTGTTCTTTGTTATTTGTTTTTCTTTACAAGTTACTTATGTTATTTTTAATTATTGTTTCTGTTTTTAGAGTCAGGGGTGAGTAGTTTAGTTTAGCTTCCCGGGATGGGAAGCGAGTCTTTTTTCGGAGAATTCATATTATGTAGATTTTTCGTTATACTATAATAATGCATAGTTTAATTCCGATTCTTAATGCGCTTGGATTTTTTGGCCAATTTTCTGAGTGATTTTTGTAGTGCTTAAATCAAAATGCGGTGCTGAGATTAAGTTCTAGACATAGGAAGTCAAACCGGATTAACAACTAGAAGCATGGCTTGCCTATAGGTTAATCTGTTTCCAATAGGAATTGTGTTTAATGCGATTAACTTGAATTGACTTGGGCATGGTTTGTGGCTTGTTATTTCAGTTAGTTAGGGTTCGTTGTACAGGGACCGGTCAACGAACTAATTATAATTCCTGAGTATATTGCATAAAATAGTGAAAATCGATATTAATTGAATTCGATGGAATAGACGAGTGGAATAACCCAGAGAGCATTTTTAATTCATTAGATTTTAAACCGATAATTGTTTTGTTCTTATTTCATTTATTTTAGAATATGATTATTTTTCTAGCCTTCAAATTAGATTAGTTAATTAATCCATAAAAATTGATATTTCCTGTTATTTATTTTAGTTTAGTTTTCTCGATTAGATTAATAATTTGTTAGTTAATTGAACGAGGTCCTTGAGATCGACAACCCACTCAATCACTATACACTGTAAAACGATAGGTACACTGCCTAGGTAGAGATAGTAAAATATTTCCGCTACAAGTGGCGACCTCCAACCCTTGGATGAGAGCCTCGTACTCTGCTTCGTTGTTAGTTACATCGAATTCCAGCCAGAAGGCATAGTTAAGGTCCCGTCCATCCAGGGTTTGGACCACAATACCGGTGCCTACTGCTGTTTTACACGGGGCTCCATCAACTAAAACAACAAAAGGATTGAGAGACCTCTTTTCTTTCTTGGTCAAAGCTTGTTTCAGTTATAAAATCTGCCAGGGCTTGTGCCTTAATTGCTGTCCACGGTAGGAAATGAATTTCATAATGAGTGAGTTCAACCGTCCAACTTACCATGCGCCCGGATGCATTCGGATTGTTGGCTATTTGTTTTAACGTCTAGTTAGTCCTAATGAAGATCCGGTGTGACTGGAAGTAAGGGCACAATTTTCGAGACGTAACTACCAAGGTGAACAGAATCTTCTCAATATTTGTATAACGCCCCTCTGTTGTTGTTGTTAAAATCTTTCATATGTAATAAACGAGGATTTTCTTTCTCTCTTCTTCTATTATTAGAACCGCTGCCACCGCCCAATCGGAAGCGAACAGAAAGAGATAATGAGCTTGGTCGGGCATAGGGACGCCTAACTTGGGTAGCTCCTGGAGCATTTCCTTGATTTTCTCGAAGGCTTCAACGCATTCCTATCCCCATTGGAACTTACTGTTCTTTCTTAAAATGTTAAAAAATGGGCTTGACTTTTCTTGGAGCTTCGAGTTGAATCTGCTCAGGGTCGTGAGTCTTCCATTTAGAGCTTGTATATCTTTGATGTTTTTTGGAGGAGAAAGATCGAGAATAGCTTGGCTCTTTCCTGGGTCCACTTCAATGCCTCGTTGTTTGACAATGAAGCCGAGGAATTTTCCCTTTGTTACTCCAAACACGCATTTCTCTGGATTCAACTTAATATGGTATTTGTCTAGCGTGTTGAATGTTTTCTTTAGGTCTCTCATGTGCTGCTCTTTTGAGGTGCTCCTCACGACCATATCATCAACATAAGCTTCTATGTTATGGGAGAGTTGCTCTTTGAAAACTTTATCAATCATTCTTTGAAGTGTTGCCCATGCGTTCTTTAAACTGAAAGGTATTACCTTGTAACAGAATGTTCCTGTTGAATTAATGAAAGAAGTTCTTTCCGAATCTTTTTCATTCATTTTTATCTGATTGTATCCTGAAAATGCATCCAAGAAAATTAACACAGAGCTTTGAGTAGTTGAGATGACCAATCTATCTATTAATGGTAGTGGGTAAAAAATCTTTCGGAGATGCTTTATTTAGATCAGTAAAATCCACGCACATTCTCCACTTTCCATTTTGATTTTTTGACCATAACAACATTAGCCAGCCACTTGGGATATGACACTTCTCAGATGAATCCGGCTTTGAGTAACTTCTGGACTTCCGCTCGGGCGGCTAAGTCCCTTTCTTCTCCAATCACCCTTCTTCTTTGCCTGATAGTTGAGTGTTTGGGACCCACTTGAAGATTATGCTGGATAACGTTTGGGTCTATCCCAGGCATTTCTTCTGTGCTCCAGGCGAACACTGTCCTTCTATTTTCCAAGAACCTCATTAGATGAGTGTTCTCCGCTATTTAATGCATTTCCAATTTTAAAGAATTTAGAAGGGTCAGATTTCAAATGTACCTCGCTCGGGAGGTCACTAGGAGCCTCAAAGATTTCTGTCTTTCCGCCCGGTCCAGGGGGAAGAGGCATTTCCCTTGAATTCCTTTTATGATCCGACAGTTTTGACTATTCCTTCCTCTGGTACCATGATGCACACTTCACAAACCCGGGATATTTTCTGACTTCCTCTTACAGTCATCAGTGTGCCTGATCTGGTCAGGTACTTCATCTTCAAATGATGAGTACTGCATATGGCTCGGAAAGCATTAATCCCTGGCCGGCCAAAATACATGTTATACCCAGAGAGACCGAGCATGATGAAGGTTGTTAGTTTTTTCGTTCGTCTTTCATCTCCTTGGCCCAAAGTGATAGTGAAGTCAACACTGCCTGAAGATTTGGTAGAGATTCCTCCTACGAATCCTCCCAAAACCGCTGAATAAGGCTTGATCTTGTTTTCAGGTATATCAAGCTTTTTAACTACTTCTGCTGATATTACACTCGCCCCAGCCCCGTTATCAATCAAAATACCTTTCATCATTCGGTCGTTTACTTGTGCTCTGATGACAAGCGGATCATTGTGAGGATATAGGACTCCATCTTCATCTTCTTCAGTGAAGTAGATCAGGGGGAGTTTTTCTTGTTTAGCTATCTTCCCTTTGGGAAGCTCCTGGTGCACTTCAAGGATGTGTATTTTCCTCTCGCTTGGGGTTGACGGTCCTCCTTCTGAAAAGAGGCCTCTAAATTTTCTTAGGAGAAGTTTTTATTAAATTTTTCAATTTTTTTTTGGAAATTTTCCGAGTATGAGAAGGTTAAAAAAGTAGCAAGATAAGAAGATAATAACAAACGACACCTTTTCTTCTTTTTTTTTGGCAAAAAAGTCTCATGATTCTCGGTTACAAGTAAAATTCTACTCCCTTTTCTACAGACCTGTAATCATCCCGAAGGATTTACTATGGTCCAGCTCAGGATGAACTTCCTCTTCTTGTCGGGCCTGGGAGTGTTCGTTGTTGTACTGTTTCTGTTGTCCGGCCGGTTGTTTCCCTTTCTTTTTATTTTCTTCTATGGTCCTGAGTTCCTTTGTAACACCCCTACCGCTAATCCCGACATTACCTTACAATTACTTACCTTCGCAACGGATATTACATACGCAACGGCGGGTGTACAATGCCGTTAGTCACCCACGTGACTAACAAGGCCAGTTACAATACTACATACTATCGGTCTGATGACTTGAACATACCGAGTACACTACACAATACTTTACCTTCCATTCCATAATATATCATAATTCAAATACAAACTCCAATACAATACTATACCGAGTCTACTACAATCCACAAGTTACCGATACAGTTTGGACTTCCATTCTCGCATTACAATGAAAATACAGTTCCTATTACTCAACTACCCATGCTTATACAGCAGCCCCGTCCTACACTCTCGAACGGTGGTCGGCTTCGAAGTACCTGTAAATAAAAACGGTGCCCCTAGGGGCTCAGCAAATTGCTGCATATGAAATTCGCATACCCCGAGTGCTAACCGGGGTACGCCGACTACTTTTGGTTGAATATACATGGAGTTCGTTTTACATGCATACTACATACTAATACTACGACAATACAAACATCAATACTTACATACATATACAGGATTCCATAGTTACTAGGAAAGACAATTCGTCAGTCAACCGTTCATGTTAGTTATTCATTCATCCGGTTCAATCGGATGCTCTCTTTCTCCCGTTCGGGTTCGTAAGGCTTACACCACTCATGTTCTTACTTACTTGTTGCTTTACTCATACTTCACTCATTACCTTACTCGTGCTTACTCAATACTCACTACTTTACCAATACTTACTCCTCACTCAATACTCATTACTTTACTCTTACATACTCAGTACTCCATACTCATTACCTTACTCGTACTTACTCATTACTCAGTACTCATTACATACTCATACTTGCTCCTTACTTAATACTCATTACTTTACTCATACATACGCATTACTCAATACTCATTACTTTTAGCCTCCGGGCGGAGTCATACGCAAGACTCGCCACCGGGCTTACAAATACAACGGGGCTATACACTTAGCTCCTCCAATACTCAAATGTCCGTTTTTACCGGACTACTCAAATTCCCAACACTCCTCTCTCAGAGTTATTTTACAATCTCGTGGATTAGCCTAGAAGCATCTCTCTCGATAACCTCTATTAGCTTAGGGAATTACTAACGTCTAGTAATCTCATATTTAAGGGTTCCCCCAACATATCGATTACTCTCATGTTCGGGACATTGTTTATACTAGTCGGTTCCTCATATTGTGGGTCGGCTATTTTCCTAAGGGATTTGAAGATCCCTTATCATTCTTTACTACTCTCATGATTCATGTCTTGCACCATCATTAATTCCTCTAATAGAGGTTACTCACATACTTCCCCTATTTATTGTTTTGGGGATTGTTCATTTTGGTTCACTTACCGTTATCGGGAGGTTACTAGTCCCGTACACTCTCTCACATTCTAGTGAGTTCATTGGTTTACGTTATCCTTCCTTGGTTCGTTAGTTGTAGTGTGTTTCCATGTTTCATTAATTCACAATACAACTCTTACTATGAGTCACTAATCAACCAGACTCATCTATGAGTCGGTCTATACGCTAAGCTAGGACACACAATCATTCAAGAGGGGTTAGCTCATACATCATACAGCAAGACATACAATGAAAGGCAATAAACCATTATCATGCTTTAATCTTGATTAGCCGGCATACAAGCATACAAATCAACGTAACTCGGTTAGCATACGGGGCATGAGAAAATCATACCTTTCACCGGGGTTAGCTTTACCGTGTGTTCTCATGTTCCTTGGTTCACACTTATTCCACTGATAATGTTTCAAACAATGCTATTAATACCAAGTTCATACAGTACGTAAATTAATCATTACTCCCGCTATCCCATTAAACTTAGTTTACTCATGTGTTCATAAGTTTACAACTTCTTCATTACTCTCTCAATGATCTACCAATGTCACTCTTGTGCATCTACTTATATACACATTTACATATATACTTCCATTTACATTTCATTCATTTTTTTTGTTAGGTCCGACCGACCCACAGCATGTCCCGACCGACCTAAACCCTCCTGGGTCGGTCGAAGTCAGTGTGTATCGGGTCTTGAATTCCTATCTCGACCGACCCACGACCGACCCAACTTCTATGGGTCGGTCCAAGTCAGTAACTTTCCGTCTTGAACCTCTACACTATACCGACCAATCCCTCTGGGTCAGTCGGAGTCAGAAACTTTCCGACTGCAAGTTTTACACTCGACCGACCCAGCCATGGGTCGGTCCCTTGGGTCGGTCCTACCCAGTATACTCCTTTTGACTCTGTTTCAATTCCATTCTTCTACCCCTTTTCTTCCCAATCTTCCAACATGTAATCTAACATGTTTATCCACCATAAGTACTCTAAATCATGCCCTAAACCTCCTCAAATCATTACTCAAATTCTTTACTCAAATCCTTGCTCAATTTCTACAAATTTCCATTCTTGCTTTTACATTTTGCACACTTGTGCATTTCTACACTTCTCTTTGCACTTTGCACCTTGTCCTAACTTCATTTTACCATTCCAATTCATTCCTAGATAAATGCACTATCTATACCCAAGTCCAACCTTCATTTTCCTAAGTCTTGCACACTAGTTCTTCCTAGTTTTTCCAATGCATTTCAACACTCCTTGCTACAGATTTTTACACACTTTATTCTCATCCTCCAACTACCATTCCATGGTTACTAAACATATCTACTCAACCCACTACACACCTTGGTTCTCCCATTCACCAAATCACCCAAAAAAATGCTTATTTTCTACTAAAGTTTTGCCATAGTTTGCCTACAAATCCAACATATCCAAATTCATTCATTCTCACCAAAATAAATCCTAATCTAGCCACATCCATACAAGGGTCCTACCAGCACTCAAAGCAATCATAATTTACCAAAACTTCCTTAAACAACAATACCAATACACATACTCAAATTACTTGGCTCTAAGGCCTTCAATCCAAACACCAATTCACAAATACTCTCAAACTTCCACCAACTACATTCCTAGTACAACATTTTGAGTTCATTCATTAATTTACCCTTTCCCAACATTCTAATGCATTAAAATTAGCATTAAGAAGGTTTTCTTACCTTAAGCCCCTTTGAGTTCCTCTTTTGTTCTCTTCCTTCTCCTCTCTTCTTTTTCGGTCAAGTTGGGCAATGGAGTTGCCAAACTCCATCCAACACCAACATTACACCAAAAACAATATAATTAAACTTCTAACCCTTAGAATTTACTAATTCAATGAAAGGCTTAGAACACATAAGTTAGGGTTTACCTTTTTGGAACTTTTTAAGAGGGGTTTAACCCTTGATTCAAGAGGGTGATCCCACCACCATTGGAAGGTTGGAATGATGCTCAAAAGAGAGAGAAAAATAGAGCTCCATTAGAGGCTAAAATCGACCACACTAAGAAGTAGAAGAAGAGTGAGTTTTTCTTGGAGATTTTTACCTTAATGGAAAGAGGAGACTCCAAGCTTCGATTTGGTACCATTTTCTCTTCAAATGGGCAAAACCCATGGAGATGAAGTTCATATTTTTGGAATTTTAATAAGAGAGAATGATAGAGCTAGTTGGGGGATGAAGAATATGTGATTATTTTTGTGTTTTGAGCTTCCATGAAGCTTGGGCAAAGCAAAGAAGCTTGAGTAGCCATGGGAGGAGAAGAGAAATCAGAAGCCATGGAGGAAGAAAGAGAGAATGGCAGGGAAGAAAGAAAAGAGAGGAAAGAGAAGAGGGAAAAGAGAGAAATGAAGGAGAGAGAAGAGGGGGTTACTTTTTGTACTTTTCTTTTCTTTCTTTTTCTTTTCTTTCTTTCTTTCTAGCTTTATCAATGTGTGTGAGGGGGCTGTTTACTAGCTAATAACCGGCCCATTAATATATACATCTGGAGCGTTTTTCATCTTTTACAGAAAACGCTCGTTAATTTACCCGATTTTAGCACTATTCACTAACCGGGCCTGTTTTCTAGGTTTTTCTTTAATTTTAATGGTTATTAAGCTTCCATTAATGTTTATTTATAGTTATTTGATGAACTATAATTTTTACGGGTTCATTTGACCACTCAAAGTGACGTTTTTGGGTTTTCTCGAAAAACGTGCGCTTAAGCTTTATTAGCGTTTTAATTCGTTATTTGGATCCGTTTTCTTCGGGAATTGTTCCCATGCATCAATTAGGCATGAATAAGCCTTAGTAATCCTTATAATACTCTAACCGAGGTCTCGCACCTCCTATGGTTATATAACGCTTGTTTTAGCGTTTTTCACTTTTTAAGCGTTTTCTCATTTCTTTTGCATTTATTTTCCTTACCAAAATTACCTAGGCACTATTATGCCCTTAAATATCATATTAGAATAATTTAATCACCATATTTAAGTTAGGGGTATTTCATCCTTGGATGGGTGGCACAGTTGACGGTTCTGTGACTCCGATGCCCATGATACTCGCAGAATGCTACTGGAACCTCTCCTGGCTGGGGCTTCCTAGGGGGAGGGAGAAGACCTTATTTTACAGCTGCTGCGTACTTCCCTGGGTCGATAAGGATGACCCTTTCATTTTGATAATGCAATCCCTGGAAAGAGGTGGTAGTAGGAGCCTTGTAGTATGGCTTGTATCTTGATCCCTCACCGGACGAGCTCCCGGTCACGACATTCCCTCCTTGGCTACTCTTCTTTTAGGTCTTAGCCGGGCCTTTGAAACTGTTTATCAGTTCTTTGGCTTTGTTCTCAGCTATCTCCCATTTCAATAAATCATGGATCATTTCGGCTAATTCTCCATGAGTTTTTGGTGCTTTGGTCACTATTTTGCCAGCTAGCCGAGGATACGCCAGCCCGTTTCCGAAGGCCTTGATCAGGATTTTTTCATCAATGTTGTTGATCTCAGTCACCTGCTTTGAAAATGGTCATTGTATACCTTCACCAACTCTCCCTTTCGTTGTTTTATATCCATGAGCTCTATTGTTTCCCTTTTGAATTTTTTGTTGGTGGTGAAATATTGTTGAAATTCTTCCATCAATTGCTTGAAACTTGAAATAGAATGAGGAGGCCTGGTGGAAATCAAGCTCATCACTCTTTTGAAGAGTGTTCAGGGGAATAGGTTGCACAGAGCAAGGGAACTGATTCCCTGCGTGTTCATGGCAAACATGAACTTCTTGATATGTTGAGCGGGATCTCCTGTGCCATCGTACTTCTTGACGGTCGGAGCGAAAAAATGAGGGGGAAGCTTGGCTCTCCAGATCTTCTCGGAAAATGGATAGAAACTCATGTCGATCGAGTCATCTTCCTCAGTCTCTTCCTTGATTACAACCGCCGTTTCCCTCCATTGCTCCCTTCTAAATCTCGATTTTTCAGGAACTCGATGGCTTCAGTCATTTCTTCCCACTTTTTCTGGTAATCTTCATCTCTGCATCATCTCCTGTTGCAGAACTTCATTTCCTTCCATGATCCTTTTGTCGATCGCTCTGGTCAAGCTCTTCAACATGTCCTTCAGATCTTTCTTGGAGATAGCATCTGGAGTCACTGCGCCGACAGTTTCAGCGATGATTGGATCAGTTGCCTCAACGTTGGCCTGTGGTGCTTTTCTCGTTCTCGGGGCCATTTTTCATACCTAAACCTGCAAAAATCACGATCTCCGATTTTAGATTTTATCATTCTTGATTACCGTAAAAGCCATTACTCTTATGGTGGATTCGTGGTTGCTAGATCTTGAGTTGTTCGTTTCCCACAGACGGCGCCAAATGAAAAGGTCGATATGGATGACCCTACCGATCTAATCACTAATCTCCCTTTGATTTATGGTTTACGTCAGAGTACTCAACGAATTACCTTGTTACCGGTGGAATTGCACTTAGAGAGAACTTTGCAATGTGGAAAGAGATCGCACAGTAAGGGATTCAATCAGTAAAGATAGTGTGTCTTATTTCGTGGGGGTGAACCCCTATTTATAGTACTTTTACATCTTCTAGAACTGTCAGCCTGTCAATTTGTTTAACTGCCAGGTTGTCACCTTTAGCTGCTATGTTAATCGTAACACTTAGTATCCATGATTGTTTCTAACTACTTGACCGGGCGTTGGCGTCCGGTCGCTAATTATGCTTAATTCCTTGATTACCGACTGGTCATAGGCGACCGGTCGCTATCTTTGCCTACACTTCTCTTCCCGCCCAGGCGTAGTCGGTCGGTCATCCCCTTTTGGCCTTTCCCTAGATTTCAAGGTCGGTCTCATTTTTCCCCTCTTCATATAACCCATAATGTTGTGATGCTATCTTGGCATCGGTTTAGGTTTGATTATCCTACAGAAGGAAACGATTGTGGGTAAACACTACAAGCATATTTAGTTGTTCACTCAATTTACTAACGGGAATAGGGTTAAACATGAAGGTTGGCACAAACAACACATTAAATAAAGTTAATTGATCACAAATCCTAGCATGCCCAGTGTTGCAAACAACCCTTCTCTGACCATTAGGTAAAGCAATGTTTATATTCAATAAAACATACTACAAATTAGTAGACATGGACCTATTTCCAGTTACGTGTTCAGAAGCTCTAGAGTCAATAATCCACAAAGTGCTTAAGTCATCAAGAAATTCTCCATTAGCTACTTGCAATGGCAGAGAACAATTTTTAGAAAAGTTACCAGAAAAGGATCCAGAATCCTTATTAGAAGAACCCTTGTTGTTTATACTCCTATGTTCAAAATATTTGGCCAATTGCTCAACTTGTTCACTCGTGAATCCTGAGACTGGAGAGGACTGGTTGATTGTTGAGGAATTCATCTTGCTTTCTTGTTGGAGAATGGGTCCTGCCACTCCACATTGTGTACGTTGTTGATTCTAGGATTGACTTGAATTGGATTGATTACCACCTGGTCCAAGAAAGCCCACCAACCACCAACATTCAGAACGGGAATGACCAAGCTTAGCATAGTTGGTACATTTCACCTAGTTTTTCTTCTCAAAACTGGTAGTCGCCGATGGTCTTCTTGTGTTGGAAAATTTTCCAGCAAGTTTCTTGACGTTTGAGAAGGTTTTGCTAACAAGAGCTACAAAATCTTCATTCTCGGCTCCTTTCTTTTCCGAGAGGTGACATTTCTCGCCTTGAGAAATCAGCGCGTAGGCTTGTTCAACATCCAGAAGGGGTTCATGAGGAGAATTGTATCCTTTGCGGTCTGGAAATTATCGTTCAGGCCGTCAAGAAATTTGACAAGGTGGTTGAGATTTAGGTTTTCTTCGAAAGCCTTCGTAGTGCCACAAGTACACCCACATTGGCATTTAGGGTTTCATCTTTTAGCATCTAATCGATCCCAGAGGTTGATTAATTTGGTGAAGTATGAGCTTACAGAATCCTCGCGTTGCTGGAGCAATTTAATTTCCTTCTGAATCGTATAAATGTCGAGTTCGCTCCTCAGGTCGAATCTCTCACAAAGGCTGTCCACATTTGGTGCATTGTTCTGCAATAGATGATGCTATCTGCCAATTCTGTGTCGAGTGAATTCAATAACCAACTCATAACGGTTTAGTTGCAACGCTCCTACATAGGATATCTCTCGGATGCAAGATCTGGTTCTTCAATGTGACCATTCACCAAGCCATACTTGTTCTTGGCCTTGAGGAAAATGGTGCTGCTCTTTTCCATTGATCAAACCTGTCTTTCCCTTTGAATTTGGTACCGAATGAAAGAGAAGGTTGATCAGACGGGTGTAAGTAAAGAGGGTCATTGAAGTCTTGGTTCGAGAAAGTTTCTTATTCAATGGATTCTTCTATTTCTTGGTGGTTGTGGTCCTGGTTCTCTTCTAGTTGGTGTTCTTCAACTTGTTCGTCGGCCATTGCTGATGAGTCGAGCTAGTTTGCAGAAGCCCGCTCTGAGACCATATTAAACCTTGGTGTTTATTTGATGAAACAATAGAACAGGAGAAAGAAGAAGGAAGCAAAACTATTTTTTTTATTGTTGGTATTTCTGAAGTATGTATTATATCACGGGAAAGAAGGGGGAACTATATACTCTATATTGAGGGGGTGTTTGTTTTGGAGTAATTAGGAAACGGAATCGAAATCATTCATTTTCTTGCTATTTATTTTGCCGGTTTTTCCTATTTTCAGGAAAAGAAAAGGGAATGAGATTACCCCAAAACCTTCTATCTTCATTCCCCACCCCCTACTAGGAAATGAGATTCCCTTTCCCATGTACACTTTGACCGCGGACATATGACCATTGACCGGTGACAAATCACCATTGACCGATGACTGGTGAATGTTGACCAGCAATTAATGACCGTTGACCGGCGGTCGGTAGCCGTTGACCATTGACCGGCGGCCGTTGACCGGTTATTTATTTCATTTCTCCCAGCTCAAACAAACAACTAGAAAAATCAAAATGAATTCTTTTTCATTCCTCTCCGTTTCCCCGCCTGAAACAAACGCCCCCGAGTATATAACCGTGTACGGAGACAGGGAACAAAAAAGATATATAGCATATGGAGAGAATACAATTATATATATATAACTGGCTCTATTCCTAATAATAGCACATGGTGCCGCCGGTCCTCCATATCACCGCCGATGTTGAAGCTGAAGCCGCTGCTGCATTGAGATAAAGTGAACGTTTATTCTGGTTGTTCCATGGTGTGGGACAAAATCGAAAACGGGTATGTATTTTAATTCATTCCGCTCTCTGCCTAACGAAGATATACATACTCTACATACCAAAAATTGATCAAGATACTTTAATTCGCTGCTTCTTTTGTTTAGGTATTGTGGTCAAACTAATTCAAATTCAAGTAGGAGGACGACTTTCATTCTCGATGAAGCTAAATCCAAAACACCTTCATAATTCTGATCAAGTCACCGGAAATCCCAAGGAAAGAGCTCATCATAGCGCCCTCAATGAAGGAAAGGGATTGAATTTAGAAGCTCTCGAGAAACTCTCAACTACGAAAGAACAATCAAATACTATTCTGACATTCAATTACGACCCCACTCAGCTTCATCATGCTGAGCACTTTCTGTATCATCACCTTCTCAAATCCATGACACGTGCAAAAGTGATACTGTTCCGGTGTAATTATGACATTGAGATTTGTCGCGTCAGGGACACCTTACAGACGTTACAATCCACCTGCAATGAGCTGAGATCCCAAGTCGGAATGTTAATGAAGCTTCAAGAAGTGATACGGAAATCAGGGAACAAGTTGACCGGGTATGCGTTGACATGTTACTCTAAGATTATGAGTGCATATTGTACACATAAATATTCTGGTGTTTTAGTCCCATTATTACATGTGTTTATGTTTATCAGTTAAACGAGTTCGTCGTTTGAGTCTCGATATAAATGTACCATATGAGTTGTAATGGCTATTAGCGATATGAAGCAGCTAGGTTTGAATCAAAAAAAAGTTATGTATCAGACAAAAAATAAGCACATACATAAATGATAAAGCACATGCCTATCTGGTAGAAATAGTACAAAACATTACACGCAGCTCAAACGGAGGTAGAACTGGAGACCGGCGTACTATACGAAACCCATACAGCTCAAATACAAATACAAATACAAACACACACCATTATTATTATTATCACTTACACAGCGGCAGCATCGGGAAACGTGGGCAACTAAGATTTCTCCACCATCGTTTTTTTCATCTCCCTAACCTAAGTGGTTAGAATGGGAGGGAGGTATTCTGATCTGGTTCCTAGCACCTTGGCCTTAGTGTCAGGGAAACACTCAACACCAGGTAGCTCTGTCACCTCACCATCACTCGAAACTCCAATAGGGTAGCGAAGAAGGTGGCCAGGAAGGTCCGCCTCGAGAGTCTCACTAGCATAGAGGTCCCAATACTTATCAGCTATGCGGTTCACCTTCAGAACGCACTCTTGGCTATTTGGGTGCTTGAATGTCTCATCAAGCATCCCAAGATGCTCGTACCAGAGCGCCATCCTGAAGCCATGGATTTCGCCTCTTGCTGGTTGGTGGGTGGCAAGTCGGTATGGTTGGTATGCTCCCATGGCTATCTCAGAGTCCCTGGCTCCGTCCATTGATCTCTGGTTGATGTTGGCTGAACCAACTATGATGTATTCATCATCAACTGCATAAAAGAAAATTGCAGAATGAAGTTAGCTTCCAGCTCCATTTATGAATCACACAATGAAAAATATATATATCACGGCTGCAACAGATGATTCAACACATCTTTAGATGAACAATGCAAGGATTAAGGAGAGAGGGAAACAGTGAAGAAGATAAATCCAAAGGGATTACCAATCATCATTTTGGAGTGAACATAGATCATGAACCGACGAGCTTGTTGAGCCCTTTGGTAATCAGTATCTTCAGCAGGATGTTCAGATGGTTCATATTCGCCATCCTTCTTCACCTCTCTATTAGCAAGACAAAAGAAAGTTAGGTAGTTCCTTGGATCCTCTTCGATACCTTTCGCGTTCAATGCTGCTGTGATATCCTTGTACATCATGGTCAGTGTCCTCTTCTGCCAGTCCAATATTGCCTGGACCGATCCACTCTCTGGCATCCCCTCAGGCCACATGGGGACCACAACGTAGACAGTGAACCTCTCCCCAGCCTCAATCTTGCTCACTATTTTAAGAGAAAGCTCCTTGGGGATCAGGTGCAAAGCACCAATGTCCTCTGGTTTGATATCACCAGTGTCTTCCCACCCAAAGCAACTTCCAAGGAAGTACTGGTTCTCAATGTAAATGAAGTCCTTAGCTCGACGGATAGCATGGATGTAAGCATCCTGAATGCTTCTATCAATAATGTTGTCTTTTCCACTGACAAGCCCAGATCTAGCAGCATCTTCAGGCGACTCAGGGAAGCCAAATGCAGCCCCACCATCGATGGATCTGAACAACTGAACATGCCATGTCTCAGGATCATCCTCAAAGGTCACAGGAGATGGAGCGATAAGATCATCAAGCTCCCTGAGGTGAAGAAGCAAATCTTTCCCACCCTGCTTTCTCCACCTCTGCTCAAAATTGAACAATACATCCCAAGCAACTGGCCCTTCAAGACGTGAATGGATGTCGTGCCATGGCTCTCTTGGACCACCTTTATTGATGGAGGTACCTTCAAAGTTTGGCTGGTGGAAATCCTCATGATGAGCAGTGTCAAGTGTTCGGAACAGAGAGTGGAACTGAGAATCATACCTTCCATCACAAAGGTCAATCCCACCCACAAAGCTCACTATCCTTCTCTTGTCAGATTCTCCACTGGGCAATGGATGGTCTACCACCACAATCTTCTGGTGATGCGTGAACATGGTGGAGATTTGAAAATCTTGCACAAAGCTTCCACCATCATCAGGGTTGCGTGGGCAGAGGACACATTTCACATCACTGTCATGGAAATAGTTCATCGTATCCTCATCATGTGTTCCCATGAGACCATCTTTTTTCAGTATTCCAACAGACGTACGATCATCCCAGACAAGCATCAAGACAGTAACACCTTCACTTGCCTTCTTCTTCAGCAGCTCCCCTAGGGTGGTGTCACCGCCAGGCTTCGGCCTTCTGGAATCTCTAATTAGGGTTATTTCGGTGTAGACAGACCAGCCAGTAATGTAGATCAAGTGCTTTGCATTGGTGATAGCATCAAATATATCTTCCCAACATCTATGTGGCTCATAGAATTTCCCACCAGAGAGTGGGATTTTCGGAATAAATCCATCAGGCACATGAGCGTCTTGGTAAAGGGAGACCTTACACCCTGTTCTTTGAGGGAAGAATGTGTAAGGAACACCAGGGTATTTACCGCTTCTAATCCCACGAGCCCAGTTACGTTCCCGAGCAATCCCAAAGTAGTGCAGCTTGACATGAATCCTAGCACCTACCTCTAGAGGTTTCTTGTCCACATCGCATATATCAACCCACTTATCCACCTCTTCCCCCTCAAGGACATCATCAACAGGAACATAGGCTCTCCCTATCAGAGTTGCTCCGATGGGATTATCATCTTTGACGGTGAATATAATGTTTGAAGCCATGTGAGCGCAGTATATGTGGAATGATTCATACCATTTTGGGTTGGCCGGTTCCTTTTCTATCATTCGAGTTCGACCCACTCTAGCCTTTTCAAGATCAACGGAAGCATAGAGTTTGGGCGTTCCCTTTCCAAGACCAACGGTTTCCTCAAAATTGGCCATTAGCTGCAATGAAATTAATTATCAAATGTATGAAATTATCTAGTATAAAACAGAACACAAACAAAAATCCCTTGCACCGTTGAATACTCTGAAACAAAAACGTGTTATAAAAATATGGCTCTGTCTAGCGTAATACGTGGAACAATTATTAACAGTAAACCAAAACAAACAGAAGGATCAATCATCTCTAGACCTGGCAATTTTGACCCAACCCGAAACCCAACCCGAACCCAACCCATATTTTTACGGGTTAGGGTCTTGATTATTGACCCATCTATTTTTTGGGTTGGGTTAGGGTAATAAGCTAATTTTGTGGGTTGGGTTAGGGTAGAGATCTTAACCCATGACCCAACCCGAAACCCGAAAATATATTTATTAATAATGAAAAATAAAAATATTAATTCACAATTATATATATATATATATATATATTATATTTTCAGATCAAGCTATACCTTAACCTTAAGCCCAAGTGTAGTTGGACTATTCCACCTTTAATAATATCACATAATATTAACTAAACAAACGGCCTAACCTGCTGCATATCAAACAAAGGGCCTAACCAGACCTTAACATAATGTTGAAAACCTAAATGCTCTCGTCTTGTAGACTCGCATCCATTGTTCTTCTCTTTGTCGTTGTTCATGTCTATGTCGCTCTTCATCTGCCCAAGGTTTGTTTTTCTAATTCTCACTACCATAGTTGTTCTTGAGAACATATGTACGTTTAGATTATTTAGAAAGGTGAACAATAGTAG
Source organism: Limonium bicolor (assembly GCA_023374045.1). NCBI lineage: Eukaryota > Viridiplantae > Streptophyta > Magnoliopsida > Caryophyllales > Plumbaginaceae > Limonium > Limonium bicolor. Next base: position 53,720,280 of record CM041781.1, read on the forward strand.
GTGATATGTATTTTTTGTAAGTAGAATCTTGATTGTAGACCTCTTAGTGAATTCTGAAGCCAACAATACAGATAGTGTGCTGCATAAAAACCTTAACTGTTGGTAACGATTAAGTTATTATGATTGTACTTTTCTCAGGCATGAGCACTCAATTTTAACAAGTGTAATTATTTTAAAACTATCAGTCATAGTTTGAGGCTTTGAGCTCTCAGTTTATAAATTATTTCTAACTTTAGAAGATTTGTCTTTAGTATATTCTCTAATGCATAATGAAGATTTTCATTTTCATTCCCCCTTTTTATTAAGGGCAATAGGATCATGTGCATATCTAGATAGGATTCCTCCCCAACAGTGGTAGAGCTTTAGGCTCAGATTGATAAATATAAACTTATGGAAAAAGTACGTGTTATTCTATTCATGGGAAATTAGTGCAGTACTTTTACATTCTTTGTATAACATGGAGTTTGTTTAAAGTTGAGTCGATCAAGCAAGATTACTTCTCTTCCTTTTGTGTCATCCTAATTAGATTTTTTTATTAATTTCTACTCCTAATCCATCTAAATTATTGTATGCTTAAAAAATGGGTTGGGTGGGTTGGGTTAGGGTTGAAGGATTTTAAACGGGTTGGGTTAGGGTCATGATTTACTGACCCATCCATTTTTGGGTTGGGTTGGGGTTGATGATATTTTAAATGGGTTGGGTTAGGGTTGATATCAACCCGACCCAGTGACCCAAATTGCCAGGTCTAATCATCTCCCAACCTCGTCAAAGCAGTAAATCAAGACAATACGGTTAACATGATCAAAGTTCATACGCTTAATATTCCTCCACTAATGAGACATGTTAGCCTAGTCTGGATGATCTAATCATGATCACTACAAAGTTTACTTGATTGAATCATTTTTCAAACTGCAGACCCCTATGCTGTAACAAGTGAAGTATCCTTGACAAATATTTTGACTCGGCATTTGAACGAATTTTTCCTGCTTGAAGTCCTGTGAGTAAGTAGCACCGACTGTCTGCAGAGGGCACAATCAAATTACAGTGCTTAGATTAAAAATTAGCAACTAGCTAGTAATTTCTCAGCTACAACCACTTGAGATACATAAAAGTCCAAAGATGTCGAATGAATCATCGATTGTTCATCACTTAACAATCACGTCGGATCTAAATCTAAGCATGACGAAGCAGAAAACCTGAATAATACCAGGCGATTGAGGCCAGGCCAGGCCAGGAAAAACTAGCTAGGGTTATACCTTGCGGAAAACATTAGGGTCGCCACCCTTGTGTAGTTTTTCAGCTTCAAATATTGTCACGTGAAGCGTTCCATGGAGCAAGACTTGAGCCATTTTTTAGAAATTGACCTGTACAAAGCGGATCCCAGATATATTTATATTAGATAACAACTAAATAAGCAAGAAACAAACAAGAAGTGTGTAGATTAATTATCATGTAGAATTGCCTAGTTTAATCTATTTGGACAGATCAGAAAAATAACATTAAACATTGATCCGACGTCTCTTCGATCGACACCCACCCAAAAAAGCACCGAAAAAGATTAAAATACTATTCACCAAACCCTCCCCGGAAAAGCAAAACAGTGCAAAACTAAGATCAGATCAGTGGTTGCTGCTACTTACTGGTCACAACAACGGAAAAGCAAAAGCAGGATATACGGTAATTTCGAGCTTTTAAGAGAGATAGAACTAGCGGAATTGAAATTTTAAAAGCTAGAAAGGGGAATGATAATCACAGAAACTAAGATCAGATCAGTGGTTGCTGCTACTTACTGGTCACACCAACGGAAAAGCAAAAGCAGGATATACGGTAATTTCGAGCTTTTAAGAGAGATAGAACTAGCGGAATTGAAATTTTAAAAGCTAGAAAGAGGAATGATAATCACAGATCCCAGTGATGAGAAAGCGGTTTTAAGAGTTTCAAGTGCATCACCTTATCTTCTCTAGGGTAGTGGAGACAGAAAGAAGTCAGTCGATGAAAGATGGAGCCCGTACAAAAAAGAAGGGGATATTTAGCAGGTCGGCCGTCGGTTTCTATATTTCACCGTGTAGAAAACGTATGTGGGGGAGAGGGAAGGGATGGAATGGAAGACAGATGAATTAGGACCCGACTCCGTGATTGGAGTTGGCATGGGAGTATGAAATCATTGAGGAATGGGAGAGACAGACAGACAGACAGGAAATAAGTGAAGGTAAGAAGAATGTGAAAGCTGAAAAGTAGCCTCTCTGTGAGTAGTAAAGATGAGATAGGAAATTAGGAATGGATTGGCGGGCATTGGAGAGAGAAGATAGGTTTGTAATAATTAAATGCAACGGCTTTAATTTTAATAAGTAAAACTCCCTCCGTCCTGAATTGATGGCACGTTTTTCCACTTCAATATTAAGCATATAAGATAAAATAAATTTATAAAACTAAATTTTGTAACATATAGTTTATCATGTAAGGATTCATATGTAAAATTTAAATATTCAAAATTAATTTATCTTATATGTTAAAAATTGAAGTCACATGTCCAAATAATAAACAGGACGGTCAATTCAGGACGGAGGGAGTAATCAAATGCGTCGTTATTATTATCCACACCACAACTACTACCCTCTAGCAGTGCTGATCGTTGGATGAGGTCCAAATCTGGCAACGTGTATGTCCGCAGGGCAAAGTGGATCCCGCCGACCACTTCGAGTCCGGTGCATTCATTTTCAGCTGCACGGATGTTCTAGAAAGTAGATTTGATAAGTCCATATTTTCACAACTGCAAGTAGGAGTATCGATTTTGCTGTTTATGGTCGATTGTTTTTAGCAGGTTTTGTAGTTAGATTTATGTTTCCCTACTCAATTTTATAAAAGTAAGTTAAATTTTAAAATTTATCATCACCAATATAATAAAAGAAATTTCAACTTCAGGTCCTGCGTGAGAATATATGATTTTTGCAATGGTTATAATGATTATAAATTTATAAATAATTTTTAAAAATTTTATGAGTCACACCAATTATAAATATTAAATTAAAAACACCGAGCATTCTTGGACATTGAATTGGATCGTATACATGTAGACTTGGTAAAGATGACCCGAACCATAATAACCGAACCGATCCAACCTGATCCAAATCTAATTTTAAATCCAATAGTGTGACCTGAAATGTGACCCGGAAATCCGAACCGAATCAAACCGAAATTTGGTACAACCCGAACTCACCCGAACCGAATTCACCCGAACCGACTTCACTGAACCGAATTCACCCGCATTGACTTCACCCGAACCGAATCCACCCGAATGTTTTGTTAAATCTAAATCTACTATAGTTGTTCCAACCGTACAAGTAATCTTGAAACTAAAAACACATAATGAAGATTTAGACATCCAATAAGTGTTCATTACTCATAAATGATATATATAATATTGGACATCTTTAATATTCAAGCATCTCAAGCCTTGTTGTATTAAACATTCATAAACTGAGTTGTTACCCTTCCCACACATAGATGTTTTGCTACAAACTATAGATGTTTTGCGTTAAAATGTTTTATAATACAATTTAATGTGTATCATTACGATTTTATAATACACTACTAATTTTGATTTTAATAAAGTTAGGTTTTTTTATGTTTAGGACATGAGACTTGGAAATGGTTTAAATGTTGATGAAATTTAATTATAAAATCTACACTTTTCATTTGAGAGATATACTAAGTTACAAACCAAGATTGAGTGTGTATGCCTAAAGCAAATTACGTAATAAAATGAAGAAAATAAATATTCTCAATGGTAGATTATTGTGAAGCGTGGGATAGAATAGCATTTTGAAGGATGAATAACCTCCGCTAGATTATTTCATCTACCTTGACAACATAATCTACAGTGTTTTATAAGACATAGTAATGTTTATTATTACTATTTTATATTACTCTATATTTTTATAAACTCAAGTTTATTTATGTTTAGGACTTGGGAATGGTTTGAATGTTAATGGATGGGCGCATGACGCTTGCGTGGGGCAAGGATGGATGGGTGCAGTCACGCAACGATTGTGCGAGGTGATGAGTGCGGGGTGTGACGGGCGCGAGATGACGGGAGGCACGACGTTGGGCGTGGGCGGGGTAGACTGGGCGTCGAGTGCCGAATATTGACCACTAATTCATAAAATTTTAATTATACTTGGTTGATACTATTAATAAATGTATAGTTAAAAATTTATATACAAAAATTGTCATCTTATTTGATTTTGTCCAACCAATACTCAATTGCAGTCTTGATCAAGAGTGACACTATATTAAAAGAATTTGGCGTTGCGTATGAAAATCAATAAAAGTTACAAATGTTGCTTAAAATTCATACTTTAAAACTTTTGTCAATCAAACCTAACCCGGATAAGTCACCCAAATTTGACTAATAAACCTTATATTACAATCAACATTGTATCATAAAGCAAAGGTATGATGTCGGGCTATATCCTCATCACAAAGTCTAAGGAAACTAGCCACATAAGGAAATAATGATAGCAAATGTAAGAGTGAATAAGATAGATAGCCATGGATATATGACTTCTTGATTGCTTCTCCCTTCTCTAACTTTTGGAAGTGTTTTTTTTTCTTTGGCATTTTTTTCATGTTGCGCAAATGCCCGACCCTGTGAGGGTGTGCCTGCGCGTCTCGCGCTTGTGCCCCTGTGCACCCGTCACCATACCTCGCGCATGTGGCTTGTGTGCATCTGTCACCGCCTCGTGCCCATGGCTTGTGCGCCGTCACCGCCTCGCGCCCGCGGCTTATGCACCCGTCACCAATGTTCACAGAATCGCGATTCTATCCTACGATCCTACGATTTACTACGATCCAAATTCATAGTTACGATCCGGATCGTAGGTAGGATCAGAGCCATGTAGGATCGTCAAAGGATCACGATTCCATCACCCGATCCTACGATCCTACACTCTAGATGCATAGTACGATCCTACGATCCCATCGATCCTAACTTTTTTATAGTTTATGTTTTTCATTTTGACTTTGTGTTCTACTGCTTACATACGTTTTTGAATGAGTATGGATGTGAAAACCCATGATTTTGTAAATAAAGAATTTGTAGCTCATAATGTTTGTTGGGGGTGATGAAAGAAATAAAGACGCACATAAAAAACGAATTATGTGGATTTGATTTATGTTTAATATCTTATTAAAATTTATCTTTTTTATGGAGAATAATATGAGAATTCATATGGTTTGCTTATCTATATTTCAATTTTGTACGTGTACTATCATAGTTGTGGTCTTAATTTTTATTTTTAATTCAATAATGTTATACATTCTTACTCAAATTAAACTTTATGCTTTAAATGGAAGTTTTTTATAACATATGTATATTTTTGAACAATATTAACTCACTTTTGTAGGATCGGACGATCCCACGATTCGATCCCACGATTCGATCCTAGGGTCACTTACGATCCTACACTAGGATCACGATCCTAAAAACATTGCCCGTCACCGCCTCACGTGCACGTCTGCATGCGGGCCTCCTCTCCTCACTCCCAGGCGGGGGTCTTCCAGTTTTTCCTCATTTTGTCATATTTTTTACCGTAATTTAACTTAAATATACTTACATATATATATTTAAGTGAGGTATAAGTTTTATAATCTTTATTCTTTAACGATATTAATGAGAATATTTTATTTTTTTCAATTTATTGTGTAATTCTCTTGAGGCGTCTACACATCACGATCGTGGTAGTATATGTCTCAACTGAAAAGTTTAGGTTCTATAATTAAAACTTCGTCAACATTTAAACCATTTCCAAGTCTCAATTCCTAAACATAAAGAAACCTAAGTTTATAAAAATCAAAATTAATAGAGTATTATAAAATAGTAATGATACACATTACTTTGTGTTATTAAAAATTTTATAGCAAAACATCTATTTTTGGTAGGATTGAAATACCCCGTAATTAAAAATAGTGATTAATTAGGCTAATGAATAATTTAGAAGCTTAATTAAGTAAAAATAATCATAAGGGAACAAATCCCGAAGGAAACGGATCCTTAAAATGGATTAAAATCACTAACGAACCTTAAAGCACGTTTTTCGAGGTAACCGGGAAAACGTGACTTTAGCGGGTCAATAGACTCGTAATAATTTTGGTCAACTAAAATAATCATTAATAAATATTAGTGAAGCTTTAGAACCAATAAAATCAATAAAACGAGAAAATTAGTAAAAACTGTCAAAAACGGGAAGTTGTGGGGTGGAAACATAAATACTCAAACTAGTGTGTCCAATTACAAATAAAATTTCAAAACCCACATAGGGGCTGTGTGTGGGTCGGCCGATTGGTGCCCTCACCCTCACACTCTCTCTTTTTTTTATTGTGTCTAATACACTAGAGGACAAAACCATAAAGAGGAGCAAAAAGCAAAATATTTCCCTCTCTCTCCTACTCCCTCCTATTCCCACGTACTCCCTCTCTTTCTCTATTTCCTCTCTTCCTCTTTGAAGCCCTTCAATGGCGATTTATGCACCAACCCACAAACCCTTACTTCTCTCCTTGTGTTAACCCATTAAACACACTCCAAAAATTATAAAAACTACACCATTGGAATCCTCTCATCAAGAGCTACACTTCTATCTTTCCAAAAATCGAAAAGGAGAACTTTCGTTTTTATGGGTATGTCCCATTTGGAGCTTCAAGACCACCATTAGAACCACCTTCTTCTTCTTGTTCTATTGAGGTAAAAATATTCTTAAAAACTCCATCTTTTTCTAGCCTCAAGGGCAAAACGAAAATGTAAACTAAAACCTTGTTTGGTTCTTTGTGCTATAGCCGATTTTGGCTTCCTTGGAGAGTTGGAAAGATTATTCTTGAGCTATCCCAAGCATTACTCATACCCTTGGAAGGTAATATACTTTCTAAACCCTAAAACCTATATTAGAACTTACATAATGGTTAGGCTAAATTGCGTATTAAAATGGTGTATTAAAATGTATATGTGAATGGGTTGTAGTGTTAGAATTGGTTTACAAACCGGTGAGAAAGAAGAAGGAAAGAGGAAGGAGGAAGAAAGGAGAAGCTAGTAAAGGAACAAGGTAATTGCACTCTTCCTTGTGTAGCTTTGTAAATGAATATGTAACAGATTTTGAGAAATGAAAATATGTATTGTAAAATGTTAGTATAGTGGTAGTGTAATGTGTAGGAGGAAACAAGCTTTTAAACCTTTAAAAGACATTCTAAAACTTGTTAAAACATAATTGGGAGTGGGATGTTAAGTGCAGGAAATTTTAATAGTGTTGTTGTGTTGGTATTGGTGTATGAGAGTTTTGTATATTATGATTGTTGAAACAGGTGAGATTGATGTTAATGTGTGAGGGAACAATGTGGTGAGAGTGTAAAAATATAGGGGAGACTATGGCAAAATTTACTTAGAAACTAGTGGACTTAAGAGATTAGAAACTAGGTGAATGGCATAGGTTGTAACAGATTTTAATGGAGAAAGATAGAGGGTGTATTAGGAGAGATAGTTAATGTAGCTGTAAGGCATTAGAGGTGCTAGAAATGACATTAGAAGAGGGAGCCATTGATGGTGAAATACCCCAAAATTAAATATAGTGATTAAGATCATTCTAATCCGTATTTAGGAGCCTAATAATGCTTAAGTAGTACTAGTAAGGAAAAATAAATCCAAAAGAAATAAATAAACGCTTAAAAAGCGGAAAACACTAAATAAGCGTTAAATAACCATAGGAGGTATGAGACCTCGGTTAGCATATTATATGGATTCTAGAGGTTTAATAAGACCTAAATAATATACGGGAACAACTCCCGAAGAAAACGGATCCAAATAATGAATTAAAACGCTAATAGAGCTTTAGAGCACGTTTTCGAGAAAACCCGAAAACGTGACTTTAAGTGGTCAAACGGACCCGTAAAAATTATAAATCATTAAATAACAATTATTAAGCATTTATGGAAGCTTAATAGTCAATAAAAATAAATAACGAGAAATTCCGGAAAACGGGTTCCGGTTGTGGAAACTGTAAAAAGAAGTATGGGATGTAAACTGTAATAAAGCAAAACTTATGTGTCCACTTTTGCAAATAAAAAGCAAAAATCTGTGAGTGTGTGTGTGGGTAACCGATTTGCCCCTCCCTCTCACTTTATTAATTCTCCTCTCATTTGCTAAAAGACAAGCAAAATAAGTAAAAAGGGAAAAGTGAGTCCTCTCTCTCCTACTCCCCTCTCTCTCACGTTTTCCCTCCTCTCTCTCATTTTTCTTCTTCCTCCCCACAGCCATTAATGGCGATTTTGTAGAGCCCTCTCCAACTCTCTCTTCTCTCCTCATGTTGAAGGCTTTAAACTTCTCCAAATCTTATAAAAATTACACCATTGAAATCCCCTTGCCAAGGAGAACACCTTCCTCCTTTCAAAAATCGAAAACCACTACTTTCATCTCCATGGGTATTCTCCATTTGAAGGTTTGAGACCACCATTGGAAGCACCTCCATCTCCTTATCATTTTGAGGTAAAAATAATCTTGAAACTCCATCTTTTTCCAGCCCCTACTTGCAAAATGAAAATTCCAAATGAGCCCTTGTTGGTGTCTTGTTGTTCCAGCCGATTTTGGTCTCTTCATTGGTGCTGGAATCTTGCTCTCTTGCTAGCCAAGTACTCCACTTAGTGGTTGAAGGTAATACTCTTTTAAACCTTAAACATGTATAAACCCTAGGCTAGTTTAAGGAGGAAATTCTAAGTTAGAATTTGTGTATTGATATGGGCTGTAGCATTGGAGTGTGAACCCCATTTGAAACCGAGAACAAACGGAAGAAAGAAAGAAAGAAGAAAGAAGGGAAGGGAAAGGAAGAAAGAGAAACTAGAATCACAAGGTAAATGCTCCTACCTTGAGTTGGTTTATGTATTGTAGTGTAACAGATTTTGTGTAGTAAAAATGAGTAATGTATATGGTAATGAGTAATTGGTATGTTGTAGTATAGTGAGGAATAGAATGTAACAGTTTTGAGGCCTTTGAAAGATGTTTAAAAGCTTGGGTAGAACATTGGGAAGTAAATGTGTATGTGCAGGAAATTTATTGTGTTGTGATGGAGCTGAAATGTGAGCATTGATGCCTTGAATAAACAGGTTGTATAAATGGGCATTTGTGAGCCGAAACAATGTGTGGGCAATGTTAAAAATATAGGGGAACCTCTGCCCAAATTTGTATGGAAATTAGAGGACTTAGATGTATAAGGAGAGGGAATAACCTAGACAAAAACTAGGTGTGTTTTGGTAGTAGTTATGAGTGATCAATCATGTTGGAAACAGATTTGGAAAGAGAGTTAAGTAATGGGAAAAACCAAGTGGTGTATTGGAGTTAGTAGAGATGATTAGTAACTAAGGAATGGTAGTAGTAGCATGTGAATAAAAGAGTGTAAAAGCTATAGCAGGAAGTGTTAAAACACATTGAAGGAACTAGGAGAAACTAGGTGTGCTTGGAGGGCCTAAAGTGTGAAGTAAACCACCTTGTAACAGATTTTGAAAGGAGCTAGATAATGGGAAGGATTGAGTGGAAGGTAATGTAATGAGGATATTAATAGTGGTATTGGTAGTAAGAGTATTGAAGGATAAAGGTTAGATTGAAAATCTGTAGCATTTGAGGAAAGAGCAAAAATCCGTAGTATTGGTGAAATGGGAACTAGTACAAGTGTTGAGAAGAAGTGAGGAAAAATATGTAAGTGAAAGTGAGAATTGAGTAGTAAGTTGGTGGATGAATTAAGGTGATTTAGAACATCTAAATGAGTGGTAAACATGTAGGAAAGTATTGGTAAAGATTGGGGAAACAATGGGTAAAGAAAACACCCAAAAACAGATTTTAAAACTGGAGTACTGGGCCGGACCGACCTTAGGACCGAACTTGCAAGGTCGGTCGAGCCCAGATTTACAAGACGAGAAACCTTCTGGAGTCGACCGACCTTGCGACCGGACTTGCAAGTTCGGTCGGACCAGAAATTTCTCCCGTCAGAAACCTTCTGGAATGGACCGAACTTGCGACCGGACTTGCAAGTTCGGTCGGCCAGAAAAATTCCCGTAATGCAAGCTACTGGAATGGACCGACCTTGCGACCGGACTTGCAAGGTCGGTCGGGCTAAAATTTTCAAAGACGAAACTTACTGGAATGGACCGACCTTGGGACCGGACTTGCAAGGTCGGTCTGCCCTAGAATTTTCACACGATGTAGCCTACTGACTTGGACCGAACTTGCGACCGGACTTGCAAGTTCGGTCGAGTCAAACAAAAAAAAATGTTTTATTATATGATTATAGTAATCATGTATATATATATGCCTATACACATATAAGCATATGTAGGTAGTAATACACCATTAATGAAGTAGTAATGGTAAGAAAGTAAGTAAATGAGTAAGAAACAAGTTTAGGAAGTAGTAAAGAAAAGGGGGGTTTCATAATCAAGTAAGAAAGTAATGAAGTGATAAGTAAATATTGAAAGTATCAATGAAGGAGTAAATTACATCAATAATAGATCGTTGATCATGCTACTCCATGTATGTATAGGAATCAAATAGTTGATCTCCAAGGAACCGGTAGTGCGAATACGACGGTGTACGGTATGATTTCTTCATGCTCTGTATCCTAACCTGGTTACCCCGATTTGTGTGCTTATGTGATCACCAATAAGATAAATGCACGAATCGGATTTATATTGCACTTAACTGTGTTTGAACTATTTGTTCTTGTTGTATCTTCTTGAACAATTAGTTTGTATAATTCATGAAATGAATGAATGGAAATGAGAAGCATGTGTAGGTATTGCGTACTTGTGTATTGTATGTATGAATGGAAATGAAGTACTGACTTCTACTAATTCCTAACATTCTAACTCCTAACTTGAGTAATGAGTAAATGGAATGAGTAGAAGTCCGATATAGTTTCGGCCACGCTTGAGGATAAGGAAACACAAGAGGTTGGATCCGAATCCTGGCTGTAATCTTTTCCATGGACCAATTCCCTTGAATGGGTAGCATCCTGGATTAGTAGGCCACCCTAAAGCCCGGTGGTGGGATGTAGTAATCCCTGCCTGGAGGTCACACCGACTTAACTGGAAGTAAAGTATGTAAGAAGTAAGTATTGTATGTGTATTGGTCTTGACTATTGTAAGTCATTGACCGGAAGTAAAAGAGTATCGAACACCCGATTAACCCGGGTGGTAATGAAGCTAACTGGACCTTTGTATGTATTGGAGAATTGTATCTCCGTATTGCGTATTGGGTATGTAATGAGTATGTATTGTGTATGCGTAATTCGAAAGATGGTAGGTAAGTATTGGTTGACTTGTATTGTCTTCCAAGCATGTGTGGTACTGTACGTATGTATGTATATCTTGTGTAGTATTGCAGTATCGTGAATGATAGCATGTATGTATGTATGTATGAATGTATGTATTGAAAAATGAATTGCATGTATTCGACCAAATGGTCGGCGTACCCTCGCTAGTACGCGGGGTATGCGGTTATCATATTCAGCGAAAGCTGACCCCCTCGGGGGAACATTTTTAGTGTGCAGGTACCCGGAGCGAATACGGTCAAGGTAAGAGACCGGTGGCGCGCCTTGTACTTAGAAGTATCTAGTTGTGAGGAATGGGTAGCAGATTGACTCCTAGTAAGTGCGTATGAATCTGGGAGAAGTACTGTATTGATTGTGGAACCTAGCAAACTCGGTATGCGTAGTGTATTATCTTGTACGGAGTTGTGGAGTATTGTATTGAATGGAGTATGGTATTGAATGGAGTAATGTATCGAATGGAGTATTGTAGTATTCAGTATGTAATGAGGGCATGTATTGTATTAAGTAGTACTCGGATATTCCGGTCCATCAGACCGATGCTGTATGTAGCAGTAGTAGCCTTGTTAGTCACGTGGGTGACTAACGGCATTGTATCACTCGATGTATGTAAGTATGTATCCGCTGCGAGACTCGGGAAGCATGAGGAGATTAGACGGTAATGATTGAATTAATGGTAGGGGTGTTACAAATGGAGAGTGTAAATGTCAAAATCTGTAGCAAAATGCATTAAGGAAGAAAGCAATGTGAGTGTTGGAGTGAAACTAGGAAAATTGTGTGTAAGAGTTGGTATAGAATTGTGTAATGAATTAGGGAATGAGTTAGCATGATTTAGGATGTTTAAATTGTACTAAAACATGTTAGGATGTATGTAGGAAGATTGGGGAAGCAATGAGTGAAATTGGGAAAGAAAAATAAAACCTGTAGCAATGTTCTGACTTCGTCCGACCCAGAGTGTAACACCCCTACTCTGATCGGCTCCTAATCATCTTACTTAACAATATAATCGCAGCGGTAATCTCAACAACTCAACTACTGGTGTCACCGTTCTCACTCGCCCATACGAGTAATAATGTGCTTCCTGATATATTCTTACATACGAAACATTTTCTCGCAGTGACAACAAGAGATAGATCTAAACTTCCCAAACCAAAATGTAATACATTCACAGTGAGCTTTCTAAGTATCCAAAACCTATACACGTTTCTAGGTTCGTATCAAAATGCAACAGTGCATGTTCGAATAACTGTAATCATACTACCCAGCGCGTCACTCTCTTTGCCGACACCGGAAGTTGCATACCTGCAAAAATGGTAGTTTGTGGTATGGAATCAGCCCCTGCTGAGTATGTTATTACCTGACTGTCATGCACCCTCGGACCATTCAGTTATTTGGTCGAGAGCATGCAAACCATTTTCATGCAAATAGTTTAATATTAAAACTGTAAAGCAACATTATATTTTGCAGTAAACTCAAATAACAAGTAAGCCCCCGGCTCCACACATCGCATCGTAATAGACCACTGAAAGCGTTATAACGCTTATATGAGTACGTAGACTCCACTCCAACAACACCTGAAAGTTCATAGTTGAGTACGTCGACCCGTTCGACGAACAATCCACAAAATCCACACACGAGCACAGTGACTCGACTCATCCAGTTCACACACAGATATAAGTACAGTTTATTTAATTAATCCAATTCACAACACACACTTATGAGTACAACGACTTATTCAATCAACACCACCAACATACCACACATAACCACACAGCATAACCAGTGAACAACAAGGCGAAACAACGAGAATTATAAACGAGTATGAACTCTCGTCTTTGGCATGCACCCCACATAATGTTCGCCTAATGTACGAGTTATTATAATCGTTCGTAATTGTTCGGTCATGTCTAATGACAACGTCTCATTAGAACGACGTGTCTCTAAGTTACCCATCTCTTTGGCGGGTCACCCACGGCAGTAGCCACTCCAGCGGTAGAGTCTCCGTCCTACGAACAATCTGTAGTTCGTTGGAAATTTATCCTGATACTTACGGTTACCACACGGTATCCTAGTATCGTTAATGGATCACATTTCACAGCAAGAGCCACATCCTCTTGATAACTTATCTATACCATCGCATCGTTTTATTACTTCCTTTAACACAATAGACTAAGGTCGTTAGTCCAATCCTGAGTATGTCGACTCGGGATCCAGTGTTAGATACGAGAGCGGCGTTAAAGAGGCCAATGCTCCGTATATAAGTCTCAGATAATATATATCTTATTATCCTGATGCTACAACGTTTACTTACGTTCCTTATGTTACACATACAAGATAGCATCACTGCCGCTAGTTCGTTTTATAATATGTTCATATATACGAACGGTACTGTTATCGCATGACAGTAATAGTAAAGCAGCATTAATACACAACTCAAGCATATTAATTCACACAAGAGACATTCAATCTTATCACAGATTTTCACACAATGTCTGAACTGAGGGAATCCTCAGAGACAATCAAGCCACATAAATAACATACCGTTCACCCTGGTGTATTACGGTGGAGTATGAATCAGCAAGATCCTATGCTCCGTGTGTCGTCTCTAACAGTCTATACAATACATAATGCTACTGATTAGCATACTGTATAACAACACAAAATTCTACGGTACCCCGTACCGTCACTAATAACTCCCGGTTAACCCCCCGTTATTAACTGTCAATGTTGGTCGGGCTTTCGGTTTAACTCGAGATTGGAAAAGTGTTACATTACATGCGTAGTCTTATCTCGTATATTAACATACTTATTGTTGGACTTTGTTATCGCATGTAACTTAAACGTATATTTGTAGATCGTATAGTTTGTTTCTTTATTGCATGTATGATTCTTCGTCATGCACTATACATCTCACCTTAGTATTTATTTTTCTAAGGTTAGTTTTTCCAAGTGTAATGTTGTATAATTCATATGTACAAATACTTTGAATTATATAAATCCTTATTATTTCATGTACACTCTTAACATTAGAATTCCATATCCAATGTTTATAATTCTTTTCCCTTCATCTCATATCATTTTAATTGTGGTAACACATAGTTATTGAACTATATTATATTTTCCACACTATGACATATATTTATTTATGTATGTGCATTATAGGGCTATTTATTATATGGTAAGTCATTATAATATATATTCATTCTTTTTGATGAATACCTCTTATATTATAAATGTTATAGCTCTTATAACATAAAAACCATATTATAAACTTCATTCCAAAATAGTAATATTTCCGAACAGCACCTATAATTCCCAAATATTTACAAAATCCACCACATAATTTATATAATGTTATATTATAGTTATATAACATATATTATGACATTTAAGTCATTAAAACAATTATAACCTATAGTTATATTTTGTTATAAAATCCAAACAGCACTTAAACTCTCGGTTTTTAATTAATTCCCACCAACTTCCATAACTTACAAATCAATCCCAAAAATATATTCCATTGTTACACTTATAATGTATACCTTATATTATAATCCTTAAACCTTAATATTTATAACCCATAGTTATAATTTCTCCAAAATGCCGAGCAGACCCCATGGTCTATTTAAATTTAATTTCCACCACTTAACTTTCTATATTCACCAATTTACCCCATTTTTAAACATATAGTTTCTAATATCACCAAAACTATATATTATACATATATCTTCATAAAACCTTATATATAATCCCAAAAATTACCAAACCATACCAAAAGGTTATAAATATCATTATTAACCTTATACTTCCTCTAAATCTCGGTTTTACCACATATGTTACCCATGTGTAACAATGTTATGAAATATCTTATAATATACCTAGATAATTCATATAAACTCCAAATTTACCCAAATCAACTTCTAAAAATCCCTAATAATCTAAGGTTTGTACTAAGCTCCATTTAGTACCCCTAGTTTTCGGAAATCACAATACCACCCCAAGACTTATAAATCTTTTACAATTTAATTACTATCTTAATATAAGGTAGTATTTTAATTCCTTAAATTCTCCAAACTTGGTCAAGGTCTCCTACATAGTCAACTTTGACTACTAATACCAATTGGGACCCAAACTTTCGGTAATTACCAACAACACCCCATACTTTTCTATTTTTACAATTTTTACCCAAAACTTTATAAAATGTTATACTTCTTATTAAATTCATTTAAAAACCCTAAACTGCTCTTAATTTACCCACGGCTTTCTAATTCCTTAATAATTACGAATTGGCCCCAACTTTAATTATAAGCATAAATAAAACTAAATAAGCTTATAAACTTAAATTAAAATGGCCTAATGACATGGCCTTATTACAACCTTGAACTTGCAAAATAAATTACACAATAAATGTCTCAAAATATCACATATATATTCGGCCTCACTTAGGTTTAATTATTTTTCCACATAATGTCATAATTTGACCATTATGTTAATTAAATCCCTTAAATGACTAGCTTAATTTATCTTAGCCATTTTTTTCCATTTTTAGGTCAATATGACCTATATATATACATTCACTCTCGGCCATATATATATATATGCTTAAAAATTACAAAAATCATAAGTTTAAGGTGTTTATACCTTGATTTATCCTTGTATAGGCTCGGTCACTTGTAGGAAAATTCACCACTTGATTTAGACATGTTTAATACACAAAAACAAGATATGGTTACACTCCAAGCTTGAGCTTAACCATAAGGAATAATTAATGTAAGATTTAAGGCAAAAATCACCTTAAAAATGCAAGGGAAGTTCTAGGTATTTTCGACCTGAACCAAACACACCACAAGGTGTTAGATCCACCATATTGACATAGGAAATAGTTAGATCTCGAAATACTACCTTGTTATTAGGTTTTACCTTGGAAAAATGCCTTAAAAGAGAGTATTTCTCTTGGATCTCGGTCACCCTTGCTCCAAATGGCTAACCAACAGATTCCACATGAAAAGGAGAAGAAGATGAGGCTATGACCAAAGTTTCACAGCCAAACTCGAAGGGAATCAAAAGTTATGAGCTTAAAGCACATTTTTACCTTAAAATGTAGATTTGAACAACCTTGGTCCCTCTACTGGTCTCAACCGAGTTTAGCTCTTGTTCTAACCTTAGAACACTGAGAATAAGCCATAGGAATTGATGATCCACGAAATTTAGGTGTTGGTGGTGAAGAGATGAAGAAAAAGAGCTAAAAATGACATTAAAACACTTACATTAGGAGCTTAGGAGTTAGGCTTGCCTTCCATGCTCAAGAACACACTTGGAGAGCTTGAGAGGAAGGGAGAACTCGGCTGGGATGGTGAAGATCGGACAAGGAAGGAAGGAGGAAGGAGGGAATGATTGGTAATAATGAAAAAGTAACTTAATTTTGAAAAAGTCATGTATTAGGTAGCATTATTTGTCAATCAATGACTTATGCTCCCTCCTCTCTTATTGCAGCCGGCCTCCATGGTCCAAATGAGTCAATTAATTGACCATTGACCATGCTTGGTCAATGTTGACTCATGCGGGCCCCACTTTAGGGTTTTATTAATATTTTAATATTAAATTTGTAAAAATTCGTAAATTTCTGGAATTAAATTCCTAATATGATATAATATGATAAAATATCATATTTAAGGATAATTATAATTTTTAAGCCCATTAAAAATCAATTTAAAAGGCAATCTCACAAAACCGTGCTTTAAGGAGTTTTAGCGCACATTTTTGTGTCACAGGATGTTCCTGAGCTTAGTTCTCTTTGAGAATGGTTTTATTGTGTTCCTTGCTTCATTATAATACTTAGGAATCCACTTTGGATCCTGCTTGGGGTCATACAACCTTCATGGTGTCTTAAAGCACATTTTTGGCTTTACCGATCTTAAGGCGTGTTTTGCCTTGTTGAGCTCTTTTAAATTGTTCCCCAATAATATTTAGATGTTTAATAATCATCTTAGATCATTAATAGATCATTTAATTATATTTTAAAGGTTAGGGGTATTTCACAGAGGGTGAGTCGGATGTGGGTCGGACAGGGCTTAAATAACAGAACGTAAACATTCTGGAATGGTCCGACCCAGGGCCGTGAGTCAGACATTGGTCGGACAGGCAAAAAATTTCCGTCGTCGAAGTTTCTGACTCCGCCCGACCCAGAGGGTGAGTCGGACGTGGGTCGGACAGGACTTGGACGACGGAACCGAAACTTTCTGGAATGGTCCGACCCAGAGGTGTATGGGTCGGATGGAATAGTACTGGGTCGGACAGGGTGAATTTCAGAGGATGAACTCTACTGGAATGGTCCAACCCAGGGCTTGGGTCGGACGGTGGGTCGGACGGCCCATTACTTACAAAAAAAAAACTGTAAGCTTATAACTAGTATATATATATATGTATACCCACATATACATATGTACATATATACATGAGAATACCATTGTTAAGTAATGAAAAGTAAACAAGTAAAAGGCAAGTATAGGAATGTGAAGACTTAGTAAGTATGGATTAGTAAACGTAAGAGTAATGAGTTAAGTTAATGATGGCTATAATAATCATTTAATTGTATATGTATAAAATAGGATTTGATTTGTGACACCGGAAGAACATTTGGAAACACGTACGACAGTGAACGGTATGAATTCCTCATGCCCCGTATGCTATCTTGGTTACTCTGATTTGTGTGTTGTGTGCTAATTGATCACCAAAAAGATAAATGCACGAATCGGAGTTATCATGTTTACTTGTGAATATGTAGTGTTGTATATTGTGGTATATTTTCTTTAAATCTCAGTTTGTATAATTCATGAAATGTATGGATGATAATGAATGTGTGTATGTATGTTGTATTGCATCGTGACCGATTAATTGTGCGAATGGACTTCTAACTTATTCCTAACGAGCTAACCATCCTAACTTAAATTGGTAATTAAATTGGAATGAGTAGAAGTCCGATATAGTTTCGGCCACGCGTGAGGATGCGGAGTCACGAGAAGTTGGCTCCAATTCCTGACTCTTAAACTAGTTCGCGGCCCAAATCCCTTAAGTGGGTAGCATCCCAGATTGGTGAGTCAAGTAAATCCCGGAGGTGGGACGGAGTAGTCCCCAGGGCCGGAGGTGGGACGGAGTAGTCCCCAGGGCCGGAGGTCCCGACGACTTAACTTGAGTATAAGTAAGTAAGTAAGAATGAGTAAGTAAAGTAAATGAAAGTAAGTAAGTGTAAGTAAGAGTAAGTAATGAGTAAAAGAGTAAAAGCATTCCGATTAACCCTGGTGCGTAATTTGGCTAACATCATGAAGGTAAGTATTGTATGCACTATTGTATTGATGCCTTGAATTGTGTAATGTATTGTAAATGCATGTATGTTGTATGTAAAGCATGTATGTATGAAATTAATGAATCGCATGTTTAGTGGACGTCAAATAGTCGGCGTGCCCTAGCTAGCACGCGGTATATGCGGAGTTTATACGCAGCTTTTGCTGAGCCCCTTGGGGCACCATTTTTACTACACGCAGGTACTCGAGAAGGATGAAGAGGACGAAGAGTTTTATTTTGATTTCCTTTTGGATTGTAAACAATGAATTGTGATCGGTGTACTGAGTAGTACACGGCTGTAGCTTTTGGATTAGCCGGTGTACCATGGGGTACACCTTTTTGGATATAGAAAGGGATGGTGAATTGGTATAGATGAGTAGCCGGTAGAAACTCATTCTTTTGGTAAACTTGAAAGGTTGTAATTGAATATACTTTAAACACTCGGTGATCCAAGAATTGTAAGCATGTTGTATTCCGGTAATGGTGAGTAACATTTTAGTAGCTCGGTATATTATGTTCATCAGACCGTGACTGTAAGTAAGGTAAGCCTAGCTAGCCGTATGGGCGGTTAGCGGCATTGTATCACCCGCTGTAGTAAGTAGTAATTCCGCTGCGATCTGATAGGATTAACAGGACGATTAGACGGTAAGCATAGGATTAGCGGTTGGGGTGTTACAAAAAGTGGTATCAGAGCGTAGTTACGCTCTGATGTCCATAGTACCGAGTATAGGGGATTACCGAGTTAGGATTTCAACCGTCTTAAGACGAATGCTTAGAAACCTAACTAGGAACTACCGTTGTTAACAACGGATACCCTTGACGTTCTTAGGAACGATACCTTGTTTTAAATCCAAGACCTTTGAGTCATATCTTGCGGAGCCTAATGTAACTGCTAAATGTTTAGATGTCAGGAAGAGGTCCAGGTCGCCCTAGAGGAGGGGGCAATGACGGACCCGGCACGCAGACGATAGCTGAAATCGTCGTTGCCACGGTAGCGCAGATGCTACCACAAGTAATCCAAGCTATGCAACAAAACCAGCAGAACCAACAGAACCAAGCGGGACCAATCCCTCCCCCGCCACCCAGAGAAGCGAACTGGGTGAAAGCTGTAGCGGAACTCCGCCCTCCCTGCTTTAGGGGCGAGAGTGATCCGGCTAAGCTCGAAGCCTATATCTCCGAGATGGAGACGTCGTTCGAAACCCGTGAAGCTCCTGCTGGAGTTCGAGTCAGAGTTGCTGCTTATTATCTAAAGGATGCTGCTATGGATTGGTGGAAGCTAATCAAGCATGAGCACGTCGGCGACCCCACATTCGATTGGGAGTCTTTCGCATCTCTCCTCCGATCCAAGTACTATCCGGAGCATGTAAAGACTAAGAAAAGGCTAGAGCTGGACGCCTTGAAAATGACAGACAAGATGTATGTGGATGAGTACTACCGCACCTTCACCTCCATCCTCCGTCTTCTACCTGATCTAGGATACACCGGCCAGGTGTTGGTCGATCGCTTCTATGGCGGTCTGAGCCATCGCCTTCGGTACGGTATGGGCTACACACGATTTACCTCCCTTCAGGAGTGTTATCACACGGCTTCTCGCGTTGAGATCACTTGCCAACTACGGGATGAAGAAACCGCGCTGAAGCGTAAAGCCAATAACAAGAACACTAACGGCGAGGAGCAGAACCAGGGTAAAAGCTGGAAAAAGAAGAAAGGGAATTTCTTTCAGCAATCTCAGAAGAAATTCCCAAGTGAGAGCAGTGCCCATGCTGAGCAGGGCAAACCAGTTGAGCTTCTTCAACTTGGTTCATCTGCACCGGTGGCAGCAAAGCCACTGAGATCATACCCACCTAAGGGTAAACTTCTATTTCTAATTCGTATTCGTATTAGTATCATATCTAGTATACCCGCGCACACATGTGCTAACCCTCTACACCTTAGGTTCTGGCTCCGGTTCCACCAAAACCTTCTCCGATGGCCGCACCTATGTGTGCAGAAAGTGCAACCAGGACCATCCCGGCAAAGACTGCTATGGGAGAGAAATCAAATGCTACAACTGTCAGAAACCCGGCCACACGACCAACAGATGCCCAGAAAATGCTAAGTCGAAAGGGAACTTCCAAAGCTACAAGCAAAGGGAAGGTAAGGAGGTTGCATCTGGCGATGCACCGACCCAACAGGCACCACAGGGACAGGGATCCCGGGGACCTCAGAGGGGTGCACCTCAGAGGCAGCTTGTCCTTCATGTGATTGGCCGTGATGGGTCCAGTCCTAAATCCGGCCCAGGTAATTAACCTAAAGCTTTAATCCTTGAATTAGCATGTCTAAGTAGTAGAGTAACTGTTTGAATGAATGCATGAGTAAATAAATTGAAGTGTGTATTAAGCATGAAATGAAGTAGTTGAAACTATAGTACTCACCGTAGATGAAATTTATAACCATAGGAAGCTTTAGTATCTGTTATCCGATACCGGTGAACTTGAATCAAGAAGAGATCGACATCACCAACCACTACTACACCAACGAACAGTGTCAGGTCATCCGACCATGTATGATTTTATTAAGGGGATACCTGACACCTGAAGCCCAAATCTCAATCATCCGACGATGCAACGAACTAGGAACGGGTCAAGGTGGATTTTATACACCCGAATTCCCCGGTGGAGCGAAGATGAAGCTGAAGATGATGTGCTTGGGAAAGGATTGGAATCCTTATACCAAGACATACCAGGAGACGCGAACACAAGATGGAGCAACGCCACCGACAATACCTTCAGAATTTCAGACACTTGTCACACAAGCAGTAGAACTTGCACAACAATGCGAACATGAACCGATCCTCGCACTTGAAGCGGACATTTGTATCATCAACTTCTATGAAAAAGAAGGACGACTTGGGTTACACCAAGACAAGGACGAGACGGCCGAATCTCTTGAACAAGGAGTGCCCGTAGTGTCTTGGTCCATTGGTGATGACGCCGTATTCCTGTATAGTGAGCAGAAGCGTGTGGACCTCGCACAGAAACTGGTATTGAGATCAGGAGATGTCCTAATCATGGGTGGAAACTCTAGGATGCTGTATCACAGGATCAACAAGATCAAGTTGAATACGGCACCGCCGGTAATAATCAATGCCACACACATGAAACCAGGACGCCTGAACCTTACCTTTAGAAAGTATTAAATTCATAGTATCATGTAATCTATTAGTAACGTGTATTAGAGACACGGTATGTATGATGGTTGGTTTATCAATAAAGAGCAGTGTTGATTTAAATTCCACTTGTGTCCACCATCAATACTTATCCAATTGTGACTTCAATAGGTTGTGGACTCGATACCGAAGGTAACCTGAGCATCCTCACCGAAGCACAAGCCGGCAGAAGCGGCACCATCTTAACGGGAACCTTCCCAGTGAACGGCATTGATGCCAATGTATTATTCGACTCCGGCGCCTCTCACACTTTCGTATCACCATCTTTCGTGAAGAGGTTGAAGCTAGATGCGGATGAGCTACCGAATTTTGTGGTTACTCTCCCATCAAAGGAGCGAGTAAAGTGCACTAAATACTATCAATCAGCCACAATCAAAATCAAAGGCGAATCGTTTCCCATTTCCTTCATCGAATTCAATGGATTGGGATTCGACTTAATCATCGGAATGAATTGGTTGGAGCGGCACAAGGGTAGAATCCTCTGCGCCGAGCACCGATTGCTGCTCAAGAGTCCTTCTGGGGTTACTGTATCTTACCGCCAGAGACCGAGAGAGCCTTCGACCACACTTATATCTGCCATGGCTATGTACTGGGAGCTCAGAAAGGGCCAAGAGGTGTACTTATGTTATGTGCAAGACCTGGAAAGAGATCCAGAGTTTAGTGACGATGTACCCATTGTATCCGAATTTCCCGACGTATTCCCTAAGGAGCTACCCGGCATGCCACCTCCGAGAGCAGTGGAATTTGAGATTGACCTCTTGCCAGGTACCAGTCCCATTGCTAGAGCACCGTACCGTATGGCACCTGCTGAAATGACCGAATTGAAAGAGCAACTACGAGATCTTCTCGACAAAGGGTTTATACGCCCGAGCGTATCACCCTGGGGAGCACCGGTCCTCTTTGTGAAGAAGAAGGACGGTAGCCTCCGACTTTGCATTGACTACCGCGAGCTGAATGCGGTTACAGTGAAAAATAAATACCCATTGCCACGCATCGACGACCTATTCGATCAGCTGAAAGGAGCATCAGTCTTCTCCAAGATTGACCTCCGTTCTGGGTATCATCAGATTGCCATCAAAGAGCAAGATATCGAGAAAACGGCATTCCGTACCAGATATGGCCACTACGAATTCACAGTGATGCCATTCGGTTTGTCAAATGCACCAACTAAATTCATGGACCTCATGAATCGTTTATTCAGTGAGCAGTTGGACACTTCAGTTGTTGTCTTCATCGACGACATACTTGTATATTCCAAATCAGCAGAAGAGCATGAATTTCATTTGAGGAAAGTACTTGAGACACTGCGCGAGAACCAGCTGTATGCGAAGTTCTCCAAGTGCGAGTTCTGGCTAGATCAGGTATCATTCCTTGGTCACGTCATCTCGAGCGCGGGTATCTCAATGGACCCTTCTAAGATTGAAGCTGTACGATCATGGCCTAGACCCAAGACTGTTACCGACATTAGGAGCTTTCTTGGTCTAGCCGGTTACTACCGGAGATTTGTAAAGGACTTCTCGAAAGTCGCTAAGCCCATGACTACACTGATGAAGAAAGATGCACCGTTTGTATGGACACACGAGTGCGAGTTATCATTTCAGAGCCTTAAGGACTCATTGACCTCAGCGCCCGTCCTTACTCTTCCAGAGGGCACAGAGGGATTTGAGGTATATTGTGATGCATCAGGCAAAGGAATGGGATGTGTACTCATGCAGCATGGCAAGGTAGTTGCTTATGCCTCCCGCCAGCTGAAAAAGCATGAGGAGAATTACCCGACTCACGACTTAGAGTTAGGAGCCATTGTCTTCGCCTTGAAGATATGGCGACACTATCTCTATGGGGTAAGCATCACCATCTACTCCGACCATAAGAGCTTACAGTATGTATTCACGCAGAAAGAACTGAATTTGAGACAGAGAAGATGGATGGAATTTCTTTCAGATTATGACATCAACTTGCAGTATAAGGAAGGGAAGGCAAACATTGTAGCCGACGCCCTGAGCCGTCGAGCACACTCGCTCTATTCGCTACTTGCTTCTTCTAGCTTGGTTGACGAGGTGCGAGACGCTCAGTTGAGCGACCCTTACCTAACCGAAATCAGACAAAAGATCGAAAATGGTACATTTGAGAAGAAGAAGTATGACTTCAAGCTACATGAAGATGGTTTGATTCGGTTGAATGGCAGGCTATGCGTCCCCCAAAGCAATGCTGAGCTAAGGGATCGCATCCTGCGAGAGTCACACTGTTCCACATTGTCAGTCCATCCGGGAGCCTCCAAGATGTACAAAGACATGAAGAGGTACTTCTGGTGGTCTGGAATGAAATCGGACGTGACAGAATTTGTATTGAGATGCTTAACATGCCAGAAGGTGAAATTTGAACATCGTAGACCGGGCGGAATGGTACAATCGATGCCAGTTCCGGAGTGGAAATTTCATGATATCTCCATGGATTTTGTTGTAGGACTCCCACCTGCCAGGGGAGGACTCAACATGATCTGGGTTGTAGTCGATCGCCTTACCAAGGTTGCCAGATTGATACCGATGAAGGACACCTGGAAGGTAGTAAAGCTAGCTGAACTATTCGACAAGGAGATTATCAGACATCACGGAGTCCCGAAAACAATAGTATCAGACTGCGACACCAGATTTCTTTCGAGATACTGGAGAGCTACACGGGAAGCGCACTAGTAGAAAAAAGATTTTAAATGACGCACTTTAAACCACGGTTAATCTCATAACCGTCATTTAAAACTTTTATACCACGGTTATTAGCATAACCGTCACAAAAAGTATCGGCGGAAGATTTTATACCACGGTTCCACGCAGAACCGTCGTATATAGCTTGATGTGTTGCATTTTATACCACGGTTCTGACGGAACCGTCATATATAGTTTGACACGTTGTATTATATACCACGGTTCTGTGTGGAACCGTCATATATAGTTTGGCGCGTTGTATTTTAAACCACGGTTTTGTTACAACCGTCATTTTTAGTCATGGTCAAAATACTTTAAATGACGGTTTCTTGGTAGAACCGTGGTATATAGTCTAAGCGGGAATTCAAATTTTCGGCGAAAATTAACGCGGCTCTTTCTCTTTCTCCTATTATATATATTTGTCCTCAATGTTTTCTTCTTCTTCTTGCGCCTCTTCTCTGTAACCGACGAACAAGGAATATGCTTTGCAACTCTTCTCTTCTTCTTCTTGCGCCTCTTCACTGTAACGAACGAACAAGGACATGCTCTGCAACTATTCTCTTCTTCTTCTTGTGCCTCTTCACTGTAACCGACGAACAAGGACATGCTCTGCGCCTCTTCACTGTAACCGGCGAACAAGGACATGCTCTGCGCCTCTTCACTGTATTTTTGCAAACCTAACCGGTGAACAATAACATGCTCTACGCCTCTTGTTTTTCACGGTAATTTTTGCAACCCACAGTAGCGAACAAGGAACATATGCTCTACGCTTCTTCTTCTGTAATTTTTTGCAACCCTAACCCGCGAACAGCTCCGCCCTCTCTCATTCTCTTTCACGGTAATTTTGTAACCTACCGACGAACAAGGAACATAATGTGACTTATTTAGCAACCATAATACACAAACAAGAAACATATATGTTCTAGACTCTTCATTCTCTTCTGTCTACGCTCTCTGTTGAGATACCATTGAAGCAGCGCCGTTAAATCGCCGGCGAACTGGAGAAAAATTCACAGACTATAAACCACGGTTTTATTTATAACCGTGGTTTATTCTTGATTTGTATACATTTTATACCACAGTTTTAAGTGAAACCGTCATTTATAACACCCTTTATACCACGGTTCAGACTCCCAACCGTGGTATAAAGTCAATAAATATTCGCGGGAGAAGGGGTCTTAAACGACGGTTTCTAGAAACAGTGGTTTTTTTCGCTTACTTTAAACCACGGTTATGAACCGTCGTTTATCCCTATTTGTAAATATACGACGCGAGCATAAACCACGGTTCCTAACCGTGGTATATAAGAAAAATAACCGTGGTTAAAAACATTTTTTCTACTAGTGGCGCTGGGTACAAAATTGAAGTTGAGTACCGCCTTCCATCCTCAGACCGACGGTCAGACAGAAAGGACCATCCAGACACTGGAGGACATGCTTAGGGCATGTGCCTTGGACTTTCAGGGGAGTTGGTTAGATAAGCTTCACCTTATCGAGTTCTCGTACAATAATAGTTATCACGCCTCGATTAAGATGTCGCCTTTCCAAGCTCTATACGGTAGACCTTTCCGTACACCCTTGTGTTGGGATGAGTCGAGTGAAGCGGTCATCATAGGACCGGAGTATCTTGAGCAAGTGCAAGCTGAAGTTCAGCAGGTTCGAGCCAATATGAAGGCAGCCCAAGATAGACAGAAATCCTATGCGGATGTGAGACGACGCGACCTTGAGTTCGTTGTGGGCGACCAAGTGTTCTTGCGCGTTTCACCTATGAAGGGTGTCTTCCGATTTGGCCAGAAGGGCAAGCTAAGCCCAAAGTTTGTAGGGCCGTACACTATTACCGAAAGAGTTGGATCCGTAGCCTACAGGTTAGCATTACCTGAGGACTTGGGGCGTGTCCATGATGTATTCCATGTGTCACAACTCAAGAAGTACATTGCTGATCCTTCTCATGTGCTAGAACCCGAGAGACTATCCATTGAGCCGACTATGCGATATGTTGAAACCCCCGTGAGAATCCTTGATAGGAAGACCAGAGACACTCGCCATAAGTCCATACGAATGGTGAAGGTCCTATGGTCAAATCATGATGTCGAAGAAGCGACATGGGAGTTGGAAGATGCCATGAAGGCTAAGTACCCACAGCTGTTCATAGACTAGAGAGTCTAGCATTTAGCAATACGGGTACGGGTCGTACCCCTTTTAAGGGGGGTAGAGCCCTTTTGCTTTTGCATTGCTTCGGGGTAAGCATTGCATAGTGTGTAGGTATTGTAATAGGTTTTGTATGGCACATGTAGTGCGGAACGTATGTGTATGTATGTGTAATGAGTAGTGTATGGATGCGTATGTAAGATGGATGATGTGTGTGTAATGTGTAATGTGAATTGCATCGATGTACTGTGTGATGGTATGTATGGAAATGGTGTATGGTGTATGTGAATTCGTATTGTGTGTGAATGCGTATTGTACTTGAATGGTGTATGTTTGTAATGTGGAAGGAAGTAAACACCTCATAGGTGTAGTAAGATGCATTATGGCAATTGGTTTGCATAATGAGTAGAATTATAAAACTATTAACCTTGAGCAACTTTGAGGGCAAAGTTTCTTAAGGGGGGTAGATTGAAATACCCCGTAATTAAAAATAGTGATTAATTAGGCTAATGAATAATTTAGAAGCTTAATTAAGTAAAAATAATCATAAGGGAACAAATCCCGAAGGAAACGGATCCTTAAAATGGATTAAAATCACTAACGAACCTTAAAGCACGTTTTTCGAGGTAACCGGGAAAACGTGACTTTAAGCGGGTCAAATAGACTCGTAATAATTTTGGTCAACTAAATAATCATTAATAAATATTAGTGAAGCTTTAGAACCAATAAAATCAATAAAACGAGAAAATTAGTAAAAACTGTCAAAAACGGGAAGTTGTGGGGTGGAAACATAAATAACTCAAACTAGTGTGTCCAATATTACAAATAAAATTTCAAAACCCACATAGGGGCTGTGTGTGGGTCGGCCGATTGGTGCCCTCACCCTCACACTCTCTCTTTTTTTATTGTGTCTAATACACTAGAGGACAAAACCATAAAGAGGAGCAAAAAGCAAAATATTTCCCTCTCTCTCCTACTCCCTCCTATTCCCACGTACTCCCTCTCTTTCTCTATTTCCTTTCTTCCTCTTTGAAGCCCTTCAATGGCGATTTATGCACCAACCCACAAACCCTCACTTCTCTCCTTGTGTTAACCCATTAAACACACTCCAAAAATTATAAAAACTACACCATTGGAATCCTCTCATCAAGAGATACACTTCTATCTTTCCAAAAATCGAAAATGAGAACTTTCGTTTTTATGGGTATGTCCCATTTGGAGCTTCAAGACCACCATTAGAACCACCTTCTTCTTCTTGTTCTATTAAGGTAAAAATATTCTTAAAAACTCCATCTTTTTCTAGCCTCAAGGGCAAAACAAAAATGTAAACTAAAACCTTGTTTGGTTCTTTGTGCTATAGCCGATTTTGGCTTCCTTGGAGAGTTGGAAAGATTATTCTTGAGCTATCCCAAGCATTACTCATACCCTTGGAAGGTAATATAATTTCTAAACCCTAAAACCTATATTAGAACTTACATAATGGTTAGGCTAAATTGCGTATTAAAATGGTGTATTGAAATGTATATGTGAATGGGTTGTAGTGTTAGAATTGGTTTACAAACCGGTGAGAAAGAAGAAGGAAAGAGGAAGGAGGAAGAAAGGAGAAGCTAGTAAAGGAACAAGGTAATTGCACTCTTCCTTGTGTAGCTTTGTAAATGAATATGTAACAGATTTTGAGAAATGAAAATATGTATTGTAAAATGTTAGTATAGTGGTAGTGTAATGTGTAGGAGGAAACAAGCTTTTAAACCTTTAAAAGACATTCTAAAACTTGTTAAAACATAATTGGGAGTGGGATGTTAAGTGCAGGAAATTTTAATAGTGTTGTTGTGTTGGTATTGGTGTATGAGAGTTTGTATATTATGATTGTTGAAAACAGGTGAGATTGATGTTAATGTGTGAGGAAACAATGTGGTGAGAGTGTAAAAATATAGGGGAGACTATGGCAAAATTTACTTAGAAACTAGTGGACTTAAGAGATTAGAAACTAGGTGAATGGCATAGGTTGTAACAGATTTTAATGGAGAAAGATAGAGGGTGTATTAGGAGAGATAGTTAATGTAGTTGTAAGGCATTAGAGGTGCTAGAAATGACATTAGAAGAGGGAGCCATTGATGGAGAGTGTAAATGTCAAAATCTGTAGCAAAATGCATTAAGGAAGAAAGCAATGTGAGTGTTGGAGTGAAACTAGGAAAATTGTGTGTAGGAGTTGGTATAGAATTGTGTAATGAATTAGGGAATGAATTAGCATGATTTAGGATGTTTAAATTGTACTAAAACATGTTAGGATGTATGTAGGAAGATTGGGGAAGCAATGGGTGAAATTGGGAAAGAAAAATAAAACCTGTAGCAATGTTCTGACTTCGTCCGACCCAGAGGGTGAGTCGGACGTGGGTCGGACAGGGCTTAAATAATAGAACGTAAACATTCTGGAATGGTCCGACCCAGGGCCGTGAGTCAGACATGGGTCGGACAGGCAAAAAATTTCCGTCGTCGAAGTTTCTGACTCCGTCTGACCCAGAGGGTGAGTCGGACGTGGGTCGGACAGGACTTGGACGACGGAACCGAAACTTTCTGGAATGGTCCGACCCAGAGGTGTATGGGTCGGACGGAATAGTGCTGGGTCGGACAGGGTGAATTTCAGAGGACGAACTCTACTGGAATGGTCCGACCCAGGGCTTGGGTCGGACGGTGGGTCGGACGACCCATTACTTACAAAAAAAAAACTGTAAGCTTATAACTAGTATATATATATATATATATGTATACCCACATATACATATGTACATATATACATGAGAATACCATTGTTAAGTAATGAAAAGTAAACAAGTAAAATGCAAGTATAGGAATGTGAAGACTTAGTAAGTATGGATTAGTAAACGTAAGAGTAATGAGTTAAGTTAATGATGGCTATAATAATCATTTAATTGTATATGTATAAAATAGGATTTGATTTGTGACACCGGAAGAACGTTTGGAAACACGTACGACGGTGAACGGTATGAATTCCTCATGCCCCGTATGCTATCTTGGTTACTCTGATTTGTGTGTTGTGTGCTAATTGATCACCAAAAAGATAAATGCACGAATCAGAGTTATCATGTTTACTTGTGAATATGTAGTGTTGTATATTGTGGTATATTTTCTTTAAATCTCAGTTTGTATAATTCATGAAATGTATGGATGATAATGAATGTGTGTATGTATGTTGTATTGCATCGTGACCGATTAATTGTGCGAATGGACTTCTAACTTATTCCTAACGAGCTAACCATCCTAACTTAAATTGGTAATTAAATTGGAATGAGTAGAAGTCCGATATAGTTTCGGCCACGCGTGAGGATGCGGAGTCACGAGAAGTTGGCTCCAATTCCTGACTCTTAAACTAGTTCGCGGCCCAAATCCCTTAAGTGGGTAGCATCCCGGATTGGTGAGTCAAGTAAATCCCGGAGGTGGGACGAAGTAGTCCCCAGGGCCGGAGGTCCCGACGACTTAACTTGAGTATAAGTAAGTAAGTAAGAATGAGTAAGTAAGTAAATGAAAGTAAGTAAGTGTAAGTAAGAGTAAGTAATGAGTAAAAGAGTAAAAGCATTCCGATTAACCCGGGTGCGTAATTTGGCTAACATCATGAAGGTAAGTATTGTATGCACTATTGTATTGATGCCTTGAATTGTGTAATGTATTGTAAATGCATGTATGTTGTATGTAAAGCATGTATGTATGAAATTAATGAATCGCATGTTTAGTGGACGTCAAATAGTCGGCGTGCCCTAGCTAGCACGCGGTATATGCGGAGTTTATACGCAGCTTTTGCTGAGCCCCTTGGGGCACCATTTTTACTACACGCAGGAACTCGAGAAGGATGAAGAGGACGAAGAGTTTTATTTTGATTTCCTTTTGGATTGTAAACAATGAATTGTGATCGGTGTACTGAGTAGTACACGGCTGTAGCTTTTGGATTAGCCGGTGTACCATGGGGTACACCTTTTTGGATATAGAAAGGGATGGTGAATTGGTATAGATGAGTAGCCGGTAGAAACTCATTCTTTTGGTAAACTTGAAAGGTTGTAATTGAATATACTTTAAACACTCGGTGATCCAAGAATTGTAAGCATGTTGTATTCCGGTAATGGTGAGTAACATTTTAGTAGCTCGGTATATTATGTTCATCAGACCGTGACTGTAAGTAAGGTAAGCCTAGCTAGCCGTATGGGCGGTTAGCGGCATTGTATCACCCGCCGTAGTAAGTAGTAATTCTACTGCGATCTGATAGGATTAACAGGACGATTAGACGGTAAGCATAGGATTAGCGGTTGGGGTGTTACAAAAAGTGGTATCAGAGCGTAGTTATGCTCTGATGTCCATAGTACCGAGCATAGGGGATTACCGAGTAAGGATTTCAACCGTCTTAAGACGAATGCTTAGAAACCTAACTAGGAACTACCGTTGTTAACAACGGATACCCTTGACGTTCTTAGGAACGATACCTTGTTTTAAATCCAAGACCTTTGAGTCATATCTTGCGGAGCCTAATGTAACTGCTAAATGTTTAGATGTCAGGAAGAGGTCCAGGTCGCCCTAGAGGAGGGGGCAATGACGGACCCGACACGCAGACGATAGCTGAAATCGTCGCTGCCACGGTAGCGCAGATGCTACCACAAGTAATCCAAGCTATGCAACAAAACCAGCAAACCAACAGAACCAAGCGGGACCAATCCCTCCCCCGCCAACCCAGAGAAGCGAACTGGGTGAAAGCTGTAGCGGAACTCCGCCCTCCCTGCTTTAGGGGCGAGAGTGATCCGGCTAAGCTCGAAGCCTATATCTCCGAGATGGAGACGGCGTTTGAAACCCTCGAAGCTCCTGCTGGAGTTCGAGTCAGAGTTGCTGCTTATTATCTGAAGGATGCTGCTATGGATTGGTGGAAGCTAATCAAGCATGAGCACGTCGGCGACCCCACATTCGATTGGGAGTCTTTCGCATCTCTCCTCCGATCCAAGTACTATCCGGAGCATGTAAAGACTAAGAAAAGGCTAGAGCTGGACGCCTTGAAAATGACAGACAAGATGTATGTGGATGAGTACTACCGCACCTTCACCTCCATCCTCCGTCTTCTACCTGATCTAGGATACACCGGCCAGGTGTTGGTCGATCGCTTCTATGGCGGTCTGAGCCATCGCCTTCGGTACGGTATGGGCTACACACGATTTACCTCCCTTCAGGAGTGTTATCACGCGGCTTCTCGCGTTGAGATCACTTGCCAACTACGGGATGAAGAAACCGCGCTGAAGCGCAAAGCCAATAACAAGAACACTAACGGCGAGGAGCAGAACCAGGGTAAAAGCTGGAAAAAGAAGAAAGGGAATTTCTTTCAGCAATCTCAGAAGAAATTCCCAAGTGAGAGCAGTGCCCATGCTGAGCAGGGCAAACCAGTTGAGCTTCTTCAACTTGGTTCATCTGCACCGGTGGCAGCAAAGCCACTGAGATCATACCCACCTAAGGGTAAACTTCTATTTCTAATTCGTATTCGTATCAGTATCATATCTAGTATACCCGCGCACACATGTGCTAACCCTCTACACCTTAGGTTCTGGCTCCGGTTCCACCAAAACCTTCTCCGATGGCCGCACCTATGTGTGCAGAAAGTGCAACCAGGACCATCCCAACAAAGACTGCTATGGGAGAGAAATCAAATGCTACAACTGTCAGAAACCCGGCCACACGGCCAACAGATGCCCAGAAAATGCTAAGTCGAAAGGGAACTTCCAAAGCTACAAGCAAAGGGAAGGCAAGGAGGTTGCATCTGGCGATGCACCGACCCAGCAGGCACCACAGGGACAGGGATCCCGGGGACCTCAGAGGGGTGCACCTCAGAGGCAGCCTGTCCTTCATGTGATTGACCGTGATGGGTCCGGTCCTAAATCCGGCCCAGGTATTTAATCTAAACCTTTAATCCTTGAAGTAGCATGTCTAAGTAGTAGAGTAACTGTTTGAATGAATGCATGAGTAAATAAATTGAAGTGTGTATTAAGCATGAAATGAAGTAGTTGAAACTAGTACTCACCGTAGATGAAATTTATAACCATAGGAAGCTTTAGTATCTGTTATCCGATACCGGTGAACTTGAATCAAGAAGAGATCGACATCACCAACCACTACTACACCAACGAACAGTGTCAGGTCATCCGACCAGGTATGATTTTATTAAGGGGATACCTGACACCTGAAGCCCAAATCTCAATCATCCGACGATGCAACGAACTAGGAATGGGTCAAGGTGGATTTTATACACCCGAATTCCCCGGTGTTATTTCTAAATTGTTTATTCAGATGCGGATAGTTTGTACAAACAGTTTTGTAATTAATCATTACTTAGCAAGTGGAATACTTATAATTGATATTTCTGAAATATAAATTAATGAAAATAATATAGAATAATAGTTTTAAACTAGTAGTGTTTTTTCTAAATTGTTTATTCAGATACGGATAAATAGTCTTTAAAACTATTACTATCCATCAATTATAATAAAATATTCTACAAGGAAAAGAGCAAACTAATAAAAATTACGATGTAAACTTTCAATTATATCAAAATTATTAGAGTACAAAATATTTGTAGTATATTTCAGAAATATCAATTATAAGTATTCCACTTGCTAAGTAATGATTAATTACAAAACTGTTTGTACAAACTATTATGGTTTGTCAGTATATTAAAGTTATTATATTTTTTATATCGTGATTAATAATTAAACAATACATAATAATAAAATAATAAGTGATATCTGTATATATATATTCTCTTACAGTCAATTATTTTATTATTAGAAAGAATTGCTTTTTCATTTCAATGATATTATTTATTCCATTAAAAATTAAAATAATCTTAAGTATTAATACATTTGAAATGTTATATTAAATACTAATATATAATCCATAAAATTATATTTTTATATATAACATCTAATATATTTACTCTAAATACAATGGTTTATTTCTTTATTTTTCTAAATATATATAAAAAATTTATTTATAAATTAGTTGTCACTAAAATATTAATAAAGAATATTAATTATTAAAGGCTATAATTGAATATCTACATATATTTTAACTTTATTAACAAAAAATTGTTTTAAAATGTAGTATAAAATTTTTAATTATAAACAACGAAAACGGTAAACGCACTGCACAAAACTAACTTATTCAAAACAACTAGACGAAACCGCCGCCTGCCGAACACTAATTTTCAAAACAGCCACAAAACAGCCAATCAAAACAACTAAACCAAAACGACCACAAATATAAACGCTTCAAAAATACCATTAATAACAGAGACAACATAAGGGCAATTAAGGAATTGAAAACCAGCGTGTCGATTGTGCAGACCCATCCGCACTATATTTGGTGCGCTCCGGTCTGGTTGTCGGTCTATTCAGCTGTAGTCTAGTTGGCAGTCCAGTCAATTGCTGATTGGATTACTTTTTATTATATTAACTTTAAATAGTTATAACTTTTAAAATATAAGTCCAAAATGTAAAAAAATTATATCATTATTTATCTAAATTTAAACTCTTCAAAACAAGACCAGTCTATATGTTTTAGATATTTTAAAATTTATATTAAATACATGTATATATCCATATATCAATGAGACTTATAATTCATAGCATCATTTTAGTGTATCATCGAAACACTAACATCATTTTAGTGTATCATACTATCAGTTTTAATGAATCATAATATCAAAATTAATGAATCATATCTTCATTTTAGTGTATCATCACAAACATATAAGAATAAATTTTTTTACACAATAATACACCACAAAATAATATTTGGTGTGTATGAAAATACACGATTCACCATATAAGGTTTAAAATACACTATACAACAATAATAATACACTACTAAACAATATGATTTTTATCGGTTCCGAAGTTTGTTATCTATTCATCATGTATTAGTTAAAGAATCATAATATCAATTTTAATGATCATAATATCAAAATTAATGAATCATATCGTCATTTTAGTGTGTATCATCGCACACAAATAAGAATAAAAATTTTACACAATAATACACCACAAATAATATTTGGTATGTATAAAAAATACACGATTCACCATATAAGGTTTAAAATACACCATACAACAATAATAATACACTACAAAACAATAATGATTTTTATCGGGTCTGAAATTATTATCTAATTCACCACTTATTAGTTAATAAATCAAATAACATTTAATGGTCATAATATCAAACTAATGAATCAAAACATCTTTTAATGTATCATCATAACATGTAAAAATAATATCTTTTAAAGTTGTTAAAACATCTTCATGACTGGTCTTATTTGAAGAGCTTGAATTTAGATGAACAGTGATATAATTTTTTAAATTTTGGATTTATATTTTAAAAGTTATAATCATTCAAAGTTTTATCATTACTTATATGACACATAAGCAATCCAGTCAGCACTGACTGGGATTGCCACATACTACTGCCGCACCGTATTAGGTATGGGTGCGCCGCAGCCTCTAATCTGCCTTGAAAAACTGTAGGTGAACTGTCACGGTCGTCTTCATTCGTCACTCGATAATTTTGCAACCCTAGTGAACAAGGAACGTACATGCTCTGCGCCTGTCTTCATTCACTTCTTGTGTCTGCGCCTCTGCAGAGATTGGAATTGCTGCATCACCCGCACACCAGATTGAAGACAGGGCTGAAAACGAACCAGAATCGGAACCGGTAATATACTCAAACTTATCTCTTCAGCTTCACTCACGGTAAATTTGCAACCCTAACTGGCGAACAAGGACATTCTATGCGCCTGTCTTCATTCACTTCTTGTGTCTGCGCCTCTGCAGAGATTGATCACTGCTGCATCTCTCGGACACCAGATTGAAGACGGGGCTGAGAACATCTCAATTGGAAACCGGTACTATACTATAACTTATCTCTTTCTCTTCACTAACGGTAGTTTAGCAAGCCTAACTGGCGAACAAGGAATATACATGTGCGCCTGTCTTATATTTAATTGTATGTCCAAAATCAGAGTGTCCTTAAAATCACATATGAGTTTGAGAGAACCCGTTCCGAAATCTTCATAAACGGAAATATTTTCTCGCAGCGGAGGTGGAAAAGAACGTCATAGACCACCCGAGAACGCACTAGAAGTTGAGGTGGTGGACAAGGTATCGATCAAGCTTTGCTTCTGCTGCCCTTTGTTACGTTCTTTTGCAGGTCTTCCGTCTGCCAATTGCAATTTATTTTCTGATCATTGGTAGTAGTGTAATGATGTATGATTGTGAAACTCAGGCGGATTAATGTGCGCCAATACGAATGTTCTTCTTGATTTTCAAAATTTATAGCTTTGTAGATTACAGATACTGCATCGGTCGAAGAAATCGTATTGGATTAAGTCCACTCTCCAGTTTTTGGGATTGTGGTGCCTATAAGCACAGGTGCTGATATCTTGCAATGCAAGGACCATTGACCTCATTTTTGGGTTGAAATCATGTTTCTATGAGATCAATTAGATCTGCTTTTATAAGCAAACCCTGTTGTCACTGGGATTCCCTTTGTGTTATCTGGTTGTAGATAGATATAAGATGTCATCAGCCTATGATGGGGTTGTTGGTGGGAAGCTGAAACTGAAGGGCAAGGCACTTGATGTGAAAAGTGGTAGCATCAAGAAGAAAAAGAAGCATAAGAAACTGCAGCAGTACGATCAAA
Source organism: Limonium bicolor (assembly GCA_023374045.1). Classification (NCBI taxonomy): domain Eukaryota; kingdom Viridiplantae; phylum Streptophyta; class Magnoliopsida; order Caryophyllales; family Plumbaginaceae; genus Limonium; species Limonium bicolor. The sequence continues at coordinate 53,756,770 of CM041781.1, forward strand.
CCTCTGAGGTCAAAGAAACAGAACAGTTGGAAGGTGGGGTTTTTTATTCCTCAGTGATAACAGCATGTCATGATCGCATTTTCTTCTTGTTAGAGCTCTTTATATGCTGCTAGTAGTTTCTGAATGGCTTTCCATACTAGATTAGACAGGTTAATTTGTAATTCAGCGTTTCAAACTGGTTCTCTTTTTTATGTCTGCCTTTATTATTGTTATAATGTTGTTTTGTGTGTTTGGTTGATTTCTTTGAGCAGAATGAATTGCATGCCATATTTTTTACGTGCCTGGGATCAAATTTGGCTGTTATATGCATTGTCATGCAACTGTTTATGAAAGAGAGATGTGAAACAAGTTTATGTCATGTGTTATCGTGCCATGTAACTGTTTACGAAAGAGTATTTGAAATAAGTTATGATGATATCGTGAGATTTTTCCCATGAATAACTCTGCATGTAAGCAATATTTGATACTGGAGTGTTTCTGTAACTGTGCAGGGGGGAGTTCTTCAGACATAGTTGCTGTGGATGCCAATGAAGAGGAAGTAGGGGATAAGTGGAATGGGGAAGAGAAGGCGGCTCATATAGATGATCTTTTAACGCCAGCTGAGAAGAGGTATATAGAACAGAGGAATCAGCTTGATGTGAAGAGGCTGGCAAAGACAGCTGTTAAATCACACCGTGATCGGATCCAGGACTTCAACCAGTATTTGGCAAACATGAGTGAGCACTATGATATACCTAAAGTTGGCCCGGGTTAAGGATCTTCAGGCTCTTGGATGTAGATTCTGGTCATACTTGCTTCTACTAGTCTTGTCACCGTGGTATCTTTGTAATTCTAGTCTTTGGTTTTACAATTTGAGGAAAGCACCTTTTCTCTGTCTGGATCGCAGTCTTATGGAATAGTGTTTAGCTTTCATAATAGCTAGCTGCCTCTGAGAATATTATAGTTTCAAACTGTTACCGTGTTACTAATGTTTAAAAGATCACTCTGGTACTTCTCTTTCCTTGATCTTCGTTGAGGAAATGAAACTTCTCGTGTATATTGTGTTTGGATTGATATAAAGGCCCACTTAGAAGATAGCAGTTCTCTTAACTGTCATACCGGTTAGTCGTCTATTAGCTCAATTTTGTTGTAGTACCTGTTATACAAAGATGTTTGGTTAAAAGAGTAATCGTGTAATTGTTAACAGTGTGATTAATTGGAAAAAAAAGACAGTTGGGTGAAGCTGGTGCAGGAGCCAGATTTGGCTTCGGTGTGAAATTGTATAATGTTTGATTGATTAAGTATGGTTTTACAAAAAAAATTAAAATGTTGTAACTTTACAAAAAGTGAAAAAAAACCATTATTTATCATAATTTGTGCTTTTCGGAATAAGATGTATTACAAATACATTTTGGTAAGTTTAAAAGTTAATGTTTTGTGAATGAGTTCAGTATAGTTGAAGTCTAACTCTGCATTACATATTCTAATTAAGTGATGTTTAATGTATTTTTACAAGTAATGCTTTATACTAAGATGATACCCATATTTAAGAAGGAAAGAGAAAGAGTTAAGTAGGTAGCAGCATTTTTCGAAGTGTTTACTAGGGGGAAGGGGATGTTAGAAGCGGAATTATGACTCCCTATTGAGTGACTCTTTTTTGTATCCTTTAATTTATTAATTAAGGGTTTTTAGGTAATAATTTTTTACCTTAATAACTGCTTACACCATCAAAACGCCAATTAATATGTAGATGATGGGGTATTCATTAACAAAATGAATCTTTTTTAATAATAAAATGAACCTTATACAATTAAAGGTACCTAATACCATAAACAATTACAAATGAGCTAACGCTATTGAAGAAGCTAAAGTAGTTTGGATTAACCACCACCCAAGATAAAGAAAACCTTACCTATATAAACTCACCTAAGAACAAGAAAACTCTATCTCACATACAACCATATATGATGACTAATACCATCGAAGAAACTATCACTAGGGATGTCACTCTTGATCCGAAAACCCAACCCAAAACTGACCCGTAAAAATCCGAGTTCGGGTTAAGATTTTTTACCCGAAATGATTTTTGGGTGAGCTTCAAGCTGAATCATTGAAACCACTTCGTGTTCGCGCTGAACCCGCCAACCCCTAACTTGAAAGTAAAACAATATGTTACATTTAATGACGTAACTTAGTGTTTAGTGATTAATTTATGATTAAACTAAAATTTCGATCAATAAAATTAATTAAATGTAGTACTTAGTAATTGATTACTATTTAAATATCATATTTATTTATTAAATACCCTAAAAATAAAAAATTAAATTAAAAAAACTGAGGTCACGTTGGGGTCAACTCGTTCCAGGTTCGGGTTGAAGAAATACAACCCACTTTGGGTTCAGGTCGGGTTTGGGTTGACCTAAACTATTTTCGGGTCGAGTTCAGGTTGCGCTCAACCTGACTCGAAACCAGATTTTGACACCTCTAGCTATCACTTTCGAAGAATGCTAATGTGGTTTGATTATTAACCACTATACAAGAAAAAGATAACCCTAATCTCATACACTGTCGAAGAAGCTAGCATTGTTGAAACATAAAAAGAATAATAATAATAACAATAATAATGATAATAATGATAATAATAATAACAATAATAATAATAATAATAATAATAATAATAATCATCATCATAATGATAATAATACGCATCTTATAACATAAATACATACAAAAAAGCATAAAAGTTTAAGTTTATCAAAACATATTAATATTGGATCTTATTTAATAAACTTTTGTTTGCAAACACCTCAGTTTGCCTTTGTTTGTCCTCAATTTTAGTGTCGGTCCCACAAATTCTCCAATTTATTATTTTTGAGAGCTGCTACTGACATCAACAAACTCAAAAGTGGTGTTGCCTTCGTTGGTGGCACCAAATACCAACCTTAAAAGTGCCTTAAAAATGACATGAGTTAAATTTTATGATACTGTAGATATGTTGTGTTGTTTCAGAAGTTTGCCATGTTTTACACTTAACCTAGCTTTGGGTGTCTACTCCAATGCTAGGGAGCATGGGAATACCAGGTGCAGGGGATTCCTATGCATCTAAACTTCCACCATTACAATGCCCTCCGAAGCAATAATCTCACCATTGATGAGTAAGAAGCAAATTGAAATACCACATAAATTAATATAAATTAATTTAGGGGATTTCTTTATTTTAAACCCTAAATAATACTATTAAACATTAAATTATTATATGGTATTACAAATTTAATAATAAGATTAATAAGTCAATAAATCTTGGAAAAATTTCGAGACACTCAAATTATATTATAAAGATTTTAGAAATATTTGGAGCATTGATTCGAATCATAAAAGTCATTATAAAATCATAGAAACCTTAAAGCTCCTTAAGCCTTGCTAGGGTTGACTTTTTGAGAATGGTCAATAAAAAGATTATGGAAAACCAAGAAGATTGATAATAAGAACGTTAAAAATGGATCATCCTAGCTCAAGATATGATCTAGGGAAGTTTAGAGCCAAAATTTTGGGAACTAGCTGACGTGTCTAGGGTTTGCTGACTCAGCACGTGCCTCAAGATCCGTGCCAAAGCCAGTTAGTCGGTTCCTACAAAAACGGCTAAGTATCCTCGATAGATTTCACTGGTCAATCTTTAGACAACCATAACTTTCGTTCTGTTCATCCAATTGCCGTCAAACCTTCGCCATTCTCTTCTCCTTTTAACCTAGTTTTTAACTATCTATCCAGCTAAACCTAATTCGCCTCACATAAAAAGTTATGTCGTCTCAAAGTTTCCTCCTCAGCCTGATGAACCCAGAAATCTAGATTTGTCAAGTAAAAAGTCTGATTTTGCTCTAGCTATAACTCTCTCGTTCTTGAGCCAAATTTGTTTTTCCATAGGTCATTTTAAATCTCTTTGATTCCTCTTCAACTTTTCTATAGACATCTAAGGTTGAATCACTACCAATTGGTACAGAAAGCCGTCTAAAGTTCGTCACCTTTCTGCCCAGAATTTCCAGAAACAAATGGTAAACCCGATTTTTGTCATTATCATAACTTTCTCATCCTTGTACGAAAGTTCAAGCACCATATCTTGTTGGAAAGCTCTTTAACTCCTCTTCAGCTTTCCTTAAGGCAGCCAAAGTTGAATCGTCCTCATTTGGGAGCGTTAAGCGTCCAAAGTAGGCCACTCGGTCTGGACACAATTACAACCCATAATTTTCCATAATTTCAGTGGTAAACTCGAATCTTGAAGAGTCTATAACTTTCTCCACAGTGCTCCTTTTTCAATGATTATTTCACCCATGTGTAGAGCTACAATTCTTCTTTTAAACTTGATAAAGACCTTGGATTGAATCGCTTTAGGTTGTGAGAACCAGATCTGAGAAGTTGGCATCTTGAACTACACATGAATTAATGAATCTTGGTTAGGTCGAATCTTGTTTGACTAATTTAATGATCTTCCTAAATGAATTTTGACATGAAATTTTATACATGTGTGAATTATAAAGTATATTTCGTTTTGATATAATTTAATATACATTTGGAGTTATAAAACGTAAGTTAGGATTTTTATAATTTCAGTCTTGTATGAATCAACTTAGCTATTTAATAAAGTAATTTTTAAGAAATAAAAATTTTAGAATATGTCTAAAATGTTATAGCTACCATACTTAAAATTTGGGAATTTCTAGATAATGGGAAATAGGTTTAATAAATGGTTTTCTTAATCTTTCCTAAGTAACTTTATAATATATAGTTTTAATGTAATGATAAGTTAATGAGTGATTGAATACTATACTTTATAGATTGAAAATAATATTAGGAGGTTACAATAACGTTTAATACAGTATGTTGATAATTACATTAGGTTCTAAACTTTTATGAGGAAATAAAAGAATTAAACTGTTACTTTAGGGTAAATAGAGAAATATAATTAACTCATTTATATTATTAAATTTAAGTTATGGAAATTAATATAGGAAGTTAAGAATAAGGGAAATACTTTACTTTATAAGTTATATACCGATTAAGATTTAATTACAAGATATTATGATAATTAAATGGGTTACATGAAGGGTTACTTTAATATATAGATACATATATATATATTATTACATGATTAATAATAAAATAAGAGAAATATTTTTTATTAATAAAATATGGGAATATTAGTAATTTTAAATGTAATCCTTACATGATATTCACAGTACTAAATGATAGTTCAACATCTTAAGATAATACTATTAAAAGAATACTATATGAGGTGGTATTAAATTATGATTATGAAATTAAGCTTAAATAGTTACCTTTGAATTTCTAAGATTTATATAAACCATATTAAAATACATGTATAACATTATTTGTCAATGACCGTAATGTAAATCTATAATTGGGTTAAGTAATTAATAAGTTAAGACTTAGGAAAATTTGTAATTAGATTACATAAAATGTTACACAAATAGATCTTATTATATAATTAATAATAAAATAAATGAAATACTTTTACATCTAAATGTGAAGTGGATTAATAAGTCTAGATTTAGTCATTTCATAACATTTATAGTATTGAATAATAACTTAATGTTTTAAGATAAAATCATTAAAAGGATTATGATATAAAACTATGTTAAACTATGATTAGGAAATTAATCTAAATAATAATCCTTAAGTTTCTTAGAATTAGATAAGCCATATAAAATACATTTATAACATTAATTACCAATATCAAAATGTGAGTTTATAATTAAGTGATGTATTCAATAGTTAGAACTTATAAAAGGTTTTTAAATAGAAATTTGATACTTAAAACTTTTGAACCTTTAATTAGATGAAACTAAGTTACATAAGAGATTATATTGATCTACTTTACGACACTGAAAATATTAATATGTCATTTGAATATAAGTGAAATACCCCAAACCTTAATAAGTTGTTTAAACATTAAATAATAAATTATTAAGACTAAAAAGAGTCTCAGAAACATTAGTAAACAATTTAATAAATAGTAAATACAATTAATTGCCTAAAAGGCAATAAGGACAAAGTATGCTCTAAGCTTGGGATAATCTTGGTTAAGGCTTAATGAACTTACCAAGACCTTAATTATATATTAATGAGCTTATTAAATCAATTACCAAGGGAAACCGAGTTTGGAAACAAGTTAAAACACAAAATGTGCTTTAAGGAGTCTTAAAGCACGTTTTTGAAAAATTGTCTTGTAAATGGGTTTTGAATGGCTAAATGTCCATCATTACTCTTTAATTAATATGTGTACTACTTAGTATCACATTTGGAAGTTTAAATCAATGGGAAACCAAAAATTTCGCAGTTATGTGCCTTGTTTGTATGAATAGTGACTTTTATAAGCTAGTTTGTAACATATGTTATATTAAGTAATTAAATGTGTTAACAAAGACCAAAACACCCCTAAGTAATATATGGGGGGCCGGTTTTTGTAAGGTGAGTCACCACCACCTGCAATCAAATAAGTGAAGGAAGACATAAATAAAATACTATACTACTTTATAAAGCACTATTTGCTTTACGTAACAATTATCTTCAAAAGCATTTGCAATCAGTGAATCCTCTTCATTTCCTCCTTGCTGTCTCACGTAGACTATCCCCTTCCTTGCTCTCTTTCACGATAATACAGCACCAGCACCGTATGCCATCTTCAAATCCTTGTAACTTCTAGCTCACTTGTCCAAATCAAAAACTAAGACCACCGATCTCTTAGTCTCTTCAAGCTCTTCAACTTAGTCCTTTCAAATCTTCAAGAGCTCCATTTTGGTGCCAAGAGGAATCTCCATGGAAGGAGCTTGAGTTCATCTTTTCATATATTATTGTTCTCCTTTGCTTCAAGGTAAGGAAACTCAAAGAAAAATGGTGTTTCCTCCATGTTTTATGTTAACCAAAAATAGCTTAAAATTCCTTTGGAAAATGAACTTACGTTGTCTATTGAAACTACCTAAAGAGCCAATGGTAAATGACTTAGAAAATGTTCTCAAAGAGACTAGTAAAGGACATACGTATTGTTTTGTGTATTTGCAGGTCAAAGGCAAATATGTTGTGGGAAATTCAGTGTTTAAGATTTATGCATTTTAAGAGCCTAAGTGCTATGCAATTTAAATTGTGCACTATGTTGTAATGTGGTGTATATTTGGTGAAGTTTTGAGTATAAGAGTGTACTGGGAAGTTTATACATATGATGGGTGTAAAGAACTTATGCAGCAGGACTTGAAAATGCAAAGTACGTCGATTCTGTAGGTTGGGTCCGGGACCTAAGTCATGGGTCATGTCCCGGACCAGAGGTGCAAAATAGGCCGAGAGTTATACATAGTTTAGGTCCGGGACTTGGGTCTTGTACAAGGACCCGGACCACCCTCCTTAAATCACCCGAGAGTTTTTTGCCTAGACTGGTCCGGGACTTAGGACCTGTATGAAGTCCCGGACCACCCTGTTAAATGTAGCCGAGAGTACAAGACTGTCTTGGTCCGGGACTTAGGGTGAGTACAAGGTCCCGGACCACCCTATCAAAACATACCGTGAGTTTGTGTAAGTGTTGATCCGGGACTTAAGGTAAGGACCAAGTCCCGGACCACTCTAAAATGTTGTTTAAGGTATAAAAATGATGTGTAAGATGGGGATTGATAAGTAATGATGTTGTAAGGATGTTAAGGACGTTAGTGTGATATAAAGACAACCAAGTGGGTGAAAGTTGTAATAAAATGTGAAAGTAAAACAAGTTAAAAGTGTCAAGTTTAACTAGTTACGAGGTAAGTAGGGTTAGACTTTAAACAAACATGTTACCCCGATGTTAATAAAAGTACATGTGATGTTGTCAGTTGTTCGAGAATTGCTCGAGGAACATAAATGGACATGATAAAGTGGACTCCGGTGACAGGTATGGTTTTCTTGCAACCTGTGTCCTACCGGATTACACCGGCTTGTATGCCAATGTGTTTTTCTGTATGTTTGCCACGTTGTAAGATAAAACATGTAATGAGTTTACAGTAATTCATATATGTGGCGTGTTTAGTTCCGATACCATCCAACCTCGAAAGTGTTAAACCTTAGCTAACTGAGTCTAGGATCACAGGAGAGTTTGGTATTCGGATTAAACGACCCGAACCATGGGGCGTTCTAACCACGGCTATGCGTGAGTTAAATGTGTGGTATGTGTATGTGAATGTAGGGATCTCCCTTGTATGTTTAACCCAAGAGTAATACTGTATGGTGTGTAAGTACGATAGACTCCGTAGTGGGGTTCTAACTAATAACTAAAAGTAAGTATGTACTAACAGTAGTGAGGAATCCGGTTTGGCCGGTCGCGCGTTGTTTGGGAGTGGGTATCCTTTTTAGCTTTACCCTTCTCTCTGTTATGGTTGTTTCCCTCACGGGTTATGATCTCCCATTAGCTTATCCCAAAGCTTAGCTATTCTGACTTACGATCGGTTTAGGGGGAACATGTGTTTGTGTGGTGTGTTCGGGTCACTAAATCCGATCCATCTTTAGGTAAGTTACTCGTCCGACTATTAGGGCGGTAATGAGTTTTGTTATAACGAGCTTAACATGGGGTGATATCATTCCCTAGGCTCACCAGTGTATTAACTATGTTTGGGCCGGTTCCTAAGAGATCCGTACCCGTTATGTATGTGTTATTTGTATGTTGCAAAGTTATTGTGATGTGATGTTATATGTCGCTTAGAAGTGAAATATGAGGATCATGGATATGATTCCTAGTATGTAAAAGAGACGTTTGTGGAAACCCGATAGTGGGTAAGTGTCGTCTATTGAGGAAATAGCTCCGTTAGGGGAGAAATACTATAGGGTGGAAGAACTCAAAGAGTGATTGGTTAAGTATGGATGAGTTATTTTTGTTAAGCCCATTGGGGTGAAATGTATTGTGTCGTGAGTTTATGTTTCACATGCTTGATTTAAATGTAATCAACTGCATGCTAAGACGACAAATAGTTGTGCGTGGCCCGGTAGCATGTGGGCTGCGGGATTACCATACCAGCAAAGGTGCTGAGCCCCTGGGGGGCCACCCTTTCTTTCCTTTTCTATTTCAGGTACAAGGAGCTGGAGCCGTTCGAGAGTAGGACGGGGTAGTTGTTGCGTACGGGTAATTGATGTAATCACTTGTAACCTGTAGGTGTAGTAAGACCGAAATTGTTCTCGGCATTAGTTGTAAATACTCGGTACAGTTGGAAGGTTTGTATAATGAATGTTGGTAGATAAAGGAGACGGTATTGTAGTTGCTCGGGGATCTAGTCCATCAGACCGATACAGTTGTGTAAATGTTAGCCTTGTTAGCCACGTGGGTGGTTAACGGCGTGTAACACCGATGAGTTAAGTTATGTGATGATGTGTATTTTCCGCTGCAGTTTAATGTTAAGTATGTTGTTGTGTTGGGGTGTTACAAAAAGTGGTATCAGAGCGAAGTGTCGCTCTGATGACTGAATTACCGAGCTTAGGAAGTACCGAGTTAGGATTTCAGTACATGTGGGTTAGGGATGAGTGATAGCGTGAGAGATACGCTAGTTAGGAGGACCAGTGAATATTGGAAACCTACCATATACATCCCACCCTCCACAATCCCTGTTATAACTGGGAAGAACGCCAGAGAGATGGAAGTCCTCTTACTCGGGAATACCCGACCTGGCTGCATTTAAATGTCCTTATAAGTACGGAGAGCCTGTCATACGGTAGATTCCGAAAGGTGTGAATCCCGAAGACGGTTCCCATTTTAACAATGTCTGCCGCATAAGATAGCGAAAAGTGAAGAATCTTGCGCAAAGAGAATAGAATTTCCAGCAACCTGGATCGACATGGAGCAGTCGAGAAACCAGCTTGCAACGCACCAAGCGTGCAACAGGCAAGAAGTGAGGAAACCCGAGACAAGTGTCACGGGACTACAATGTTAATAATACACCAATGGTATACCGACCGAATAAGGAACTACAACGTAGTATGAGGAGGATGTAATACTAAGAAAAGGGGTCTCCCAGAAGGGGAAACACCCTAGTTAATGGTCACCATGTGAAAATAGTGAGAAAAACCCAGAGGATTATTGTTAAGACTGTGAGATCAAGTAAGGGCCAGCAAGGCCACTAATGTCAGTAAGCGGAAACAATACCGCAACCAATGTTTATTGGACAGCCAGTAGCATGGCGCACTTGCCATGGCAAGTGCGCTATAACAAGGCTGTACGGGAAACTTAAAACAACTACAGGTACTTAGAAAGTACCGTGAAGTTAAGTGAGATCAGCATAGTTGTGGAAGGGCTTAGCAGCCGACCTCTGCAATTGGAAGTACACCAGTCAGCAGAAGCTAGACTTGGTTAAAGCAAGGAAAGTTGTGAAGCCACGAGAATTAATCTTTTAGACTTAAATTCATCTTCAAAACCTTTTTCAAACCAAATTTTCTTTCAAACCCATTTATTTCCAACCTTCCTTGAAACCAGACCAGGAGACCTACACCGGCCTCAGTACCACGTGGTAGGTAAGTTATACCCAGTGACCTTTAAATAACCGGATGGAAACCGGTAAACCCAAGGGTAGCAACCCGAGGGAATGGATAGAGACCATAAAAAAAACACAATAGTGGATAAACCTTCCCTTGATTAAGATCGGGAAGCACGGAATGCATATTATCACAGGATAATATAAGGGAGTTGACAACAGAATACTTCACCTAGGCGCGTGACGGACACTACGAGTGTACCAACTGAATTGTGGGACGACCGCACTCCGATAGGAGCTTGTGGGCCTGGCAGACCTTCTTATAGGTTAACCGGGTAAGTAGCAATGTATCAACAGGATACCCCACATATGTATACGAGTGGAGTCTGAAACACGGGAAGTAGTCGACTCCATACTACGGTCCGAAGTAAAAGTCAGACAAGTAAAAATTACCAAGAATGGTAGAAGTAAAGAAACCAGTAAGGTCAATAAGACTACAAGAATCAGTGAATTTATTTTAAGGAAATGTCTAAAGGTGAACAAGTGCGAAGTGCACTAGTTGGTAAATAAGACATGGAATATGTCTTAAAATCCCGAGGAATGAATGTAATAGCTGGAGAGTACCCGGCCTAAATATGGTGAGGCAGATGCCTATTATGGATATGTTAATGTGCTATGACCGGGATAAGACTCCCGAGATGATCACTAGGGATATCAATCCCACTGAAGAGAATATTTAACCCAGGCAAGAATGCAAGGAAATGCAGTTAATTAAATGTACTCATAAGTGAAAGCCAGATGTAATGGCATAACCTGTAACACCCAGGAGCTGTCCTTAAAGGGGTGTTTGGATCTACAATGTTGAACGGAATAACATGACAGAAACGCGGGGGTTGAAACTACCACCCAGTTTAATCTTAAGGCGTCAGGAGGAAGTCTGACATCCTTGAAGGGACATCCCATGAAAGGAATAACGACCTTGTCATGGAGCCCATACAACCTGAAACCGTGTAAATTGTTCGGAGAAGTAAATGAATGTGAACAGCCTATAATGAGCGGAGCTCGAGGCAATAGGGCTTATAAGCCACAAGTAAAATGTCATAAGTGAATTTTGTCGACTACGAAAGTTTATGGTATATAAGTAATAAAAGCGGATAACGAACCACTATCTAAAGAGTGGGGACACCTCTTAGTATTGTGAAACCGCCAGAACGGTAGTAATGAGTAGGAATATGTCTAGAGAATATGTTAAGGGTTGACCATATCGTTATTACCCAGGAATGATGTGAGTAGGAAAAGTACGAAAAGGAGTGTTCGTACCAGTTGTGGAGACCGAAGGGTAATAAGTCTAATAGCAACCACCAGAGGTGTGTGATGCTAAATGTGTAATGAGCAACGCTCAAGGAGAATATAGACCCGAAGAATAGAGTACCCAGTAATTAGCCAAATAAATGGCGAAACACAGTGTAATGGCGGAAGCTAATATAATAGCTGATGCAGTGTGAATTGATGTTATACAATGAGTAACCGCACGATGCGCAGTAAGCGACCGTTGCAGGGGTATTGTTAAATAATAAAATGGCCAACAAGCACAGTTATGAGTTAGACACAGTGAACACGTAAGATAAGTGATGATATACAGACTGGGCAACAAGCCAGTACTTGATACTATGTGATAAGGAATACAGTGTGAATCCCTGCAAACATAAGAGATTTACTGTCAAGAGTTTACACCTCTGCACTCTGTATGACTGAGTGTTTTGGTATTGCTCTTGTGCAATAATGATCGAGAGGGATAGTTAGAAATTCGGGAAATGTCAATTGTGGTAGAAGTATAAAGAGTATTATAACGCGATAAGACCGAAGCATAGGAAATGCAAGGTCGTATCAATGGAAGGATACTTGATTCACAGTAAGTGACTATAGTTACACAGTATGTTAAATATTGGTATGGAATATACCACAGTTGTTGAAAATGACTGAGCGAATACTACATGTTAAGTAGTGGCTCAAATTCAACCAATAGTAAGTCGGAAGAAATCAGGCAAATTATGGTGGAATACAATAAGTTATCATGGAAATGCATAGAAAGTTGAAACTCACCGAGTTCGCTCGTGGTAAGAAATACCACGCGTCGGTTGAGAAACCGTTATTACCTAGATAAGGGTGATAATAGGAATGTACAATACAGTAGGAATAATGTATGAACAACTAAGTTCTAGATTACCAGGAATCGCATAGCAGAAACTAGTGAGCCAGCGATCCAAGTGTTGGATGTGCGTTGTGAATATGAGTGAATGGCTAATTAGTAACGCCTAGAAGTTTCACAGGCCAGAATCGAAACTGGTTATGAATTAAATAAACTCTAAAGAGAACTCTTGGTTAGGGACTAAACCGCCAATATGGCTAAGATCCTCAAACCAGAATACATTGTATAATAAACCGTGTGGAGATTAAACACTTCACGACGGTGGAATGTTATAGCACAGTGAGTAAGTGATTGATTACGTGGGCGTAATCCCTTTTAAGGGGGGTAGAGCGCAAACCACTTAGTGTCTATTACCGTACAAGTGTACGTGAACTATGGTGTGCATAGCACAAAATAATTTGTTTTGATGAGTGGTGGTGTGTTACATAAACATACGCATCATTCATGGTTTAATTGTGGTAATTACGCACAGAAGATGCGAATACCATTGTGATGAATGTGTTGATTATTAACAGTTGTGTGTGTGAGTACAAGTGTGGGAGTAAAGAAACTCCCGGGGAACAAACCCCGACAGTGTATAATGTAAAATGTGTGTTGTATTTTGATAAAATATATGTATATGTACAATATAGTGATCTATGAAAGGGTATGAAACCGACATAGAACCTAGTGAGAATAGGATTCCCTAGGTAACTGGATTAAAGTGAATGGAGATGACTGATAGACAGAGTTCTATCCTTGGAGATGTAGTGACTATGACTAGAAAAACTAAAAGATAGAAAATGGCAAATGAGTGTATTAGTTGATGTTTGAAAATGAAGTGGGAGGTGGAACTTGATTTGCATGCGATCAAGGGAAGCCGAACACAAATTGGGGTGGAAGGATAGTTCAACATTGATGCTGATCACATCAGGGTTGGATGATTCTTGAAGCTCCCTACAAGTGGTCACAAATAACCACGCTGGAAAAAGGGAATAAAGAGCATAAGTTGGACTTGGAGTTGTATGTGTTTTCAAAAGGGTTTTGAACCGGTATTTATAAAACGTCGATAGATACCTTACATAGCTAAGTTCTCTTACTTAACCTCATAAGAAATTTTAAATTTAAGTGATTGTTTGATCTCCCAAAGGAACGGGGACAATATGTGTCCATCGCGACCGGGTTCTGCGGGAGCACAGTGTATGTAAAAGAAATTTTTAGCTGCTATACGTGCTAAAATGTTGTGTGGAATGTGTAAGGAAAAAAAAATTTAATTGGACCTTGAGTCCTAACGTGGTTAAGTCCGAAGTGTTATGTTATCAAGACCTATGAGTCTAAATGATGTTGTGTTACCTAGACCTATGTGTCTAAAGGATGTTATGTTATCAGGACCTATGGGTCTAAATGTTGTTATGTTGCCCAGACGAGAGTCTAAGGGTTGTTATGTATGTGCAAATGTTGTTAAGGTACCCGGACCAGCAAGTCCGAGGTTACTATGTAAGTATGTTATGTGATGTATGGATGTGGATATGTTACTCGGACCGTCAAGTCCGGGACTGTGATGTAAAGTATGTTTGGTTATGGAAGTGTTTTATTATACAAGTAATTCCCGTATTCTAACCCAATGATATGTGGGAAGTGTGAACTTCGGGGACGAAGTTCTTTTAAGGGGGGTAGATTGAAATACCCCAAACCTTAATAAGTTGTTTAAACATTAAATAATAAATTATTAAGACTAAAAAGAGTCTCAGAAACATTAGTAAACAATTTAATAAATAGTAAATACAATTAATTGCCTAAAAGGCAATAAGGACAAAGTATGCTCTAAGCTTGGGATAATTTGTTAAGGCTTAATGAACTTACCAAGACCTTACTTATATATTAATGAGCCTATTAAATCAATTACCAAAGAAAACCGAGCTTGGAAACAAGTTAAAACACAAAATGTGCTTTAAGGAGTCTTAAAGCACGTTTTTGAAAAATTGTCTTGTAAATGGGTTTTGAATGGCTAAATGTCCATCATTACTCTTTAATTAATATGTGTACTACTAGTATCACATTTGGAAGTTTAAATCAATGGGAAACCAAAAATTTCACAGTTATGTGCCTTGTTTGTATGAATAGTGACTTTTATAAGCTAGTTTGTAACATATGTTTATTAAGTAATTAAATGTGTTAACAAAGACCAAAACACCCCTAAGTAATATATGGGGGCCGGTTTTTGTAAGGTGAGTCACCACCACCTGCAATCAAATAAGTGAAGGAAGACATAAATAAAATACTATACTACTTTATAAAGCACTATTTGCTTTACGTAACAATTATCTTCAAAAGCATTTGCAATCAGTGAATCCTCTTCATTTCCTCCTTGCTGTCTCACGTAGACTATCCCCTTCCTTGCTCTCTTTCACGATAATACAGCACCAGCACCATGCCATCTTCAAATCCTTGTAACTTCTAGCTCACTTGTCCAAATAAAAACTAAGACCACCGATCTCTTAGTCTCTTCAAGCTCTTCAACTTAGTCCTTTCAAATCTTCAAGAGCTCCATTTTGGTGCCAAGAGGAATCTCCATGGAAGGAGCTTGAGTTCATCTTTTCATATATTATTGTCTCCTTTGCTTCAAGGTAAGGAAACTCAAAGAAAAATGGTGTTTCCTCCATGTTTTATGTTAACCAAAAATAGCTTAAAATTCCTTTGGAAAATGAACTTACGTTGTCTATTGAAACTACCTAAAGAGCCAATGGTAAATGACTTAGAAAATGTTCTCAAAGAGACTAGTAAAGGACATACGTATTGTTTTGTGTATTTGCAGGTCAAAGGCAAATATGTTGTGGGAAATTCAGTGTTTAAGATTTGTGCATTTTAAGAGCCTAAGTGCTATGCAATTTAAATTGTGCACTATGTTGTAATGTGGTGTATATTTGGTGAAGTTTTGAGTATAAGAGTGTACTGGGAAGTTTATACATATGATGGGTGTAAAGAACTTATGCAGCAGGACTTGAAAATGCAAATACGTCGATTCTGTAGGTTGGGTCCGGGACCTAAGTCATGGGTCATGTCCCGGACCAGAGGTGCAAAATAGGCCGAGAGTTATACATAGTTTTAGGTCCGGGACTTGGGTCTTGTACAAGGACCCGGACCACCCTCCTTAAATCACTCGAGAGTTTTTTTGCCTAGACTGGTCCGGGACTTAGGACCTATATGAAGTCCCGGACCACCCTGTTAAATGTAGCCGAGAGTACAAGACTGTCTTGGTCCGGGACTTAGGGTGAGTACAAGGTCCCGGACCACCCTATCAAAACATACCGTGAGTTTCTGTAAGTGTTGATCCGGGACTTAAGGAAAGGACCAAGTCCCGGACCACTCTAAAAATGGGTTTAATGTGTGAAAATGATGTGTAATGATGGGGATGATGATAAGTGATGATGTTATAAGGATGTTAAGGATACGTTAGGTGTGTTATAAAGACAATCAAGTGGGTGAAAAGTTGTAATAAAATGTGAAAGTAAAACAAGTTAAAAGTGTCAAGTTATTTAACTAAGTTTATGGGAGTAAGTCAAGGGTTTTAAACTTTAAACAAACATGTTACCCCGATGTTAATAAAAGTACATGTGATGTTGTCAGTTGTTCGAGAATTGCTCGAGGAACATAAATGGACATGATAAAGTGGACTCCGGTGACAGGTATGGTTTTCTTGCAACCTGTGTCCTACCGGATTACACCGGCTTGTATGCCAATGTGTTTTTCTGTATGTTTGCCACGTTGTAAGATAAAACATGTAATGAGTTTATAGTAATTCATATATGTGGCGTGTTTAGTTCCGATACCATCCAACCTCGAAAGTGTTAAACCTTAGCTAACTGAGTCTAGGATCACAGGAGAGTTTGGTATTCGGATTAAACGACCCGAACCGTGGGGCGTTCTAACCACGGCTATGCGTGAGTTAAATGTGTGGTATGTGTATGTGAATGTAGGGATCTCCCTTGTATGTTTAACCCAAGAGTATACTGTATGGTGTGTAAGTACGATAGACTCTGTAGTGGGTTCTAACTAATAACTAAAAGTAAGTATGTACTAACAGTAGTGAGGAATCCGGTTTGGCCGGGCGCGTTGTTTGGGAGTGGGTATCCTTTTTAGCTTTACCCTTCTCTCTGTTATGGTTTTCCCTCACGGGTTATGATCTCCCATTAGCTTACCCAAAGCTTAGCTATTCTGACTTACGATCGGTTTAGGGGGAACATGTGTTTGTGTGGTGTGTTCGGGTCACTAAATCCGATCCATCTTTAGGTAAGTTACTCGTCCGACTATTAGGGCGGTAATGAGTTTTGTTATAACGAGCTTAAATGGGGTGATATCATTCCTAGGCTCACCAGTGTATTAACTATGTTTGGGCCGGTTCCTAAGAGATCCGTACCCGTTATGTATGTGTTATTTGTATGTTGCAAAGTTATTGTGATGTGATGTTATATGTCGCTTAGAAGTGAAATATGAGGATCATGGATATGATTCCTAGTGTAAAAGAGACGTTTGTGGAAACCCGATAGTGGGTAAGTGTCGTCTATTGAGGAAATAGCTCCGTTAGGGAGAAATACTATAGGGTGGAAGAACTCAAAGAGTGATTGGTTAAGTATGGATGAGTTTTTTGTTAAGCCCATTGGGGTGAAATATATTGTGTCGTGAGTTTATGTTTCACATGCTTGATTTAAATGTAATCAACTGCATGCTAAGACGACAAATAGTTGTGCGTGGCCCGGTAGCATGTGGGCTGCGGGATTACCATACCAGCAAAGGTGCTGAGCCCCTGGGGGGCCACCCTTTCTTTCCTTTTCTATTTCAGGTACAAGGAGCTGGAGCCGTTCGAGAGTAGGACGGGGTAGTTGTTGCGTACGGGTAATTGATGTAATCACTTGTAACCTGTAGGTGTAGTAAGACCGAAATTGTTCTCGGCATTAGTTGTAAATACTCGGTACAGTTGGAAGGTTTGTATAATGAATGTTGGTAGATAAAGGAGACGGTATTGTATAGTTGCTCGGGGATCTAGTCCATCAGACCGATACAGTTGTGTAAATGTTAGCCTTGTTAGCCACGTGGGTGGTTAACGGCGTGTAACACCGATGAGTTAAGTTATGTGATGATGTGTATTTTCCGCTGCAGTTTAATGTTAAGTATGTTGTTGTGTTGGGGTGTTACAAAAAGTGGTATCAGAGCGAAGTGTCGCTCTGATGACTGAATTACCGAGCTTAGGAAGTACCGAGTTAGGATTTCAGTACATGTGGGTTAAGGATGAGTGATAGCGTGAGAGATACGCTAGTTAGGAGGACCGGTGAATATTGGAAACCTACCATATACATCCCACCCTCCACAATCCCTGGTTATAACTTGGGAAGAACGTTAGAGAGATGGAAAGTCCTCTCTTACTCGGGAATACCCGATCTGGCTCATTTAAATGTCCTTATAAGTACGGAGAGCCTGTCATACGGTAGATTCCGAAAGGTGTGAATCCCGAAGACGGTTCCCATTTTAACAATGTCTGCCGCATAAGATAGCGAAAAGTGAAGAATCTTGTGCAAAGAGAATAGAATTTCCAGCAACCTGGATCGACATGCCGAGCAGTCGAGAAACCAGCTTGCAAGCAGCAAGCGTGCAACAGGCAAGAAGTGAGATAATGAAACCCGAGACGTGTCTACGGGACTACAATGTAACTAATACACCAACGGTGTACCGACCGAATAAGGAACTACAACGTAGTATGAGGAGGATGTAATACAAGTAAAAGGGGTCTCCCAGAAGGGGAAACACCCTAGTTAGGTCACCATGTGAAAGTGAGAAAAACCCAGAGGATTATTGTTAAGGCTGTAGATCAAAAGCAAGGGCCAACAAGGCCACTATGTCAGCGGAAACAATACCGCAACCATGTTATGACCAGCCAGTTATGGCGCACTTGCCATGGCAAGTGCCTATAACAAGGCTGTACGGGAAACTTAAAACAACTACAGGTACTTAGAAAGTACCGAGAAGTTAAGTGAGACAGCATAGTTGTGGAAGGGCTTAGCAGCCCGACCTCTGCAATTGGAAGTACACCAGTCAGCAGGCTAGACTTGGCTAAAGCAAGGAAAAGTTGTGAAGCCACGAGAATTAATCTTTTAGACTTAAATTCATCTTCAAAACCTTTTTCAAACCAAATTTTCTTTCAAACCCATTTATTTCCAACCTTCCTTGAAACCAGACCAGGAGACCTACACCGGCCTCAGTACCACGTGGTAGGTAAGTTATACCCAGTGACCTTTAAATAACCGGATGGAAACCGGTAAACCCAAGGGTAGCAACCCGAGGGAATGGATGAGACCATAAAAAAAACACAATAGTGGATAAACCTTCCCTTGATTAAGATCGGGAAGCACGGAATGCATATTATCACAGGATAATATAAGGGAGTTGACAACAGAATACTTCACCTAGGCGCGTGACGGACACTACGAGTGTACCAACTGAATTGTGGGACGACCGCACTCCGATAGGAGCTTGTGGGCCTGGCAGACCTTCTTATAGGTTAACCGGGTAAGTAGCAATGTATCAACAGGATACCCCACATATGTATACGAGTGGAGTCTGAAACACGGGAAGTAGTCGACTCCATACTACGGTCCGAAGTAAAAGTCAGACAAAGTAAAATTACCAAGAATGGTAGAAGTAAAGAAACCAGTAAGGTCAATAAGACTACAAGAATCAGTGAATTTATTTTAAGGAAATGTCTAAAGGTGAACAAGTGCGAAGTGCACTAGTTGGTAAATAAGGACATGGAATATGTCTTAAAATCCTGAGGATGAATGTAATAGCTGGAGAGTACCCGGCCTAAATGGTGAGGCAGATGCCTATTATGGATATGTTAATGTGCATGACCGGGATGAGACTCCCGAGATGATCACTAGGGATATCAATCCACTGAAGAGAATATTTAACCCAGGCAAGAACAAGGAAATGCAGTTAATTAAATGTACCATAAGTGAAAGCCAGATGTAATGGCATAACCTGTAACACCCAGGAGCTCCTTAAAGGGGTGTTTGGATCAACAATGTTGAACGGAATAACATGACAGAAACGCGGGGGTTGAAACTACCACCCAGTTTAATCTTAAGGCGTCAGGAGGAAGTCTGACATCCTTGAAGGGACATCCCATGAAAGGAATAACGACCTTGTCATGGAGCCCAGTACAACCTGCAAACCGTGTAATATTGTACGGAGAAGTAAATGAATGTGAACAGCCTATAATGAGCGGAGCTCGAGGCAATAGGGCTTATAAGCCACAAGTAAAATGTCATAAGTGAATTTTGTCGACTACGAAAGTTTATGGTATATAAGTAATAAAAGAGGATAACGAACCACTATCTAAAGAGTGGGGACACCTCTTAGTATCGTGAAACCGCCAGAACGGTAGTAATGAGTAGGAATATGTCTAGAGAATATGTTAAGGGTTGACCATATCGTTATTACCCAGGAATGATGTGAGTAGGAAAAGTACGAAAAGGAGTGTTCGTACCAGTTGTGGAGACCGAAGGGTAATAAGTCTAATAGCAACCACCAGAGGTGTGTGATGCTAAATGTGTAATGAGCAACGCTCAAGGAACAGAAAGACCCAAAGAATAGAGTACCCAGTAATCAGCCAAATAAATGGCGAAACACAGTGTAATGGCGGAAGCTAATATAATAGCTGATGCAGTGTGAATTGATGTTATACAATGAGTAACCGCACGATGCGCAGTAAGCGACCGTTGCATGGGTATTGTTAAATAATAAAATGGCCAACAAGCACAGTTATGAGTTAGACACAGTGAACACGTAAGATAAGTGATGACATACAGACTGGGCAACAAGCCAGTACTTGATACTATGTGATAAGGAATACAGTGTGAATCCCTCGCAAACACATAAGAGATTTACTGTCAAGAGTTTACACCTCTGCACTCTGTATGACTGAGTGTTTTGGTATTGCTCTTGTGCAATAATGATCGAGAGGGATAGTTAGAAATTCGGGAAATGTCAATTGTGGTAGAAGTATAAAGAGTATTATAACGCGATAAGGACCGAGGCATAGGAAATGCAAGGTCGTATCAATGGAAGGATACTTGATTCACAGTAAGTGACTATAGTTACACAGTATGTTAAATATTGGTATGGAATATACCACAGTTGTTGAAAATGACTGAGCGAATACTACATGTTAAGTAGTGGCTCAAATTCAACCAAGAGTCGGAAGAAATCAGGCAAATTATGGTGGAATACAATAAGTTATCATGGAAATGCATAGAAAGTTGAAACTCACCGAGTTCGCTCGTGGTAAGAAATACCACGCGTCGGTTGAGAAACCGTTATTACCTAGATAAGGGTGATAATAGGGAATGTACAATATAGTAGGAATAATGTATGAACAACTAAGTTCTAGATTACCAGGAATCGCATAGCAGAAACTAGTGAGCCAACGATTCAAGTGTTGGATGTGCGTTGTGAATATGAGTGAATGGCTAATTAGTAACGCCTAGAAGTTTCACAGGCCAGAATCGAAACTGGTTATGAATTAAATAAACTCTAAAGAGAACTCTTGGTTAGGGACTAAACCGCCAATATGGCTAAGATCCTCAAACCAGAATACATTGTATAATAAACCGTGTGGAGATTAAACACTTCACGACGGTGGAATGTTATAGCACAGTGAGTAAGTGATTGATTACGTGGGCGTAATCCCTTTTAAGGGGGGTAGAGCGCAAAACCACTTAGTGTCTATTACCGTACAAGTGTACGTGATTTATGTTGTGCATAGCACAAAATAATTTGTTTTGATGATTGGTGTGTGTTTATAAACATACGCATTCATTCATGGTTTAATTGTGGTAATTGCACAGAAGATGCGAATACCATTGTGATAAGTGTTGATTTATTAACAGTTGTGAGTGATAGTACAAGTGTGGGAGTAGAGAAACTCCCGGGGGAACAAACCCCGACAGTGTATAAATGTGAAATTGTGTGTTGTATTTTGATAAAATATATGTATATGTACAATATAGTGATCTATGAAAGGGTATGAAACCGACATAGAACCTAGTGAGAATAGGATTCCCTAGGTAACTGGATTAAAGCGAATGGAGATGACTGATAGACAGAGTTCTATCCTTGGAGATGTAGTGACTACGACTAGAAAAACTAAAAGATAGAAAATGGCAAATGAGTGTATTAGTTGATGTTTGAAAATGAAGTGGGAGGTGGAACTTGATTTGCATGCGATCAAGGGAAGCCGAACACAAATTGGGGTGGAAGGATAGTTCAACATTGATGCTGATCACATCAGGGTTGGATGATTCTTGAAGCTCCCTACAAGTGGTCACAAATAACCACGCTGGAAAAAGGGAATAAAGAGCATAAGTTGGACTTGGAGTTGTATGTGTTTTCAAAAGGGTTTTGAACCGGTATTTATAAAACGTCGATAGATACCTTACATAGCTAAGTTCTCTTACTTAACCTCATAAGGAAATTTTAAATTTAAGTGATTGTTTAGATCTCCCAAAGGAACGGGGACAATATGTGTCCATCGCGACCGGGTTCTGCGGGAGCACAGTGTATGTAAAAGAAATTTTTAGCTGCTATACGTGCTAAAACGTGTTGTGTGGAATGTGTAAGGAAAAAAAAATTTAATTGGACCTTGAGTCCTAACGTGGTTAAGTCCGAAGTGTTATGTTATCAAGACCTATGAGTCTAAATGATGTTGTGTTACCTAGACCTATGTGTCTAAAGGATGTTATGTTATCAGGACCTATGGGTCTAAATGTTGTTATGTTGCCCAGACAAGAGAGTCTAAGGGTTGTTATGTATGTGCAAATGTTGTTAAGGTACCCGGACCAGCAAGTCCGAGGTTACTATGTAAGTATGTTATGTGATGTATGGATGTGGATATGTTACTCGGACCGTCAAGTCCGGGACTGTGATGTAAAGTATGTTTGGTTATGGAAGTGTTTTATTATACAAGTAATTCCCGTATTCTAACCCAATGATATGTGGGAAGTGTGAACTTCGGGGACGAAGTTCTTTTAAGGGGGGTAGATTGAAATACCCCAAACCTTAATAAGTTGTTTAAACATTAAATAATAAATTATTAAGACTAAAAAGAGTCTCAGAAACATTAGTAAACAATTTAATAAATAGTAAATACAATTAATTGCCTAAAAGGCAATAAGGACAAAGTATGCTCTAAGCTTGGGATAATCTTGGTTAAGGCTTAATGAACTTACCAAGACCTTAATTATATATTAATGAGCTTATTAAATCAATTACCAAGGGAAACCGAGCTTGGAAACAAGTTAAAACACAAAATGTGCTTTAAGGAGTCTTAAAGCACGTTTTTGAAAAATTGTCTTGTAAATGGGTTTTGAATGGCTAAATGTCCATCATTACTCTTTAATTAATATGTGTACTACTTAGTATCACATTTGGAAGTTTAAATCAATGGGAAACCAAAAATTTCGCAGTTATGTGCCTTGTTTGTATGAATAGTGACTTTTATAAGCTAGTTTGTAACATATGTTATATTAAGTAATTAAATGTGTTAACAAAGACCAAAACACCCCTAAGTAATATATGGGGGCCGGTTTTTGTAAGGTGAGTCACCACCACCTGCAATCAAATAAGTGAAGGAAGACATAAATAAAATACTATACTACTTTATAAAGCACTATTTGCTTTACGTAACAATTATCTTCAAAAGCATTTGCAATCAGTGAATCCTCTTCATTTCCTCCTTGCTGTCTCACGTAGACTATCCCCTTCCTTGCTCTCTTTCACGATAATACAGCACCAGCACCGTATGCCATCTTCAAATCCTTGTAACTTCTAGCTCACTTGTCCAAATCAAAAACTAAGACCACCGATCTCTTAGTCTCTTCAAGCTCTTCAACTTAGTCCTTTCAAATCTTCAAGAGCTCCATTTTGGTGCCAAGAGGAATCTCCATGGAAGGAGCTTGAGTTCATCTTTTCATATATTATTGTTCTCCTTTGCTTCAAGGTAAGGAAACTCAAAGAAAAATGGTGTTTCCTCCATGTTTTATGTTAACCAAAAATAGCTTAAAATTCCTTTGGAAAATGAACTTACGTTGTCTATTGAAACTACCTAAAGAGCCAATGGTAAATGACTTAGAAAATGTTCTCAAAGAGACTAGTAAAGGACATACGTATTGTTTTGTGTATTTGCAGGTCAAAGGCAAATATGTTGTGGGAAATTCAGTGTTTAAGATTTGTGCATTTTAAGAGCCTAAGTGCTATGCAATTTAAATTGTGCACTATGTTGTAATGTGGTGTATATTTGGTGAAGTTTTGAGTATAAGAGTGTACTGGGAAGTTTATACATATGATGGGTGTAAAGAACTTATGCAGCAGGACTTGAAAATGCAAATACGTCGATTCTGTAGGTTGGGTCCGGGACCTAAGTCATGGGTCATGTCCCGGACCAGAGGTGCAAAATAGGCCGAGAGTTATACATAGTTTTAGGTCCGGGACTTGGGTCTTGTACAAGGACCCGGACCACCCTCCTTAAATCACCCGAGAGTTTTTTTGCCTAGACTGGTCCGGGACTTAGGACCTGTATGAAGTCCCGGACCACCCTGTTAAATGTAGCCGAGAGTACAAGACTGTCTTGGTCCGGGACTTAGGGTGAGTACAAGGTCCCGGACCACCCTATCAAAACATACCGTGAGTTTCTGTAAGTGTTGATCCGGGACTTAAGGAAAGGACCAAGTCCCGGACCACTCTAAAAATGTGGTTTAAGGTGTGAAAATGATGTGTAATGATGGGGATTGATAAGTAATGATGTTATAAGGATGT
Organism: Limonium bicolor; assembly: GCA_023374045.1. Taxonomy (NCBI): domain Eukaryota; kingdom Viridiplantae; phylum Streptophyta; class Magnoliopsida; order Caryophyllales; family Plumbaginaceae; genus Limonium; species Limonium bicolor. The sequence continues at coordinate 53,781,289 of CM041781.1, forward strand.
TAAGGATACGTTAGGTGTGTTATAAAGACAATCAAGTGGGTGAAAAGTTGTAATAAAATGTGAAAGTAAAACAAGTTAAAAGTGTCAAGTTATTTAACTAAGTTTATGGGAGTAAGTCAAGGGTTTTAAACTTTAAACAAACATGTTACCCCGATGTTAATAAAAGTACATGTGATGTTGTCAGTTGTTCGAGAATTGCTCGAGGAACATAAATGGACATGATAAAGTGGACTCCGGTGACAGGTATGGTTTTCTTGCAACCTGTGTCCTACCGGATTACACCGGCTTGTATGCCAATGTGTTTTTCTGTATGTTTGCCACGTTGTAAGATAAAACATGTAATGAGTTTATAGTAATTCATATATGTGGCGTGTTTAGTTCCGATACCATCCAACCTCGAAAGTGTTAAACCTTAGCTAACTGAGTCTAGGATCACAGGAGAGTTTGGTATTCGGATTAAACGACCCGAACCGTGGGGCGTTCTAACCACGGCTATGCGTGAGTTAAATGTGTGGTATGTGTATGTGAATGTAGGGATCTCCCTTGTATGTTTAACCCAAGAGTAATACTGTATGGTGTGTAAGTACGATAGACTCTGTAGTGGGGTTCTAACTAATAACTAAAAGTAAGTATGTACTAACAGTAGTGAGGAATCCGGTTTGGCCGGTGGCGCGTTGTTTGGGAGTGGGTATCCTTTTTAGCTTTACCCTTCTCTCTGTTATGGTTTTCCCTCACGGGTTATGATCTCCCATTAGCTTATCCCAAAGCTTAGCTATTCTGACTTACGATCGGTTTAGGGGGAACATGTGTTTGTGTGGTGTGTTCGGGTCACTAAATCCGATCCATCTTTAGGTAAGTTACTCGTCCGACTATTAGGGCGGTAATGAGTTTTGTTATAACGAGCTTAACCTGGGGTGATATCATTCCCTAGGCTCACCAGTGTATTAACTATGTTTGGGCCGGTTCCTAAGAGATCCGTACCCGTTATGTATGTGTTATTTGTATGTTGCAAAGTTATTGTGATGTGATGTTATATGTCGCTTAGAAGTGAAATATGAGGATCATGGATATGATTCCTAGTGTGTAAAAGAGACGTTTGTGGAAACCCGATAGTGGGTAAGTGTCGTCTATTGAGGAAATAGCTCCATTAGGGGAGAAATACTATAGGGTGGAAGAACTCAAAGAGTGATTGGTTAAGTATGGATGAGTTATTTTTGTTAAGCCCATTGGGGTGAAATATATTGTGTCGTGAGTTTATGTTTCACATGCTTGATTTAAATGTAATCAACTGCATGCTAAGACGACAAATAGTTGTGCGTGGCCCGGTAGCATGTGGGCTGCGGGATTACCATACCAGCAAAGGTGCTGAGCCCCTGGGGGGCCACCCTTTCTTTCCTTTTCTATTTCAGGTACAAGGAGCTGGAGCCGTTCGAGAGTAGAACGGGGTAGTTGTTGCGTACGGGTAATTGATGTAATCACTTGTAACCTGTAGGTGTAGTAAGGCCGAAATTGTTCTCGGCATTAGTTGTAAACTCGGTACAGTTGGAAGGTGTTTGTATAATGAATGTTGGTAGTAATAAAGGAGACGGTATTGTATAGTTGCTCGGGGATCTAGTCCATCAGACCGATACAGTTGTGTAAATGTTAGCCTTGTTAGCCACGTGGGTGGTTAACGGCGTGTAACACCGATGAGTTAAGTTATGTGATGATGTGTATTTTCCGCTGCAGTTTAATGTTAAGAATGTTGTTGTGTTGGGGTGTTACAATAAGGTATGAGGATTTTTCAGAATAGATGATCTTATTAAATAATTGACAATTTCACTTATGAATGAGATTTTAATTCTCAGATAAATTTTACCTTATGTTAAGATATAATGTTTATCCTAAAACATAATAAAGGAAATTAATTTATGAAGTTATTCCTTTGAAACATTAGGTTTTGTAAACAATCTAAAATGTATTTAAGACATAAGTTTATTAAAATTTAGTATAAAAGGATTATACATAGTCTATAGAGAGAATGTGTGTAAAAAACCATTTAAGAAATTTAATGTAAGTAAGGATACATAAAAGGTTATCTTAAAACACCTTATTATATAGGTAATAATAAAACAAATAATATACCTTGTGAATACTAAATGTAAGAGTTCGATAAGTCTAAGTTAATTCAAATATAGTTATTTCAAGATGAAAAGTAATTTAACATCTTATGACAAGATTATTAAATGGTTGTAATAAAAAGTAATTCTGAACTAAAGATAAAATAATTGAGTTTAGTAGTTGTCTCTGAATTCTAAGATCATTTAAGCTATAATAAAATGCATCTACAACACTATGATTCCAATATACAGGATGTAGATCTTAATTAAGTTAAGGGGAAGAGTTAATCATAATGGATTAACTAGTAGATATCGATAAAAATACATAATCATTACATTGTGAAATAATAGTATAGTAAGATAAACCTATCATAGGTCATAATACGATGTTTATCCTAAAGTAAGAATAAAAGTATTGAGCTTAAGAATTATTATTAAAATTCTAAGATTAATTGAATAATATAAAATGCACTTATGATATACAGGTCTCAAAAGTCTTGAATGTGAGAATTATGGTTAAGTATTAGTAAAGTGGATAAGAGTGGAACAATTAACAAGTGTTAATAAAATACATTCCTTGATCTTACAACTTTGGGCTATACAATATTCTAAAATAAGTCAAAGGTTATACATAACATTTAAGCGAGGGCTTACAAGATAATTGAGATTTAGAAATAAGAGTGATGAATTTATTTAAGTTTAACTTAGGCTATAAGTTATTGATAATAGACTACCTTTAATATTCCTCAGAGTATTGTTGAACATTTGCACGAGTCTGCTAGAATTGCTACAATAGTAATCAGATACGATTTCTCGTACTCAGATACTTCTACTAACAGATTTAAGGAAACGTTTTTAAAAAACGCTAACTGAGCTTAAAATGAATTTCAAAAGGGAAACTACTTGTGTGACTAACCCATCTTGATGTGACTAACTGAGCCTTTGATGTATAACTTGCATGGTTACTATGTTTTCCTACCTTAGTTGTTTCACTAGGCTATTAACTGCAAGGTGTTTACGCCTCTGCACTCTGTATGACTGAGTGTTTTAGTATTGCACTTGTGCAGTTAATGATCTAGTGAGATAGCCAGGAATACGGGAAAATGTCAAATCTTGGTAAATTCTTTTTTTGACTCTGGGTACTTTTTCATCTTTGAGTCGAGTCTTTGGTCAGCCTTCTTGAGTATGGAGTCTTTTTATTAAGTGGTGCGCACACTTTTCACCGATGACCGAGAACGGGTCGGTGGCAGCGGAGGTCTGCTTTACCTCGTCCATGTGGAAAACTGACTGGTGGTGGGGGTCATCTCTCTCTTTGTTTTTATTCCACTCTTGGGTATGTTTGTCTATGGAAATCAACTTTCTGGTATGGTGGTGACATAAACTGTCTACCACGGGTTATGGGCATTCTATCGTTCCTAGTCCTTTGTGACTACCTGAGTCTTTCTTCTCTTAACTGGAACTGGATCTAACATTATATATGAATGCTTATTAACTTTATGACGTGACTTTTTTAGTGATTGACTTGGTTTTAAAGTTATTTATCTCTATCTTCGTCCTGTACCCTTTTCTCTATGACTTGATTGTTTTGAAGTGCCTTGTTACTCTGTGTTGCTTTTAAGAGTTTGATTTCAAGTTACTATTTCATTTTAAGTGTTATTTTTTAATTTATTGTTTTAGAGAATTGTACCAGTTCCATTCCAGGGAACTGACTCACCCTTCCCGGGGTGGGCTGCTTTGGTTTCATCATGGCAGGTACACACTGATTGCAGTGACCACGAAGTGACTAAGAGATGGGTCGGGATTAGTGGAGAGTGATTTGTTTTACTTATGGTTTATTTAATGCTTACATTTCTCGAGTTCAGACCGTAACCTAGACGATTTTAATGGATATAATTAAGTGAGGTTTTATACCGGGTATTTGGTACCCGATGATCTGTAAACGTCAGTAGATGTTTTATATTCCACTGTATTTACTTTAAATAGGGGCGTTACACAAATCTTGAGATTTCTTGAAACAAAAGTCACCACTCAACTCAACGCCAAAACTACACAAAGTAGTTATATACTTCTCTCATATCTTGTTTTCTTCAAGTCGTTCAAAAATTACAAAGACTATCAACTAAACACTCCCTTACTACTCTCCAACGAGTATTTTCACCTCATAACTTACTAGAGTTGAGTTCTACTACCTGAGAAGATAAGTTATATTATTATGGATGCAGTGTAAACAGTGCCTTGTCACTAAAGTTTATTAGTAGTGTATTTGAGGAACCCACTTTTTGAACTATATGATGACAGTTTCTTCTTTTTCAACACCATGGCCTCGTATGAAAAATTCGTGAGGGAAGGAGGGAGGGGATTGCTCTCTCCTCTCTCATGCTTTGGTTCCTTGAAAGTCATATATTCCATGTTCCATAGATTGCCCTCTGCCTTGCCTCTTGTAATTAGTTTTTTTATCCCTCTCGCTAGTAGATTTAAGTTGTCTATGGAATAACTCTTTCTCTTCAGTGGCATCCTTTTCAGATGGCATTGTCCAAGAATTTTTCCTATCATTATATGGTCCTTTTATGCTATAATAAACATGATGAAAGATTTAGTTATTATTTAGTTTTTTATTTTGTTCCTACTATCTAGTTGGGTGTCTTTATTTGTTAGCAATGGTTATCCTATTTGTATCCAGAGACCAAGTTGGGATTTCTTTGGTGGTGGGCGACAACATTTTTTCCAAGCTCTTGACTCTCAGTTGGAGTTTTCCCTTGTGCTGAAGATTGATGGGCTCTTTCAGCAAGTGACTTTGGGCGTTGATGGAGGGAGACGTTCCTTTCCCCATAACCCTTATGATTATACAGTGAGACTCCAGCAAGTCGATGGTGGATTGAGGTCGAGTGACAACTGGGTGGCTGAGCAGGAAGATCCTTTCCTCACCATGTCTTGGAGTCCCCTCCCCTCCCGCTATATCTTTCATCGGCTTTGGATATTGAGGGGGTAAGTGTGGGTGCGACTCGTGATTATTGGTGGAAGTTCTTCCATGGTGAAGGTTGGACCGGGGCGGCTCTGTTTCATGCGCTCCCAAGCAGAAACATTCTTCAAGTGCAGCTTGTTCTAATCGGTAAGGGAACACCTGTCAATGGAGCTGAGTGCTATATCCATGTGAATGATCATTCATCATCGTTTTTATCAATCCCCCTGACTCTTGCCTTGAATCTTCTCGTTTCATATCTCATGACTTTGGGATCATGACTAGAAGCTGCTTGTAATCTCGAACTTCTTCTACTGAGAGAGACCATGGTTCTCGCTATGCTGAATATATGGGGAATACTTTTTTCCCTCGTACCCACCGCAAGGATATACACAAGCTCAACTTGCATGCTCGGGACACTGATGGAGGAGTTGTACATGTCAAGGAATGCATCTAGGTCAACTTCTTTGGTCGTCCAAACTTTTGTTTCGGAATTCCGTCAGGGTGGTGGCATTTAGAGGCTCAAATTTTCTCCCGATCTACTATGGTGGAGGTGGGTGGCTTGACAGGCACAATTCTTTTCTGGTGCAATCATTTCCGATGCAAACTCCAGTGCCTCGATCGATGCTTTTGGCTGGCTTCAAGCGACATGTGGCAAACAAGGTCTATGCATGCATGAAGAGAATGAATTATAATGGGATGGGCCGCCCAAGAAGTCAAGTGCATGTAGTGCATTAATGGTAGTATGCTTAGGGTTGTCATCTTTCTCCAGTAGTCCTCATGGGATAGTCTCAAACCTCGAAAATGAAAATCATTTCCAAGGAAGGATTGGCTGATTGTTTGGGGATACTACCACTTTCATGTCATCGACTATTTAGTTAAACTGTTATGGTCTTTCGGTTGGTATTATGGGGCTGGTCAAAATGAGGCTTGGTTGGCTTGGTCTTACATGATCCTATTCTCATCTCCACAGAGGTACCCTGGTCTTTCCTTTGCTATGTCAAGGAAGACTTCTTTCTTTGCAATCCTACTTGAAGGATGCTTCACTTGTCGGCTGGATAGACAACCATCCTCCGGGATAGGGTTGACCGTAGTGTACCGCCCTACTTGGGCTTGACATGAGTTTTCAACTCTCGGTTATGGTGTCGTGACCTCTGTTGATGATTATAGTCTCATAATCTGTTTTTGGCTATTTTAGTTTGATTGTCTTTTTTTGAGGCTTTTAGGATTGTAACCTCCTCATCTAAAATTTACTATAATGTTCCTACTTTTGAAAAAAAAAACACTATGGCCCCGTATGGCCCGTATTCGAGATTAGTGGTGGAGCTAAGGGGGCTCGGGGGTGAGCCCCCAACTCATCCGGTCATTTGTTTAATTTACTTTGTTATGTAGCTGATTTCTTTAACATATTTTTGTTTACTTCTATAGCATTTTACAAAAAATAATCATGACATCACAAGAATAATATTTTTTCTTGATTTTGTTCATGATGTTTCAGTGCATGATGTGAACTATAGGGGTGTTACCTACACTTGGTTTTCCAAAGGAGAAGCTAAATCTAGAACCTATTGCAAATTAGACAGAGTTATGGGTAACTCAGCTTGGCTTAGCAATTTTGATTCAGATGTCAATTTTTATGTTTCAGATGTCTCAGATCATTGACCAGCCATTGTCTGCTTGAGTACTAAGAAGCTTCCTGGTTCTAATCAGTTTAGGTTCAGAAACTATTGGATTGCCCATCCAGAATTTTTCTTTGTGGTTAATACAGCCTGGGATTTAGAAGTTAAAGGATGTTTCATGTTCCAAGTTGTTCATAAGCTGAAACAGGTTAAGCATGCTCTTAAACTTCTTAATAAAAATGAGTTTGGTATGCTTAAAGAAAAACCTACAGCAATTCAGTTGCAGTTGCATTCGATCCAGACTGACTTGTAGAACAATCTTTTCAGTCAAGATCTAATTGATAAAGAGAGCTGTCTACTTGCTGAGTATAATATGGTTTCTTATGCTTTAAACGCTCAATTAAAGCAGCAGGCAAAAACAGTTGGCTCCAGCATGGTGATGACACCACCTCTTTCTTCTTTAACAGGTTGAATGTAGGAAGAAACTCCTCTAGAATTTTCTATCTCACTGATGAAGCTGGTAATAGAATTAACTCTGGAGAACAAATTGTTGCTTATATCATTCAATTATATACATCCCTCTTGAGTTCTAAGCATCCATAGTTAAAGCAGCCCGATTTGAAGATCTTTGATTTAGGTAATAAGGTTTCTAATGATCATAACAGTTTTCTCATTGCAGCTGTTTCTAAGAAGGAAGTCTGGGAGGCTCTTAATTCTATTGATAACAACAAGACTCCTGGCCCAAATGGCTTTAGCTCCTCATTCTTTAAAACTATGTGGCACAAATTGGAGATCTTGTTTTTGCATCTGTTAAAGATTTTCTTGTATCTGGGAAAATTCTTAAATAGATTAACAATACCAATGTTGTTCTTGTGCCTAAGGTTAAGAATCCAACTTCTGTTAAGAACCTCAGGCCAATGTCCTACTGTAACACTATCTACAAAATAATCTCTAAGGTGCTTGCTTCGAGGCTCAATTCTGTTCTTCCATATATCATAAGCTCTAGTCAAGGAGCTTTTGTCTTCAATCGCAGTCTTTTTCACAACATTGCTATGAGCTAGGAAGTTATCAAATTTTAACAGTGAAAGCATGTCTCCCCAAGACGTGCTTTTAAGATTGACATTCATAAGGCTTTCAATTCAGTTGATTGGGATTTTTTAGCTACTGTTCTTCATGGTTTAGGCTTCCATGAGAGATTTATCAACTAGATTCTAAACTTTGTTACCACTCCTTCTTATTCTTTTTTCATTAACGGCTCTAAGCATGGCTTTATAAAAGGTATGAAGGGTCTGAGACAGGGCTGTCCCCTTTCTCCTCTTTTATTTGTCATCTGTACGGAACTTTGAGCAGAAGTCTCTCGGATTTATACAAATCAAATGGCTTCAAGTTCCATCCAAAATGCAAAAGAACCAAAATTACTCATCTCTCTTTTGCTGATGATCTTCTCCTTTTCTGTCATGGTGATATTCAATATGTCAAATTACTCAAGCAAAAGCTAGATTCCTTTTCATATTGCTCTGGTTTGAACATACGTCCAGCTAAGTGTGTTGTCTTTTTTGGTGGCATGCACCCGGAATCTAAATCTCTGATTATCAAGGAATTAGGATTCACTGAAGGTTAGTTTCCCATTAGATATCTCGGTGCTCCTCTTTCCTCTTGCAAGCTTTCAGTTAATGATTATGATCCTCTTATTGCTAGCATCACTAAAAGGATTAACTCATGGGGAGCAAACTGGCTCTCTTATGCAGAGAGTTCAGTTAATTAGATCGGTTCTTTTTGGTATTATGAATTTCTGGTGCCACGTCTTTCTCCAGCCTAAGAGTGTTGTGCATCAAATGTCTCGCCTTTGCAGAAACTTTCTTTTTTGTGGGGGGGGGGGGGGTAATATTCTCCATAGAAAGGCTTGCCCGATTGCTTAGTCTGATGTATGCCAGCCTAAGCAGAATGGAGGCTTGGGCTTTAAAGATATTCTTAGTTGGAATAAAGCAGCCATTACCAAATGCATCATGCATATTGAAAGTAAGGTAAATTCTGCTTGGGTTAACTGACTTCATGCTTATAATCTTCGAGGTATTTCCATCTGGGATGCCAAAAGTAAATCTACAAATTCTTAGAGTTGGAATAAAATTCTCTAAACTAGGGATGATATCATTGCTTCTGATCTTAAAGAGAGAGTCTTGAGCCTTACTATTAATAGATGTCTGGGTGTTATTTATGACCTTTTCACTTATTCTCTTCGAAAGTTTGCTGGACAGCTTTGATCTAAAATCAGGTTAATATTTCCAGAAGCTTTTTCACTTGGTGGCTAGCTGTTAACAACAGACTAACTACTAAAGATAGAATATCAAAGATGGGGATTATATCGGATTCAAAGTGCTAGTTTTGTGATGCATCTGGATCCAGATATCACCTTTTTTTCATCTGCCCTTTCTCCTCAGAAGTTCTCGCCAGTATTCTTTCCTAGTGGGATATATCTACCCCTCATAACTTTGATGGTTGTATGAACGCTTTCCTCAGCATGAAAGCTACAATATCTATCAAATTTAAAGTTCGTGTCGCTGCTCTTGCTAGTTGTATTTACCACATCTGGTCTGCTAGGAATAACTAGATTTTTAAGAGTCATTCTATTTCTTCATTTACATGTATTTCTCTGATTAAAACTGATATTAAGTCTAGAGTTCCTAGATTTATGAGGTATTTTAGCTTAAATTTTTCCTATGTTTCTAGTAAACTTTAGCTTCATGTTAAGTTGTCTTTTCTCTTTTCTGTATTAAAATTTCTCTTCCTTTTTTTAAAAAATGTTTTTCTTAATTTTGTTACTATTAATATGTAATATTTATACATGATTTATTTATAAAATAATATTTTTTAGTATATATTAGATGCAAAAAACTTTTAATATTTTTATTCTATCGATTAATGTCAATATTAGTAGTCATGTATTTAGAATGTAACTTAATATTACTAATTAATAATTTTATTATATATTTATAAATATACATTTATATTTAATTTTTATATTATAATTAAAAATATTTTTTTAACTTATGTTGACTTTTAACATTTTAACTTTGAATATTATTTTGAAGTTATTGTAAAAAAATATTGAAATATTAAAAAATAAAATTCAGCCCCTTATTAAATTTTGAGAAATTTCATGAAATGCCACTATATTTTTGGCTAATTCATGAAATACCACTAAAACGAAAGTCACAAAATGCCACTATATTTTCGTAAAACTCCATGAAGTGTCACTATAGTCATTGACCAGATGGAAAAAAGTCAAAAATACCCTTACTAGTTAACAAACTACTCTTAAAGTTCACAATATGCCCCCTAAGTGTTAAATATTTTACAAAATTCACAAAAATATCAAAATACAATAAAAATATAAAAAATTATAAAATTATTAAATTTATAAAAGTTAAAAAATTAAAAATAAATCATAAAATATTAAAACAAAAAAATCATTTTTGAAAATTTATTCAATATCATAAAATAAATATTGTGTTCTAAACAAATAATTTATACCACATGTTCTACCAATTAAGTACCATAATTTATACCAAATAGGTATCATAAATTTACCATACATTTTTTAATTATTATAATCTATCAATTTAAATTGTTTCTTCAAAGTAAATGATTTTATTTTTTTATTTTGCTGATTCTAAAGATAATAATTTATTTTAAAGAAAGAATTGAAATTGATAGAAAATAATAATTAAAAAATGTATGGTAAAATTATGGTACTTATTTGATATAAATTATGGTAATTAATTGGTATAAATTGGTAAAAATTTTGATATAAATTAATTGTTTAGAACACGATATTTATTTTATAGTACTGAATAAAGTTAAAAAAATGAAATATTTATTTCTTTTAATATTTTATTTCAATTTTTTAATTTTTTAATTTTTATTAATTTTTTTGATATTTTTTTGAATTTTCATAAATCTCCTAACATTTAGAGCATATTATGAACTTTAAAAATATTTTATTAACTAGTAGGAATATTTTTGTCTTTTTCCTATCTAGTCAATGTCTAAAATGACATTTCATGTAATTTTACAAAAATATAATAATATTTTATGACTTTATTTTTTTTAATGATATTTCATGAATTAACAAAGTAACATTTCACGAAATTTCCCTTAAATTTTTGTTCCAGTAAAATGTGAAATATGTTTTCAGGAGCGGAGGGGCCAATTAAAAGTTTCACAACAGAAGATGAAAGAATTACGCATAAATTTATTTGGTCCAAAAGGTCTCTTTATTGCGGATCGAAAGGAGAGAAAAAAAAAGCTGATTTAGAATAAAAATAATAAAAAAAAAGGCATAGACAAAAAGCACTACATCTGAACAAAAAAGCAAAATAACAAGCCCAAAAGGGCAGTCTGCCTCCTTTTTAAACACCAATTTTAAGAAACAATTAAAAAGAAAACTCATGTCTGCACTCCTAGAGGCGTGTACGGCTTTTTCTTCAAAAAGACTGGAAGACATTTGACTAATCCAAGCCCTTCCACCCTCCTCTCACTCTCAGACTCTAGCAGACGGAGGTGAAGCCAGCTCAGCTCAGCCCAGTTGGACTTTCTTCTTTCTAGCATTCTAAGCGGCGACTGATGGAGGAGGAAGACAGAATTCATCGAGTTTCGTCCTCAAGGTTGCGGAAGCCAGAGCTTAGATCATCATGCAGCTTTTGGAACTTCCCCACAAGAACATCCTCTCCTTCTGCTGGGTCTTCAAACTTCTGAGACCTGCATATTTATTGAACAAAACGGGCGATGATTATGTTTATAACAGCGCAGGAAGGCTCTATTATACTATAAAAGAGAGATATTTAAAGTCTAGATATCCATTTGGTCTGAGTGGGCAGGGGCACTCACACTAGACGGTAAAACAAATCCCCAAGACGGTGCTTGATCAAGCTGTACGTGATCTTCTGTCCGTCCATTCCAGCTCCCCTCTCCACTGACTGGTAGCAACATAACAACCACAAAATTTGGTTTCATTGACGGTTCTTGCCCAAGAAAAAACAGAAACTTCAAAAGTTTGAACATCATTTTTTTTTGAATAATTTTCAGCATGATTCAGTTACCTGATTGGCCAAATCATAGAAATGAATAATGTTGCGCATCATCCAAACAGATTTATAGAATGGGCAGAACTTGTCATACCTACAGAAACAATTCATTAATAACAAGATAGTAGCACTAATTGTTGAATACCAAAGACGATCCAAATTATAATGTAAGCCAACTAAGCCCCTTACGGTGTAAAGGCATTCTGAGCAAGATAGTCCTCTCTCAAAAGTTTTGCAGTATCCAAAGTGATCTTATCTGTTTCAGCCAATGCATCTTTTCCAACAAGCTACATATAGTTCCGATGAGAAAAAAAAAAGAAGGAAGTTACACACCCATAAACTTTGATTAATAAACGCCAAAAGAAGTGGGTCAACCAAAGGCTGATTACAAACCTGGACGATTTCATTCAAATCATCCTCCCTTTGCAATACTTCACGAGCCTTGGTCCTGATATTGATGAAATCAGGATCGAATTTCTCATAAAATGATTCCAGGGCCTGTCGACAGATGAAGAAAACCAACAGATATGCCTTCAGATGGGGAAGTTCTCAAATCACAACAGGTCACTTCAAAATATAGATGAAACTCAAAGAACCTACCGTTGTGTACTTTGAGTAGGAAATCAACCAATTTACAGATGGAAAATGTTTTCTCTGCGCCAGCTTCTTGTCCAAACCCCAGAAGACCTGTGGATGATAGAAGATTTCCTTAGCTTACATACAAAGCTTCAGGGTATCCTTCTATTGTGCGATTGCAGCCAAATAGAATCGGGAGAAAGGAGAAACAAAAGATGCACGCACACAGCAAATCATAACAAGGTCCAATAAGCCTACTCAAACACAACACATAGATCACTACTGCCGAATGAAGAGCAGCGTACCTGGACAATACTTAGGGTTGCTGAAGTAACAGGGTCGGAGAAATCTCCTCCAGGGGGAGACACAGCACCTACAATCGTGACACTTCCTGATCGTTCTGGCCCACCCAGACATTTCACTTTTCCAGCACGCTCATAGAAAGAGGCTAAACGAGCAGCCAAATAGGCAGGGTAACCACTATCAGCAGGCATCTCAGCCTACACAAATACACCAGTATGAACAACAGACATTAGATCTGATCTCTAAAAATGATGAGGATAAGGATAGCATCCCCCTCGTATAACCTATTCTGAGGCTGCAAACATCTTTAAGATCAGGAGGTTACCAATCGTCCAGAAATCTCACGCAAAGCTTCAGCCCAACGGGAAGTTGAGTCAGCCATCATACTAACATTGTATCCCATATCTCGGAAATATTCAGCTATTGTGATACCTGAATTTTGAAGACAAAAAAACCTTATTAGAAGAAAAAATAACTAATAATACACAAAAAATGGAGGAAGGCATGAACATATTTTGCAAGCTGAAGTTACTGGGAATTACTGGTGGACTAGAACCGTGATACCAGAAACGGTGGCGGACGCACATATTGAAGGATTTTGGAACAATAAAAAAATATATGTCTATATATAGAAAAACTAGATAAAAAATTGTATAACTTTAGGTGATGAATTAAACAGTGATAACCTAATCATTAATGTAGAATCAACTACTTTTAAGTTCATTAACAATAATATTATTATGTATTATTTTTTAGATGATAAAGACTCACGGGGAACAATTATATGATCTTTATTTCATTCTCAGTTTTCTACGGAACAAATTTTCAATATTGCCCCCACAGGTTTTCGTTTCTAGGTCCGCCACTGACCAGAAACACCTCATAAGGATATTTTTACAGATTTTCCACAACTGACAGCAACATGATCATTGGTTAAAAAGAAAAAAAGAAAGAAGCCCTCACAAATGACTTTGAATAGTAACAAAGGGCATGAGGTCACCTTAAATATGAGGTTCATCTCTTAGAAAGTAAAACAAGAATGCATGAATAAGAGACAGATCATCACCTGTGTAAATAGAAGCCTCACGAGCAGCCACAGGCATGTTAGAAGTGTTAGCCACAAGAGTTGTCCGCTTCATGACTGATTCTTCACGTCCATCAGGCAATGTCATTGTCAATTGAGGGAAATCCATCAGCACCTGAGAAATTACGTATAAGAAATTTTCTATAAAATAACTAAAGCAATTTAAAAATAATGGTATCTTCACAAAGATGAGAATTAAAATGCACACCTCAGCCATTTCATTTCCTCTTTCACCACAGCCGACATAAACAACAGCATCAGAATTAGAGTACTGCAGCCATAAAAGAACTTGGTCAATTTGAGACTTCTAGAACAGAGACTCTCCTTAAAGATCAATATCAAAATCAAGAAGAAAATACTTGCCTTAGAAAGTGCCTGACTAATGACAGTTTTCCCACACCCAAAAGCCCCAGGAATGGCACATGTTCCACCAAGAACGGAGGGGAAGAGTGCATCAAGAACACGCTGATCATATCAACAGAGTATTTTGTCAGATACACATACAGTTAAGATATTTATAATGAGGAATTTGGTCATGATATCAGACACCTGTCCAGTGAGCAGAGGGGTATCAGCAGCAAGTTTAGACGCAACAGGTCTAGGTGTACGTACTGGCCAAGTCTGCAGAACAGGGGGAGCTTACTACATAAGCAATCATGTCTTGGCAGGGATATCTGAAGTAAGAGAGTAAATCAACCTAGTTACCTGAAGCATGGTGAACTTCTTTTTCACACCTTGGAACTCAAGTTCCAAAACAGTGTCCTGCACAAAGATGTAGAAACCAACATATTAACTAATAATCATCCAAATAAATAGCTACATGAAGCAGAATAATCTCAACAAAGCCAAATGAGTACAAGAAGAGAATCTTAACAGACCTTCAAAGAGTATTGACCGGGAGGCGCTATATAAGTAATCTTTCCCATGGCATCAGGAGGAAGAGCAACATGGTGCTGCATCAAAGTGTTCTCAAAGACAGACTGCATTCATAAGACACATCAAGGGATAAGATTCCGGTTTTTCAGTTTTGAAGGCAAGTCTTCAACATAAACCTTCAGTTGGTTAACTTACAGCATACAAGTCTCCACCAGTCAGATTGTCCCCCTCACCTGCACCAGAACAGGATATATCTTAGTACAGAAAAATAAAAGCAAGCAATAAGAAGAAGAAAAATTGGTAACATCCATATTACCAAGTTTCTTTGGCTGAAACTCCCAAAGAATGTCTTTATCAAGGGGTGGAACAGAAACACCACGTGGGATATACACATCACCGGACAACTTAGCAATAGTTTTCAGAGGCCTCTGGATGAACATAGAAACAAGGCAAAAGAAACATGAATAACATTCCATCAATGCATAACTTAAGATGAAACAAAGTAGACAACAGCTGATGCATTTTCTGCAACCACATGTATTCCCATTACACAGGTTCTTTAAGTACAAACCTGAATACCGTCAAAAATATTTCCCAAGATCCCAGGTCCAAGCTCAACGGACAAGGGCTGCAGTAAATCAAGGAGTAACCACTCAAAGTCAATATCAGGAGTACTTGACCAGCTTGTACTTCACCAAGATAGTAGCTAAACGATTAAAGTTTTAAAAAGAATTATAGAACAGGCACGATTATCACCTTGTGCGTACGGAGGACAGGATCATTGACCATCAGGCCACCAGTTTCCTCGTACACTGACACATAAATCAATCACAATATACTTCTATTTAAATGAGATAATAAAATTCAGTCCAGAGCATGTCACAACTGAAACCATGCATAATAAGGATCAATCAATGAAAAAGTAGCAATTGGTCCGTCCACAGATCGTAGTTTGAGTGGCTAAATAAAGGAGTAGGCAGACAGCATGACTCCAAAAAAGGGAGAGAATGAAAAAGCAGTGCAAAGAACCTTGGATGGTAGCAGAGTCGCCTTCCAATCGAATGATTTCACCTATGAGGTTGTCATTTCCAACACGGACCAGTTCATACATAGCAGCTCCAGCCATTCCATCTGCAACGACGACTGGTCCTGACACCTGCCAGACAAATAGAGAAGGAAAATCCAAATGTAACGCAACTTGACATAGATCACCGCTTTAGCAACCCTAGATCTTTAATCGATTAATAAATCATCCCCGCTGCATAAATTCGAAATCATTATTGTTTAGCAATCCCAGAGTAGTGAGATCATATGGAGAACCAGTTGGATCACCGGCGATTGCGACTAATATGTCGAAAAACACTTTGAGCAGTTTCGGAGTCAAATCAAACGCTTTATGAAATCGAAAATGAGTGTTTTGATTTCACCACTGCACTTCTCCATATTCGATTAAAACAATCAACAATTCCGATTTCGTAATTTGGCTTAAAATTATAGAGACGGAAAAGAGGAAGAGTAGAAGAACACTAAAAAAATTAACCGAAGAAGTACCAGATGCAGATCATTTGCGATCGAGATAAGACACAAAAGAACGCCAGTGAAAGAAAATTCAGGACGAGAAGGAAACGAGAGAGGGAGAACACACCTTGCGAACGTATCCATACTCGCTTTCCTTCTCAGCGTCCTCGAAGGTGGTCAATCGAGCTCCGTAGACAGCCGGCATCTCTCCCGATGGAAGAATCGAACAGGGAAGAAATAGGAATTATTGGGATCAGTGACGGTAGATCGTTGATATGTGGAGATTTTTTGAGATCTGAGGAAGAAGCCAATCAGTTATCAGTGAGAAGAGGTGATAGGCCTCACAGATAAAAGAGACAGAGAGGGTGTGTTTTGGGCTCGACAGAAGATGGATATATGGAGGACGAAGGAGAAAGAAGAGCGGAGATCAATTATGGACGATACGACAAAAGATGTGGTGCCAAACAGATTATACATGTGAGGTAGGAGGGGTGAATGACCCAATGCGATGAGCACTATAGTAGTTCCTGAACCTCCTTTCAGTATGATTTCGCCACGTATCGGATGATGAGAACAAAACGTACCCAATTTCCTCTCTTTTTTACCCATTTGCTCCATCGCTGGTTTTATTTTAAACTCTTAACAATGTGAGATTTATGATTAACTGTCGTTATACCGAGCTCCACGTGGGCTTAAGGAAAAAGATACAAACAATCTATTCACGCTACAAAGTATTGCAGGTTTTTATAGATCTACTGCAATTTCACTGCTAAAAATCTTTGGATCTTATGCGCACTTCTCACTGAACTGAGGCGATATTGGGTTTGGTCGGGGATAGCTCCTGAGATTATTTTTTTTAATTCATAAGACTTGTTTCTTGATCATAACATAATTAAACATGTCTCGCTTACATCCATATGTAGTCAAAGATAACTACAATACATATACACATAATAGAAGAAACATGTACATTAAATTTATAAAATTTGTACATTACTTATATAACAAATATTGTATACTACTTTCACTATACTTGTTTATTGTACATGGTTTCATTGTTGATTGTACATTATTGTTGATTGTACATTAAATATAGCTATCTTTGACTACATGTATAAATTTGCCTAATTAAGAGAGGCGGTGTAAGTTATAAGTCCTAATAACTTTAATGGGGATGTTATCACCTTTCTAATCTGAAAGTTGTTGAAACATTATACCAAATTTAAATTAAACTAACTAAAAAGTTACAATAGAATGTAATTAAACAGTCAAGTAGGCTTTCGTAAAAGAGCATTCGAGTAAAATAAAATAAAAAAAGAAGAGCTTCTAGTTGATTGTCACCATTGATCTCGGATCCCTCACCCAGCTTGGACAAACTCTTGAAGTTATTCTCCTGTCTGGTGTTGATTTGATCTTTCTTTATCATATGGCCATTTAAGACCAAAGATTAGTCCTGGTTTCGTGATTCATATTCCTCTTGTCATGATTCAACTTTCTGTGAAAAGTCATCATTACAACTCTTTCCCAATCCCTCAAAGTACCTACAAAAATCCCGCGTCTTTCTTTAAGTATTTTGATTACACAAGTTAGCTTAATTTGGCCCTATATAAGAGAAATCCAATCATTAATCATCTTAATCAGAGAAATGCATGGTTTAACATGTTTTTGGTAGCTTATGATGAAGGCTTTGTTTCCTTCTAAGACAGCTTACCAAGACACATCATTTTTATGACGAGCATAGTTTTATAGTATCATAGATAACTCACAATAAATTGGCCACTTTGCAATAATATGCCCACTTTTTAGCAGGTGAGTGAAGCCATAGTTGAGTGCTCATATCCTGTTAACTTGGAATTCTATCTACATCAATCAGGCCTATCTGTTGGTCCCTAGTCATAAAACACTTAAAGAAGTATAAAAAACTACATTTGTCATACCATAAAATAGACATTGAGGGGATCCACCAACTCTCATAGCAATGTTAGCCACACAAGGAACAATTTTGTTTTGAAATTTCCAAAAAATTGACTCTATGACCACGTTTTGAACCTTGCAGCATAGACTTTAAAACTCTCTTTTTTAAATGCTCACTACTTGATTCCGGCTAATTTCTATCTCATTCCTGAATCATGTCATAGGCAGATTTCACTAAGAAACAAACATGCTTATGATGGTGCCAAGCCCAGCAATCTTCTTCCTCCACATTGATAGAGATGTTTTGAATGATTTTGAACATCGATAGGTAGAAACACCTGATTGAGCTTTGGTATGTTTATAAAGGCTAGAGTTGAAAAAGTTGCAAACTTTAGAATCAACTTCCTAACTAGGAATAGGAGAAATAAGTTTGAAAGAGTAATGCCTTGGAATCCCGGGGAGGACCAATGAAAGTGTTATCTTCACATACTATCATGATCTTAACACCTCTTTTAATAATAGGGACAATTGAATGGATTGAAGGCCAAATAGGACTAGTTGTATCCCTTTCAGAATGAAGAATGTTACCATTTGGAAGATAAAAGTTTTTTCATAAGGGATGAGGGATTCTCCAGCATATTCCAAATTTGTTTAGCCAACAAGGCCTTATTAAAGTTGGTGTAACACCCCAACCGCTATTCCTATGCTTACCGTCTAATCGTCCTATTAATCCTACGAGTTCGCAGCGGAATTATTACATACTTACTACGGCGGGTGAAACAATGCCGCTAACCGCCCATACGGCTAGCTAGGCTACTAATACTTACAGTCACGGTCTGATGAACATAACGTACCGAGCTACTAAATTACTTATCAAAATAACATATGTCAAATACTTACATCCTGGATCACCGAGTATTTAGAGTATATTCAATTACAACCTTTCAAGCTCACCAAAAGAATGAGTTTCTAAAGCTACTCATCTATACCAATGCTCCTTTCCCAATATCCAAAAAGGTGTACCCCATGGTACACCGGCTACTCAAAAACTACAGCCCTGTACTACTCAGTACACCCATCATGAGTTCAGTGTTTCCATTCCAAAAAGAAGATAAAAGAAATGAAAGTAGATCTTCACATCTTCATCAGTCTCGAGTACCTGCGTGTAGTAAAAATGGTGCCCCAAGGGGCTCAGCAAAAGCTGCATATGGACTCCGCATATACCGCGTGCTAGCTAGGGCACGCCGACTATTTGACGTCCACTAAACATGCCATTCATTATTCATACATACATGCTCTTCATACAATATACATGCTATACAATTCATTACACAATCAAGGCAACATTACAAGTACACATCTTACTTACCTTCACAAGGTTAGCCAAATTATGCATCCGGTTTAATCGGAATGCTTTACTCTTTTACTCATTACTTACTTCCTCTTACTTACAATTACTTACTTCCAATTACTTTACTTACTCATTCTTACTTACTTACTTATACTCAAGTTAAGTCGTCGGGACCTCCGGCCTTGGGGACTACACCGTCCCACATCCGGGATTTACTTGACTCACCAATCCGGGATGCTACCCACTTAAGGGATTTGGGCCGCGGACCAGTTTAAGAGTCAGGAATTGGAGCCAACCTCTCGTGACTCCGCATCCTCACGCGTGGCCGAAACTATATCGGACTTCTACTCATTCCAATTTAATTACCATTTTAAGTTAGGATGATTAGCTTGTTAGGAATAAGTTAGAAGTCCAAACACAATAAATAACGGTCACGGTACCATACAACATACATACACACATTCATATCATCCATACATTTCATGAATTGTACAAACTAAGAATTAAAGAAAATATACAACATCATACAACACTACATATTCACAAGTATGCATATTAACTCCGATTCGTGCATTTATCTTATTTGGTGATCAATTAGCACACAACACACAAATCAGAGTAACCAAGATAGCATACGGGGCATGAGGAATCCATACCGTTCACCGTCGTACGTGTTTCCAAACGTGCTTCCGGTGTCACAAATCAAATCCTATTATATACATACAATTAAATGATTAATCTAACTATCATTACTTAACTCATACTTACTACGTCCTTATACTTCTTACACTTACACTTTACTTACTTACTTTTCCTTTACTTAAGTTTCTATCTTCTTACTTAAGGTTTGCATGCTTACACACATATACATATACATATATGTATGGGTATACATATACATATATATATACAATTACTATTTAAATTAAATTTTTTTTTTTTTGTCAGGACCGGACTTGCGACCGACCCTGGCAAGTCCGGTCCATTCCAGTAGCTCAGGTTACGGAAATTTTTCTGGCCGACCGGACTTGCATGTCCGGTCGCAAGTCCGGTCCATTCCAGTAGGTTTCATCGGGGAATTTTTTTGGTCCGACCGGACTTGCATGTCCGGTCGCAAGTCCGGTCGCAAGTCCGGTCGATTCTAGTAACATTCTGCCGGGAAATTTTTCTGCTCGACCGGACTTGCAAGTCCGGTCGCAAGTCGGTCGATTCCAGTAGCATACTGACGGGAAAATTTTCTGCTCGACCGGACTTGCAAGTCCGGTCGATTCCAGTATTTGCATTTTAATTTCTGTTTTCAGTCCTCTCTTTCACTCATTACTTCCCCATTGTTCCTACACTTAATCCTACATGTTTTAACACCATTTAAACCTCCTAATACACCCTAGTTCATTTCCTAACTCCTTACACAATTTTATACTCATTCACTCATCTAATTTTCTAAGTTTCAACTCACACTTTCACTAGTTGTTTCCCTAGTTGTGTTTGCTACAGATTTTAGCACTAACACTCTCCATCTACCACTCCCTCTTCTAATGTCATTTCTAACACTCCTAACACATTATAATTACATTAACTATCTCTCTCAACTTATCCTCTATCTTCCTTAATCAAAATCTGTTACACACTCCCATTATTCACCTAGTTTTAATTCTCTAAGTGTTCTAATCCTAGGCAAATTTTGCCATAGTCTCCCCTATAATTTTATACTCTCACCACATTGTTTTACTCACATCTATATTGTCTCACCTGTTTTCAATAACATCAATATACACAAGCTCCCATATACAATCCCAATACTAAAACAACACTAAAACACTACAAAATTCCTGCACACAAACTTCTCATTCCCAATCTGTTTTAACAAGTTTCAACGTGTTCTTTAAGGTTTAAAACCTTGTTTTCTCTACACACATTACACCACTATCACATTACCATTTTCATTACTAAATTCAAACTTATAAAAATCTGTTACACCTACATATACAAGACTACACAAAGGTGAGCATTTCTTACCTTGTTTTTCTTCTAGTTTTTCTTTCTCTTCTTCCTTCTTCCTTCTTTCTCTATCGGTTTTGAAATCTCAATCCACTAGCACTACAACCATTCATATACACCATTCAATATTTAAAACTAACCCTAACCATTAATCAAGTTCTAATGCACATTCTAGGGTTTAGAATTTATATTACCTTGCAAGGGTTCAAATGGAGCTTGGAGTGGCTCAAGAACAATATTTCCAACTCCACCAACAAGCCAAAATCGGCTAGAACAAGAGGAAGAACAAGGGTTTAGTTCATGAATCTCGTTTTGCCCATAAGGGCTAGAAAAAGATGGAGTTTTCGAAATATTTTTACCTTAGAAGAACAAGGAGAAGGAGGGCCTTCTAATGGTGGTGTTGAAACTCCAAATGGGATGTACCCTCAAAATCGAAAGTGGTTGTTTTTGGATTTTGGAAAGATGGAAATGTAGCTCTTGAGGAGAGGATTACAATGGTGGTGTTTTTATAATTTTTGGAAGAGGTTTGCTAGAGTAACAAGAGGAGAGAAGGTGAGTTTTGTGGGTGTTTCTATTTCCACCATGGAAATCGCATGGGTTGAAGAAGAAGGGAAAGAGAGGTGCTGGTGTGGGTGTTCTCACGTGAGAGAGGGAGTGAATGGAGGAGAGAGGAAGATATTTTCTTTTTGATTTCTTAATGGTTTTGTCCTCTAGTGTATTAGACACAATAAAAGAAAATAAGAGAGTGTGAGGGTGAGGGCCTTAAAATCGGCTAGCACACAGACCCACTTGTGGGTTTTGAAATTTATTTGCAATATTGGACACACTAGTTTGAGTTATTTATACTTCTACCCCACAACTTCTCGTTTTTGACAGTTTTTACTAATCTCTTGTTTTATTGATTTTATTGGTCCTAAAGTTTCACTAATATTTATTAATGATTATTTAGTTGACCAAAAATTGTTACGAGTCTATTTGACCCGCTTAAAGACACGTTTTCCCGGTTACCTCGAAAAACGCGCTTTAAGGTTCGGTAATGTTTTTAAACCGTTTTAAAGGTCCGTTTTCTTCGGGATTTGTTCCCTAATAATTATTTACACTTAATTAAGATTCTAAATTACTTATTAGCCTAATTAATCACTATTTTTAATTACGGGGTATTTCAGTTGGAGACTGATTTGAAATCTACACACCAAAAAGAAGATAAAATAAAGTTCATCTCGGTAATGTTGTATTTAAGGAGGAAAAGGGACATAGTATAGGTGGGAATGGACTATCGCACACTAGACACCAGAACTGATATAGCTGCCTAAGACATTGGTTTAGCTCATGATAGGACTTTCTTTTTTACTACTTCAATGACATGTTTGTAGTGTAGCCCTCTGTTCCTATCCACTCTAGTTGGTTGACCAAGGTAAGTATTCAAAGGTGAAACTTCGGCAAGGGCATGGGCCTTAATGTTTGATTATAAATTCAATGTTTAGCAACTTCTTTGAAAATTCTACTTTAAACTTTTCTATTCCTTTACTAGACAAGGAATAGTCGCTATAGGATGATTCATAAGCTATGATTCATAAGCTAACTATACGACGTTTTTCTTTTTAGGCGAAATACCTTCCTTTCTCTTTCAATTTCAAGAGATCTCCTCAAGTGCACGTCTTGATTGGCCTTTTGCTACTTAGTTTCAACTTGTTTTACTTCACCTCCCGTAACTTGCTGCATTCAATAACAGTTTTTGTGTACTCACTAATTTCTTGCATTACATTGTGTCTAATATTTCTCCCCTAATATGCTAGTTGAGTTCTCAAAACTTGTACCAAGATCTTGGTTATCATCACCTCCACAGAGACAATCAAGCTGTTATTTTTACTAACGGGAATGATTTATTTACTTTTTTTTATTATTTTCAAAAGGAAACAATCTTTTAAATAATATATAAATTGATATCTCTAGTAAATATGATATTTCTAGTTTTACTTCTAGCAGTTTGTGTCCTTTCCAAGTAATAGTTGGCTTCAAATAAACACATTTGGTTGCTCTTGGATCAATTTTCCTCCGTCTTTCCCAAGAACAGTAGCATAAGCTAGACATCTAAAGGTCCAGAGTCCTTCCTAGTTAGGCTTATTTGTAGTAAAGATCAAGATAGGGTAACCCAACCAAAACTAACGATGGAAATGTGTTTATTATGTATGTTTCAAACAGAACTCTCTCCTTTCGATATTTAAGAAATTTATAGATTGAAACTGGATATGTTGATGATCCATTCTATTAGGGAGTATAATATTTGAAAATTTGAGTTTAATCTTTTAACAATCCTAATTCATAAGCATTGTGTCATCTAACAACTTTACCCTTTTGAAGAAAAGCCTTTTTGTCATTCTTGTAAGCACCTTAATATGCTGAAGCTTTTTACTTGCTCTTATGGTCTTAATCCATTATGTTCTGCTTCTACCGTCATCTATGCAAAGGAAAAACCTTGGGCTATCCAAATTAGGAAATAAAACCTCGTATATCTTGGTGAATAAGATCAAATCAAATTTTGAATGTAATTCATTTTTTGAAACAGTACAGAAGCCTACACCCCTTGGCTTATAACAAGTATAATAATGAAGATTATGTGGTACATCACATTTTCTTGTCAAACCAATATCAATAAGCTTATTCAGAGAAACATGTTATAGTTTATATGTGATACAAAGCCTCATATTGTACAACAACTCAATAGAAAACAACTTCATCGTCTTGAGCATCTTTTTCTCTATAGAAAATCCTTCAACGCCTCTATGTCTAGCTGATAAAGGCCATCTTTCTCTTGCCCAACCACATGTTCAAGGCTTGAGATACATTTCTTGATATAACATGAATCATGATGGAACATCATGTGAAGTTTAACTGCTTTAAGAGTTTGTTGACATACACTAAAACGAAAGTGAAAGGAAAAAACAAATGCATTTTGAAGAAAAACCCTTTTATGAGCACTATACTTCCTTCATTCTTTATTGCTTCAGTCTGTTGATTATGCATAGTGATTAGGTGTGAATTAGACATATTTACTTTATTATAGAAATTTGAAAGTTTGCAACATAAGTGATAAGTATCCCTTATCTAGCTATGACTCATATCATCCCTACATCTTTTGTCTAGTGCATTAAAGTTAATATGATTAATCTTGTAATTCTACCTACTTACCATCAAAACTATAAACTTCATAACTATTGGTTCTCTTTGCAAGGTTACTCTTCTAGAGGTACATCACTGGCTAGTTAGCTTGACTTAAGTTAAACCAGTAATAGGAGAACCGTAATTCTCAACTTCTGATCCAGTGACACCTTTCTTCACCCTGGTAACATTAGTAGAACACTTCTTATTTATTTCAAGATTTTCAGATCTAGGCCATCATTTATATCCTAACACTTTTCCTTAGTGTAGCAACTTTTCTTACAATTAGAGAAAGTAACTAAGGATCTTTTACTATCACCACTTAAGCTACCTTATCTCAAATTGTGATTGGCTTGATTAACCAAATTGGTGGAAGAGGCATTTTGTGTCTTATACTGAAAAGGTTCACCACTCTCCCTTTGCCATTTTTCAGAAATGGTCAAGGAATGCATCTGCTCAAGGTTGGTTGGGTGAAGGTGTCATCATAAAAATATTCTCCTTTATGTTGACGTAGTTCTCATTAAGTCGCATAACAAAATGTAACACCCTTTACTGTTCATGCAGTTTGTTAATCTTGTATTTATAACTACAAGTACAACACTTGCACTTTGTCACACTACTTACACATCCTAGTTCATTTTAAACAACATTTAGATGAGTAAAGTATGTGGGAGACCTCACCATTTTCTTGCTTTAGGGTCACCAAGTTTTCTCATTAGGTTGAATCGCTAGATTACAAAAACTTGATCAAGCCCAGTGCACAAGCATTCCCATATATATACCTCTGGCTGTAGAATGATAGAGCACATTACTACTCAATTTTTTGTCCATAACCATCAAAATCCTTGAGATCAACATCATTCTCTTTCATGAATATTTGAAACCGTGAACCATCAAACTTGTCTAAAAGATACATACTTGGATGATCTGAACTATGCACATAAAACACATCAGGCTGATCGATTGTAGTCTCTTTATCTCCAATCCCTTGATCACCACTGCTTTTACCAACGACAGTGATCTTCTTCGTCTGGATGTAAAGGATAGATGAAATCAATACATATTAAGTGTGGATTGCTTCAATAACATCAAAATATTTATGATCAAATGTCGAAAGTGAAGTTCGATGGGTGAGATGAGAACTAATTGGGAAAAATGTAAACTTGTTAATTGTAGGAGACTATAGAATGCTCGAAGTGAAAAAAAATCAACGGGTAGGATAAAAGTACAATTACTCAAGATTTCTCATTCTTTCTAAAAAATAACTACGACATAAAATGCTAAATAATCCCTCATATTCAAAATACCTATCATTTTAGAGATGAATCTGAACAGTTTTATATCCAGATTTATCTCTAAAGTAACATATTTTTTGAATAGGAGGGAGTACTATAATATAATAACAGGATAAAGTAAATGGAAACTACCCAACTATCCCAATATAGTAAAAATACATAGATTCTTAACAGTTAACTGATTTTATACTGATTTTTTCTTTATCCAATGTTTTGATAAGAAAACTCAGTCTTATTGTGAGCACCATAAAGATATCAGTCTTGAACTAACTACTGGATTTTATCTTTCTGAAATATGCGATGAAGAGAGATCAAGCAAATAGACAAAGAAAGATCAAGGAAATATTTCCTCATCTTCCTAAGTCGGTTATATCTTCTTAGAGAATTATATTTTGCAATTAGAGAGATATTTTTCTAGTTTGATAATTAAATACTTTGTAAACATAAAGAAAATCAAGGAGTTATTATACACTCATAAAGACAGCAAAACATCATCTTTTTGGAGGTAGAGAAAAACAGAGAGAGTGATTTAAGAGGCTATTCAAATAGAGCTTTGATGCTGGTTGTGAAATAGGTAATTCGAGTTCTCCAGAATTTGAATTACATGAGAATTTTGTGAAGATAATGTTCTTGACGTGAGGGCTTGTATTCGCATTGAATACGTGATTGTGTAACACAAGTTATATATGATTATAATAAAGGTTCAAACTTTACTTCGTTTTGTTTTTCCTTTCTTTTTATCCATCCATCGTGAGTCGTAGAATCAGATTGTAGACATTTAGGAACTTTCAATTGGTATCAGAGCACAGTTACCCTCGACTTAGAAGATAAATTTTTAGGGTGATCGTGACGAGTTCCAGCAATATCAAGGCTCTCAAGCTCACTAAGTTCAATTATTCATGCTGGTGTGAGTAGATGGAGGATCATCTTATGTTTGTCAATATTGATCTATAGTGTAGTCGCGGATGGTGATTTTGTTCCAAAAACCACAGAAGGCGGAGTCACAGAAACTAAGCCAAGGGAGAGCTGGAACGACAACGACAAAGGCTGATAAGTATGGACAAAGTAGCTCTAAGGATAATAGCGTCTTCACACTCAGATGTAGACCAAGGGAAGGTTCTTGGTATTTGAACCGTAAAAGAGGTGTGGGACTTCCACAAGACAACTTATGCGAGGACATAATCCATTGGAAAAGAGAAAGGGAAACAGTTCAAGAGGCATTTTGACAATTTCAAGATGATGGAAGGTGCATGACTCGCTAACTTAGATGCTGGGTAGGTTTAATAAAATACACTATGAGTTGAAGACTGTGGGAGTGAAGTTGTCAAATAGTGATGTCAACGAAAGGTTCCTTAACAGCCTATAGAACGAGCGGTTGAACTTCACAACTCTGTTGGAAACCACACAAGATCTACGCACACACGCACGCACACACACGCACGCACACACGCACGCACACACCCACACACACACACACACACACACACACACACACACACACACACACACACACACACACACGCACGCACGCACGCACGCACCACAACCACCACCACACCACCACGCACCACCACACACACACACACACCACCCACACCACACCCACACACACACACCACACACACACACACACACACACACACACACACACACACACACACACACTCACACTTATGGCACCAGTTCCTAGCTAACAACTACCGCCAAAGGTATTTAAAAAAAATAGCCGCCTCGTCCTCATTCTCGGGAGCAAAATGCAACAGTTCTAGTGATGCATCTCTGTAGAGGCGCAAACACAAGAGAATGAATAGCGACGCAGAGCATGTACGCTCCTTGGTCGCCTTGCAAAATTACCATGAGTGAAGAGATCATGGAGGCACATAGCATGTTCGACCACTACAGGAAAAAAGGCTTTTAGCGATCAACAATATTGGTCGTTAATGATGATCATTTTTGTCATTAATGATAATAATAACCAAAAATAGAGTTCGTCACCAGTGGTCACTAAAGGTCCGTCACTAATAGCTTTTGCGACCAACCAAATACCTTGGTCGCCATTGCATTAGTGACTGAATGTGAAGTTGATCGCTATAGGGTAACATCTTGTTCGCCAATTAGGGTAGCAAAATTACGTGAGAAGAGAATGGAATAAGCGCAGACACAAGAAGAGAATGAAGAGATGCGCAAACACAAAGAAGATAATAAAAAGGCGTAGAGCAAGTATGTTCCTTGTTCTCCCGAGAGAAAAAAGATAAGTTCGAGTATATTACCGGTTTCGGAATGAACTACTCCAGTCTCGTCTTCAATCTGGTGAGCGAGATGCAGTGGTTCCAGTGATTTATCACTGCATAGGCGCAAACACAAGAAGAGAATGAAGAGATGTGCAGACACAAAGAAGAGAATGACAAGGCGTAGAGCATGTATGTTCCTTGTTCTCCAGAAAGAAAAAGATAAGTTCGAGTATATTACCGGTTCCGGAATGAACTACTTCAGCCCCGTCTTCAATCTGGTGAGCGAGATGCAAAGAGGAGTACAGAGCATGTACATTCGCCAGTTAGAGTTGTAAAATTACGTGAGAGATGAGAGAATGAAGAGCAACAGTAATATATATATAATGAAATACAGTCTATTTCAGCGGTTGTGACTAACAACTGTCGAAATAAACTGCAATTTTCCGTGGTCCGAATTTAAAAAAAAAGGAAAACAGGCTCCTGAAAAATCTATGTCTAAAAAAAGCATCTATTCGGCAAAATCTAGTTAGGATCCGTCGAAATAGGGGCCGTGAAAATTCTATGTCTAAAAAAAAGGCACCTTTAGATAGAATTTTTAGGGCATAGATGTTTTTTGAACTAGTGTTTGTAAACATAAAGAAAATCTAAGAGATAATATATTATTTATACTCTTAGGAAGAGATCAAAACGTGCTTTTTGGAGGAGAGAAAAACAGAGAAAGATTTAAGAGATTATTCAAAGAGAGCTTTGATGCTAGTTATGAAATAGGTATATTGAGTTCTCTAGAATTCATGTTACGTTATTTACATTACATACGTGATTGTAAAATCAACCTTTACTTCCTTGTGTTTTTCCTTTCTTTCTCTTTGTTCATCATGCGTCTCACCAATGTCTAGGAACTTACATATTAAAAATTAAAAAACATTTACAGTGCATATCATTTCCAGGCCTAGCAATAACCTTGCTTATTCAGGTTCTGCTTCACTAGGAACAATCCTCCAACGCTAAGACCGTGCTGCTATCAAGATGAGAGATTAAATTAACTATCGTGGGTTCAACAGTAGCTAGCAACACTGGGCTCTTAAAAATATCCATATGGAATGAAGAGCACCAGTATTTCACCAAAACAAAAGCTAATATCCCTTTCTCAAAAACAATTATAACCAAGCAAAGTACAATTTGACAGGTTGCCCCGACATAATTAGTGCTAACTAGCAAATGTTTGTAAAAAAAAATACATGTCGTGAACAGGTTGAACTGGACATTGCAGAGAATGGGGCAAACAACTAAGCTTACATTGTGAAAAAAAAAATGACAAAAGATGAGCAACAGAACTCAGCACGAAAGAACCCAGTGGGATCCCTAATAGATTCCAGGTACGATCCTGTACTGAACCTTGTCGCAGTACAGTTTCCAGTATTTGCCATACCTGAGAAAGCCAATTATGAAGCAAAAGCTTATTTTAGCACATAATAGAGGTCTGGTAAAGACAACAGTCAATATTCTTCACATGAAAACTTGAGGCCACAAACTGTCATCAGCAAGATTTATACATGAGTGCCAAGAATGCCAAAGAAAACACAACTTTGTAAGATAACCTATATTCCAATATCCTAACCCAGAAACGGACGAATTGGGGGCCACAACTCTGGACTTAGGTGGCATTCAAGAGGGAAAAAAAAAGATGTCTTCACATATAAGTAAGCGTTCCTCGTCTAGCAAACCAAAGATGATCTTTGTTCTTTTTTCTTTTTTTTCCCAATGGCTGCAAAAGATGAATATAAGTAAGCAAGTATTAGAAATGCTTACTTGGAGCGACATCGGTCATCATCTCTCTTGGCTCGGTCAAACAGAAGGATAGTAAGAAAGATCACATAAAAGTAAGGTATGAACTGCACCAATATAGCCGAACAACAAGGAATTAAGAAGACATCATTCGTATTAATAAATATGTCATTAGATATTAAAGGTGTGAGTCCATTTCCTAAGAGGTGGGGCCACAAGTTTCTTACATGATTGAAGAGAGCTGGAACAGTCCAGAAGAAAGCAGCCATTATTTCTGGCACATAATGGAAATGGCGAGCCAAACCCCACCTAAAGTAGACAATGATGATCAGGTATCAAAATATCCAAGGATGGAGTGATGGATGATGATTTAAAACAATCGAGAAGCAAGACCCATTTGGATACAACAAGAACATTTAGGAAAACAGTAAAAATACAAATGGTCCTTGTCATTTTGACCCTGAAGGTGTATAGCTCAAACACCCGCCACATATTAGTGCAAGCATAATTCACTTTTTCATCCCACTCAAGAGTGTCAAATACATGACTACTATTTGGATATTGAAACTCACCATCCTGAGGTCAAAAGGAGGCTAGTCTTTGTTTCTCCAGACTTTGTTGTATACTGGGCAACAATCTGCAGACAAAGATGTAACTATGTCGTCAGCCCCGCATTAACATAAACGTCAGCTTATTGCCATAGGGTGCGAGACCATCAAGTTAAAACAGAAGGTTAGGAGGCAAAGGTTTCTATGAAAAGAACAATCAAGCCACCTTGGATGGAGCTTTCCCCCAGACCGAGCTCCTGCCATTTGTTCTTCGAAATTCTTGCCTTTGTCTGTCACAGTCGTAGTTGATGTAGATGCAAAGGATACCAGCAAGAAGGGTATATATTGCAAGCTGGAAGAGAAGAATAATGATATTCTGAGAAACAATATCTGAATGTAGTAACTTGTAGATGTACATTTTTCGAATCAAGACGATAACTCGACAGACTAGTAGAAGATAACAATCAAAATCAAGTGAAAAACAAATCATTCCAAAGCATAGAGCATAAAGGTTGAGAGCTTCCCAAATTGCAGAAAAATGAGTAAGTCTCCACCATTAGACCAAGTGAGATATTAATGAAAAATGAATAAAATCTTTTCGAATACCTGTGTCCCAAGATGTACAGGTTGATTGACTAGGTACATGCCAGGCGAGGTGTAAATAGAAGGAACCCAAACCAAGCAACCCCAGCAAATGTAAAATCCAGCTGCCATAACCCATTGAATAGAGTTAAACTGAGAAAGAAACATTTTAAAAAATCCCATGATATGAGCATAAAGATCAAGGCCACGAAGGAAAGAATGACAGACACCGAAGTTATATTATACCCCAAACTTCAGGGAATATAATTACATACAAGTTAGTAGCCCTTTGAAGGAATTGCAGGTTTACCTAACAGTACGGCATGTAACAAAATGTAACTGGCATTGAAATCCCCACATCCTTTAACACAGTTCAGGAGCAACATGTATCACATTGGACAAGATTTTGATGGTGGGCTGTTAGGTGATGTTTTTAAGAACATAGCTATTTCAGAAGACTACTCGTTAGCTATACAGAGAGTTATTAGTTACTAATATGAATGGCCTTTGGGTTGATCAGCTTTGTTTTGGTTTCAGCCCCTCGTTCAAAACCCACAGCTTTAAAGCAAGGGAAACCAGTTCACAAGAGAGCACTCCAGATCCATGAAAAAGACTCATGGAATAGTGAAGCCATAATACAGCTATAATTTGTTTCTAAAAAATTCTATCACTAAAATATTTCACATAAGAATAGTTTCATATGTATAGTAAAGTTATTAGTATATACTTTTTGAGGAATTAACGTTTTTTTAATAACTTGTCCGCAATATCCTTTAGTTATGTAATTACTCCCATTAAAGTCACACATCAAGATAAAATCACCGATTATCCAACGTACATAATTAACTTTTCCCAAACTTCCAGCTTTCACTCTGCTTACATCAATTAACCTTTCAAGTTGGCCCCATTCATATCAACACCAAATCAGAATGATCAAGGTTAACTTCAGCAGCTCTGTCTACTTGAACTTTTTCTTCAACCTCAGCTGATTGCTATTAACATAGGTTGTAGAATTTTAGCAAGTCAAAATAATGGGACATAAAAGCAATATTCACCTCGGTCATGCGCTATGTCCATGGTGCTCCAGTAACCAGCTTCCCACCAAAAGAACTTAGTGACATACACAAGCATCAAAATAGTGTTGACAAGCATGGAATCAGCGACCTCTCCATTCTGCTCATACTGAAAGTTGGAGCAGCAAGAGCAAAAAGTGAGCAGAAAAGGCTTAAATTCCAACTTTGTCCACCTTTAACTAAATAATAAATTGAACTTATCTTCACTATTTTACGCATAAGCACTCACTTATACCCTTTTCGGGAATAACGAAGGAACTAGATCTAGCACTAACAAAAAGAAAATAATAAATGAACAACCAATTCAGGTAAAGCCACCAATACTCTGTTTTACTAATATATGTACTCTTTTATATTTCTATAAATGCTTGAAATTTAAGTGTCAACATTGATAGAAAGTAATATGCACAAAAGAGAACTGAAACTAAGTATGGCTCCCTGGAATCGGGAAAATGATGGGGCAGAGTTGATGCTTGCAAAGGAAACGAAAGGCAGTGATAATTAGAGAAGTTTGTGACAATCAAGACAATAGTCTCCCTAACAGCCAAATGTTACCCATGGTAACAGCACTCTGATCAAAGAACAAAGGCAGAACAGCATTCAAAG
Organism: Limonium bicolor; assembly: GCA_023374045.1. NCBI lineage: Eukaryota > Viridiplantae > Streptophyta > Magnoliopsida > Caryophyllales > Plumbaginaceae > Limonium > Limonium bicolor. Next base: position 53,813,949 of record CM041781.1, read on the forward strand.
GATGGAGCAATCCTGAAAATAACCTGCCACATTGCAATCCCAAATGCAAACAATCTTTTGCCTGATTTCACGCAAATATGACGAAAGATCATGCACTGTGAGAGAAAGCAAGAATGTTGGGAGCACAATGCCTTTTCATACACAACATAGAACACACAACTGCATGTAAGAACATCATCGATCGCTAGGTATCAATCCCAAGACCAATTATGTAATTTCCATATATACTGGATACAAAAATTTTGATGACAGACAGATAATGTTAATGCATGTACCTGCTTTATGCAATAAGTCAAAGCAAGAACAGCCCAAGACATCATCCCGAATCTACAGTTAGTAAAAACTTTTATATCAAAGTTTTTACCAATTCTTGGGTAGAGTTCCATTCCCTGCATAATAGAAAAATCACCGCATCTTAAAAAAAATCCATAAGTACTTAATGAGCGGAGGCATGTATGCCATTCTCGCCATAAGTACCACAACCATGCATTAACTAAGAGTGTCAAGTAATCTCTTTAGAGCAACACCAACTATTTGTTTGATTTTCAACAATTAAAGCTTAAACAAAAAGTACAAGCTATCTCTCACATACGAATTTCATTTATCAATTAGTCTGCAGTGCAACATGTTGATACCCTTGTTTTCTCCCACAAATTTGTATAACTGTACTGTCCATATAAGCATGCAGAATGGGTAGAACGGCAGGAGAACATCAGTAAGGTCTATACTGAAAGATAAAATTCACTCACCCAGTAGAAGTCAATAATGATGTTTCCACAAGAGCCAGAATCGGTGGAAGATGGTGCAACATGACCCTAAAATATAGAGCAGTGGCCTTTAGATTCTTAATCCGCAAAGTAGAAATTAGAGATTTTCAGAAAGATTCAGGATAACAATCTACCTTAATGTATAAAACGATGCAGAAGATTAAGCTTCCAAATATCAGTGCAGAAAATATTTCCCCCAAATGGTCATAAACCACGGATGGGTTGAATATATCAAACCTAATACAGATGCAAAAGAAAGCAGACTATCATATTGGCTTGGACGATCAGTCAATATTTGTATCAAGTTTAGATTACAAGGGAACTCACCACCAAAGGCCAAGATATGTAGCCAGAGTAACAAAATATGCCGCCATGCTATTGGCCTGCGTTAAGAAAACAGTTGAGGCTGTCATTAGCACAAGGGGATGGTCAATTTCCTACAGGCATTCCTTGAAAAATAAAGGGATGGAACTGGAGGATACAATACCTTATAGATAGGACGATTTCCTGCAGGAGAGATGGGGCCTTCAACTCTCTTCCCAGGAAGCAACAATTGAAGTGCTGCCTCAAATGCGCCATAGCAAATAATAATTTTCCAAGCAATGGCCGTTGGTCTTGGCCAGATATCAATGAAGCCTTGTAGCCCATGGTTCTGCAAGTATTGAGCAGTCTGGACAACAGAACCATCTGCATGAACCAGAGTGTACCATCTGCATTTTGGGCGTAATGGGGGAGGAGTTAAAGCTGACTGGATCACCAATGCTATCCAGAAACTCAGCATTACCCAAAAGTTCAACCTCGTAACAGAAGCTCAGGCAAGTAAAACTAAGTGGTTTAGTTTATTCATAATACATGGGTTATTAATGAGAAGAAATCGGGAACTAAAATGTTTGAAGAAAGTTTACTGAGGAAGTAACCAATCACATTAATATGGACAAGATTTTGAGTTTTTAAGCATTTACACTGCAATGCAACCAATCACATCTTTCGACCAGAAGCAGGAGTTTGACTAAACGGAGACAATGAACAAGTCAATCCACAGTACTTCCAATCGAAATTGAAATTACATGTTCGCATAAATCAATCCGCTGTGCAATTCAAGTGCTATACAGATGAGCTTAATGCTGCTTCTCAAATCTATTTCAAGATTACAAATCAATGCAGCAACAATTCGATGACGAGGCTGACTTCATGTTCAGTTATCAGATTTGCTTTGACGGCTAAATTGAGTCAAAGTAAGATGGTTCGACAATTAGAAACTCCAAATCTACCCTAGACGACAAGCATGCATGAATGTTTTTTAGATCAGCGTTCTAGACACCACACATAAAAACAAGCAGATAAAGCTCTGGCCATGGCTCGTTAATCAAATCATTCATGGTAGCAAATCTGAGCTAGGAAAGCGTGATTGCCTTGTTATCAAACTGGCGTAGGAGGACCAACTGATTGAGAAACAGAGGGGAATAAACAGTAAGATCCAAAGCAATAGGACTACACTTACAGGAGAATAACAAATGGAGGGCAGAGAGTGAGGAGCGAGAGCATTGACACGTAAGTAATCAGCGGCGAGTGAACCGTCTTTGATTCCGTCATTTTTCTTTCGTATCCTCCTTCCCCTTCCTTTCTGTCGATTCTAGTGTGCTTGTCTTTTGAGCTTCGCCAAAGCTTTTCTTCGCCTTTGTAGAAAGGCCGGACTAACTGGTGTGAAGAGTACCAACCAACGACTAACGTGGTCAACCGGAGTGCGAGATACGTCTGGCTTGACGTAAGGCTGTATGTCGCGGGCGTGGATTACATGAGGGAAACAGCGACGGAACATTATTTTCTTTAAAAAAATATATACCCTTCATTGTTTCGTGGTATGTTTTTTATTTTAATATTAAATATATAAGATAAAACAATTTTATAAAATTAAATATTGTAATATATAGTTTAACATGTAAGGAATCACATGTAAAACTTAAATTTTAAAAATTATTTTATCTTATATATTAAAAATTGAAATCAAACGACATGTCCAAATAGTAAGCAGAACGGTCAATTCAGGACGGAGAGAGTATATAGTAGCTACGGTGGAGGTGAGTTGAAATGATGTTCATTAGAATGACGATGATGTATAACACATTTACTACTGTAATATCGTTCTAAAAATCATAAAAACAATCACATCAACTAGTTGATAAACATGTAGTGCGTTGGTATTTTATATTTTTTTTCTTTTACAATATCTCAACAATATAATTAGTTATAATTATTACAAAATAATTCATCAATTATACAAAGTTTTTACATGACTATAAACATGCATACATGACTTAATCAACTAACTAATTCTTTAAAATAATTGCTAATATAAATAATACTAAACTAATATTTATATTTTTTAAATTAAAAAAGTCATGTATAATGTTTTAAAAAAATATTGAATGTAAAAATATTAGTCTTTCAAGTTATATATTATCGTGCATACATAGAAACCAAATGTTAATAAATACGTAAAGTCGACTCCAACAACTTATTTTATCGTGTTCAAACGTTTATAACTTTCTGGTTTATTAATCAATCAAGCTCTATAAACTGAAAAATATTAATAAAAATCTTATACACAATGATTCGATATGAACGGCCAAAAGGAAAGATGTATACAATAGTTAGTGTCATCTTTTTCATAATAATGATATAAACGATTATATTGAGTTATGTACATGTTTCTAATTATTAGTGGAGACGTTTATAAACTATCGTAGATACGTAAAAATCAAGATTAAATGAATACGTAAAATTCACCCCAACAACTCAGTATATCGTTTCCGAATGTTTATAGTCTTCGGGTTTATCAATCAGTCAAGGTCTATAAACTGATAAATGGTAAGAATAAGAATTATCAAATGAAAATAAATATAACATTTAGTGGCATCATTTTTAAAATAGTGATGGAAACGATTATATGAGGTTGTGTACATGTTTATAGTCATCAGTGGAAACGTTTATAAAATATCATAGATACATAAAAACCTAGGTTAATAAATACGTAAAATCGACTCCAATAACTCAGTTTATTGTTTCAAAATAACCTTCTTATCAAGCACTCAAGCTTTGAAAACTGATAAATGGTAAAGAAAAATATATTCTCATACACAATGTGCGATAAGAACGGCCAAAGGAAACGATATATAACAGTTAGTGTCACCTTTTTTAAAAATAGTGATGAAAATGATTATAGGAGGTTGTGTACATGTTTCTAATCATCTGTGGAAACGTTTTTAAATCATCATGGATACATAAAAACCAAGGTTAATGAATACGTAAAATCAATTCCAATAACTCAGTTTATTGATTCCAAAATAACCCTCAGGTTTATCAATCACTCAAGCTTTGAAAACTGATAAATGGTAAAGAAAAATATATTCTTACACCCAATGTGCGATAAGAACAGCCAAAGGAAACGATACATAACAATTAGTGTCACTTTTTTAAATTAGTGATGGAAACGATTATAGAAGGTTGTGTACATGTTTCTAATCATCAGTGGAAACGTTTATAAATTATCATGGGGATACATAAAAACCAAGGTTAATGAATACGTAAAATCGCCTTCAATAACTCAGTTTATTGTTTCCAAAATAACCTTTAGGTTCATCAAAACAGATAAATGGTAAAAAAATATTCTTATACACAATGATGCGATAAGAACGGCCAAAGGAAACAATATACATTCTCATAATTGAACATGTACATTCTCATATTTGGACATGTACATCTTCACATTAAAACATGTACATTCTCACATTAAAATATATAGATCCTCACATTAAAGTATATAACGACTTCCAAATAGATTACCCTAACCCTACACACCCTAAACCCCACCTTATGAAAGCTAAAAAACGTCGAAGGCATTTTTAGGGTTTGTAGTGGCGCTACCACAAACCCAAAAAACCTGTCGAGTTAGTTGCTTCAATATAAAGTATAATACGGCTTCCAAAATACCCCTTAAAACACCCCAAAACCCACCTTAAGAAAGCTAAAAACATCGAAGGCTTTTTTAGGGTTTGTAGTGGCGGATTTAGGGTCTAATGACCCTAAACCCGCTACCACAAACCCTAAAAGCCTGTTGAGTTAGTTGTTACATTATAAAGTATAGAACAAATTCCAAATAGATTATCCTACCCCTCAAAACACCGCAAAACCCACCCTAGGAAAGCTAAAAACGTCGAAGGCATTTTTAGGGTTTGTAGTGGCGGGTTTACACAAACCCTAAAAACTTGTCGAGTTAGTTGTTATAATATAAAGTACAAAACAAATTCCAAATAGATTACCCTACCCCCTAAAACACCCCAAAACCCACCCTAGGAAAGCTAAAAATGTCGAAGGCATTTTTAGGGTTTGTAGTGCAGGGTTTAGGGACTTGTCGAGTCACTAATCACAATATAATGTGTAGAACTAATGCCAAAAAGATTACTCTACCCCTCCCCCCCTAAACACCCTAAAAACCACCTTGGAATGCTAAAAGCGTCGAAGACATTTTTAGGGTTTGTAGTGCAAGGTTTAGGGTCCAACGACCCTAAACCCTAAACCACAAACCCTAAAAACCTGTCGAGTCAGTAACGACAATGACTATAGGGGCATATTGTGAACTTTAAAAGTATTTTTAACTAGTAGGGGTATTTTTATCTTTTTCCATTTGGTCCATGACTATAGTGTCATTTCATGACTTTCTTTTTATTTACTGGTGTAACACCCCTACTATTAATACAATCATTACCGTCCAATCTCCTCGTGCTTCCAGAGTCATGCAGCGGATACATACTTACATACAGTGGGTGATACAATGCCGTTAGCCACCCACGTGACTAACAAGGCTACTACTGCTACATACAGCATCGGTCTGATGGACCGGAATATCCGAGTACTACACACTTATCATACATACTCCAATTACCAAATCAATTACTAAGACTTCCCGTTCATTACAATACTTCAAGTTCAATACAACATAATCCACCTACCGAGTTTACTAGGTTCCAAGTCAAATACAATACTTCTCCCAAGTTCATACATACTCACTAAGAGTCTATCTATTACCCATTCCTCACAAACTACCTACTTCCTAAATACAAGGCGTGCCACCGGTCTCTTACCTTGACCGTATCCGCTTCGGGTACCTGCACACTAAAAACGTTCCCCTAGGGGGTCAGCTTTCGCTGCATATGATAACCGCATACCCCGCGTACTAGTGAGGGTACGCCGACCACTTGGTCGAATACATGCAGTTCATTTTAATCATACATACATGCACACAAGCTTTCATACATATACTACAATACTTTACGCAAGAATACATACATACACTTCAGTTCATACATAGTAATCCATACAGTCCATCGATACATACTTACCTTTCCTGAAGTCCACAATGCACAATACACATACAGTTCATACGCAATACATATTCCATACATATCCAATACTTGTTAGCTCCATTTTGTCCACCCGGGTTAATCGGGTGGAGATTACTCTTTTACTCGTTACACCATACTTACGCATACATACTCGTACTCATACATACTTACTTATTACTCTTACACTTACTCATGTTAAGTCGTCGGGACCTCCGGCCCGGGGACTACTCCGTCCCACCACCGGGATTTACTTGACTCACCAATCCGGGATGCTACCCATTTAAGGGGTTTGGGCCGCGGACCAGTTTAAGAGTCAGGAATCGGATCCAACCTCTTGTGTCTCCTCATCCTCACGCGTGGCCGAAGCTATATCGGACTTATACTCATTCCAATTTACTCACTTAAGTTAGGAGTTAGATAGTTAGGAATTTAGTAGAAGTCAACATCCAAGCCACATACACATTGCATTGTTCATATACACACCCATACAAAATACAATACAATATACAAGTACACTACGAGATACAAATACACTTCATCATCATTCATATATTTCATGAATTATACAAACTATTGTTCAAGACAAATATCAAGAACAATGTAAGCAAGCACAAGTAGGTGCAATATAGTCCGATTCATGCATTTATCTTATTAGGTGATCAAATAAGCACACAAATCGGGGTAACCAGATTAGGATACAGGGCATGAAGAAATCATACCTTTCACCGTTGACTTTGGACTCACCGACTCCCTTCGGTGTTCAACTATTTGAATCCTATCACATACATACAGTTGGATGGTTAATTATCCATAATTAACCTTACTTATTACTTTCCTAAAGTTTCCTAGTTTATACTTACTAACTCTTTGTTACTTAAATACATTTACTTAAGTTACTTACTTACAATTATTTTCTAAGCTTGTTTATAGCCTTAATGACCATTAAACATCATTAATTATGTCTTAATCATCTTATACAATCATTACCCATCCTTACCCTACCTTAGAATAGCTTTAGAACACATTCTGGAGGGTTTTTAGTAGGGTCCGGGTTAGTGTCCGGGTTTACAAACCCGGACCATATTGTTTGGTCACTCTCGGGTGGAATTTGAGTGTGGTCCGGGTTTAGGGCTGGGTTTACAAACCCGGACCATGCAGTATAGTTTCTCTCGGGTGAAAATTTTGTGTGGTCCGGGTTTAGGGATTGGTTTGCAAACCCGGACCGTTCCTTTGCAAAACTCTCGGGTGTATTTTAGGGGTGGTCCGGGTTAGTGTCTTGGTTTGTAAACCCGGACCATCCCTTGTAAAAACTTTCTGTCGTGTTTTCATGCTAGTCCGGGTTTGTGTTCTGGTTTGCAAACCCGGACTAGTTACAGTATAGAAATTTATATAAGTTTTTGAACTTGTTTCAATTCCAAACTTCTACCAAACTCTTCCCCAATATTCCTACATATAATCTAGCATATTTTAGCATTGATTAAGCACTTTAAACTAGCCTAATCCACCTCTATCCAAATCTGTTACAACACACACTCCACTGTTACATTTTTCTTCCACAAATGCTACAGATTTTTCCTTAAACCTTTACCATTCACTACTCCCTCTACCAATGCTTCTCCTAGCATTCTAAATCCATTACTTTGCCACTCTAGTTCTCCTCATTACCTAGACCCTCTTCAAATCCGTTTTCAAGGTACTAAACCACTCACTTAAACTCTCCAAACACACCTAGTTATTACCTAGATAGTTTTCTTCTCTTACACAACTAAGTCCTCCTATTTCCATACAAATTTGGGCAGAGGTTCCCCTATATTCTTAACATTGCCCACATACATTTTCAGCTCACACATTCATTCCAACTCCCAAATCAAGTCACACATCATTCTACACAATATACCACAATATTTTTCCTGCACATACACATACATTACCCAATGTTTACCCAAGCTTTTAACCATCTTTTAGACTTCCAAAACTGTTACATTCTCTTCCTCATTATACTACAATATACTTACTACTCATTACCATATACTTTACACATTTCCAATACCCAAAATCTGACACTACACAATGCAAAACTAGCTCAAGGTAATGCATTTACCTTGTGATTTTTTTGTTCCTCTTTCTTTCTTCTTCTTCTTCTTCCCTCTTTTTTCTTTTCCTCTTTTCCCAACAGCTATGAAGATTCAAGCTCTACACTACAACCCATTACACACCACCATTCAATTCTAATAGCCCTAGATTATATTAAAGCTTTAATGCGTATTTTAGGGTTTAGAATTTTCATTACCTTGCAAGGGTGTAGGTGATGCTTAGGAGCTAGCTCAAGAACAATGTTTCCTCTCCTCCAACAAAGCCCAAAATCGGCTAGAGTACCAAAACAACCAACAAGGTTTTAGCTTAATTTCGTTTTGCCCTTAAAGGCTAGAAAAAGATGGAGTTTCAAGAAGATTTTTACCTTAAAAGAACAAGGAGAAGAAGGTGGTGCTAATGGTAGTCTTGAAGCTCCAAATGGGGCATACCCATAAAAACGAAAGTTCTCCTTTTCGATTTTTGAAAAGAGAGAAATGTTCCTCTTGATGAGAGGATTCTAATGGTATAGTTTTTATAATTTTTGGAGCAAGTTTGGGCACTTAACAAGAGGAGAGAAGGGAGTATTTTTGTGGGTTGCTCAAAAGCTCCATTGTTGTCGCAGGAAGAAGGAAAAGAATAGAGAGGATGAGTGGGTTGGGTGCTGTACGTGAGAAGAAATGAGAGGGTAGGAGAGAGAGAGTGTGAGAGTGGGGTAGTATAGGTTTGCTTTTTACTTTTTAATTTCTTGTCTTTTTGCAAATGAAAAGGGAATTAAGAGGGTGTGTGGGGGATATAAAATCGGACACACACAGCCCCCATGTGGGTTTTGAAATTCTTTTTACATTATTGGACACATAAGTTTTGGTTATTTATGTTTCTACCCCACAACTTCCCGTTTTTGACAGTTTTTACTAATTTCTCGTTTTATTAGATTTATTGGTTCTAAAGCTTCACTAATATTTATTAATGATTATTTAGTTGACCAAAATTGTTACGAGTCTATTTGACCCGCTTAAAGACGCGTTTTCCCCGTTACCTCGAAAAACGCGCTTTAATGTTCATTAGTGTTTTTAATCCATTTTAAGGATCCGTTTTCTTCGGGATTTGTTCCCTACTATTTATTTAGGCTTAATTAAGCCTTTAGAATCCTTATAATACGCTAACCGAGGTCTAATACCTCCTATGGTTAGTTAACGCTTATTTAGCGTCTTTCGCTTTTTAAGCGTTTCTTTATTTCTTTTGGATTTATTTTCCCTTACCAATATTTCTTAATCATTATTAGGCTCTTAAATACCTATTAGGATAATTAAATCGCCATATTTAAGGTCGGGGTATTTCAATCTACCCCCCTTAAGAACTTTGTCCTCAAAGTTGTTCGAGGTTACAGGTTTACAATACTTGCTAATTCATACTCGTCTATGCCAAAGGTCGTACATTCTTCCTCCTTACTGATTCTCAAATCCATTACTCAAGGTTTCTACTTTCCATACCCTGCCAATGTACAATCATTACTCGAATTCGCATTACTACCAACCATCCAGTTCCTCATTACCAATTTATACATACATACAATGCAAAGCTATTCCCAAAGCAATGCAATACACATACAATCCCGCAGACACTCAGGTCATCTAGACACAGGACTCCTCTATGTCCCGCTGCCCTTGGAATAATACAACCTGCTACACTACTATCTTCTCCGGTATAAGCTTCTAACCAAGTCCTTATTCTCAGTCTAAGGAAAATCCTTCCCAACAGCTAATTAGAAATCTTTCTAAAGCATCCAGCTCCAAGTTCCAATTTATATTACTTCTATCCTATGTGTGATTCTTGTGACCACTTGAGGGGAGCTTCAAGAATCATTCGACCCTGATGTGATCAGCATCAGTGTTGAACTATCTTTCCACCCCAATTTGTGTTCGGTCTCCCTTGATCTGATCAGGATCAAGTTCGACTTCCCACATCAGTTTCAAACAAACAAATAATTTAATTGTTTCCATTTTCTATCTTTTTACCCTTTCTAGTCGTGATACGGATTCATACATCTCCAAAGGATGGAATCAGTCCATCAATCATCCTCACTCTACTTCCCAAATGCTTTACTCCGTGGTTCAATGCCTACTACCTCATTTCATTGACTTTCGCTACTTTCCTCCATTACTCTCCATCATTTCAATTATTCTAACTAGGGATTACCATACTTGTAAAATTTAGTTGTCCTCAATTTACTTCCAATAATTTACCTAGGTATTCACTACCCCTAGACTTCATTCGTCTACTACTCTCATTCATTTCGTACTACTTCAAAGGCTACAATACTTGTGGAGCTCCGTCCACTACTCATTACTTTTCTTTTACTAATACTCTTACACTGGGGTTACACGATGGGTATTTTCATCCTATGGTATTTGCATCTCTCATGCCTAGTTACCATAATTACAATATGAATGAATACTTATGTTTATTTAACATAGCATCAATCATCCATTTGGTTCTCATTTGTGCTATGCACATTATGGTTTATGTGTTTTATTCACGAAACTTGCATTAAGCGGTTTTCGCTCTACCCCCCTTAAAAGGGATTACGCCCACGTAATCTACCATATGTTATTATTATTAAACATTGGTTACTAAGTTCGGGCACTCTGAAGCGTTTTAGCTTCTTTACAGTTTATTACATAATATACCCTTGTCAAAGGGTCCTAATCATAACAATGTTTTAGTCTTTGCACCAAGGGTTCCTATATGAGTTTATTTAACTCATAATTAATTCGGTTCCAGCCTATTAGGCTTCAAGGCATTAATAGCCATTCTACTATGCTTACTAGGTATATTATCGCCTAGCTAGGGCCCACTAGCTTCTGCTGCGCGACCCTGATAACTTGGGTTATTCACCCTTCTTGTTATCCTTAATGTGCTATACATCACCTCCTTATCCGTCTATTATGGGAATAAGGTTTACTAACCAAATGCGGTATCTTTTACCGTGTTTGAACTCAATGAGTTTAAGATTCATAACCAGCTCTCTGGTAATCTACTGCACATGTTATTTATGCTTCCACGATTAGTCATTAAGTTCCTCCGACTTATTGTCGGGCGAGGTTAAGTCACTACTTAGTTGTAGTGCTTCCTCTGTTGTCAATAGCTTCTGAATTATACCAGTTCTTCTGGTTCAGTACAAGTGTCCTTAACTTGTATGACCTTGCATTTTCTATGCATCGATCCTAGTGACTTCTTCAGTCTCCTTTCACCCTTTTTTCCAATGGAATTCACATTTGTGATGTTAGTGTATTGTACACTCTTCATGCTTCTTTGGCCTTAGGCCGCACGGTTTGTTGCTAAGCTTGCTTAATTGGCTAGTGCCATGTTCGTTGGTGAAAAGAAAGGTTTACTACGGTTTACATTCTCCATATCCCTAGCCATCCCATTAGATCATTAGCTGCACAAGTGCAATACCAAAACACTCAGTCATACAGAGTGCAGAGGCGTAAACGCTTGACAGTAAGTCACTTATGTGATAGGAAAGAATATTTTGCTTGTCTTTTCATACTTATACTCCGTGTCATTATCTGCTACTTCCTCATAGCGGTCGCTTGTTGCGCACCTGTCCTTACTCACTGTACCACATTGTTTTTACTGTTTCTGTTACTGTGGTAGTTCCTCTTCACCTATCGCCATTGTCATTGGCACCATTTCCTTGTTGTGTAAATACACTAGGAGTTTCCTGTGTTTGTGTGTATGACGGTTGTCGTAGCATACCGCAATCTTATTATCTTCCCAATGTGGAAATGTCTTATTCAACTTAGGTTTTTATGTGTAGGTTAGCTTACCTCACATTCCACCATCATTTATGATATAATTTACCAAGTATCTTGGTTGACCAAGGATGAGGTAATTCATTGGGTTATAAGCTCTCTTGAGCGTTAGTCATTCATGGTGTTCAATGTGTATTCACATTGATCGTTTTTGACAATTTCTGTCTCCCAGTGCTGAGCATTGGTTATAGGCTCTAGCTGCGCGGTTTTACCTTGTATGTACATCACCGGGACATCCCAAGAAACTTCAAGGGCTTTCGGGTCCCGTTCTCTAATTGAAGAGTATTCTATCACTGATAAATGAAAGTTCTTGTTGAGAGGTTTGTTACCACTCATAGGTCTCATGAATAGGTTCACTATGTTAGTATTTACACAACGGTTCACCACATGCTTGGTGCGTATGGAGTATACTTACTCCTTTAGATCGTAATGGTTTGGAAATCTCATTTCCTTATTCCATCGCCCATTGGCAATATCTATAAGCGTAGGCTTTACTGTAATAATAGATGGAAGCCTTTCTAAGGGTTCACATCTTCACCACATTGGTGGTCTTTGGCTAACGAGGGGTACCTTCTCTTGGGTTTCTCGTAGTGTCCAAGTGTGGACTAGGCCATTGTTGGCGTTATAACGATTTCTATGCCTCTGCATTATTATTTCTACAGAGGGCATGAAGAGTAATTAAAAGTTAGTCAACTGTATACTAGACTGATGCTCTAGTGACAGTGACATTGAGGTAACCATTACTCCAAGCCGCTCATTATGTTGAGCTTTAATTGGGTTGTTCAGTTGACGGTCTGTTTGTCGTATGAGACAATATCTCTTGCAAGTCTTGTTATTAAATGGTGTAGGTTTTGCAGCCGTTCAAGTTTACATAACGTAGTTGGTTTGTGGCCTGTAAGCCCTATTGCTGCAAGCTATGCTCTTTGCAAGCTGCTTATACATATTTCCACTCCTTATATACCCCATAGTTTGGAGGTATTACTGGGCCCCATGGCAAGTCGTGATATCACGCTTCCATTCACATGAGACCCTTTTTGGCATTCTGATGTTACTCAGTGCCCTTTTTGTAATTTAGGGTATTTCCTATTAAGTGAAATCCCTTCGGTGTCCTAACCGAGTGTTCGTTGTAGCTTTCGTGGTCTTATTATGACGCTTCATTTGATTGTTGTTAATTCAGACACCCTTCAAGGATTGCTCCTTGGGTTTTGTTAGGTTACGCCGTTACATCCGGCTAACGTTTTATTATGTTGTGCCCACTATACCGCCTTGTGGTATCGTAGTTGAGCTATCCCTTTTTGGGTTATGACGTCTCCCGTTCTTGGGTAGACTGTTTATACCTTCCTCTAGTGTTTAAGACTAGGTTTAATATCCTCTTCCATGATGGATTATGTTCTTTGGTAGTTTTGTAGTTGTTCTTGGGAACTCCGTCCCGTTTGTTGATCGTTGTGGTGTCCACGTTAGGCTTTTGCCTTACTGTGTTTAGGCTGGGTATGCTTTCCAGCTGTCGTGTATTTACTTGATGTCTTTCAGACATATCCAATGTCTATGCTTACTAGTCGGCGCTCTTTGCGCTTCTTAATCCTCATTCCTTATCTTCAGATGGATTCTCTGAGTTCTTGATACTTGTTACTTAGCGGAGTTCCTTCTCCTTGATCGCCTGAGGTGTCCAGCTGTTCTGCTTTGCATTTACTCATGGTCCGTAGAACAGAGTTGACTACTTCCCGTGTTTCGTACACTACATGTATACATACGTGGGGTACCATGTTGATACGTTACCACTTACCTAACTATGTCAGGCCCGCAAGCTCCTTCGGAGTGCGGTTGTCCCACATCCCGTAATTGGGTACACTCGTAGTGTTCGTCACACGCCTAGGTGAAGTATTCTATTGTCAACTCCTCTTGTATCAATCTATGATACTCACCGTAATTCTGTTGGTTTTGTTTAAAAATCCAAGGTTTAAAAGAAATGTTGTGGTTTTGAATGAAGAATTTTGGGTTTTGAAACAATGGTGCGGTGTTAAAAGAAGTTCTACATGGCATAGCCATGTTTGTGGTCTTGACCAAGTCCAGCTTCCCGCTGACTGGTATGTTCTTAATACAATGGTCAGGCCGTCAGGCCTTTCCAAGGTTTGATTCCTCTAGCTTCCAGGATTTGTGATCCTATAGTTGTTCCACTGCTGTCACGGTACATTACTACGTACCTGTGGTGTGTTAAAGTTCCTCTACATGTTCCTGTTCTTACTGCACTTGCCGTGGCAAGTGCGTGGTACTGTTGGTTTTTGGTTAAGCCTATACCGGTCTTGGTATGGCTTCCACTTGTATCTAATAGTCTTGTTGACTCTTCCCTTGATCATATTGATCTATGTTTGGGATACTCGATCCCTTTAAGTAGCTTCTCGTTGATCTTGACATAGTTGTCTTGGTCGGGGTACGTCTCCAGTCCTAGGAGATCCCCATTTATTTAGTTTTGTGTTTTTCCTTGTTGCTCGTTCCCACTGGTTTACCGTGGTGATTGAGCCTTAGCTTGTCTAGGCACTACTCCCGTAGTCCTATCGGTTCATATCCCGTGGATATCCTTGTAGCTGTGTAAGCTATGTCGGCCAGGTATTGTAACCTTTTGGTATTGTAATTTCGGAGTTAACCACTCCTGACTATGTCCTTAGTCAGCTAGCATACCGTTGGTGGTATTACTTAGCTATTACTGTCCCGTAGACTCGTATCTCGGGCTTGTTCTGTTTCCTTTTTCCGCTCTGTTGCACGCTTAGTGCTTCTTTTCTTGCTGCTGATTGGTTAGCTAGGTTCGCGACTGCTAAGCAGGTCGCCCCATGTTGTTGCATGTTGTAGTCTCCTTATGGTTGGAGTTCTCATTCTACCGCCACTAAGTGCGGTTATTGTTGTTCAACCGGGGTCCATTTCCGGGTCTTCCACTTCTTGGAATCCACTATATGTCAGGTTCTTCCCTCTTGTAGGAGCATCTCATTACTGCCAGATCGGGTTTTCCCGAGTATGAGAGGCTTTCCCTCTCTCTGGCATCCTTTCCCAAGTTATATAGTGGGGATGCGGTGGGCGGGACTGGTACTGTAGGTATCCGGTACTCACCGGGAGTTCCTAACTAGCATATCTCTAGTGCTAACACTCAGACCTTAGCCCTAAGCTTCTAATTCCTAACTCGGTATTTCCTAAACTCGGTATTTCCAGTCATCAGAGCGATACTTCGCTCTGATACCACTTTTTGTAACACCCCTACTATTAATACAATCATTACCGTCCAATCTCCTCGTGCTTCCAGAGTCATGCAGCGGATACATACTTACATACAGTGGGTGATACAATGCCGTTAGCCACCCACGTGACTAACAAGGCTACTACTACTACTACATACAGTATCGGTCTGATGGACCGGAATATCCGAGTACTACACACTTATCATACATACTCCAATTACCAAATCAATTACTAAGACTTCCGTTCATTACAATACTTCAAGTTCAATACAACATAATCCACCTACCGAGTTTACTAGGTTCCAAGTCAAATACAATACTTCTCCCAAGTTCATACATACTCACTAAGAGTCTATCTATTACCCATTCCTCACAAACTACCTACTTCCTAAATACAAGGCGTGCCACCGGTCTCTTACCTTGACCGTATCCGCTTCGGGTACCTGCACACTAAAAACGTTCCCCCTAGGGGGTCAGCTTTCGCTGCATATGATAACCGCATACCCCGCGTACTAGTGAGGGTACGCCGACCACTTGGTCGAATACATGCAGTTCATTTTAATCATAGATACATGCACACATGCTTTCATACATATACTACAATACTTTACGCAAGAATACATACATACACTTCAGTTCATACATAGTATTCCATACAGTCCAACGATACATACTTACCTTTCCTGAAGTCCACAATGCACAATACACATACAGTTCATACGCAATACATATTCCATACATATCCAATACTTGTTAGCTCCATTTTGTCCACCCGTTAATCGGGTGGAGATTACTCTTTTACTCGTTACACCATACTTACACATACATACTCGTACTCATACATACTTACTTACTTACTTACTCTTACTCATGTTAAGTCGTCGGGACCTCCGGCCCGGGGACTACTCCGTCCCACCACCGGGATTTACTTGACTCACCAATCCGGGATGCTACCCATTTAAGGGGTTTGGGCCGCGGACCAGTTTAAGAGTCAGGAATCGGATCCAACCACTTGTGTCTCCTCATCCTCACGCGTGGCCGAAGCTATATCGGACTTCTACTCATTCCAATTTACTCACTTAAGTTAGGAGTTAGATAGTTAGGAATTTAGTAGAAGTCAACATCCAAGCCACATGCACATTGCATTGTTCATATACACACCCATACAAAATACAATACAATATACAAGTACACTATAGATACAAATACACTTCATCATCATTCATATATTTCATGAATTATACAAACTATTGTTCAAGACAAATATCAAGAACAATGTAAGCAAGCACAAGTAGGTGCAATATAGTCGATTCATGCATTTATCTTATTAGGTGATCAAATAAGCACACAAATCGGGGTAACCAGATTAGGATACAGGGCATGAAGAAATCATACCTTTCACCCGTTGACTTTGGACTCACCGACTCCCTTCGGTGTTCAACTATTTGAATCCTATCACATACATACAGTTGGATGGTTAATTATCCATAATTAACCTTACTTATTACTTTCCTAAAGTTTCCTAGTTTATACTTACTAACTCTTTGTTACTTAAATACATTTACTTAAGTTACTTACTTACAATTATTTTCTAAGCTTGTTTATAGCCTTAATGACCATTAAACATCATTAATTATGTCTTAATCATCTTATACAATCATTACCCATCCTTACCCTACCTTAGAATAGCTTTAGAACACATTCTGGAGGGTTTTTAGTAGGGTCCGGGTTAGTGTCCGGGTTTACAAACCCGGACCATATTGTTTGGTCACTCTCGGGTGGAATTTGAGTGTGGTCCGGGTAGGGCTGGGTTTACAAACCCGGACCATGCAGTATAGTTTCTCTCGGGTGAAAATTTTGTGTGGTCCGGGTTTAGGGATTGGTTTGCAAACCCGGACCGTTCCTTTGCAAAACTCTCGGGTGTATTTTAGGGGTGGTCCGGGTTAGTGTCTTGGTTTGTAAACCCGGACCATCCCTTGTAAAAACTTTCTGTCGTGTTTTCATGCTAGTCCGGGTTTGTGTTCTGTTTGCAAACCCGGACTAGTTACAATATAGAAATTTATATAAGTTTTTGAACTTGTTTCAATTCCAAACTTCTACCAAACTCTTCCCCAATATTCCTACATATAATCTAGCATATTTTAGCATTGATTAAGCACTTTAAACTAGCCTAATCCACCTCTATCCAAATCTGTTACAACACACACTCCACTGTTACATTTTTCTTCCACAAATGCTACAGATTTTTCCTTAAACCTTTACCATTCACTACTCCCTCTACCAATGCTTCTCCTAGCATTCTAAATCCATTACTTTGCCACTCTAGTTCTCCTCATTACCTAGACCCTCTTCAAATCCGTTTTCAAGGTACTAAACCACTCACTTAAACTCTCCAAATACACCTAGTTATTACCTAGATAGTTTTCTTCTCTTACACAACTAAGTCCTCCTATTTCCATACAAATTTGGGCAGAGGTTCCCCTATATTCTTAACATTGCCCACATACATTTTCAGCTCACACATTCATTCCAACTCCCAAATCAAGTCACACATCATTCTACACAATATACCACAATATTTTTCCTGCACATACACATACATTACCCAATGTTTACCCAAGTTTTAACCATCTTTTAGACTTCCAAAACTGTTACATTCTCTTCCTCATTATACTACAATATACTTACTACTCATTACCATATACTTTACACATTTCCAATACCCAAAATCTGTTACACTACACAATGCAAAACTAGCTCAAGGTAATGCATTTACCTTGTGATTTTTTTGTTCCTCTTTCTTTCTTCTTCCCTCTTCTTTTCTTTTCCTCTTTTCCCAACAGCTATGAAGATTCAAGCTCTACACTACAACCCATTACACACCACCATTCAATTCTAATAGCCCTAGATTATATTAAAGCTTTAATGCGTATTTTAGGGTTTAGAATTTTCATTACCTTGCAAGGGTGTAGGTGATGCTTAGGATAGCTCAAGAACAATGTTTCCTCTCCTCCAACAAAGCCCAAAATCGGCTAGAGTACCAAAACAACCAACAAGGTTTTAGCTTAATTTCGTTTTGCCCTTAAAGGCTAGAAAAAGATGGAGTTTCAAGAAGATTTTTACCTTAAAAGAACAAGGAGAAGAAGGTGGTGCTAATGGTAGTCTTGAAGATCCAAATGGGGCATACCCATAAAAACGAAAGTTCTCCTTTTCGATTTTTGAAAAGAGAGAAATGTTCCTCTTGATGAGAGGATTCTAATGGTATAGTTTTTATAATAATTGGAGCAAGTTTGGGCACTTAACAAGAGGAGAGAAGGGAGTATTTTTGTGGGTTGCTCAAAAGCTCCATTGTTGTCGCTGGAAGAAGGAAAAGAATAGAGAGGATGAGTGGGTTGGGTGCTGTACGTGAGAAGAAATGAGAGGGTAGGAGAGAGAGAGTGTGAGAGTGGGGTAGTATAGGTTTGCTTTTTACTTTTTAATTTCTTGTCTTTTTGCAAATGAAAAGGGAATTAAGAGGGTGTGTGGGGGATATAAAATCGGACACACACAGCCCCCATGTGGGTTTTGAAATTCTTTTTACATTATTGGACATATAAGTTTTGGTTATTTATGTTTCTACCCCACAACTTCCCGTTTTTGACAGTTTTTACTAATTTCTCGTTTTATTGATTTTATTGGTTCTAAAGCTTCACTAATATTTATTAATGATTATTTAGTTGACCAAAATTGTTACGAGTCTATTTGACCCACTTAAAGACGCGTTTTCCCCGGTTACCTCGAAAAACGCGCTTTAATGTTCATTAGTGTTTTTAATCCATTTTAAGGATCCGTTTTCTTCGGGATTTGTTCCCTACTATTTATTTAGGCTTAATTAAGCCTTTAGAATCCTTATAATACGCTAACCGAGGTCTAATACCTCCTATGGTTAGTTAACGCTTATTTAGCGTCTTTCGCTTTTTAAGCGTTTCTTTATTTCTTTTGGATTTATTTTCCCTTACCAATATTTCTTAATCATTATTAGGCTCTTAAATACCTATTAGGATAATTAAATCGCCATATTTAAGGTCGGGGTATTTCAACTGGCATTTCATGAATTAGCCAAAAATATGGTGACATTTCATATAATTTCCCTTTATAATATTTTGAGTGTGTTCCTTGGTTAACTATTATACTTTATACTCACATTTATATGATTTTTAAAATAAATTTTAATTAAACTTTTATCTTACTCATAATACGTTGACACAAACATGCACATTAACCATGTAATATATTGATGAGTGTCTAAATGAGCATGTTTTAGGGGAGTATTTCATATGTTTAATCAACATTTTCATGCTCATTTCTCCACTCTGGCTTGTTTTCCTCTAGTTTTATGTTTCATTGATGTCTTACACATTTATTGTTTAAACAGGAGGAATAACATAGATAGGAGTAAAGTAGATGAAGAGAGGAACGCGTGGGCGCAAACGGATCCAAAATCGGAGCTGAAACGAAGAAGATAAAGCATTTTCTTTGCTTCTGGTCCGGACCTCCCCTGTGGACCGCCCTGTGGGGCGGTCCAGTCAATTTCAGAACACGGAAAATCGCCTCTGGTGTGGACCGCCCCTGTGGACCGCCCCTGTGGGGCGGTCCCGACGGAAATTTGCCCAGAACAATCGTTTTAAAACGGGAAAAAAGAAGGGGTTTGAGTCATTCTTTGCATTTTACACTTCCACACACACAAGAGAAGAGAAAGAACGTGAAGAAGGAGAAAGAAGAGGAGAAAGAAGAGGAAGAAGAGAAGAAGGAAGAACTCACCTTCTCCAAAGCTTCCAAGCTTCAACAATGGCTTCTTCTTACTCTTTTCTAGTTTTTCTTTCCTCTATGCTTGAGTAGTACTCTATTGTGCTTTGGCTTTGGGATGGGTCTTTGAACCCAAACACTAGATTTTGCTTGTGAATCTTGATTATGCCTTAATATAGTTGTTTCTCTCTCAATTATCATTCAATGTTCTCAAATTGATCTCTTGAGTGCATTTGTGGTGAACCCCATCTACAATTTGGTTTTGAGTTAGGGTTTGTGACCAAATTGAGAGAGAACTCTTAATTTATGCTCCTAGGATTAGTGAGTATAATTTGGAGCTTTGTTCTAGAACTTGCTTATTGCTACTTAGTGAGTTTAGTCCTAATTGATTTTGAAGGCTAAAATTAACTAAGTAAGAATTAACTCATCTTTGGTTTAGAGAGTTATTATTATTGTTCTAAAAGACAACTATGGCATAAGAAGAGTTGCTAGCATATCTAGGTAGTTTGGGTGATTGCCAAATTCCCAAAGTACTTTTCCATCCAATCCATTAAACTATCACCTTTAGTTTATTTGTTGTTCTTGCAATTACTCAACCAATACAATCAAGCTTGCCACCGGCTAAACCCATAATTTACATTTATGCACTTTTGTATATATCCTTTTGCATATTTACTAAGCTTATAATTAGCTAGATAGTTACGAAGTCCCTGTGGATACGACCTTGTTGTACTACAATGATTGGGTTCACTGCCCATAGTTAGCAAGATAGTTTCACACTATTTTGGCCAACAAGTTTTTGGCGCCGTTGCCGGGGACTTCGGTCCAACTATCTGGTTTATTATCTGTTTAGTTTTTGTGCAGATTTTCATTTCATTTATTTGCCCATTTTGTGTATAAATTTTTGTTTCTTTTTTTAGGTACTTAATTCTGATGGATGGTCACTACGATCAAGCAGGAGGTTGGTACGGTTACTCCTATGGCGCAAAGAACTACAATCAATGGGATGTATGTCAGAGGTGCGGAGAATATCATGAGAGCCCCCATTGTCCAACAACAATGTCAGAATTGAGAGATCTCATGGAAAACTTCAAATCATCTATCACTCCCCCAGCAGGAGGTTGGCATGGCGACTACACCGAGCAAAACACCAATCATTGGAGTGTATGTCAAAGGTGCGAAGAGTACCATGAAAGCCCCCAATGTTCAGTCTCAATGGCTGAATTGAGAGATCTCCTGGAGGATTTCAAGTCATCTCCCAAGCCTAACCCCATCTTTGTGTGCCGAGAGTGTGGAGGAGATCATGAGAGTTCCCATTGTCCTATGGTTGCAATAGAGAGAACAACACCATATTGAGGGAAATGGTGGCAGATTTTACCTCAAAGTTTGGGACCCTCCGAAATGATCCAGCAAAGAACGTCAGCTCAGCTAGAACACATGGAGCAACCAGTTCAACAACTGATTGAAGTGGTTCACGAGGAGGAACAACCTGCTGCGGACTTGAGCTACTCTCCAACTCCTCCCCTGTGCAAATCTGAAAGCCCAGCACCACTCCACCCCTGGCTTGACTATGAAGACACTTCATCAAAGAGAGTCTCCACTCTGACTTCAAGGAGCTTTTCCCTCTGAAGTCAGCTACCAATATTTCCCCACTTCTCCGTGCTCTATCAAGATAACGAGGATGCTCACATCCTCAACTTTGAGAAGGAGGAGACACTGTCTCTCTCTGACTCCTTAGAGGAGAGTACCACCACCGACTTCAAGGAGCCATCCCCCTCTGAAGTTGATGTCCACCTCGGCTCTTTCTATGAGCCTCACCCCGAGGTCGAGGATGTCTACATCCTCGAATTTGAGGAGGAGGAGCCCACTAACTTGATCTTCATTTGAAGGATCAAGGCCCCACCCGTGCACTAATGAAGTTGGGTGGAAGCTCAACGTACACCCGCTAAGTGTGGAGGCCACCTTCCCATTTGATCCGGGACCAGAGATAGAAGACAAAGTCCGCCACGGAGTTCTCCCTGCACCGCTAAATGAAGTAAAGGATATCTTCATCCTTAAATTTGAAGAGGAGGCTCCACCAAAATTTGATCCTCGTACCAAGGATCACCCACCTCAACACTTCCACCTGAAGAACGATCGGTGGAGTTTACACTTTCACATCCTAAGTGTTGAGGCCACATTTCCTTTTGATCCGGGTCGTTCCTCATTGCTAGATGATGCCCGCCCTTTCCACCTATTGAAGCCGACTTCAACGTTCATATTCGATCCCGGACGACTTCACGGTGGTATGGTCTAGCCAAAGACCTTAAAGAAGGGCCGCTTACCGGGAGGCAACCCGGATTTCATTTCGTGTCTTGTCTTTAAATTTCGTTAGTTTAGATTTTGCATTGTTTTCAATAATCGGCTATTTTGGCATTCTTTGGACTTGCCCTTTGCGCCCAATTGGTGGCGTCTGTGTTGTGAATATTTTGGAAACAGGTAAGCCCTCTGAAAAAAGGGATGGAATTAGGAACAATTACAAAGGAACCTCTGGCGAAATTTCCTAGAGGACCTTCATCTCCAACGATTGAAGGTAGCACCTCAACGACCCCTCCCACTAGCAAGTGTGCGGGCACCCTATCCTCTATCCACATCTTATCGGGGAGTACTCATTTCACCTATCCTTTATTACTAGCAACAATGACTCCACTATTTTATTTCTTTTTTTTGTTTTCGTTCTCCTTTGGTTTTGTTTTTGCTAACCCTTAACTCCAGTTGTAGTTTGGTTTGCTTCTAGTGTTTTATGCAGGTGCAATTTCAATTCCACACCACAACTAAGCTACGCTACTTGAGGCTAAAGCTCAAGTGTGGGGGAGTTCTACAAACTGATAGCAATAGCAATCTCAGGGGAGTACTAGTTCCTTTTAGTTTTCGTTCTCTCTTCTCTAAATTTTGAATCTGCAAATCTGGGGATAGCTTCTGTGCTATACTGTTTTGTTTGTGTCCCGTGTGCTTTTCCTTTGTCTGCTTCCCGCAAAGGTCTTCTGGAACCTTCCCCGGTTTTGATTGGTGAACAATGGGGACATTGTTCAATTTAAGTGTGGGGGAGTGACCTTTTCGGTGAATTGTGTGCTTAAATGCTTAATACTTCATGCTTATCTTGCGATTGTCCAAAATGAAAAACTTGGACCCTTGTGTTGTGAGTTGTTCTCATTAAGAACAAATACTATTATGAGTTGTGGGATAAATGCTTAAATTTTTCTTTTGATTGCTTTTGAGGAGCATTTTACATGCGGTGTGGCCAAGTGATCTTATATGGTTGGATTTTTATTGCTTTGGGGTTCCTTCTGTCTTCTTTCTTAGGGATTGCTAAGGGGTGCTTCTTCGTGAAAATCCTTTAAGGGACTTGTGAGACGCCATTGGTAACCAACAATGAGAGTTGAGTGTTCTTAAATGCAAAGGCTTGATGCTAAAATGTTATCCTCTCATCTCTTATGCAAAAGTGAAACAAATGCATAAATCTATTTTTCCTTTGTTTTCTTCTCAATGCCATTCTTGAGAGAAGTTGGCCATGGTAAAGCTCTCCAAGTTACCTAATCTTTAGAACTTTGAAGCACTCCGGATCATACCCCGAAACTCTAGTTTTGTTTTTTCCCCTAAGTTCACCCATGCCACCACTAAGAGATGGTTCACACTCCTCAAAGGTTTTAATCACTTTTGCTTCTTCTCTTATCCTACAATTCATGTTAGTATTTGTTAGTCTTGAGCATTCCTTACTTACTTGGGGGCTTGGTTTTGCTTGAGGACAAGCAAAAGGTAAGTGTGGGGGTGTGATGAGTGTCTAAATGAGCATGTTTTTAGGGGAGTATTTCATATGTTTAATCAACATTTTTCATGCTCATTTCTCCACTCTGGCTTGTTTTCCTCTAGTTTTATTTCATTGATGTCTTACACATTTATTGTTTAAACAGGAGGAATAACATAGATAGGAGTAAAGTAGATGAAGAGAGGAACGCGTGGGCACAAACGGATCCAAAATCGGAGCTGAAACGAAGAAGATAAAGCATTTTCTTTGCTTCTGGTCCGGACCACCCCTGTGGATCGCCCTTGTGGGGCGGTCCAGTCAATTTCAGAACACGGAAAATCGCCTCTGGTGTGGACCGCCCGTGTGGACCGCCCCTGTGGGGCGGTCCCGACGGAAATTTGCCCAGAACAATCGTTTTAAAACGGGAAAAAAGAAGGGGTTTGATTCATTCTTTGCATTTTACACTTCCACACACACAAGAGAAGAGAAAGAACGTGAAGAAGGAGAAAGAAGAGGAGAAAGAAGAGGAAGAAGAGAAGAAGGAAGAACTCACCTTCTCCAAAGCTTCCAAGCTTCAACAATGACTTCTTCTTACTCTTTTCTAGTTTTTCTTTCCTCTATGCTTGAGTAGTACTCTATTGTGCTTTGGGATGGGTCTTTGAACCCAAACCCTAGATTTGCTTGTGAATCTTGATTATGCCTTAATATAGTTGTTTCTCTCTCAATTATCATTCAATGTTCTCAAATTGATCTCTTGAGTGCATTTGTGGTGAACCCCATCTACAATTTGGTTTTGAGTTAGGGTTTGTGACCAAATTGAGAGAGAACTCTTAATTTATGCTCCTAGGATTAGTGAGTATAATTTGGAGCTTTGTTCTAGAACTTGCTTATTGCTACTAGTGA
This sequence comes from Limonium bicolor, assembly GCA_023374045.1. Taxonomy (NCBI): domain Eukaryota; kingdom Viridiplantae; phylum Streptophyta; class Magnoliopsida; order Caryophyllales; family Plumbaginaceae; genus Limonium; species Limonium bicolor. Next base: position 53,838,702 of record CM041781.1, read on the forward strand.
GTTTAGTCCTAATTGATTTTGAAGGCTAAAATTAACTAAGTAAGAATTAACTCATCTTTGGTTTAGAGAGTTATTATTATTGTTCTAAAAGACAACTATGGCATAAGAAGAGTTGCTAGCATATCTAGGTAGTTTGGGTGATTGCCAAATTCCCAAAGTACTTTTCCATCCAATCCATTAAACTATCACCTTTAGTTTATTTGTTGTTCTTGCAATTACTCAACCAATACAATCAAGCTTGCCACCGGCTAAACCCACAATTTACATTTATGCACTTTTGTATATATCCTTTTGCATATTTACTAAGCTTATAATTAGCTAGATAGTTACGAAGTCCCTGTGGATACGACCTTGTTGTACTACAATGATTGGGTTCACTGCCCATAGTTAGCAAGATAGTTTCAACACTATTTTGCCCAACATATATCTCATAGAAATGTCCATCTACTGCTTGTGTTGGTTTGGAAGTAATTTCCACCATATCTTTTATTTGTTGATTTAAAGTTTTAAATTTTTAAAGTATATACTCATACAATTTGTCATAGTATATACTCACAGCTTGGGTGTATTAATTACTATGTTGTTCCCCACGAAAAGAAAAAAGAATCAAATTTAAAAAGATAATACTACTACAACACGTTAATTGGTAAGATTATAATAATATTAAAACAGATCAAGGGTTGGGATTTAGTCCGCCCCAGACGGATATTTGTCTTCCGTCACCAAATATTCACCGGTATCTCGCTGTATATGGTAGGTTAATTAATTGTCGCAACTCTAGATCGGTTCGGAGATTAATTTGAGCAGGTCCTCCCTGCGTGCAAACGCAACTTTGGTTGCGTTATGATAAAGCTGTGTGTGGTTATCCTCTGGTAACCGGACACATACTCAATTTACAAAATTTTAACCTCTTGTATGCTGACACTTGTTCTGCATAATCTCCACAAAGAGATTCAACTCCTAATTAGGGGTGATCATTTGGATAATTCGGTTAACCGAAATCCAAATTGTAAAAAATAAATTGGATTTCGGTCATTTTGGTTAAAAACTGAATTATCCAAATTAACACCAAAACCAAATTAACCATTATCCAAATTATCCGAAATCCAATTTTTTTTAAAGTGAAATCCGAAATCCAAACTAAAATCCAAATTTTAGCTAGTTTGGATTTCAACTTACCAAAATTTAGGGTTTGTGTTTGACTATTTGTCACTAAAGACTAAAATTAGAAAATAGAATATTCTTTTGTAAAGAAAATTTGGATAATTCGGTTAACCGAATTACAGAAAGTCAAAACCAAATCCAAACCAAATTATAATTAGGATAATTCGGTTAACCAAAATTTTCAATTCGGTTAGAAAATTTGGTTAAAATTCCAAAAAATAAAATCGGTTAATTCAGTTTTTGGATAAATCCAAAATATCCAAACTGAATGCTCACCCCTACTTCTAATCGCTGCCACCAAACTAGGCCTTTGTGTTTTAGACAACAATATCGAAATAGTTCTCAGCCACCTGACCCAGACGTTTATGTAAGCGGTTAAACTAGCTATTAGAGTACAAAAAGATGTTAAGTGTTCTAAATAGAAAAAATTAGTTTTCTAAAAAAAATCTCTTTACAGTAATATCTCTTCTACTCATTTATAATACATTATCAGTGTGACATCCTGTCAACAATATATCCTAAAAGTGTGACTCAATCTAAAAAGAAGTATTACTTTTTCTTTTTATGTGATGGCTTTGTCAATTACTCAGGTGTGGAAGAACAGAAAAATAGTATTAAATGATTGGGTATGGAGTTTCAATTGCTATTATACATTCTTGAAGATCAAATATTTGAAGGGGAAAAATAAATTGATATTTGTGGGTTTTATAGTTTCATAATATTTTGTGCTCTCCTATGACGACACATCTATATTAACTGTCTCAATAAAGATTGATTTTATTATTATATCAAATTAGTATCACGTGAGACATTGTGTCAAAGATTAATATCACGTGATACATAATGCCAGAAATTAAAATCACATGAGACATTGTGCTAGATAGTTATCACGTGAGACATCATGTCAGAAATTAATATTACGTGAGGCATTGAGCTAGAATTAATTATCATGTGAGACATCGTGCCACAAATTACTATTACGTGAAGCATTGCGCCATAATTTATTTACTTTTGTTAATTTTTAGTTGTTGACGTTATTTTTGTAATGCATCATTTTCTCATTTTGTAGTTACTTTTATTTTCAAAGACATAAAGGCATAGTGCCATACATTATTGTTACGTGTGATATCGTGCCAGACTAACTATCACTTGAGGCATTGTGCTAGATATAACTATAGGTGATCATTCGGACGGCGGGCTAGGCCGGAGAGAATTTTTAGACCCATCAAGCCTGCTTAAGGTAACCGGGCCCTGTTTTTGTATTGTTGGGGTCGGGTCGGTTTTTTTATTTTTAATATAAAATTAATAAAAAATCATATAATTATAATCTATTATATGTAATTTTAATATTTATTACAAAAAATTAAATTTAATATGTATGTTATTATTTTTTTAAATAATAAAATAATATAAAAATCGGGTCGGGGCGGGCTTGTTCGCGATCTCAAAAATGGGTCGAGGCCCAACCCAAATTATTTTCGGGCCTATTTTTATCACCATGGCTCGCCCTAAAACCGAATCGGGCCCGGGCCCATTAGGCTTTTCCAGACCGGGCTGTTTGGCCCAACACATTATGATCATTCTTAGATATAACTATCACCAGAGACATCGTGCCAGAAGTAACTACCACGTGAGACATCATGCTAGAATTTTTTTTATTTTTTATTTCATTTATTTTGCACTCTTTGAGTTATTATGTTTCACATATTTATAAGTATCACATGAGGCATATTGTCAGATATTAGTATCATGTGAGGCATCGTGTCAAATATTAGTATCTCGTGAGGCATTGTACCAGAAATAAATATCACGTGAGACATTGTACCATGAATAAATATCACGTGACCTGAAATAATTATCACATGGAGCATCATGTCATAATTGATTTATTATTTATTATTTATTATTTTATTTTGCATATATATATATTATATATTATAAAGTTCATCCTTATTTGTAATGTTTACGCAGCTATAAAGAGCATTGCGCCGGTTAATTTAAAATTTATGTTATTTGATGAAATTAAAGCATTACGTCGAAAAGTCATTGATTTTGATATAAAAGTGATGTCATGAAAATGATACATGTATGATCGTTTTCTAAATTGTTTAGTTTATGATATATCATAAAGAATGTTCAAGCATTGCTAAACTTGACTTTACGGCCTTGAACATGTATGAGAAGCGCATCGTGCCTGAAACTTTGACTTCAATATGCTATAAAGATCATTATGCCTGAAAATTTATATTTTAGTATGCTGTAAAAGGCATCACACTTGAAACTTTTGATACGATCAATATAAAGAGCATAGTGCCAGATTTTTTGATATTATGATATGATATGAGTAAAAAAATTGTGCTAGAAAGTTTTGAACTTAATATGATATGATATTGGTTAGTGCGCTGGAAATTTTTGACAATATCTGAAAATAGATGTATTGATCAGATCACTGATCTAAAAGATGTATAACACCTGATGTTTGATGAAGTATCTATTTTTTGTATAAGGCAAACATTGTATAATGTTTCATGAAGAATTGTGATGGTATTACACCAGAGAAATTAATGAAAATAGCTAGTAGTAGTTTTTTTTTTAAAAAAAACTACATATTGACATACCATGATAATGTATATAAGTTTTGACCTCTATGATGAAATATACATACATACATACTGAAATACCCCTAACTACTAAAACATGATTTAAAACATCTAATTATATATATATATACATATATATTAAGGCGTAAACATTCCTTAACAATTATTTGAAAAAAACAAAAGTCATTAACAGGCAAAACTATGCTTTGTGACCATTTAGGGCAAACATTTGCCCTAATGAACTTGAAAGGTTGTATAACCTCAACTAGGATCCAAAGTGGATTCAGCCTTATAATTAAGGTATGAATATAATAAAACCATTGTCAAAGCAAACCAAACTCTAGATTGAGTTAAAACACAAAAAGGAGCTCTAAAACTCCTTAAGACACATTTTTATGAAAGTGCCAAGAATTGACTTTGGGTGACTAATTAGCCTTGTATCACCCTAATCAACATGTGTACTACTTAGTATCACATTAACAACCCTAAATCAAATGATTTACAAAAGAAACCAAAGTTTGCACCAAAATGTGAATAGTACCCAACTAGTGCCAAATTAAGCCTTAATTACCTATCATTGTCAATGGTCAACTAATGACCCTAATGTTGACCAAGGAAGGCATAAATAAGAAGGGGTGTAAACACCTTGCAAGTCATGAAAACAAATCTTCCAAAGGACATTTGTCACCATTTACTATTCATAACCTTACATTTTCCTTACTTAAGTTCAAAACTAGACTTTCTCTTTCCTTCCATCATGTTCCAGCCGAGTTTCCTTCCTCTTTTGACCTTCAGTTTGAGTTCTTGAGCTGCCATAGAAGAAGATCAACTCCCACTTCATAAGATAATGTCTTAAGACATATTTTAGCTCATTTTCTTCCTCTTTTCAAGACCTACACATTGAGCTAACTTCCAACCTCATCCCATTTCTCATTCTCAGCGAGTTTCTCTTGGAAGGAAGCTTCAAAATCGACTGAAAAAAGATCAAGGAGCAAAGTAAGATAAAAATCATTCTTAAGGTAAAATGGTTCTTTAAGCTTCCATCTCCATTCCTACTCTTTTAATGGATGTATTCCTTGAACCATTCCACTCATTTCCTTCCCCTTGACATGCTTATTCAGTATATCTTTCAATTCTCTAAGGGGTGGCCGAAACAAGTCAAAATTCATTCCTTAAGGAATTTTGCAAAGGTAACTTCTACTAGTTTTCTACCTTGCTATAGTCAGCTTGATTATCATAGATTTGGAGTAGATTTAATGCTCTTCTTAATCTCCTAAATTAGGGTTGAAAACTCCCTTGGAAGAGCTTGATATTCTAAGGTAATTCACCTTGAAAATTCATGTTTTATGAATTCAAATTCCTTCCTATGGCTAGTTCATGTTTAGAGCTTAACTTAGGCTTGTTCTTGCTGTCAAGTACATTTCAAGAAGTTGAACAAAGTCCTTCTAGGCTGCCGTGACCAGAATTAAGAGTTTGACATCAAAATTTACAAGGTATAAACCTTAATCTCATTTTCTATACCTTAAAGTGCTCTTAATCTTATGGTCATATTATTGCCGAGAGTGAACTATGGAGAATGGTCAATTTTGACCTTAGAATGACTAAGAAGTGACTTAGTTAACTTTGGCTAATCATTTAAGTGATTAAATAACATAATTGTCAAATTTAAGATATTATGTGGTAAATTGGTAATTACTGAAAAGATGTGTCTGAGGCCGAGAATATACAGTGTTTTTAAAGACCATTTAAGTGTAGTTTTATGTTACAAAATCAAAGTTGTAAAAGGCCATGTCATTTGGCCATTTCATTATGTTATTTAAAGTTTAAATTACATTTAAAGTAATTCATATCATTATTATAGGGTTTGGGGGGAAAAACCGTAAATAAACAAAATTATAAGGGCTATATGGTAATATAGCTGAAAGTTAGGATTTAAAATGAGTTTAAATGAAAATTGTAAGATTTTACAAAGTTTGGGGGGTTAAATTGTAATTCTAGGAAAATTTGGGGTAAGTTTTATAATTACTGGATATTGGTGGTCAAGACAATGTTCGAAAGGTCAACATTGACCATAGTAGAGGCCTTGACCAAATTAGGTGATTAAATAATTTAATTATCACCATATATTAAATTTTGGAGTTAAATGTAAAAGTTACATAATAAGTGGGTGAATTTGTGATTTCCAAAAATACTGGGCTAAAATGACATTTAGAACAAACTAGGGTCTGTCGGGAAATTTTAGGAATTTTTGGAGATTTTATTGGAGCTATATATACTATGGTGTATAATATATAGTTATTATGACATTTGTAAAGTTTAAGTAATAAAAGGGGTCATTTGGTAAATGAAGAAAACTTGTGGGGCTGGGAAATAATTCTGGACAGACAAGGGGTCTGTTCGGAATTTATTAAATATATTATAACCATAGGTTATACATAATATGAGAGTATAAGTGTTATAATATATGGTATATGGCTATAATGTTAACATTATATAACTAATGTGGTAAGTTTGTAAATAATGGGAAGTTAAGGGCTTTGGTGAGAGTTAGAAAGATTAGAAATGAAATTTAGAATATGATTTATAATGTTATAATGGTTATAACAATTATAAGATGATAATATTCATTAAGGGAAAAATGAATATATTATAAAGAATATCATTTTTATAAATGGGTTCTATAATTCATATATAAACAAATATATGATATGGAGTAAATTATAAAATATGGTTGGACAACCATATAATACTATTAGTGGGATGATATAAAATGAAGAAATAGAATTATAAAACATTGGATAAGAAGTTCTAATGTTAAGGAGTAAGTTATGAAGCAATGGTGGATTATATAATTCAAGATTTATAATATGAATTATATGAGTTTGTATACTTGGATAAACTAACCAAGGTAATATAATTAAGTCAAGTCAACTACATTGACTTGGTCAACTACATTGACTTGGTCAACTACATTGACTTGGTCAACTCAATTGACCAACTCTCGAGTAAGATAATTATAAGGGAAATGTATAACATAAGATCAAGTTGTACATAAAATATAGTGGCAACTATACAAATACACACTTATATAATATTGTACATGGTATATATATATTATATATATAATATATATATATATATATATATATATATATATAAGTTTATATATGCAACAAACCTATAATGGAAGGAGATAGGTTATTAGGAGATTATATCCTAAGTTGGAAATGTACAACAATGTGCTAATGCACGAGTTATAACACCGACACAACAAATCCTGAGTAAACCCGAAAACCCGAGAAACGACAGTTAGTTAAATAACGAGGAAATAAGCCGGAGGGATTAGCGATAGTATAGGAATAGTGTATCGTATTATTTGCATGGAATATTAATACGTAGTGTAATACGTATTCCAGACTTGTCGATTTTCAAGGAGCGTCGGATTAGCGTGAAATCGTCACGCTAGCGTATATTCCGGTGAACGGTATGTTGTTATATGACTTGATTGTCTATGAGGATTTCCTCAGTTCAGACTTGTGTGAAAATCTGTGATAAGATTAACTGTCTGATTGTGTGAATTAATATGCATGAACTGTATATTATATTGTTGCCTTACTATCGTTATTTCATGCGATAACAGTATTGTTCGTATATACTTATATATATATATAAAATGAACTAACGGGAATAACACTATCCTATATTGTTATAAGAGACAAAATGATAAATAGCGCAGGGTAATAAGATGTATATTATCCGAGATATCTAAGAATTTACTTAGATACAGAGCAATGACCTGATTTAATGCCGCTCTTGTATTATTACTATCGAACGGTATGAATCACCTAGAGACACTAGGTATAAGACCTTGATGGCACACATTCGAATTGTAATTACCGAGATGTAAATGATATTTAGGATTTAGATTAAGTGACCTTAATCTATCGGTATCATATGTATGGAGGAAGAGTATGGAGAAATCCAAGGGGATGTGGCTCTTAGTGCGCGCTGTGATCACAAAAACGATGCAAGGATGTCCGCATACGGGTCCTTATGCTCAATACAAATTCCAACAAACTAAGATGGTTCGTCGGTCGGATACTCCGCCGCTGGAGGTGGCTACTGCCATTCGTGACCAGCCGAATATAGGGGTATGGTGTAGAGATGCGTCGGTTTAACGAGACGCGTCGGTTTAATGAGACGTCGTCAATAGGCATAAGATATCAGACTGAACAATTTACGAACAGCTAGATAGCTCGTATAATTGGTGAAATTTATTTGGGCTTAAAAGCCAAGACAGGAATAAATACACATTTATAACTCTCATTATTTCGCCTCGTTGTTTAGTATGCTTATGCTATATTGTTATGTGCTATGTGAAACACATGTGTTATGGTTGTTTATTGTATGGTTGTTTCAGTTGTTTGCTTTACAGTTTTACTATTGAATCGGTATTGCATGAAAATGGACTGCATGCTCTCGACCAATTAACTGGGGGCTCGAGGGGGCATGATAGTTATATAGTGATATACTCAGCAGGGGCTGATCTATACTGTACAAACTGATTATTCAGGAGAGTAACTGATTGTCGACGCAGAGTCGTGACCTTTTGATTAGTGGTATACATTTTGGAGACTGTTATATACTAATGATTTTGGACTCGGGGTTAGTGAGCCGAGGTGTATATTTGTAGTAGCTCACGTGTACGAGATTTACTTACTGCGGGAAATCGTTTCGTATTGTGATTGTTAAGTAAACGTGTTATCACTCGTATGGGCGAGTGAGAACGGTAACACAAGTAGTTTGATAATGTTTATTACCATTGCGAAGTGTTTATTTGAGTACGACAATTAGACGACAATTAGAAGTCATTTTTAGTAGGATTGTTACAAAAGTGGTATCAGAGCGGAGTACCGCTCTGATTACAAGAGATAGTAGTTAGTGTACCGTGAGCCTAGGACATTAACCTACGGGAAATCGTTGAGGGGGTTGTGACCAAGTAAGGTCCAGGAAATTGCTAAAAGCAAGTGTGTTTAACGCCTTTAGGGCCATTTGAGTTGATGAATGATTGCAATATGGTAACTATCGAGTGTTGACTAAATTAAACTTGTTTCATATGTCTAGTTGAGATCGCCGAGCTGGTAGGGTAGAGGTAGAGGTGGTAGGGCTGGAGGGGCCGCTCCTATGGCCCAAGCCCAGGGGCGTTGCGAAGACGGTAGCTGCCGTCTTTGCAGAGTTGGCCCAGATGGGCGGTATACAGTTTGGAGCACCGCCACCACCACCACCTATAGTCCCTCCCCCACCCGCACCGATAGAGCCGAACTGGCGGAAGAGCGTTGCTGATACATGGGTTCCTACTTATGATGGAGTGGCAGACCCTACAGTCCTGAAGAGATACATCGTCGAGCACAAGAAGGCTTTCGACGCCATTCACATGCCTGCTGAGCACCAGGTCGGGATAGCGACCTTTCACCTGAAGGACGCCGCCAGCACTTGGTGGAGGTCTGTGAAGGCCCATTACCTTGTTGTGGAGGGGTTCGCCTAGATGGGGTTTGTGAAGCTGTTACGGGAGAAGTATTACCCTGCTCACCTGAAGTAGAGGAAGAAGGAGGAGTTCAAGGCGCTGAGACAGGGGAATATGAGAGTAGATCAGTACTACGCCTTGTTCATCGGATTACTACTTTGTCCCTGGCGTTGTCTATTATGAGACCATGAAGGTCAAGAAGTTCAGAGGTGGGCATCGATATCAGATCAAGGCGGCCATGGGTGCTGCTATGTATCCCACGGTTCATGTATTTTAATTAACAGTTTGTACATTACAACTCAATTTGATTTAATTCAAGTGTCAAAGAACTTACTAATGCATTATAGGAGTGCTATTATGTGACTTCTCGAACTGAGCTGTTGGTGAACAGTCGGGATGACACCCAGGGGCAAAAGCGTAAGGCCCCCGAGAAGGAGGCCGAGGTTACAGCTGGTAGCAGCGGCGACAAGCGCAGAAGTAAGGACCGCTTTTAAATAAGTAAAAAATACTTTGCTTGCATGCCTTAATATCCACAAATCCTAACTCTCTAATGATAACAGGAAGAAGTTCTTCTCCTAGAAGAAGGAGCAGGCCAGTCAGAAGCGCAAGGAGAAGGTTCCGCAGCTGACCGGACCTACCTATGATGCCCAGCCTCTGAGATCTGCACCCCCTAAGGGTAAGAGATCATATCCTCGTAATTAAGTTGTGAATTAACTACTCAATTTTCCATTCCTTTCCTAATCCAACCATTACGTTGTAGTAGGGTGCGCACCCCAGCGCCACTTTCACTGCCAACGCTGTGGTAAGGACCACCCGGGTGTAGACTGCGCCGGGAACTCAGTGGACTGCCGCCATTGCGGGAAGAAGGGTCATAGGGCCTTCGAGTGTTTCTTGAACTCGGAGAGCCGACTCTACCGCCCACCTAGAGGCACTCAGAGCGCAACGTTCAATGGAGCTGGAGCTCGAGATGGCCAGAAGGGGCTGCCATCCACTGGCCCGAAGGGGCATCAGTAGACCCAGAAGACGAGCCTTCCGGGCAACAGGACTCTGAACGCCGCGGGAGCATCAGGCGCTGGTACGAGGACACAGCGCGGTGAAGGTTAGCTTATAACCTTAAACCACTAAACGAAAGCATGATTAAGTGTTAAACGCTTTTCTTCGGCATGAATGCGTGTTTTAAATACCATTTAGACAAACGACTCACTTAGGAAACCTTTTATATCTCTTAGGAGACTTTGATATGTGCTACCCCACTCTCTCAAGACTGAGATCACCTAGACCCGTGGAGGAAAGACGGGAGTACCCTGGCGAGTTGTGTCATGTAGTCAGACTGGGCATGATACTTCTTCGAGAGTTCCAAACCCTAGATGAACAAATCGCCATAGTAGATGAGTGTAGAGCTTTGGGAAAAGGGATTAGGGGGATTTTATACCTCGGTATTTATTAGGGGTTCGAAGATGAAGCTGCACATGATGTGCTTAGGGAAATACTGGGATCCACAAACTAGGGTTTATCAAGAGGTGAGGACAGTAGATGACATATTAATACCTAGGATACCTGAGAGTTTCCAAACCTTAGTGAAGAAAGCGATGGATATCGCCCAAGACTGTGAGTCATACCCTTTACCCGACATGACACCTGATGTGTGCATCATCAACTACAACAAGAAGGGAGGAAGACTTGGATTGCACCAAGACCGGGATGAGACATCTAAGTCCATCACCAGAGGAATACCGGTTATATCATTCTCCATTGGCGATGATGCTGAATTTCTTTATGGAGACCAGAAGAGAATGGATCTAGCTAGCAAGATCGTTCTCAAGTCCGGGGATGTATTGGTATTTGGTGGAGGCTCGAGAATAGTGTATCATGAAATTAAGAGCATTAAGCTCAACACCCCACCAGCTCTAGTTAATGAGACCTATATCCGACCCGACCGGTTAAATTTAACTTTCAGACAGTATTGATGTAATGTGACAACTATGTATGTAATCATGTAGTAATACCAGTTGGATAAATGAAATAAGAGTTTGATTTCCCATAAGCATACATTTTCAGTTTGTTAATACTACGAATTCTTAACTCTATGCCACAAAAGAAGGGTACCTTGAGCATCTTAGACATGGCCAAGCCAAAGAGCTCGGTAATGTCATCACAGGTATGACAATTAACAACCGACAATAACTAAGTTGAATAATTTGACTCAATGCTAATATGAACAATAATCTCATGTACCTAACCTATCGATGGTGTCAGTACGTCTATCTTGTTTGATTCCGGGGCTTCACAATCGTTTATCTCTTCTGTTGTTGCGAAGAAACTGAAGGCAGGCCCCACAAAGCTCTCAGACTCTATAGCCACTCTTCCTTCTAAGGAGAGGGTCATATGCGCTAGGCAGTACACGGGACTCTAGATCAGTATCATGGCTCAGATTTTCCCCATTGACATAGTAGAGTTCGATAACTTGGGCTTCGACGTCATTGTCGGTATGGACTGGTTGCAGAGGCACAAGGGTCGTTTACATTATGCAGAGCATCGACTACAGCTCAAGGGGCCGAGCTGCAAGACAGTGTCATACCTCAGTGTGAGGAAAGAATCGACTGTCAAGATCGTGTTAGCACTATCCCTGATGAAGGACATGAGGAAGGGTGATCATGCCTTTCTCTGTTATGTTCAGGACACGAGGCAGAGCGATGAGATGAACTTAGATATTCCAGTCGTGGTAGACTTCCCCGGCTTGTTCCCCGATGAGCTGCCAGGCATGCCGCCTGTGCGCGAAGTTGAGTTCTCCATCGACCTATTACCAGGTACGGGGACTATCGCTAAGGCACTCTACTGTATGACACCTGCAGAGATGAGGGAATTGAAGCTGCAGTTGGAGGATCTCCTCAACAAGGGATTTATCCGACCGAGTGTATCTCCTTGGGGTGCTCTAGTGCTGTTCGTCAAGAAAAAGGATGGTAGTTTGAGGCTTTGCATCGACTACCGCGAGCTGAATGCGGTCACTGTCAAGAACAAGTACCCATTGCCGAGGACAAATGACCTATTTGATCAGCTGAGAGGTGTTGACCAAAAATACATAGTGAATATATATACTTATGGGCAAAGAAAAGGCAAGTGCACCTAGTCGATGTAGTACAACAAGTGTCATATCCACAGAGAAATTGTTCAATTATCCTAGTCTCCGTATTTAAAAACAAAAATAGGGGGTTGAGCCGGAGGCAAGCTTGATTGTTTAGGATCAGTGCAGAATTAATAAACACAGTAAAATAAGGTGAATTAATTGATATGGATGGAAAAAGATATCCTAGGATAGTGGGCGAATTGCCTAAATTACTTAAACAAATTTATAACCATGTCTCAATTATTTATTGTCTATTAGAGTTAATAAGGGTAAGTTACGAACTCTTAGTAATAGCCTCAGTATTTTCCTACTCAATCCGGAGTGTAAATACCAAGGTTTATTCCTTCGTGGTACTAATGTCTATCTCAAAATCATATGTTGATAGTTACCATAAAAATGCAGTAGTTTGTCGCGTAAAACATTTAACAATATTTCTTGAAAGGAATAAAAACAAGTATAATAAATGAGACAGATAATAAATATTTATTTAAGTAATATTAGGGTCAAACCCCATCCTAGGATACAAATAAAAATTACTCAGACATTAACAGAAATAAAAAGATAGCAGAGATAAAATTAGCCATTATTTGGAAACTACTGGAGAAACGGGTCTGCTTCTTGCTCCTGCTCCTGCTCCTGCTACCTCTCTTCTTATGTCTTTTGTTTTTGCTGAGTACGTGAGTATGGAGTGGTGGTGATGTGGAAAAGAAAATAAAATGAAGAATGGTGGGGTGGTGAGAGTACGTGAGAAATGAAGATGGAATAGAGGTGTAGTGGTGATCAGATGATCGATTGTCTGTTTTTTTATGAAGAAGCAGTGGGTTTATATAGAAGAAAGGAGGAGGAAGAAGACAGGGCTGGAGCATGTGTGAAGAATTTAAGGAGTGCGGCGCCTGATATTGCTGATGGGGTAGATCGATATGTTTGTAGGCACCGCAAATGAGGAAAAACAGCGAAGCCGGTGCAGATCTTCAATCGCGTGATTTCTGGATTCGGCGCAGTAATTTACACGTGTCCGGATTTGTGTCCGGATAGGGCTCATCAGGACGTGAGACGTCCGCGTTTCTGTCCGCGTAAGGACACAAATGTCCTAGCGAGATTTGTTCCTGTCCGCGTTTGAGTCCGCGTAAGGACGCATTTCCTTTGCTTCCTGTCCGCGTTTGTGTCCGCGTAAGGACAGGAGTTGTCCGCGTTTGTGTCCGCATAAGGACAGGAACGCGGACACATGTATTTCGTCTCATCTTGTTCTACAAACTTCGACAGGCTCCAGATTCTTCGTTTGAGCTCCGTTTTTAGATCCGTTTGCGCCTACGTTCGTCTCTTCGTCTACTTTGCTCATAGATTGGTTTTCCTCATGTTTAACCAATAAATATGTAAGATAACCAATAAACATAAACTAGAGGAAAACTAACCAAAGTGAAGAAATGAGCAAGAAAAGTGCTAATATAACATATGAAATACACCAATAAAACATGCTCATTTGGAAACTTATCACACACCCACACACACTTACCTTTTTGCTTGTCCTCAAGAAAAACCATGTACCCAAGCAAGTAGGGAATGCTCAATACTAACAAATATTATTATGAAGGGTAGGATAAGGAGGTGAACAGTACATGATCTTAGACTTTTTGAGGAGTGTGATCCATCAACTACTGGTGGCATAGGTGTGCTCAGGTAAAAATAAAAATTAGAGTTTCGGGGTATGATCCGGAGTGCTTCAATGCTTCTCAGTTGTGGTGACTTTGAGAACTTTTATCACGCCAACTTCTCTCAAGAATAGGCATTGAGAAGAAAACAAAAGGAAAAATAGATTTATGCATTTGTTTCACTTTTGCATAAGAGATGAGAAGATAATATTAGGCTTCAAGCCTTTGTATTTAAGAACACTCAACTCTCATTTGTTGGTTACCAATGACGTCTCGCAAGTCCCTTGTTTATTTTTATTTATTATTTTTTTGACAGAGAAGCACCCCTTAGCAATCCCTCAGAAAGAAGACAGAAGGAACCCCTAAGCGATAAAAATCTAACCATTTCAGATCATTTGGTCACACCGCATAAAAATGCTCCTCAAAAGTAATCAAAATGAAAAATTTTGTACCATTTATCCCATAATTCATAACAGTATTTGTTCATAAAGAGAACAACCCACATATAAAGGGTCCACGATATTGATCTTGGACAAACTCAAGATAAGCAGAGAGATTAAGCATTTTAAGCAATGTGTCAATTAAGAGAGACTTAAGACGAGCGACAGAGAAGTGAGTCCTCCCCCACACTTAGACTGGAGCAATGTCCTCATTGCGTAGGAAAAATTAAATTAACAAGGGCATGCAATCTACCGGAGTACCTCACACAATTCAAAGCAGTAGGGAATATGTAAAATTTGAAGTGCAAAGCAAAGAGACTGTACTCCCCAGAGTTCGCAGAGTGTTTAAGCAGAGCTCCCCCACACTTGAGTTCAGCTATAGAATGACGTAATATGTTCCTAGAAAGAATATTCTCTACAGCCAGAAGAACTCAAGTGAAATTAAAACTCACCATATTTATTTAAAGGAAAATAAACACATAGAGTGAAAACCGGAAAAAATAGAAGTACTGTAAAATGATAGACAGTGGGAGAACTTCTCCCATACTCGATGTTTAACCTCAGAGTAGCGGAGCTCGGTACTGGTGTGGACACGAAGTTGCACCTGCATAAGATACTAAAGGCAGCCAAACCAATACCAGGGCTAACAGTGAAATAAATGAGTATATATATATTT
Source organism: Limonium bicolor (assembly GCA_023374045.1). Taxonomy (NCBI): domain Eukaryota; kingdom Viridiplantae; phylum Streptophyta; class Magnoliopsida; order Caryophyllales; family Plumbaginaceae; genus Limonium; species Limonium bicolor. The sequence goes on from CM041781.1 coordinate 53,853,879, forward strand.
TTTTTGTAAATAAAAGATAAAAATATTGAAATATAGGGAAATAGACTGTAATAGAAAGCAAAATAGAAATTCGGGTTGCCTCCCGAAAAAGCTGCCCTTCTTTTTAAGGTCTGTGGCTAGACCGTAGTAAGAGTTAGTTCAAACCTGGGGGTGGTTATGAGGAGGAGATCCAAAGCATGACTCGAAGGCATTTTTGAGTTTTCACCTGGATGCATGTTTACCTTTCTTCTGTCTGTTTTTCTTCAGGGATTGGTGGTGGTGTCTCTGTAATGGACATTCCATCGGGAAGGGTGAAAAAGAGAAGTGGGGAAGATGGTGATTGTGTGTCCTTCACAAGCTTGAGATCCTTGGAGTTGTTGTATGGAGTCCTTCCTGATGGATATACCAGCTATTCATTATAAGCTCGAAGGGTGATTGTCCCTCGGGCCACCATAATGTGTGCATCGGCTGTGGCAAGGAAAGGTCGTCCAAGGATGAGAGGTGTAGTGGAGTTCTCTTCGATGTCCAAGATGACAAAATCGCATGGGAAGTATAAGTGTTCCACTTTAATGATAACATCCTCCACCACTCCTCCGCTTGGGTAAGCTACCGAACCATCCGCCAGTTGAAGGGTCATCTTGGTCTTTTTTTCTCCCAATTTCCAGCTTTTTGAAAGTGGAGAGGGGCATCAAATTTATGGAGGCACCCAGATCGCAGAGGGATATGGAAAGGAGGTGTTACCAATTGTGACTGGAATGGTGAAGCTGCCTGGATCATTGCATTTCTAAGGTAGTGGTTGTTTCAGAATAGCTGAACAAGCTTCATTGAGTGGTACGGTACCGACTTCGAGCAATTTTGTTTTGTTGGAGATAAGGTGCTTGAGAAATTTTGCGTAGTTTGGCATTTTGGCAATGAGGTCTACAAACGGTATGTTGACATTTAATTGTTTCAGTACTGTCAGAAACTTCCCATATTCAGTATCCAATTTCTGCTTTTGGAGTCGGTTGGGAAATGGTAGAGGCGGTTCTTGTGGAGAAGGTTTTGGAGCTGGTGGAATAGTGAGAATGCTGGGAGATGTCTTTTCTACTGGGACCTCAACTCTTTCCTTATTATCCTCTTGGGATTCTTCTAACCTTTGTGGGATGTGAATCTCGTTGGTTTTTCTACCGCTTCTCAAGGTATCGCCTTAACCTCTTCTTCTTCTAAATCGAGCTTTTCATTTTCATAGCTGGCTACCAACTCCTTAGGGGTAGGTCTTCTCGGACTGAATGCGATTTTTATAGATTGTGGCGGAGGTTTCAAGCTCAGCTATATTCCCTTTGGATGTTTCAACTGCTATTACCCACTCTTGAAGGGAAGGGTGAAGTTCTAGAACCTTAACTGTCCTGGCCACCTCCATCTTTTCTTCCTTGTGTTCCTTCACATAGATGCATTTGGCTTGCTCTTTTGGATTTGGCTTCGGTTGGCTTGGAAAAGTCCCTGGAGGTCTTTGAGCAAGTTGTTCAGCGATTTGATTGAATTGACCTTCGATTTTTTGGTTGAAAGCTTCTTACGCATAAAGCTGACTTTGAGTCATAGACATGAATCCCTTAATCATCTCTTTGAGTTCCGCGTTTGGATCAACGGGGGATGAGGACGGTTGTTGTTGGTGAATACCTGGAGGGGCACCTTGTGCTTTATAACCCATATTTGCATTTGGTTGGGACCTATAACCTTGTGTTGAGTTGGAAGTATTGCCCCCTCCTTGGGTTTGATCATTGTTTCTCCATGAGAAATTTGGATGATTTCTCCACAGGGCGTTGTTGTTGTAGTTGTAATTGTAATTGAGGTGGTTACCAATGTAATTGATGTCTTCTTGTTGTTGGATGTTGTTTCGTCCTTCGCACAAATGGGTATGGTGAGGACCTGCGTAGATAGCACATCCTTATGAAGTGGAAGATGAAGATGCTATTGATTTGGTGGTTTCTTTTTGAGCTATAGCAATCTTTTCGACCATTTTTGCGAGAGATGATAGTTATTCTGAGAGATGATTGGTGGGCTCTACGTGGGGTAGACCTGCTGCTCTCGGAGCTCTGCCCTTGTTTCTTGACCATTGTCGTGTGTTTCTAGTCATGATTTCAAGAAGTTCCATTCCTTCTTGAGGAGACTTGTCATGAAACTTCATGACCTCCAGCTGAAGAGTTTACCAAGAGTCTGTTGGAGTCATCCAACCCATTAAAGAAGGATAGGCAGAGGGACTGGTCATCTAACCCATGGTGGGAGCAGTTCATCAACATCTCTTTGAATCTGTCCCACACATCATATAGAGTCTCCCCTGGTTCTTGAGTGAAGGTGTTGATCTCTCCGATGAGTTGTCTTGTTCTGCTTGTGGGGTAATATTTGGCAAGAAATTTCTTGGCCATTTGTGCCCATGTTCGGATTGAGCTTGAAGGGAGGCTTCTATACCGTTTTGATGCTGTTTCGAACAATGAATGAGGAAACAGTTGTAATCTAATTCTTTCATTGATGGTACCTGTTTTTCCAAATGAATTGTAGAAGTCGAGGAACGAGCTCAGGTGATTAGGAGCATCGTCTGGGTTTGAACCACTGAATTTTCCCAAATCACGGACTGCTGTGATGAAGTGGGTCTTGAAAGTCCATTGTGCCGCTTGTGCTGGTGTCAATTCTGGGAGAATTATGGCTGAAGCTCTTCCTTCAGTGTCTGGTTGGTGGTAATCAGAAAGGGAGTGTTGTTGTTGATTTTTGTGATCCATCTCATCTATGACTTGGTTATCGCCCATGTCTTGATTTCTCTGATTTCTTCTTGTGTTGAATAAACTGCGCTCGGGTTCGGGTCTCGGACTGATAAGTGGAGAACCTCGGGTTCGAGTGTTTGGCATGCACATAAGAAATTTGATTTGTGAGGATTTGTGAAATTAACAGTAAATGGATAAATAAAAGCAGAAATATTTAAACAGGTGAATAACTAAATTAGACAAAAATTAAAGTACTAAAAACTAGGGAAATTGATGGAATCAATTTCCTCGGCAACGGCGCCATAAACTTTTTGACCAAAAATACATAGTGAATATATATACTTATGAGCAAAGAAAAGGCAAGTGCACCTAGTCGATGTAGTACAACAAGTGTTGTATCCACAGAGAAATTGTTCAATTATCCTAGTCTCGGTATTTAATAAAAACAGCAAATAGGGGGTTTAGCCGGAGGCAAGCTTGATTGTTTAGGATCAGTGCAGAATTAATAAACACAGTAAAATAAGGTGAATTAATTGATATGGATGGAAAAAGTATCCTAGGATGTGGGGGAATTGCCTAAATTACTTAAACAAATTTATAACCATGTCTCAATTATTTATTGTCTATTAGAGTTAATAAGGGTAAGTTACGAACTCTTAATAATAGCCTCAATATTTTCCTACTCAATCCGGAGTTTAAATACCAAGGTTTATTCCTTCGTGGTACTAATGTCTATCTCAAAATCATATGTTGATAGTTACCATAAAAATGCAGTAGTTTGTCGCGTAAAGCATTTAACAATATTTCTTGAAAGGAATAAAAACAAGTATAATAAATGAGACAGGTAATAAATATTTATTTAAGTAATATTAGGGTCAAACCCCATCCTAGGATATAAATAAAAATTACTTAGACATTAACAAAATAAAAAGATAGCAGAGATAGAATTAGCCATTATTTAGAAACTGCTGGAGAAACGGGTCTGCTTCTTGCTCCTGCTGCCTCTCTTCTTATTTATTTTTTGTTTTTGCTGAGTACGTGAGTATGGAGTGGTGGTGATGTGGAAAAGAAAATAAAATGAAGAATGGTGGGGTGGTGAGAGTACGTGAGAAATGAAGATGGAATGGAGGTGTAGTGGTGATCAGATGATCAATTGTCTATTTTTTTTATGAAGAAGCAGTGGGGTTATATAGAAGAAAGGAGGAGGAAGAAGACAGGGCTGGAGCATGCGTGAAGAATTTAAGGAGTGCGGCGCCTGAAATTGCTGATGGGGTAAATCGATATGTTTGTAGGCGCCGCAAATGAGGAAAAACAGCGAAGGCGGTGCAGATCTTCAATCACGTGATTTCTGGATTCGGCGTAGTCATTTACACCTGTCCGGATTTGTGTCCGGATAGGGCTCATCAGGACATGAGACGTCCGCGTTTCTGTCAGCGTAAGGACACAAATGTCCTAGCGAGATCTGTTCCTGTCCGCGTTTGAGTCAGCGTAAGGACACAAATGTCCTAGCGAGATCTGTTCCTGTCCGCATTGGGACGCATTTCCTTTGCTTCCTGTCCACGTTTGTGTCTGCGTAAGGACAGGAGTTGTCCGCGTTTGTGTCCGCGTAAGGACAGGAACACGGACACATGTATTTGTCTCATCTTGTTCTACAAACTTCGACAGGCTCCAGATTCTTCGTTTGAGCACCGTTTTTAGATCCGTTTGCGCCTATGCGTTCGTCTCTCTTCGTCTACTTTGCTCCTAGCTTGGTTTTCCTCATGTTTAATTAATAAATCTGTAAGATAACCAATAAAACATAACTAGAGGAAAACTAACCAAAGTGGAGAAATGAGCAAGAAAAGTGCTAATATAACATATGAATACACCAATAAAACATGCTCATTTGGACACTTATCAAGAGGAGTAGTTGTTTTCTTGAAGATCAACCTCAGATCAGGCTACCATCAGATCAGAATTGTAGAGGGTGATATAGAGAAGATGACATTCTGGACTCGGTACGGGCACTACGAGCTTACGGTTATGCCATTTGGGTTGTCGAATGTGCCTGCTATTTTTATCAACTTGATGAACCGCCTCTTCCGAGAGCAGCTTGACAGTTCAGTTGTAGTCTTCATCAATGATATCCCAGTCTATTCTAAGACTTAGGAGGAACAAGAGGTACATTTGAGGTGAGTTCTGAAGATTATGAGAGAGAGAGAGAGTAAGCTTTATGCCAAACTCTCGAAATGTAAGTTTTGGTTGGACAGCGTGTCATTCCTAAGACACATCATCTCAGCCAGTGGGATATCTATAGACCCTGCCAAGATTGAGGCAGTGAAGAGTTGGTCGAGGCTGAAGACATTAGCAGACATCCGCAGCTTTCTGGGTTTGGCCGGTTACTACCGAAGGTTCGTGAAGGACTTCTCCAAAGTGGCCAAGCCTATGACGAACCTTACGAAGAAGGAGACTCAGTTATTATGGTCTGTCGAGTGCGAGCAGTCCTTTTAGACACTGAAGGATCTCCTGACATTGACACTAGTCCTCACTATCCCTGAGGGTACAGATGGGTTCGAGGTATATTGTGATGCCCCAGGAACTGGTTTGGGCTGTGTGCTTATGCAGCACGGGAAGGTCGTTGCCTACGCCTCTCGAAAACTAAAGAAGCACGAGGTGAACTACCCTAGACAAGACCTTGAGTTGGGCGCAGTAGTCTTCGCACTGAAAATCTGGCGCCACTATCTTTATGGTGTGATAGTCACCATCTACTTTGATCACAAGAGTTTGCAGCATCTCTTCACACAGAAGGAGCTGAAGATGAGATAGAGGAGGTGGATCGAGTTCCTGAAGGACTACGACATAGATTTGAAGTATAAGGAGGGCAAGGCGAACGTTGTAGCCGATGCCTTGAGCCACCGAGCACACACCTTGTATGCTCTTCTAGCAGGCAACAACTTGACCGATGAGATACGAGCTACACAGGACAACAATCAGTATATGCAGAGTATCAAGCAAAAGCTGATAGAGGGCAGTTTTGAGGGTCAGAAGTATGACTTCCGACTGAGCGACGACATCATGATTCGGCTGAATGGCCGGTTGTGTATTCCGGAGTCTTCTCTACCTGAAGGGGAAGATACTTCAGGAGGCTCATTGGTCATCCTTATCCATCCACCCTGGTTCATCAAAGATGTATAAGGACTTGAAGGTCCATTTCTGGTGGAGCGGGATGAAGAAGGATGTAGCCGACTATGTGACTAGATGCTTGACCCATCATAAGGTCAAGTTTGAGCACAGGAGACCTGACAGATTAGTGCAGTCCATGCCTATTCCTTGCTGGGAGTTCAAGGACATCTCGATGGGTTTTGTTGTCGGTCTCCACTGACTAAGGGAGGACTGAACACGATTTGGGTCATTGTAGATTGTCTGACAAAGGTGTTTGATCCGGCACCATGGTGTGCCAAAGACCATTGTGTCCGACAGAGACCCTCGATTCTTATCCAGATTCTGGGGGCAGATTCAGGAAGCCTTGGGTACCAAGCTGAAGCTTAGTACAACTTTCCATCCTCAGACCGACGGTCAGAGTGAGTGGACTATCCAGATACTGGAGGACATGCTTCGGGCATGTGCCTTAGACTTTCAGGGGAGTTGGTTAGAGCGACTACACTTGATAGAGTTCGCCTGCAACAACAGCTACCACTCCTCTATTCAGATGCCACCGTTCTAGGCACTTTACAATAGACCATGTAGGACTCCTTTATGCTAGAACGAGGCCAGTAAGACTACACTCTTAGGGTCCGAGTACATAAAGCAGATCAAGGAGGATGTCCTATAGATTCGTAGGAACATGAGGGCAGCCCAGGATCGGCAAAAATCCTATGCCGACATCAGGAGGAGAAACATTGAGTTTACTACTGATGATAGAGTATTCCTCAGAGTGTCACCCATGAAGGGGATCTTCCGGTTTGGGCAAAAGGACAAGCTGAGCCCGAAATATGTTGGGCCATATGCTATCACGGAGTGAGTGGGCCTATTAGTATAGACTGGATTTGCCAGCAGAGCTTGGGAATGTGCACAACGTCTTTCACGTTTCTCAACTGAAGAGGTATGTGCCCCACCTTTCGCATGTTTTAGAGCTCGAGAGGCTAGAGTTGGACCCCGCTTTTTGATATGAAGAAGTACCACTCCGCATCCTTGATACAAAGACGAGGGAGACTAGGAACAAGACCGTCAGTATGGTCAAGGTTCTTGGTCGAACCACGATGTGGAGGAGGCTACATGGGAGTTAGAAGACTCCATCAGAGTGAAGTATCCAGCACTCTTTGAGGAGTGACTATGATACTTGTACGGGTTCGTGGGCAAACCCTTTTTAAGGGGGGGGGGGGGGTAGAGCCACTTGGCTTGTGCATATGCTTATGCACTAGGTCTTGTTATTTTGTTGTTTTTGGGGTGTGTTTGGTGGTATGCTGCAACATACATGTGTGTATATATTGTTTTGGTGCCTTGTGGTATGCTTGATCATACATTGAATGTATGTGCCTTAGTGCACTTGTATGATATATATATATATATATATATATATGTATATATATATGAGGTACCTTTGAGTACTCTTTGTGGTGTTAAGTACCTTGTCAAGTACTATATTGTGATTGAATTGTGCCATGACTAATGGCGAGGTTATTGAAAGTTAGCGCTGTGTCGACGATGATGTATGCATACTAGGTTTGAACCTACTGGGACATGTTCCCTAGTAGTGAGAATGTGTGTGTGCCTAGTGGAACTTGATTCCTTATGAAAACATAATGTGAATAACGACTTCAGGATGAAGTCTCTTTAAAGGGGTAGATTGAAATACCCCTAACTACTAAAACATGATTTAAAACATCTAATTATATATATTAAGGCTTAAATATTCCTTAAAAATTATTTGAAAACAACAAAAGTCATTAACAAGCAAAACTATGCTTTATGACCATTTAAAGCAAACGTGAGCCCTAATGAACTTGAAAGGTTGTATAACCTCAACTAGGATCCAAAGTGGATTTCTAAGCCTTAAAATTAAGGTATGAACCTAATAAAACCATTGTCAAAGCAAACCAAACTCTAGAATGAATTAAAACACAAAAGGAGCTCTAAAACTCCTTAAGACACATATTTATGAAAGTGTACAAAAATTGACTTTGGGTGGCTAATTAGCCTTGTATACGTGCTAATAAACATGTGTACTTCTTAGTATCACATTTATAACCCTAAATCAAAAGATTTACAAAAAAATCCAAAGTTTGGCACGAAAATGTGAATAGTACCCAAATAGTGCCAAATTAAGCCTTAATTACCTCACTACTAAAAAACAGCAGATTAGCGACGGATTAGAGAGGGATTAGTACGGATTGGCAACGGTGTGGTGGCGCGAGATTTTCCGGGCTGGCGCCTTTTTTAGCGACGGACGGGCGATGGAATTTCCGTCACTAAGATGGCAAGGGACGACCGTCTGTCTCTATTTCCTTTAAGATTTAAAAAAAAAGAAGAAGATTTAGCGATGGAAAATGTCCGTCGTCAACTCTAAGCACAACGACGTCGTTTTGTTTCTGTCTATTCTCGCGCGTGGTTAAGTAAACTAAACAAAATGACGTCGTTTTATCACTGATTAGTGACGGACTGGCGACGGACCTGTCCGTCGCTAATTTCTTTTCTATACACGGTCGCGCCCGACCTCTTCTTACTTTTCTCCTTCTCCTTTCTTTCTTCTACCTTCAGTCGCGAACTCAGGCGAACGCAGAGCATACCAGTCGACCATTCCGGCCAATTTCAGGCGGTTTCCGGCCACCAAATGCGTACCGGAGTGCTAGGCGACCATCAACTGCTATTCTACATTTGTTCTGGTCAAGGTAAGTCCTTATAACCCTAACTATTTAGTTCTAAAAATTAAACTGAGGGATTTTGAAAATTAGCTTAATTTTACCTGAGTTTGTATGTGTTTTTCTTGCTAATTTGTGCTATCAATTGCTACTTCTAGATATATAGATGTTTTGTGGTAATTATGCTTGTTAATTTCTGATTTTTTGATGGTTTGAGTAAATCTAGGGTTAGAATGTTATGAAACCGAATTTAAAATGTTGAATTAGAATTTTATGAAACCAAAAATTAAATGTTGAGTTTAGAATGTTATGAAACCGAATTGAGATGATGTATCATCAATCCATGTTGTTTATCAGTTGAATTGCTCTTCAAGTGGTAAAATTATGCACGAGAGGCAACCCTTATAATTGATAAATTCTAACGACTAAGTATATATAATTCTAAGTAACACTTGGAATAATGATGAGTTACAAGCATTAAAGGAAGTTGCCTAATTATCCTATTGGTGTATAGGTCACGTATGTGTTTATTTCCTATAAGTTTAATAAATTCAATTCCTCATATTATAGAGCCATACTTAAGTTGCCACTTCTTGTTAGAATTAAAATCAATTGGTAACTGATGACCAGCAAATTGAAGCATAAGCACACGAGAAAGAAATATTACTAAGGTGAAAAATAAATTTTCATATACAATAAGAACCGTTAAATTCCGAGTTGGTATATTATAGCTTGGATTTATTCATGGTTTTTTTTTGTTTTTCCTTATATTATAATATGCTAATTATACCGAAAATCCTATTTCAATCGGATAAAAAATAAAATGAATTTGAAATATGAATAGGATTGGGTTTTTTATTTTCTTTAATATGAATTTGTTTCTTTGTTGTTATATTTACTTATTACGCTTGTATGTTGTTTTGTTGGGTTCTGCTGATAACCTGTTGGTTTCTGTTGATAACTGCTAGTATTGGTGAATGGTCCTTATGGGATGCTTAAAAAAGCAGAAACATAAAAAAAGAGAGGAGACTGTCAATTTTTTTATAATTTTATTAGTTTTAACTAAATTATAATTTGATTAGTATAGGCATGAGACCTGATAGGTTGTGGATGTACGATGAGAGAACATTTGAGAGAGGTAGAATCTCTGCCAAATGGCTGAGGAAGATGGAAGAGTTTGTTGCTTTTGCATTACAACACCCTGAATGTATGGAAGATGGTAAAATTAAGTGCCCTTGCGACATGACAAGGTGTAAAAACAGACAGTTCTTAAGCCTGATGTCGTTAAGGTTCATTTAGCACATAATGTTTTTATGTACAGTTACTTTGATTGGATATTCCAAGGGGGAGATAACACACCAGTACAAACTACCTCGAGCAACACTACGCCTACTGAGGTTCCACATGTTGAAATGTTGGAGCAAATGATTGCACATGCTGTTGGTGAGGTTCCATAAGAATTGGGGGATACATTAAATTTTATGTCAGAGGTTGAGGAGGATGTGGAGGATACTCCAAATCCCGAGGCTAAGAAATTTTTGAGTTGATGGAACATGCTAAAATAAAGTTATTCAGTGGCACTCATCATAGTGTACTATCTATCGCCACTGAATTAATGTCCATTAAGAATGACTTCCAAGCACCTCAGGCATTAATTGATCGAGTTTGCAAAACCTACTGCGAGCTCCGTCCTGAAAACACTGACATTCCAAAAAACTTCCACGAAGCAAAGAAAATCATACGTGGTCTTGGGTTACCTTATGAAATCGATTGCTGTTTTGAACTATGTATGATTTTCTGGGGAGAAGATAAAGATCTGGATGTATGCAAGTTTTGCACTCGCCCCAGATACAAGCCTATCAAAGAGGGGACAAAAAGGAGAAAAAGTAAGGTACCTTTCAAGAAGATGCAGTACTTCCCGCTCATTCCAAGGCCGAAGAGGCTTTATGCTTCTCCTACAACGACTACCGATATGAGATGGCACGCCGAACACAAATGGAAGATGACAACATGTGTCACCCCTCCAACTCAAAAGCGTGGAAATACTTTGACCAGATTCATGCTACTTTTGCTTCAGAGTCTAGAAATGTCAGACTTAGGTTATGTACTGATGGTTTCCAACCATTTACGGCTTCTAGAAAACAGTACTCTTGCTGGCCAGTTGTAATTACACCATATAATTTACCGTCTGGGATTTGTATGAAAGTTGAGTTCTTCTTTCTTACAGTACTTGTTCCTGGCCTTACAAATCCTAAAGGAAAGATTGATGTGTTTTTACAACCTCTTATAGCGAGTTGCAAGAGTTTGTCTGGAGTCACAACATATGATGTGTTCAGAAAAAAAAAATTTTCAAATGAGAGTTGTACTGATATGGACCATAAACGACTTTCCTGCATACGCAATGCTATCAGGTTTGAGCACTACTGCTAGACTGGCGTGCCAACATTGCATGGAAGACAACGACGCATTCATATTGCGTTGTAGCAAGAAGCAGTCGTGGTTTGTCAACTCCAGAAAGTTTCTTCCTCTAGACCACAAGTTTCGTAATGATAAAAAGTCATTCCGGAAAGGGCACAGAGAGACCAAGGTTGCCCCACATTTCAAAACTGGTGACAAAATACTTGCAGAGTTGAATCGGGTGGGTTTAATGAAGGTCATTGAGATTGGTTCGGCTGAAGTAAATGTTCAAATTGCTAAAACTTGTGGATGGAGTAAAAGAAGTATCTTTTGGGATCTACCGTATTGGAAAGATTTATTGATCAGACATATTATAGATGTTATGCACAGTGAAAAAATGTTTTTGACAATATATTCAACACAGTCGTTAATGTGAAGGACAAGACGAAAGACACACTTAACTCGAGGCAAGAGTTGGAACGATTATTGCAACCGTCTTGAGTTGGCACCATATTTGAGTTCAAACACAATTCCTAAGACAAAATATGTCATGGACAGGGATAGTATTCAAATCTTGTGTGAATGGGTGAAAATTTAAAGTTCCCTGATGGATTTGCTTCTAACATTGGGAGGTGTGTTGACATGGCCAACAGAAAAATATTGGGGATGAAAAGTCATGACTGTCATGTTTTCTTGCAAAGGTTGAAGCCCATAGCTTTTCGATATCTTCTTGATCAAAAGGTGTGGGAGCCAATTACCGAATTGTGCCTATTTTTCAAGGAGTTGACATGCACGTCGCTTTCAGAGTCGAATATGCAAAGGTTGAACTGTCAAATTCCAAAAATAATGTGCAAATTGGAAAAAATTCCCCACCAAGCTTTTTGACTCAATGGAACATCTCCCTCTTCATCTTTCCTTTGAAGCAAGTTTATATGGACCAGTGCAGTACAGGTGGATGTATACGTTTGAGAGGTACATTCTATACAAGTTTTAGTATTGTACTACATGTTGTACTATTGATGCACCAATTAATGATATATCTTTTAGTGCTTAAACCCCTAATCTTTCTTGTCTTTTTCCTAAGTTTCATGATTTAATAATGTTCATATCTTTGTTTGAGTGAAATACCTCACATTAGCTTGTTTGGTGTCTTTACAACTTAGGATGCGATCCAAGAGAAATTTGGCACAAAAACGCAACATTGGGTCAGTCTTGGATTCACGACCTTTCACACGTCACCGATTGGTCACGTCCGCCTTCGTCCCCCTTCCCACTGTCCTGTTTTCTCTCTTTTCTGCACACGTTCCTCACCTCCCCAGACGCGTTGTTCCTGTCTGGCTAACTGATCTGGACGGAGACCAAACGTGCCTAGACTCTCCCTCTCCGAAGCTTTCACGTGTCTGGATGACGTGTCCGGCCCTATGACCCAGACATGCTCAGAAGGGCCGCTATATTTATGACCACGAGTGCAGCGCTGACAATTTCTAATATACAACCGTCCGGCACACGCGTCCGGCTAGCTGGCCCGAACAGGAGGTCCGGACGTCTCACAAAGCCAAACTCTCTCGCGTGACAACTCTATCTCTTGTCCGGTTAACTGACTCGGACAGGTTAGCCGGACGTGTGAATTTTATGTCCAAAAATTCTATTTTAAAGGAGTGTGCGCGAGACAGAAGAAAATATTCAGAATTGAGAGACGCGATACTGACGCGGACAAGTTTTTTTGAGACGCAACACACCGTTTCTTTCTCTACAGCCGTGCAACCAAGGAGGAATCTCTGCATCACTTTCATCAGTTTGTTCAACCTTACGACTTGCAGATCTTCAGATTAACTAGAGATGATTTCTACACCTTCTTCTCTTATTGTTTCATCTGTTGTTATGCTTGGCTAAGGGAATAAACTCCGGGGAATGGTGATTGTAAATAGTTAGGGTTTTGTAGTTTTATTATCAGTTGATATGGGATTAATCTTAGGTTTGTTTCAGATTATAAATCTTGTTTGTGCTATCAATAAAATTTGCTACTTTATTTTTAGCTTTGCGAAATCTGTCAAGATCTGATCGGTGATTGATAGATAGGTCATTATAATATGTTAGTCTGTGGAAAGCTTTTTTTGATTGATGAGTTTAGCCTTCAGATGCGATTTAAATTCTTGCGCTTAATCCTTCTGCACTTGTTGTGATAGATTCGTGATTTGGTTTATCACGTTCAATGCAGGAGAGTTTTATCTGGCTAGGATTTAGTCATTTAGAAACTTGTTAGAATTTGCCGAACCCTATACCCTAATCAACTGGTGATAGAACTGCATGACTTAACTAGGAAAGGCCACCTAAACCAGGAGTTCTATTTTATTATCCTATTCTTAGTTACTTTCTTCTTGTTTTATATTTTATTAATCTACAACTTTCCCCAATTTACAGCCTTTGCACCTAGGATAGATTTGTTAGCTTAGTCCCCTGGTTTGATACCCCAGTTGCTCATATTACTTTACTGCTACGACCGTGAATTATTGCAGCCCGTAGGTATTTTGATTTATTAATTTCTAGGTTTAATTTC